>CM060881.1:127307500-128507500 GCA_030762935.1 Hymenopus coronatus | reverse complement strand
GTCTCCAGAGGCTATTCCCAGAAAATTCAAGATATACATATTATTTGTCAGGTAAGTATCTTTAATATATGATATTTTAATCAAAATCGTTAGAGCCATTTCTAAAAAAATCAAAATTTTAAAAAAAAAGTTCCATGTAAAGGGTAGTTGGGGGTGGGGGGATTTTCTTGAAAATCTTAATGTTGTATCCTTGGAAGAAACCAAACTTAAATACCAGGTTTGGTATTCAACAGTATTTTCGTTTTTGAGCTATGCTGTCCACACATACCCACCCATGCACGCATGCATGCATGCACCCACCCACACACACGCATGCATGGATCTTTTTGTAAAAATGCTTTTTTGGTTTCAGGGGGATCCAAAACATGTATTTCCAGTGAAGTCTTGGTATCAAATTTTTGGATGGAATGCAATACCTTCTCTATACACTATGTACATAGTATGAGTAGAGAAAGTAAAAATACATGGGAAAGAGAAGTATACATGGATAAATTAGATAAGGAACAAAGAGAGAATATTTCTTGGGTACGAGCGGCTGTGTGGAGACTATAAAGAATGAGAAAAGGCCTCCAACAGAATAAGTCTAATATGTGGAGGAAAGGAAAATATAGAGCATATAGTTTTTTAATGTAAACAGATAAGGAGGAAAGCTATAAATGGAAAATTGTTAAAATTAGACAAAAGTTTGCCTTAATTACAGTCTTTAATAAGAAGATAAGTGGGTAAATAACCAAGTCAAAAAGAAATGGCTGTGGTCCAAAAAGGCATAAATGAATCATAAGTTTATAGGCTGTAAAAAATAATAATAAAAAAATAAAAAAATATTCTGTTTAAAACGACAATCTTGAATATTGTGCAATTTTTATTTACTTATCTATGAAACTTTTTATTATTATTATTGTAATAATAACATGTATAAGATATTAAGGAAACATGAATATAGCAAGATACTATCCTTGACTGGTGTATAGCCATATTCTTTATATCATTGCTTTGTACAAATAAACAATCAAAAGAACTTTTGATTAAGTGGACTAACATATAAGATGGACATTGTTTTTATTCCTCCTTATTCTTTCTCTCCTACAGATAAAAATAATTATAAGAATGATGCTTTGCAGATTGTTTAGTTTCTTTAATATTGACAATATGTTTCATCTAGAAATAAGTTGTACTTTAATGTTCAAAATTATTTTTTCAATAGTTGAATCAGAAAAATGATTTTCATAAAATGTTGAATGGTTAAACCTAAGCCAAATTGTACTTAAAAAGTGAGTAAGAGCAAATTTCTTAAACTTTTTAAGGGTAATTGTTTATATTGAATTTGAAGTTGACTGTTGACCAGTAGAAAATTTATACTGAACCTCAAAGAGGCATTTCTATGCTAATCAGAGGTTATCTTACCTGTTGGAGCAGTATTCTCTGGAGGAACTTCACTTTCATTCTTCTTTCTTTTCTTTTTTAATTCAACATGTCCCTGGCAATTTTCACATTCACCTTCATCTGAGGATGAGCTCTCATTAAAAGTTACAGGTTTTCTATACTGACAACAACCTTAAAAAAAGGAAACAAAATAATTACAGAATATAAAGAGGGAGAAAAAATTAAAGGCATTTCTAGATTTGAAATTGAATACACTGAACTAACCTGTACCAGCCAGTTTTATAAAGAGAAATTATGCTTCAACAACATTATGGTTAACAACATTATCGTTATTGTATGGATGCTTCAAAACTCAAATCAGTGCAAATCACTTTCAGACTGTATCTTCTAGATATCTTATATCTTCTCGTGCAGATTTAAGGGAAATTGCTCTTTAATAAAATAAAATGACGTTATAACACCAGCCAATTATTTAAAATAAACATGATATGAAAATCATTTGTCAAAACAGGGTTGCAGGAGTTACTACTGCAATAATTTTAGAGTTGTTTTAATGCAAATTTGATACTCTGTTGAATGCTTACAGTGAGATTGTTGTATACTCATGAGGCAATAAGACAAGCATTTTAACACTAATGTAGTGTTACAATCCACACTACACAATTATTTCATATGATGTTTACATCACTATATACAACTTCTAACATATTTGTGTTGTGTTCCAAAGTTTCACCCCACTGTTCTGCATAGTTATAACTTGAGCAGAGCATTACTCTTATCTTATAGCAATGCTATGTTACTTATAATAAATCTGCTTCTCACATTTATATATTAGGCACACTTTTCATAGGCTGTTTATAATACTGAAAATATTCAACAAAAAATCTTAAATTTGCAGCTTTCCTAATCTTTGGTGCCAATATAGAATTAGGTTACTCTGAAATATTCTTATGCAATAACTGAAATCGGCTTGTCTCGCAATTTACATAGAATGGGGTACCAAAGCTATTGCAGTAATCACATTATTTAAGCACAACAAACTTGTTCGAGCTTACACTGGTGAGAATCATAAAGAAATGTGTATATCAGACTGCTTAACAATACAATGAGAGAATTTTGTTCACACAAGGGCTAACAATAACCATTCATATGAACAAGGTTGCTATCAAAGGAGTTGCTGAGAAAATCTAAAGGACTCCATTCCAGAAGCAAAGAACTTGCTAATTATACATGCAAATGGAAATCTTAACAGAGGAAAACTGAATCATCTGCAACTCACCGATTTTGATGGTTAGGTGGGGAATGGCATCACAGTTATTTTTTTTTAATTATCTTTTTTTTAATGGATGCTTTTCAACTTCTAAGGTTCTTAGCATCCCATTCTATATTGAGCATGAAAGGCCACTTAATTTTTGCCCAGAAGCCTCTTTATCAGACAGGCTCTTTTACGCCCCATAAATCTATAACATAGGACCACCAACTTTGCTTCCCTTCTGAAGAAAGACATGCTACGGATTTTTATGCCTGAAAAAATCCATCATCCTCCACCTGCAACATCAGGAACCAGAGGTTAGCATATTTCTCCTAGATCATGGAGGATGAAGTCATAACAAAATAGGTGTTTTTCCTAGATGTGACATATGAGGACATTATTGTCCTTGCATTTCTAGAAAAAGATATGAAAGCATTTATGTCCACAGCTACCAATCAATGTTCTGGAGAAAATTATGTAGTTCTCAACCACTATGTCTAATAATTTAACATGGTATTCGAGCAGCATTCACCACTGTGAACACTATGAGGTTAATTAGCATAATGCTGGTAGTAGCTCACTAGGAGGATCTTCTGGAAGACCCGACTTGAATTGGCCTTGTTGGATATTTATATATTCCATCAAAATATTGGCTTCACTGAAGCCAGGAGTTTCAGTTCTACTGGAGAAGGTGAGTGTCACAGCTGATGATTAATTACACTGTTTGAGGAGTTTGTCCAGAGGAAGTAAAAGTGTTTTCAGCAATACTTATATTGTGAACCTATTATACAAATAATAATAATAATAATAATAATAATAATGTGAGTGCTGTATGCAGCTGCTCTCTCGTTCATCTTGGGATGCGGTGGTGGGGCTGGAACGTAGTAAATACAGGAAGTGATGCACCAGTAACTGGAAGTTTTGGAATGCGAGACTCAGCTGGCAAATGCCAGATTCTTCCAGTAGTTTTGACAAGCTTCCAGGAAGTTCTGCGATGTCATTTCTAGCCATAAAAAGGAAGGAAGAATTGCAAGACAAGTGAGTGAGTAAAGAGTCTGAGTCAGACTTCGACTGAAGTATTAGCATTCAGTGGCGTGTCTTCATGTTGAAGCATTGAGTGAATTTTTGCAGCAGTGAGTTAAAGAGTTTATCTGTAACTAAACTGAGTCAATAAAGATATTTGTTAAATAATAATATATGGCATTAAACTATTATTGTTGTTTCCCTTTACACCAGGCTAATTTGTATAAGGTAGAAGACCTCTGTCAATACTTGGTCCATCTCACAGCAGGCTTTACGCCTACATGCGTTCATGCTGCAAAGACAGTGTAGAAGAAAAGGAAAATACACGATCAGTCAAATACACCAATTTGTACAAAGGAACAGGTTGCACTGTACTTAACAACACACTTATGGAACAGAGAGTAAGGAAAGTTCTTTGCAACAGAGTAACTGATACTGCACACATCATTATTTTCTTGACACTTACAGGGACTTTGAAAATACAGTCTGCAAAGATTTTTCAGAAAGGAATGTTAAAACATTCATGAAGTTAACATAGTGGACGGCTTATAAAATATTCACACCACATTATGGTATTAATGGCCAACTGGTATTCACCAAGGAGCATAACTTCCTAAGGAGAATGCATGAAACAAAGATATGGAGAAGGGAATGGGTCAGAATGAAAGAAGGATGCAGTAGAGGAAAAGTAAGATTGTGGGAGGGAGAAGCAATACACAAATAACAAGATAATAGCAAAGTTAAGTTTTCCTTTATTAATCTTACTATATACAATATTTGAAAATAGGCAATATTGGTTTCCTTTCCTTATTTAATTTGGCCAATACAATATAATCTTTACAAACTTAGAAGATCTTATCTATCATTAAATCTTGCCATTTTTCTTGCTTAAAATACCATAATACTTATACTTAAGTCATTTTTACTTTCTCTATATGCACTATGTACATAGTGTATAGAGAAGGTATTGCACTCCAAAAAATTTGATACCGAGATTTCACCGGAAATGTATGTTTTAGGGTCCCCTGTATCCAAAAAAAGTATTTTCAGAAAAAGGTCTGTGTGTGTGTGTGTGTGTCTGTGTGTCTGTGAACACGATAACTCAAAAACGAAAAATCGGTAAAATACCAAACTTGGTATTTAAGTTTAGTATCTTCCAGGGATGCGACACGAAGATGTTGAGAAAAATCCCCCCACCCCAAACTACCCTTTACATGGAACTTTTTTCGAAAATTTTGACTTTCTAAAAAATGGCTCTAATGATTTTGATTAAAATATCGTATATTAAAGATATTTACCTGAAAAATAAAATGTATGTTTTGAATTTTCTGAGAATAGCCTCTGAAGACTACTTTATTCTGGGTCAATTTTACGAAATTTTGCATAACTGCTAAACTGTAAAAGATGGACAAAACCTTACCTCACAACAAATGTAGAGCACTTTAAAACACACAATTTATGTTATATACATTTTTTTTTGTGGAGTTGATTGTTTTTTTTAGATATTCCTTGTTTTTTGTTTCAGCTATAAAAAACATACTTTTCTCATACAGGACTTTGTGAACTCGTGTCCATACAGACAAAGGAGCTTCAGTCACATAGCAACCAGCTTTTGACCATCACTTTAACCTTGGTACTCCCTTATTTCGCTTCTACTTACAAGGAAGCAAATAATAAGACTATTTCTGCTAATTTTTTCTTGATTAGCAGGAAGTAAATAGAAGCATAAGCTTTTTAACAATAATTTATTGCAGAGTTGTAGAGAAAGTCATGTAAATGGAACACATCAGATTTTTTAAGTAAATATTTTGATATAGTATGAGAATATTTTATTTATGAGTATAAAATGAAAATATGTCAACAATAATGTCTAAATACTTATTCAGTTGTGATACCAGCTTTTGGACATTGCCATCATAGAACTCTGCCACCAGTCCATTTTACCAGTAAGTTACAGTTGCTTTTAAATGTCATTCTTCAATTATGTTCACTAAAAATTGCCTAAAATTTTGGAAAAGGATGAAAGTCGAGAGTGGAGATCAGGACTATCGGGCAGGTGATACACTAATTCCCACCAAAGCCTGTCCAGTTGTGCCCTTGTTTTTGCTGCAATGTGAGGCTGAGCATTGTCGGAAGCAGATTGATGCCCTTTCAAAGTAGTCCCTGCCATGGTTTTGAATGGCTTGCTTTAATTAGATTTCACATCATCTCTCAATAGTTATTGTCACTCCTCTTGGCAGGAAGCCTATTGAAAGAATGCCTTTTTGGTCCTAGAAAACTGTAACCATGATTTTCTGTGTTGATGGTGGATGTTTGAATTTGCTTGGATTTGTCGGAGAATTTGAATGATGCCACTCACTGGATTGTCATTTAGTCTCTGGAGTATATTCAGTAATCCATATTTCATCACCACTCACAATATATCTTAGAACTCAACAGCATTCTTGGCTTCACTCTAAAAATGACAAAGAATGTGCCAAACAATTTGTTCACTGTTTGTCCACCAACATTCTTGAGACCCATGTTGCACACATTTTTTGTATCAGATTTGTCAGTAACAACTGTATAAATTACTGATCTAGAAACTTCAGAGATACATTGATGAAGTTTGTCAATAATGAAGTATCTATTTTCACAAATCTTCTCATCAACTGTTTGCATCACCTCTTCACTAATGACAGTAGGCCATCCAGATCAATCATCAAGAACATTTGTCCTTCCTTCATTGAATAGTCAGGCCACTTATGCACATTTCCAACATTCATCACACCTTCCCCATACAATGCAACAATTTGTTAGCAGAAAGAACCTTTTCTGCATTTAATTACTGAATGACAAAAGACACCTGAGAGATGGCAGGATTATTAATTGACATGGCAGCAATTAATACAGCACAACTAAATGACCAACAGAGACAGAGAGTTGAAACTTACTGGCAGGATAGTGGAGGACTGGCCGAGACTGGCTGATCTTGAATTAGCATTACTTGATACCCTGCAATAACACTATGTGCAACCACTTCTTACTTTAAAACGATCCTTGCAGTTTACTCAGTTCTGTTTTGCTTCATATACAATGAATCTCTTATTGCAATTTTTAGATTAAGCAACTATACTGAATCTGAGCAACAGTCTCCCATCTGCACTGCACCTGAAGCTATATCTTCTCAGTCAACTGTGGAAGGAGACTTATGAATTGCAAGCCACAAATTATCTAGCCATAGTTGCTACAGCCATGAAACATTTCTTGGTGTGATATTCATGGCTATATGTAGTACTCCAAGGATGACATGATCCCAAATACTTTTTTTAATTAAGTTACATTCCGAATGATGTCCAGTGTTAACATAACGCAGCAAAAGTGAGGAACAAGGGAAGACCATTCACATTGCAGTCATAAGTTTAGTGCACAGGTTTCTAGATATAAACTATCATGCGGAAATATTCCAAGCACACCACAAGTTTCAAATTGCATGACATAACCAACAATATCATATAAGAAAATTCACTCAAACCAGATAGGTTACAAAAATTACATATGCACAACTGGCACTTACAAGCAGTGATGTCACAATAATTATTTGACCAAAATATTGAAAATAGTGCAAGCATGTAGACTGCAGCAACTAATAAAGCTGCACAATTAAAGCAGTATACATCAACCTTTTACACATCTTATGATTTGCAGAGTCAAGAAATCTAGACACAGATGACAGGGTTCAGCAAGGAGACTACCATAATCTCTTGAGGTAAACAAGAGATGTTTTACCACAACACTTTTAATTACACCAGGTTGAGGCCAATACAGTTTTATGTCATTTTGGATATGGCCAGTGCATTTTAGCAGAAGATATGTTAGTTATTGAGTCTGCAACTGCCTGTTAAATTCAGCAATTCCATGCACAACAAACTGATATTCTTCTGGATAAAGCAAAGCTCATAAGTATGAGGGATTTAAAATATGAATATTGACACATTATTGGATACAGAAAACACAGAAGATTAAAATGATTACAAAAAATACAATTTAAGACCAAATTTTTATGAAATATTTATTCATAAGCATTTAATAATAGACTTGACATTATTGCAAACTCTCTCTATAGATCAAGTAATGCAGTTCTAAATGCCCTGTAGGATGAGAATTGAAATTGTATTTTATTTATGGAATCTGCCATGGTTTTAAGATCCCATTCTATATTGGGCATGAAAAACTGCTTAGTTTTGTTCAGAGGCCTCTTTATTAGATTTGAGGTTCTTTTATGTGCTGTTAATTTACAACACGGGACCACCTGCTTTACTTTACTTCAGAAGGGAACCATCCTGAGGATTTTTATGCCCAAAAAAATCCATAGACCTCCACTGGTTTGAACCCAGTATCTTGGGAACTTGAGGCTAGAATGTTACCCAAGGAGGATGACACTATAGGATCACTAAATGCAGCAGACATGTACATAAATCTTTGCTATTGCTTTGATAACAAACTGGGAACTTGTGGATCGGTCTGACTGACATTCACTGAAGGGTGAGTATACTCAATGACATATCCATATATCACTAACATAATGAACCCTATGAGCGACTGGAGTAGGCTAAAACTATAGAAACCTTTTCTCAAGATATTTTATTTTTTCCACTTTTTTTGTCGCTCCAGGATATCTCTGAATGTTTGGATTTTACTTTCTCTACACATACTATGTACATAATGTATAGAGAAGGTATTGCACTCCATCCAAAAATTTAATACTGAGATTTCAATGGAAATACTTGTTTTAGGGTCACCTGTATCCAAAAAAAGCATTTTCACAAAAAGATCCGTGTGTGTGTGTCTGTGAACACGATAACTCAAAAACAAAAAGTCGGTAAAATACCAAACCTGGTATTTAAGTTTAGTATCTTCCAGGGATGGGACATGAAGATTTTGAGAAAAATCCCCCCACCCCAAACTACCCTTTACATGGAACATTTTTAGAAAATTTTGATTTTCTACAAAATGGCTATAACGAGTTTGATAAAAATATTGTACATCAGAAATATTTACCTGACAAATAAAATGTGTATTTTGAATTCTCTGGGAATAGCTTCTGAAGACTAGTTTATTCTGAGTGAATTTTACGGAATTTTGCATAACTGCTAAACCGTAAGAGATAGATAAAAACTTATCACACAAAAAATGTAGAGCACGTTAAAACACACAATTTATGATATATATATATATATTGTTTTTGCAGAGTTGATTGTGTTTTAGATATTCCATGTTTTTTGTTTCAGCTTTAAAAAACATACCTTTCTCATACAGAGTTTCTCAACCCCTGTCCATACAAATAAAGGAACTTCAGTCACATAGCAACCATCTTTTGACTATCATTTTAACTTATGGTACTCCCTATTTCGCTTCCACTTACAAGGAAGCAAGTAATAAGACTACTTGTGCTAATTTTTTTCTCGATGAGCATGAAGTGAGTAGAAGCATTAGCTTTTTAAAAATAAGTTGTTGCAGAGATGTATAGAAAGTCATGTGAATGGAACACATCAGATTTTTTTACCTACAACAAATCTCTTCTGCATTTGTCACTCTAGTTCCAGATGAAACAGCCATCTACGCCATCCTTTTTACTTGTCCTCCAATTTCATTCATTTCTCATAACAACTTTAAAAGTGTATGCTTTAATGCTGTTTTTCCTGGCTCTCCAGTTCTTAATCCTCTTGTTACTAGGTCGGCAATTAGTTTTGACCTCTTCAATGGTGATGTGGAAAGTACTTATGCAACACACTATCTGTACTTTCCAAAATGGTTGCCTAGAAGTAAACACTGTTACAAATGAAGTATTTATGGAATCATCTCTTGATTCTTGCTTTCTGTTCAACCTGATTCACTGCATCTGTTTAAAGATACTTGCTTTGCCTTAATTGGGCTTATTAAGTCTTTTCCTCATTTAATCTTGCCGAGTTTTAGGCCTTTTTTCTCCATCAGTAAAATTCTCTTTAATTTTCCATTTGGATATCGCTGCCTTGGATGCTATCTATATTCATGTTGTCTTTCTGCAAATGTTTAAAGTCATCTTTTCAAGATGCACTCGTTCAAGTCTGTATGTTGACTGAGAGCAATACTAAGTAGCATGTTAGTCTATTACACAGTATTACCAGAAATCGACTTTTTAAAAAAATGCTCAGATACTTTTTTTTTTTTTTTTTGTAGATAAGTAGCATCCAGAAGGAAATTTTATTTGAAATTTATTTTTCTGTCTATGATACTTTATCCTATTTAGTGTAACAAACTGGCAGTGAAATGCAGTATATATATAAAAAAGTCAGAAAACCTATTTAGAAATGTTTATATTTGGAAGTGCTTATCCAGTGAATCAAGGAAGACCTTGTAAAAAAAAAATTGAAGTAAATTTCTTTAGTTACCTTGTAATATTTGTGTGCATAAAGTATAAACATTTTGATTGTTTTTTGTTGTTTTTTCATTCCTCAAGTTCTTTAAATTATCTTATTGATTATTAACTGTGAGTATTCTATAATTGAATAAGGGAATTCCAAGTATGAGGAATCACATATCCCTCCTTTATAGAAATATTGAATTAAAATTTTACTCTTTGACATTACATTTCTATGGAATTGCTCTATACTTTAAACTTCCTCTAGCTATCTGAAAGTTTCCCATGTTTTCCAATGTTAACATATAGAAACTAGGGCCTATAATACTATTGGAATGTTCTTATAGTTGTATAATGTTGATGGAAAAAAATGCAGATATATTTTCATCCACTGCTCCTCCAAAGTTGATGAACTGCCATTTATTCTAGGACTTTCGTGCCATTTTCCTCCACTGCTTCTTAGTAGCTAGAAATTGAAAGAATTCTAAGAGGTTTAAGAGGTTAAAATGTAACTCTTAAACTCAATTTATTAGGTTAGGATGCTGAATGCCTCTCCTCACAGTGCAGGAAAGAGAAGGATAACTGTCAACTGTCAAACTGATGCTTGTGCCACAGCATTAAAAACAAACATCCAGTCAATGAGTGAATATGCATTTTACATAAAAGTTCCAAAATGCTGCCTAACTTGACTTAATACAATAGTGCATGTAAAGTTCCTAATAAGTAGTATAATTCAGAAAGGATTGCTAAAACCACTTATAAATAATTGTGCTTTCTGTGAAAATGAATGTAATTTTCAAACAAGTGAACTCCAAATTCACAAACATCCAGTGATCTTCTTCTTGTTGCAGTCAATGGATGTGCAAGTCATAACTGATTCTTTATGCTCATTTTATGAGTCAACAGATTTCAGTGGTTGTTTGCACAATTGAAAGTAAACTATAAAAGTGCATTTATAATAATTATAAATTATAATTATTATGAATGCTAGGGCTAATAACTATTTTACATCTTCATATAACTCTTATTGCATCATATGATTTAGAAACAAGTTATAGAATTACAAAGAATGGAAATCATACTTATAGAAATAGATTTCAACTACATAATCAGGTTTACTTACCTTCGTCTATTCTGTCACCCTCCGTGGTGTAATGGTTACCATGCTAACTTCATATAGTTTGTGGTGGTGGGATTTTCTTGAAAATATTCACGTTGCATCCTTGGAAGATACTAAACCTAAATATCAAGTTTGGCATTTAACAGTCTTTTCATTTTTGAGCTATGCTGTCCACAGACACACAGACCTTTTTCTGAAAATGTTTTTTTCAGACTCAGGGGAACTCAAGACATATATTTCTGATGAAATCTTTACATAAAATTTTTGGGTGGAATATAGAATACCTTTTGTATCCACTATGCACATTGTACATATGGGGCTAGAGAAAATAAAAATATTCTTGACAAACCAACTCTCATAAAGGCAAGTTGGCAACAACCATAGCCTCACATAATTCGTTGACACAGAGCCTGATAGCGTATTTGAGAAGATCCCTCTCTTAAACTGCTCGGTTTGATTTTGAGCCATTCCATTGTGTTGTTCCAGTTGAAATTTCTTTGTTCAGCCACCTGCAATATAAAAGTCAGTAGCAAATAAAGCATTTAAAATATAATTTGCTAAGATTTATTTGCTAGTAAAACTAATTTCTGAAAAGTCACCAAGAAACAAATAAATATGATAATAATTGTCAGGTTATTACATGACCAAAAGCTTACCTGTTTTTATATATTGCACAGAAGACAATTTTCCTATCATTTTATCTTCAGAAAGTTATTCTACCATATATGTTGTTTGTTACTTTTTTCTTTTGGATGTCGGCAAATAAATATAAACCAGATCAATCATGCACTGCTTCTCACTTAGTTTCGCTGTAAAATTGGTCAATGAATAACCTCATGTTGAAAATGAAATGTTATACACCATATGATTTCACTATCACGTGTTTAGACTTTGATTCTGCTTAATCAGAATGCCATACGAGAGGAGCCAATTATCAGTTTGGGTGGTTCAATTGGTTAGTTTCAAGCCTTCAGATCCTGAGTTTACATGTTCACACACAGCCCAGACAGAATTTTATTGATTATACTTAAAAGTGACAGCCACATATCATTACATTTAATGGCATGTAAAAGAATCCTATAGGATGAAATTCCTGCAAATCAGAGGTGATCCTGACAATTGACAATGATGTTAAGAAACAATAATGGTTTTTATAATAGTCACAATTTAACATCAACAATAATTGGTTTTATATATTATGGAATTTTTATGTTTTTGGCCATTATTATTATGATTATGATTATTATTATATCAGAGAAATGTTCAAATTAGATAATAAATCAAAATCTGGAAAAATGATAATAAATGCATTAAAATATACAAAATAATAAAAAGCATGATCGGCAAAGATCTAGTTTTAATTTTTCAATGTGCCAAATCAATAAAAACATGCAAAAATCCAAGATCTAGTCATTACTCATACACAGCACTGAGGAAGTGAAAGGTTACCTGCACACCTGCTGGTTTGTTTACATATAAATCTCAAGTGCTCAGCCCCTTCTTTTTGTTATGTTTACATGCTTGCAGAATATCATAAGCCCTCACCTCTGTTGACATCTCTAGGCTTCTGAAGCATTACTATAACTTGCAAACTCTGAACACAATTTATTAATTAACTATGCACGTAATTACAAAACATCACATAAACATGTTTCTTCCTGTTATTGCAACTATCACTCCCTTGAATCTGCACACTTGTTTCTCCTTAATCCTGTATATATGAGGTACGTCCAGAAAGTAAGTTCCGTTTCAATTTATCTCCGCTGCAGCGCTGCGATTGCAGTTCTGCACATGCGCGGTAGATCCTCTGTATCAAGGAGAAGAAACGTGCTGTCAGCCACATACGCTTTGTTGTGCTTGTTTACAATGTCGGTGTTGATTGAAAATCCCGCCGCTTGTGAAATCAGATCTGTGATTCATTTTCTGAATGCTAGGAAAGTGAAACCAATTGAAATTTATTGGCAAATTTGCGAAATTTACAGACAAAATGCGATGAGTGATTCAATGGTGAGAAGATGGGTCCGACAGTTCAATGATGGACATAGTGAAGTGCACGATGAAGAACGAAGTGGGCGTCCATCTTTGGTTACAGAAGAACTGGTTCACGCGATTGATGACAAGATCCAGGAAAACAGCAAGTTTACAATTAGTGCTCTCGCTATGGAATTTCCCCAAAGCTCACAATCACTAATTCATGAAATTGTTACCAAAAAACTGAAATTTCGTAAACTTTGCTCACCTTGGGTACCACCTTTGCAACACAAAACAAAATGGATGGGTAGTGCACTTCAGTTTTTAACCCGTTATGATGAAGACGGCGAAGAATTTCTGACACAGATACTCACAGGAGTTGAGACTTGGGTTTCTTACACCCCTGAAAGTAAGCGGCAATCAATGGAATGGAGGCACACTTCATCCCCAGCAAAAGTTAAGCCAAAACAAATCTTGACACCTCGAAAAATGATGTGCACAGTGTTCTGGGACTGGAAAGGCATCTTACTCATTGATTTCTTACCTCGTGGTCAAACAATCAAAGCAGATGTTTATTGCGAGACACTTAGGAAATTGCGCCGCGCAGTACAGAATAAGCGCCGAGGACTGCTGTCAAAAGGTGTTGTTTTTCTTCACGATGACGCATGACCACACACTGCAAATGTGACGGAAAACCTCCTACAGGGATTTGGCTGGGACGTATTTGACCATCCTCCGTACAGCCCTGACCTCGCTCCTAGGACTTTCATCTGTTCTTAAATCTCAAGTCTTTCCTTGGCGGTCAACACTTCAACAATAATGAAGAGCTGAAAGAAAATGTTTCCAACTTTTTGAAGACACAGGCGGCAAACTTCTATAAAGAAGGTATACAAAAACTTGTGCCACGCTATGACAAATGCCTGCAAAATTTCGGCAGTTATGTGGAAAAGTAGTTTAAGAGTTGCAGAATTTTGTGCAATAAATAATTATTCTGCATCTGTACACAATTTAATTTTATTAGCAAACGGAACTTACTTTCTGGACATATCTCGTATTTGAAAAGAAAAAAAAAAGCAATTGTTGCCACATTTCGAAATTAGTTGAAATAAATGCAAAATTAAGATTAGTTTACGATGAAAGACTCTTGAATTACAGGCTATATCACAAATTTTAAAACTCTTATGGTATTTTAAGCACCTTACATATAAATCTCCAACATTTAACCAATATGGACATTTATGCTTTAGAACTACCTCAAAATTGCTGGCTATTTTTAGAAATCGCCTAATATATCTTGTCTTCAACATTAGATGAAGCTGCTCCAGTTGGCCAATTGGGATTGAAATTTATCCATTTACATTATATCATTCAAAGAAAGCTATAAGCTACCACAAACTTAATATACTTACTCATATTTTCAAACTTTTATGCACGAATCTGAACTAAACTAGGAACACTTACAGTTTAGTTTTCAGTGAAAATAACAGGATACTTAGCTTTCTAGCTTTATACTTATTTTCATCCCCTTATTTAGAGAAAGAGGGAGGGAGAGGAGAGAGGGGGAGAGGGTGGGAGAGAGAGGGTGGGAGAGAGAGGGAGAGAGAGGAAGAGGGAGATGGAGAGAGAGGGGCAGGGGGAGGGGAGGGAGAGGGGGGGGAGGGAGCATGTGTGTGCATAAAATGTAACATAATACAACCATATGAGTGCTGCCTAGAACAGCAGGAAATTTTCAAATTTGAACAGAACATTATATTGTTCATTGAAATTAGTAAACATCATGTATATTCTGATATAGCATACATTCCTCGAGAAACTGTAATGAATGAATGTATAAGGAGAGCAAAAGAAAATTATATTTTAATCATTTGATTGTTTAGGGAAATATATATTGCATTAACAATTGATGTCCCGTTAAAAGGTGCCAAACTGAATAAAATCTATTTTTTGTAACAAATCAGCAAAGCATCATTATGCTTATATGCCACTATTAAATGTAGATTTGTCTTATTTGAAATCTTTCTAACTCTATTACTTAATCTGGATATTTCCGAGATGTTGCTATCCAAAATTATTTGAGCAATTGAAAACCTTTACAAAGCCAGCAGCTGCAGAGAGTTGTGCACCAGTGGCAGTATGCTTGGGAGTGTTTAAGTGCTTTAGTAGATCTCGTAGACAATATTAAACAGTTCAGAATACATTAAAGTGATATTATGGTGTCTTTTGATGTCAGTTCTCTTTTTACAAATGCACCAATAAATAAGATAACCCATCCCATTATTGTATGTAAATGTATTATCTTAAGCCACATCACTATCCTCTCAAAAAATAAAATAAAATAAAAAAAAAAAAAAGAAGAAGAAGAAGAAGAAGAAGAAGAAGAAGAAGAAAAATGCAAAAGCCTTGCATTTTATAATTTGTATGGATCAAACATTGTTCCTGCTCTGCTGCTCACAGAATGATGGAAGTTTGGCTGCTCACTCGGAGCCTTCTTTTGCTGATATGAGTTCAATACAAATAATCAGTCAGACACATCTCTTGGAAACTTGTAAGACCAAAATAGATGATATAATCAGTCCAATAGGTAATGCTGCAAGCATAAAATTGCTGCAAACACTGATGAAGAAAATATCCATAATTGTACAGAATGAGTTAGTTAAGCATGAGGGTGAGCCTGTCAAAGTCTGTGAATGGGTTAAGCTACTTAACTTGAGGATCAGCACATAAAATTCACAATGGAAATAGAAAAAGATAACCAATTATTGTTCCTGGATTTAAATATTATTAGGGATATGAAAAATTTAAAATTTGGGATCTATTGAAAACTGACACAGATAATTATATTAAGAAGAATAGTTAGAATCCTCCATTGTATCAACTGGCACTTTCAGAAGTCTAATCCATAGACTGAAGAGTGTACCATTATAACCACAAGAATATAACAAATGATATTACAGCCTGTCAGTGTAATGAAAAAGCTGCATAGAATGTTGAGGGTGCAACAATTGCCATTTGCATCATTCTCCTTCTCCCAAATGTCCATACGACATCAGACAGGCATGCACATCGAAGGTATTTGTCAGAGTGGGAGAGAGGGCATTGCAAACAGCAGTGAGTGATCGCAAAAATCATAGTGTACTGTTAATTGTAAGATTATATAAACTGAGAACTATTAACAGTAGTGTCGAGACCTTCAACATTTAAATTCTCCTCTGGTAAGTCCCTTAGAAGAAAGGCTAGGGAGATTACTTTCAATGTTGCCACTTCCTTGTGAAAACAAGTACTTGTTCTTATTCTAAATTCAGCCACTGAAACAATGATATATAGTGGTGATGGCAAACTATCCCTCCATCCCCAGCTTTCCTACCATCTTAGAATGCAGGAAGCATCTGGAGTTGTGAGCTGCGCAAACTGAAATATGGTAGTATTTTAATTACCTTGACAAGCTATACCACATATCAAACACAGCTAAACTAAATGGTTTTAAGGAAACATCCATTGTCAAAATGATAAGACGTGACAAGAAGCAAAAGTAGTTTACCCATCTCACAGCTTTATCAAAAATAGACAATACAGACTGTAAATACAAAAAACATTACTTACCACCCATGGGCATTGCAAAAATTTGAAAAAATCTTTAAAAACTTCCATATTTAGTTGGCACTAATAAATAGAGACAGTTTGAAACAGAATACCTTCAGAATCAAAATTGAGTATCTATAAAACTGCATGCCAAGATTGTGAAAAAATTTTTATAGGGATGACAAGCAGGAATTTGAAGATCAGAGAAATATCCAATATAAACAAGTAGAAAAATCAGCAGTTGCCACTCATTTTTGCAGTGAAAATCATTATATAAGAGAAAACATACAATTAATGAAACCTCTGATGACAAGATCAGATCTTACTATGTGGGAGTATAAATAAATAATAATAAAAAAAAATATATATATATATATATATATATATATATATATATATATATATATATATATATATATATCTTTAAAAACAAACTCAGTGTTTGGAATTTCAAGTTACTGCCAGTTAGCAACAGCATTAAGTTATGCAAACGACTCACCAGAGGATGCAGTACATTGATGGAAGGACAGACCATGAATAGGAGGATAGTAACCAGTTGTTAGCAAGGCAAAGGTTTCCAGAAACGTACCAAGTTTTACAAGTAAGTGGAGTAAAATGTTTTAACAAAGACTCATTGAATATGATTAATAAAATAACTTCACTTTAACATTGTTTTTAATCTGTATAATAAACGTAGGAACATGTTCTATTAACCTACTTACATTTTGATTTCTTCTTATTCATGTGTTCATTATCCACTGTTCCGGCCCTCCACTGAACTTTCTTCTTTGGTTTTGGTTTCCTTAATCTTAGCCTCACAGTATGAACTTCCTAGAAAAGATAAAAAAGCAGTGAAATCAAACGAATACTATTAACAGCTGATTTCTAGAGAGATGCATGACAAATGACAAATCTAAAAGCAATACACATCCACCCATGTGCACATGCATGCACACACAAGGGGGGAGGGCTTCATTTCTACAGCTTAGAAAATTAATTTTTCAACCTGATACAGGTGATAATTGCATTGGAAAGTGATACTATACACTCTATGCCTAGAAAATATTTATGGGAAGCCTTTATACATAAAAAAACTCTGATGTGTACCATTCACATGACTTTCTCCATATCCCTGCAACAAATAATTCTTAAAAAGCTTATACTTCTATTTACTTTATGCTAATCAAAAAAAATTAGCAGAAATAGTCTTATTACTCGCTTCCTTGTAAGTAGAAGCGAAATAAGGGACAACCGTAGGTTAAAGTGATAGTCAAAAGCTGGTTGCTATGTCAATGAAGTTCCTTTGTTTATATGGATAGAAGTTGACAAGTTCCTGTATGAGAAAAGTATACGTTTTTCATAGCAGAAACAAAAAATAAGGAATGTCACAAAAACGACGAACTCCACGAAAAAAATGTATATAACATAAATTGTGTGTTTTAAAGTGCTCTACATTTTTTGTTTAGTAAGTTTTTGTCCATCTCTTACGGTTTAGCAGTCATTCAAAATTTAGTAAAATTCATCCAGAATAAACTACTCTTCAGAGGCTATTCCCAGAAAATTCAAGATAAACATTTCATTTGTCAGGTAAATATGTTTAATATCCGAAATTTTAATCAAAATCGTTAGAGCCATTTTTGAGAAAATCACAATTTTCGAAAAAAGTTCCATGTAAAGGGTAGTTGGGGGTGGGGGGATTTTTCTCAAAATCTTCGTGTCACATCCCTGGAAGATACTAAACTTAAATACCAAGTTTGGTATTTTACCGACTTTTCGTTTTTGAGTTATCGTGTTCACAGACACACGGACACACACACACACACACGGACCTTTTTGTGAAAATGCTTTTTTTGGATATTGGGGATCCTAAAACATATATTTCCGGTGAAATCTCGGTATCGAATTTTTGGTGGAGTGCAATACTTTCTCTATACACTATGTACATAGTGCGTAAGGAGAAAGTAAAAATGTGCCATCAGCAAATCACAGAAATCCAAAGTTGATATAATGGATCGAATGGAATAAAATAAGAGAAATATATGAGGAGCTTAATATGGAAAATGGAATAAAAGAGGGAGATAGTCTCAGTACTTTACTTTTTATTAATTTTATGGATGAAGTAACTAAAATGTACAAAAGGAAGTCACCAACGATTCAGATAGGGTTTTGGAATATGAGACCAATTCAAGTGCAGGCACACTGATCTGTGCAGATGACAAAATACTGATAACAGATAGTGAGAAGAAATTACAGAAATATATGATAGAATGGGGAGAAGAGCTTGGAAGGAAGGGAATTGAAATAATTGGGAAGAAAAGTAAAGTTATGTGTTTCTCAATAGAAGCTGGTCAGGAAATGTCCATTAAATATAGGGATGAAAAATAAAACAAGTGCATAAGTATGCATATTTAGAAACAATTATAACTAGTGATGGACCATATGATGAAATACTAAATAGGAAAAGAAAAGCAAATAATATTTATTATTAATTTAATAAAAGAATCCATGGATAGGAAGAAGTTGCCATGAACTCAAAAATGCAACTATATGAATCAATTTTATATGGAATGTCCCTACTCTCATATATAGAATGGAAAGCATACCATTGTAGGACAAGGAAACAAGTAAAATTCAATCAATGAGAAGAAATATTTAAGAAAAGCTGTATATAAAACCAGGAGGAACAAAATAAGCAAAGCAAGGATTAGAGAAGAAAGTAGGCCAAAGAGGTGATAAGCAAAGGTGCTGGGGACACACATTCAATGGCAGAGGAAACAGATACTAAAAGTGAAGTTACAAGGAAAAAGGGGAAATGGAAGGCCTAGGAAGCTAGAAAATAGAATGGAAAGGATTACATATGTACATGCATACATACATACATAACATTGCAATCTGTAGATTCTATTAAGAGATTAGACTCAAAGCCCAAACTCTAGGATGTAGATGTCAACAATTACATTTATTTACAAATAATAATTCTGACAATGAATTTTCAGAGGTGTCAATTTTGCATAATTTTCAATTACATGTCTGTTTCCAAAAGTCTACCGATACGCTTACATTCTTTGAATATTCATGTTTATTATTTTTACAATGTTGCAATTATTATTCTTTTATAGAAGAGGAAAGTGAGTTAAACAAAACTATTCCTTTCAAGTAAACAAAGGAGAAAAGATGGTGGGAGAATGAGGGACAGAAAAGAATGGAGAAGATGGAATGAGGGCACTATTCCTATGCCGCACAGCAAAAGGGAATAATTTATTAGACTAATACATAATTGCAGAGGCATAAAATATTAGAGAGCTTTTGCCAATTTATGGAGCAATAAGATCTAAGTAGTTCATCTACATATGCAGACCTGCAAAATAATGACACTATTTTTGACCAAAGCGCACCAGCAGAATCAAACCTAAAAGTTTGATAGCAACTTCAGTGCACCATGGCACAAAATCCCATGATTGTAATTTAGGTTAGTTAAACTCGCACAGCAAGAAGTCTCCATCCAACTAAATAAATAAGGAGCAATTAACAGTTTTTTTCAGAAGTTTTCTTAGGATTTTGAACATGTTAAGGGCTCTTCTTTAGAAGAGGAAATTAGTCATATGGTAGCAGTTGTGTCCTTTAAGCAAAAATAAAGCTGCCTGAGGAAACTTCATTTTAGGTTTATTTAGCTGATGGTGTTTGCATAGTTGTAATTGCACTCAAAACACTAGTCAGTTTACATGCAATTTAATTATGCTGGTGAATTGTATCATATAGAATCTATTCATTATATAGTTTTTTTTTTTTTTTCAAAGAATTGTAAAACTCAATGTGCAATATAATATCAGTTATTGGGATTTATCCATCTCTCTAAGTATCTGAAATAATGTATTCCCACTTACATTTGTACTAGTTCCCACAAGATTGCAGTGTTGTTTTATTTCCATGTTCCCTATAATCAGTAAAGGCTTAAATTTGAATTATTCCTTACTTTCCTTCTCTTAAAGCAACATATGTTGATATATTGCTTCTTTTTTGTTATAAATCTGTGCCAGTTCTTTGTGCTTTTACGCAATTTAAAACTATATCATATTCCCTGGTAAATTATGTTACAGAGAGTAATTAGTAACACTGTAATAATGATGAAAAATGTATGCAATTCTTTAATAATTTATCATTCCAAAAGTTTGTACGTAGTTCAATGCATCAGCATAATACCCCAATTTTATTAAAAGGCATAAGAAACAACTGGGAGTTGGAAACCTGGGAGAATACCCACATCTGGAAGAACAAGGAACAATTGATACATTTTGAAGTTCTGTCTGGAGACATCCTTGTAAGTGATAAAGCACAGAAAGAAAACAAATGTTAAAATAAAAGAAATAAATAAAAAGTACTGAATAAACATGTAAATAGGCAAATAAATGCATTGGCTAAATATATAAGAAAACAAATAACTAGACATAGTCCAACTGTGTAAAAAAGAAGGTATCTGACATTGCAGAAAATACAAAGATGTGTATTGTTACTTAAAACTGCAAACACAGCAAGTTTTATGAATTGTATTGCATTATGCTCAAATGAGCACAGAATTCATGGAGCTGAGATTTACTGGATATCCATTTTACAAGGCTGAGGGAAAAGCCTCAAAAATGCTTCATCTGTAGAGATGTGGATTTTTTTGCTAGTGCAATATAGTGTAAATTAAGACTTGTATGCCTGTATTTTCATGGACTGTAAATCACGGTTTAATGTGTTAATCCTGTCAATAGATTTGAAACATTTATTTATTTTGTCCTGTGAGGTATATGAATTCATTCCAACTGGCTGTAAAAACTAAGCAGAAAAAAATCTTGAGGTATTGCATTCTTTGTTCCACAAACAAACTATTCTTACACAAGATTATTTTTCATCTACATTCTTATATATAATATAGATTATATTCTTATCTACATGCTATTTAAGATAATCCTTGCAGAAATGGTCTTATTCCTTGATTCCTTGTCTGTAGAAGGGAAATAATGGAAAACATTAGGCTAAAGCAGCAGTCAAATCCTTTAAAAGCTGGTTGCTATGACATTTGGTTCTCTCTATATGACCAGGAGTAAAACAACAGAAATATTAAATGAATGAGAACTTTCTGTTTTTGGAAAAGTTTAAGTACTTTAAAATTGAAACCAATAACAAGAAATATGTCAGAAATCTTTAACTCTACAAAAAAATGTATATGACATGAAGTGTATGTTTTAACAAGATTTACAAATGTATTTTGTGCAGTAAGTTGTTGTCTATTTCTTATGGTTTATGAGTTGTACAAAAAATACTCATCCAGAATGAAGAGGTTTACAGAGGCTACTCTCAGAACATTCAAGATATACACATTTGTCATGAAAATATCTTCATATTAAAAATATGGTATTTTAATCAAAATCATTAAGAGAAAATAAAAAATGTTCGAAAAACATCCTTTATAAATGGTAGTTTGGGATGGGGAAATTTTCCTGAAAGCATTTGTGTCGAATCTATGGAAAATGCGAACTTAAAATAATACAACATTTGGTATTTAGTTAACTTTTTGTGTTTGGAACATGCATGAACATGCACACACAAAGACCTTTGGTTTTTTAATGCTTTTCCTGGATTCAGGAGGTCTTAAAACATATATTTCCAGTGAAATCTTGACAATAATTTTTTTGGTGGAATACAATATCTTTGCTCTCTACTATGTGCAGTATATGTAGAGAAAGTAATAAAGTATTTGGAATTCTACTTATATCTCAGATGCTGGAAAATATTTCACTAAGTACAATTAATTACAATCACAGGACAGGAATGTCAGGAGAAAATGCTGAGAAATGTCTTATTGATTTATGAACTTGCATGATTTGAGTTGATTTGGTGTAATTACCTATTTTTTACTATTCTAATTTTGCATAAGGATTTATTTTTACTTTCTCTGGTCGCATGTACAATTTACATAGTGGAAAAGAAACATATTGTATTTCACCGAAAAATTTGGTACCGAGATTTCGCCAGAAATGCATATTTTGAGGTCCTCTGAGTCTGTAAAAGCCTTTTTAGAAAAAGGTCCAATTGTATGTCTGTGGACAGCAAAGCTCAAAAACGAAAAGTATCAGTATCTTCCAAGGATAAACACAAAAATTTTCAACATGTCCCCACTCCCAATTACCCTTTACATGGGACATTTTTTGAAAATTAAGATTTTCTCAAAAACGGCTCTAACAATTTGGATTGAAATACTGTATATTAAAGATATTCACATCACAAATTAAATGAAGTTTTTGAATTTTCTGGGAATAGCCTCTGAAGAGCTCTTTATTCTGGTTGAGTTTTACAGAATTTTACATAACTCTTAAACCGTAAGAGATAGACAAAATCTTATTGCATACAAATGTAGATCTCGTTAAAACACATAATTTATGTCATGTACACTTTTATTTGTTGAACTGACTATTTCTGAAATATTACTTATTGGTTTCAGCTTTAAAATACTTATACCTTTATTAAACTGGAAAGCAAACTGAACCTCAATTGTTTTACATAGTGATGAGCTTTTAAAGGATTTGACTATCACTTTAGGCTAACGTATTCTCTTCTATTTAAAAGCAAGCAAGTAATAATAGCATTATTCTCATTTTATGTCGATTAGCACGATGTATATAAAATAATAATGTTTTGTAAGAACAGTTTGTATTTGGAACAGCTAGAGAAAGTTAAAAGAGTGAAACACATAAGATTTTTTCTGTCTTATGCTTTAACCTGTGAATTTTATTTTTCTGTGCTACTGTAACCTACATTAAGTTTTAAAAAAAATTCACAATTTACTTAATGTATTTTTATTTATTAAACTTTTGTATACATGTCATCATCTGTGATCTAGCGGTATATGCTAATAAGGTTGCAGGATCAAACCTAGTGGATGGCAATTAATTTTTTTTTGGTTGTAAAACTCAACATGGAATGGGATGCTAAAAACCACTAATAGTTAACCATAAATAATAGCTCAATCTACATTTACAAATATAATTTTAACTTTACATTAAAAGAAAGGCTGAATAAATAGACAATGCTATTTATCCAGAAAATCATCTCAACCAAGATTTTTAAGTCTCTAGGTTGGAAGGCAAGATGCTACCGCCACACCAAAGAGGGGGCAACAGGGACACTAACCATTGAAAATACAGTGTTATTACAAATAACTTACTTTATGTATATCAATGACATGTATTATGAAGAGTACAGGGCTTAAGAGCATTGAAACATATACCAATGTAAAGAAAAACTCAACAAGTTTGGAAGGTAAAAGTACTTGATGTATCCTCCTTGCATCATGCAATAAACATCCAATAGTAGTCCAAATCCATTCAATGTAAGTCGCAGCTAATGGTGTAGATTTCTGTAACCTAGTGACAGGCTTAATACATAGGTTGTAAATGGTATGATTTCATTTTCAGATTTATCCTGATATATGGTGGACTTTGTGACAGTGATGTGTTTTAACAATTGAAAGTTAGTCGAGTCGATTTTGTAGTGTTACCCGCAATAACTTGAACAGAACTTGAGTTATTCTTTCAGTGGTATTTGTTTCAATAACATGAGCTTCATACTTTTCATAATACATAACAATGAAATCAGATAAACAATTGTGCTAGTCCTGTATACAGTCTTATTTTGACTGGCATGAACAACTGCAATATTGCTTTTGAATGAATGAATTATTTAACAAATTAATCAAAATAATCTAATACTTTTAGGACATAGAACATAGTAAAATTTCATAGATTGCTAAAAAGAAGTTTGGGAAATAAAAGGAACTGTGAAAATAGTATAGGCAGCTTTACTTTTATTATTATTATTTTATTTTTCATGTAAGATTAACTTGTGCCGCTTAGGCAATAGGTCTACAAGACATAGCATACATATGTTTACATCAAGAACCTATTCAGATATGCTTTGTATATGTATATTAAATATACTGAGAAATGCAAAACTGCAAATCTCTTTAAAGTCTGTAAAATTTGTTTTAAAAAGAGCTCACATATCAACAATTTTACCGAGGAAACTAACTTTTGTGCATCTATTAACAAATTCTCATTCTCATTTTTTCAGCTTTTCAAGGCTGTGTGTCCGACGTTGGGCAAAAACAGCTTGTAGATTATACACACAGTTCAGAGAGTTTTTACTTATAATAAAATCAAAACACTTTTACAACATTTCAAATATGTGTCCTTTCTGTCTTTCATGCTTCAGTTTTAAAGAGTTGCCAAGGAATACTGTGATACAATTGACTCTTATTTCACTTTTTGAGAAGTACTGCATGTTGTAGTTCAGTTTCTTAGGAAAATATTTATGCCTGAATTTAACAAAAGCTTTATGACATAATTGTCATAACATTTTCCTGATCATGTAATTATCTTAGTCATAATCAAAAATCTCATAAGGATTGTAATTATAGCTTTCATTTGTGGTTGACAACACTTACTACCATCAGAAATTTAAAATCCTTAATTTCAACATCAATATCAAAAATAAAAATTATGTTCAATTGTACTTTTGTCATGAAGGATAGGGGAAAGTATCATGCAATGGATTCACAAGCTGCCTCATAGATTTCTATCTTCATATTGTACTAGAAGTTGTTGATAATGTTACTGAAACTATTTAGGGGTAAAACTGATCCAATTAATGACAAAAATAGATAATATAGATTGGAAATGCATTAATATATGTATATATTTATTTGAACACTCCAACAATTTTAAATAACATTTTACACCAAATTAGCACCACAATACAGATATGGTTTAATTTTTTTTTTAAAATAAACTTTAAACTGCACAATAGAAAAATAATTACAATCAGGAATTAATAAAATTAAATGCCAAAATTGAAAAGTTCTATATAGGAGTGAGAGAAAGGAATTTGAAAATCAGACTTTCAGAGCACAGAAGAAATATTACATAAAAGTACTAATTAGAACATTTTAATGAAAGGGTGTTTTGGAACAGTGATACAAATTAATAGAATATTAAATCAACTAAAAAATATTCTACTAATTAGAAACTGCCTCCATGTTCAGTGGCCAACCAGCTGACTTCACCTGGAGGTCCCAGATTCGATTCCTGGCCAGGGTATGGAATTTTTCTTTAACCAAAAATATTCCCTATTCTGGCAGTATGCATGTAGGAGTGAATGTGGGTGTGTTTAATGATATACATATTATTAACCTAATAACACCAACCTACCATAAATATACTAGTTGTTTCACAAGTCAAATCCCCCGATATAATCATATAAGCTAAAGGGGGCTATACAAATGAAACAATTAAATGAGGTTTGGATTTACAACATAATATATATCTTTTAAAACATAAATTGTATGTTTCGAATTTCATTGAACAGTACTAACAATCTGGTAAACTAGTCACCAGGATTCAGCTTGTAGAGGGAAGAAGGCAGACAGTAACCATTCATCAGGAAGGCAGAGGATGGAAACATAACGTTTCCGAAAATATTCTGGATTTTACAACACCAAGAAGTACAGTTTTATATTTTAATACAGGAATTCAATAATAGTTATATTAAATAATAGAGAACACTACATTAAATGGCTCCAGTCAACAAATACATCATAAAAAATAAAATCCAACAATTGCAACAAAATTTATATATGAAAACAAAGAAGAAATGTCAGGGAGGAAGCACCTTAGAAATATAAAACATACATTTGGAAAATTCAGCAGTAGATGGACAAAGTATTTTTCAATTACAATTAAAAGAGGCTCCCATGTTTTTTTTCAGTACATGCTGAAAATCATATTGTACCTCCATTCTTTTTATGTTTGCATTCTTATGTACTAATTTATTGTGAAATTTTCTTTCAGTCAAATGAATCAATACTTAGCCATGAAAAAATTACAAAGATAAATGTTTGCCGTAACTGACTCTATTAAAATCCAGTTTATTCTCATTACATTACCATTTAATTGCAATTTGTGAATTAACAATAATTGTATGGAGTTTTAAATTTAAAAATTTAGTAGCATTTCTAATTAATGATTGCAAAATTCCGTCTATTGTCCAAGCCATTTTTTTTTTTTGGCCATTTCTTTCCTGTTTCTTCAATTTGGTACAATTTTCATTGGTTTACTTCCTATTTCTTATGAGAACAGATCCAGTTCCCTGCAATTTTTCACAAGATTACACACAGTACTTCCAGGTGGCATGGGAACATTAAGAAACACCTTAAAAATGTAGGTTCTTTTTTTTTGTTCATTTAACTACTATGGTCATATTGGGGGCTTTTGACTGAATCATTACAGACCTATACAGTCATTAAAATCATGCATCTGTATTAAATTATGATTCACATTTTGCTAATTAATATTGGCATACATGTTTTTTTCCCCCCTCTATCTTCAGCATATAAGGAAATTCACTATAACGATTGATGTTTTACTCTTTTAACTTTTATATAGGTTTTTTACATGTGTATTCACTCACATCCATATTACCAGACTGTATGGAGGATAGAGAATAATCCTAATTAAGAAAAACTTTCCAACCCCTGGGCAGGTATCGAACTAGGACTTCCAGATGAGAAGTCAGCTCCTTGATCACTTGACCTCAGGCAGTCTTAATTAGATTTTGTTTTTACATATTCTTTGTTCATAAAATGATGTGTTCTAATGTGTATCTAAGCTGTAAAATATACCATCGTTTACAACACATTTTGTTTTACAGATTATGAGGTTATTAAATTTCACTGTCCACTGAAAAACTGAAGCCAATATATGAGCACCAAGCTCATGTAACTGAACTTGGTGCTTCAGTGGCAACAAAAATGATGCCCAGTACATGACTATAAACATGACAAAATATAATAAAATTAACATTCAAAATGTAATACAGTTAATGCACATATTAATAACAAGAGAGAACATTAGTTTTTTACATCTGCATAAAAAAATCTTATTTTTCTACACTGTGTAAATTAATAATAAATAATGTCAAACACTTAAGCAATAAATTATTTTAAACAAGAACAAATCAATTTATTAAAACCTGCTCTAAGCTTACGGCAAAATTCTACCTATTCCTCTATTAGGCACTTGTATTAAAAAGTGTGACAATATTCAATATTACTTACTATATTCTACAGAATGAGATAAGAAGAATATTTCTCTTCAGGAAGAACATCCTTTAATATTGAAATTCATTTCTGAATGGCTCATTAATGTACATAAACAATTTTTCCATAAAATATTTAATTAAATCTGGAAAATGAATGAATAGCACTGATATTGCACCACTAACCAAATTATTGACAGGATATGCTGGTAGGACCTTTTGTCCTCATTTTTGGTTGGTGGTTTATGTACCAGAAATTTCCCAACCTCCTCCTTCCCTAGTTATGTGTAGCTTATCTGGTGGATGGGGGGGAGAGTCAGTTGCCAAATTTAGAGATTAAATTATCATCTGCTGGTATTTTAAAGTTTGTAATTTGATGTTTTACTAAAAGCTAAGTTCTACAGGATTATACACCGATTTTAGTATCCTACTTTTTGTTCTATACTGTGATTTTTCTTTCAGAAACGATTGTCTATGGTCCAACAGAAAAAAAGTTAACTTCCAAATTCACCAACCCTACACCAAATGATACCACAAATACCCAGTAAAAACAGACAAGGGGAATCACTGGTTAATTGAGCAACAGTTGTAAACGGGGACAATAGATCTCTGAAACATGACCTGACAGTGATACATTTTCCATAATTTAATTATTTGCTTCACTATGTGTATGTTCCAATGATTTTAAATTTGAAGTATTTGATACTAGCAGAGACTCACTGTTTTTTTTTTTTTTTGTTGTAAAATTTATGACAGATAAAAATAAAAATCACAACTTTTTTTTAAAACAAAAACAAAATATAAGAAAGAAGCACATTAACATAAAAGTAATCTCTCCAGTGACAATAGTTTGCATCTCTGCGTAACAATGAAATATTCTTTATAATACAAACTTAATATGTTTCACACACACACAATATATTTTTATCAACAAACTTTCTCCTGACACTGTACCCACCAGAAATAGCTTAGCAGAGATGAACAAAATTATTCCAAAATACATTACAGTATGCACTTTGCCTTGACACTGCATGCAGCTTCTATCCACAATTTTAAATTATTGGTTACTTTCAGGGTATCTTGCTTTTTCTTTAAAGCAATAAGAAGTTTGAAAATAAAACTTTTATATTGTAGACATCTTATTATGAAATCTGAAGCAAAGTGGCACCCTAAACAATCAAGCTGTTATTTAAGAGAAACCTAAAGTTCAATTATTGCTCTTAAGAGAGGAATATATAAAAGGCATTACTTATTGATATACATTATGTGGTATTATAAAAATGTTAATTGGATAGGTAGAGTCAGACTGAATAATTCAATGCCATAGCTGGGATTTGAACTGGGGATCTCCCGGTCTCTAGCCGGTTGCTCTAACCACTGAGCTACCATGGCAAAATGTCGACACAGCATTAAATGCCTCAACTGACTCGCAAGTTTCCCAGTAAATCACAAGGGGATGTAAAATTATTTTGACGTACCCCAATGAAGATTTACTTAAGTCCCAAGCTTCATAGTTTAGGCCAATATTTAATACTTTAATGTTAATACATTTAAGAGTGCATTAAGATCTTTGGGCAAAATTCAGCCTTTTAAGCCTGCTGTATCACTGCACTGGCTTTTAGCTTCTGCAATTTTTCTGGAGTATATTCAAGGATTTCCCTGAGGACTTGATCTGTGTGCTGGCCAAGCAATGGTGGTGGGGAGCGAATAGCATTAAAACCATCACTGAATTTCACAGGTGGTCCCACCACTTTAATATTTCCTGCTGTAGGATGTTGCATCTCTTTCACTAAACCAATATCTTGAATATGAGGATCGCTGAATACCTGCAGAATGAAAACAAATGCAGATCATTAGAATAATAATTATTTTCAACAAATTTCAAAACCTAAAGTTTTAATTTTAATTTCTTGTTACTTAACACTGTATGAAGAACTGTTTTCTACTTTATTTGCTATTGCTACTCAAGAACCCATTCATATTTTTAAAATTAACTACAGCAATTGGATAAATAAGTTAAAACTAAAACTGCTAATAAGAAACTAATGACTAAGAGACTAAATTGAAATTGAAATAAAATCTGATGAATTACATGAAGATAACTTTCTTGGGTTACATGAATACCTATTCTGCAACAAACTAGCCATACTAAAGCTTATTCTTTTATCTACTTCATGCTTGGATAGTGTTTAATGCCCACTTTTACTACTAATGACACTGATGATGGAGCATTGGTGGAATGTGATGGTGGGGGAAACCAGAGAACCTGGGGAGAAAACCTGCACTTGCGCTGCTTTGCCCACCATAAATTCACATGTAGTCAACTGGGAATGAACCTGGGCCACCTTGGTGAGAGACGAGTGGTCTAACCACTTGGCCATGGTGCTGCCTATCTACTTCATGTTAATCAAGATAAACATTAGCAGAAATGGTCATAACTTTTATCGCTTTTTATGCATAAGGGCAATAAAGGAACACCAAAGAGATACATAGTTAAAATATTTTAACAGCTGATCACTATGTAATGATTTTGAATTTTGGTTCTATTTGCATTCCAGGGGGAAAAGGCTGTGTTACAATCACATGATTTTCTCTAACCATTCTTTACATCTATTCTTAAAATAAGAATAATCTTCTACTTCATGCTAATCAAATTAAACATCTACAGGAATACTTTAATTACATATTTCCTTGTACATACAATGGGATTAGAAGAATACAGTAGGCTTAAGTGATAGTCAAATCTTTAGAGCTGGTCATTATGTGATGGCTTTGAAATTTGTTCTCTTTGCAGAAAGAAATACGAATGATTTCCCACTTGAGAAAAGTATAAGTATGAGAAAACTGAGACCAATAACAAGGAATATCTCGGGAATGGTTACTCCACAAAAAAGAATTTTTTACATAAATTTTGGGTTTTGATCAGATGTACATTTTTTGTTTATCTTTACAGTTTACCAGTTATGCAAAATCCTCCAGATTGAACAGGATTTCGGATGCAATTACCAGAAAATTCAAGATATACATTTCATTTGTCATTAAAATATATAATACATACATTTTAATCAAAATCGATAGAGGCTCATTTAAAAAAAAAATAAAAATGTTAAAAAAATGTTCCATTCTCTCCCCACAGAGCCGCAGACTTTTTTCTACAATTTTTTTTTTTTTTGATTCAGAGGTCCCTAAGATGTGCATTTCCATGAAATCTCAGTATCAAATTTTGTAGTGGAATGCAATACCTTCTCTAGCTACCATGTATATGGTAGAAAAAGTATACAAACATATCTGTGTTACATTCACAAAACTTTCTCTGCCTATTCTGCAATAAACTATTCTTATAAAAGCTTATTCTTTCTTCAATTTACTTATGTAAATCAAGTTAAACATTAGCAGAAATGGTTTTATTGTGTTCAAGGTAAATAAAGTATTATACTATGCCAAAATGATAGTGAAATCTTTTAAGATTTGGTCACTCTGTGACAACTTCCTTGGAAAATACTGGACTAAATGCTAAATTTAAAACTGAACAGACTTTTCATTTTTGAGTTATCTTGTTGACACACACACCCACACACCTTTTTTTTTTAAAAGTGCATAAAGTGGTGGCTAAAAGAGATTGTCAATGTTTATAATGCATTTCCTTATATTCTGAAGAGAGAGAGAAAAAAGCATTTGTATGCCAATATTAATTACCAAAATGTCATTAAATAAATTCACTCATAATCATTTTTAATACAGATACATGATTTTAATGGCTGTATAAGACTGTGGCTATTCATTTGTTTTATATAAACTACTGTAGGATACATGCTCAACAGAGGACACCGGCAATCATTCAAACAACATTTTCTGACAGGTCAGCCAAGTAAATAGGAAATATATATGCATTGATATGGTTATTTAAATGCAGTGTGTGAAAATGTTCTTAATCTATTTAAGTTCAGCATCTTCCAAGGATGCAATACAAAAATTTTCAAGAAATCGTTCCATCCCAACCCTTTTACATGAATTATGATTTTATGATTTTCTCACAAGTGGGTCTAATAATTTTGATTAAAATACTGTCTGATGTTTAAGATATTTGTATGGCATATGAAAACTACACATTAATTATATATTGAAATGTGTTTCCCCAAGTGTCTCATCCTCTTGTTTGTAGATGACTTTGCCCTCTTAGTACTTCACAGCATCCACAGTAGTCTTTTATGAATATTGAATTTTCTGGGAATGGTTTTTGCATAACTTGTAAACCATAAGAGACGAAGAAAAATCTTATCATACCAAAAGAATTACAGATTTCATATTTACATAATTTATGTAAGAGTTTTTTTCCCCTAAAGAGTTTCTTTGTTATTGATTTAAATTTGTTTAGCACTTATACTTTTTACTTTCTCTATACCCACTATGTACATAGTGTATAGAGAATGTATTGCACTCCACAAAAAAATTTGATACCCAGATTTCACTGGAAATATATGTTTTAGGGTCCCCTGTATCCAAAAAAAGTATTTTCAGAAAAAGGTCCATTGTGTGTGTGTGTCCTTGTGTCTGTGAACACGATAACTCAAAAACGAAAAGTTGGTAAAATACCAAACTTGGTATTTAAGTTTAGTATCTTCCAGGGATGCGACACGAAGATTTTGAGAAAAATCCCCCCACCCCAAACTACCCTTTACATGGAACTTTTTTCGAAAATTTCGATTTTCTCAAAAATGGCTCAAACGATTTTGATTAAAATATTGTATATTAAAGTTATTTAGCTGACAAATAAAATGTATATTTTGAATTTTCTGGAAATAGCCTCTGAAGACTACTTTATTCTGGATGAATTTTTCATATCTACTAAACCGTAGGAGATGGAAAAAAACTTAGCACACAAAAAATATAGAGCACATTAAAACATACAATTAATGTTATATACATTTTTTTCGTGGAGTTGATCGTTTTTGAGATATTTCTTTTTCTTGGTTTCAGCTTTGAAAAATTTATGCTTTTCTCATACAGGAATTTATCAACTCCTGTTAATACAAACAAAGGAACATCAGTCACATAGCAAACAGCTTTTGGCTTTCACTTTAACGTATGGTACTTCCTTATTTCGCTTCCTTACAATAAAGTAAGAAATAAGACTATTTCTGCTAATTTTTCTCAATTAGCATGAAATAAATAAAAGATAAGCTTATTAACAATAATAATTTACATAGATATAGAGAAAGTCATGTGAATGGAACACATCAGATTTTTTCAAATGCAAAGTTGATATATTTTATTTTTTTTTATCCCAGTCATGCAAATAGAGCAGAATTAAAGGCATCACATATCAAACCACATCAAAAGATTTTACATCCCTTACTGTATTCCCTCAGTTCCCTGCATCCACAGAAATTATGTAATCTGCAAATGTTTATCTTAATATATGTATACAGAAATATAAACTTTTATAAGTACAGTTAGTTGTATAATCGGTAGACAAACAGATTTTTTCAACACTCTTGTCGTACTTTGTTATGATTACAACATTCAATTGATTCTCGCACTGTCAATAAAAGAATATGGAATTTCAAAGCCAACATAATGTGCTATATTTTAGCAACCCACCTTTCAAATATTTTACTATTGCTTCAGCCTCCTGCATCTCCCATTCACCAACAACAAATATGTTATGAAATAAATGTATATCTCAATTAAAATAAAGCACATAGAAAAACATTTTGAATTAACATAAGCAATGCAAAAATAAACAGTGACTAGAAAACATCGTGTGAATGTATTACATTCCTTCAACATTAGAAACTTACAATTCAATTAATTGTTTTCTTAGTCAATATGACCAGAGAAGATAATGCAATATTAAGAAATTAAAAAGGAGAATGACCAAAAAAGAATGATCGAAGGGAGGAAAGAGAATGACTTTAATATTTTCTTAATACATTTAATTTCTTGCTCTTGTGAATAATGTTATTATTCACTCTTAAAAACAAACTTTCCCAGTTTGCCATGGTGTTGGAGTAAGGTTGTGTTTTAAATGGATGCTACAACTAATTTAAGCTCCATATGCAGTAATTTCTACTCAATATATTAATAAAATCATTAATATTTACTTACCTGTGCCATATTATTCACTGGTCCATAAGGAAATGGAGAATCCTCCATTATATACAGCCATTCCTTCAATGTCTTTGTCATAAACTGATCTCTTAGAATGCAAATAAGAACTTCTCTGTTCTGCACTCTTAATTGGTTAGTACGGAATCTTGTATCAGTGGCAAGTTCTTTCAAACCAAGCTTCTCACAAAGACCTATAAACTGTTGATCACTCCCTGTACCTACAGTAAGGTATCCTCCATTAGAAGTTGGAAATGATTCATAAGGTACAATACTCTCATGAGCAGTACCCCGCCGCTGGGCCTCTTTATTGGTATTTAGGTAATTAGAGCCTATGTTGATGAGACAAGCAACCTGAGTTGACAACAGATTACAATCTATCTTTTGGCCTTTGCCAGTTTGTGTTCTTTGAAATAAAGCTGCTAAAATTGCTCCATGAGCATACAAGCCAGTAGCTAAATCAACCACAGCTACTCCCACTTTACAAGGCTCTCCTTGATACGGCCCTGTTATATGCAATAGACCACCAACAGATGCAGCTATTACATCATAACCCGGTCGTTTGGCATAAGGACCATCTGGACCATAGCCTGTTAATGAACAGTAAATAAGATGTGGTGCTTTATTATTCAGATCTTCGTAACTCAGACCTAGTTTTCTAAGCTTACCAGGAACATAATTTTCAATCAGTACATCACATTTTGACGCTAACTCATGCACAATTTTTTGCCCTTCCTTAGATTTCAAGTCAATGCACACACTTTTCTTATTACGATTCAATGATATGAAGTAGCAACTTTCAGACGAATTTGCTATAAATGGTGGTCCCCATTTTCTAGCTTCATCTCCTGTACCAGGTTTTTCAATTTTTATAACATCTGCTCCTAAATCTCCCAAAGTCATTGTACAAAAGGGACCAGCCACTATGCGCGTTAAGTCAAGTATTCTGATGCCAGCAAGTGGACTGGTATCTTTACTTTCCGAGTAGAAGACTTTAGTAGAACCAATGCCTCTATAAGGCACGGATACAACTCGATCATTTCGCCGCAAAAGGTCGATATTTCTTCCTTTACTTCTAAGAAAAATTGTAACCAACCTACTCATTCTGAGGCGTATAACCGCAAAACACGTACAGCAAAAATCTGTTACCAAGGACCCATTATCTCACTAATGCACACTGTGCGAACATTTCCTCTTTATCTCATTATCAAATCACAATTCTCACTATGCTTAGTAAATAAAAAGTACTTAAACACAATATTTACTTAAGATAGAGAGATTAATACCTGCTTATGTTCTTCCTCACTTTCTACTAGAGTTACGGTCGTTTCCGACGGGGTAGGAGCTCGTGTTAACTCAGCCATTTGAAAAGACGTTAATAAATTATTAAAAGCACACTTAAAGGTACTTGCATCAAAATCACATTACTCCAGAACATATAAACTACGATTTCTTCCACTAATGATTTACGCCCGTTTCCATTGTAATTTTCTGTCAAGCTCAGCAGCAGAGCACTATCTAGCGGCTGTTGATGTTTTTAAAACAAAGAAGAAACTTCTTGCGTAAACCAAAACAAGTAAAACAAATGAAAGCAACAGTCTGAAACTGAAAGAATTATAACGAGATGAAGTAGAAGGGTGCAGTTTTTATCAGAGTGCAAACAAGTATTCGGCTATGTTTTGGGTTTAATCTGTTGAACAGATTAATGGGGAAAGCGTTAAAAATAAAATGAGTTTCATTGAAGTGAGTATGTTTTTTTCGATGTAATAGGCTGTAGTGAAAAAATAAGAGCTTTCTGGAAAGAACTAGCTTTGATTGTATTTCATTCTAATTCTTTCTCAGTGTAATTTATAGTTAAGTGCACAATTAGTGTTTCAAAATATTGTAATCCTATTGTAGAAGCCTATTTCATTGTAATCGCTTAAAATAGTCGCGATATGACTTTACTGTTGAAGCGACATTAAATAAATAAATAATAATGATGACCTAACGTTTGACTTTCCACTTGTCCACAGCCATTAAAGAAACCTATTCCTGTACCGGACCCAATACCAGAAAATAAGATAGAAGATAGGCGTCTTTGGATAGGGAATCTCGACCCAAGAGTTACTGAGTAAGTATTTACATTGTGAATAACAATTTTGTCAAAACATAATGGGTACCTAGTCTTTAATCGTCTTTATTGACATTTACATTCCGTGCGAATTAATCAAAATAGAATAATAACACAAAATTGCTCAGACTTTCATGAATTTAATGATAGATTACTTCCTATTATATTTCTTAGTACTTAATATGTCCTCTTTTTACTTTCTCCATACGCACCATGTACATAGTGTATAGAGAAAGTATTGCACTCCACCAAAAATTCGATACCGAGATTTCACCGGAAATATATGTTTTAGGGTCCCCAATATCCAAAAAAAAGCATTTTCACAAAAAGGTCCGTGTGTGTGTGTGTGTGTGTGTGTGTGACCGTGTGTCTGTGAACACGATAACTCAAGAACGAAAAGTCGGTAAAATACCAAACTTGGTATTTAAGTTTAGTATCTTCCAGGGATGCGACACGAAGATTTTGAGAAAAATCTCCCCACCCCCAACTACCCTTTACATGGAACTTTTTTCGAAAATTTTGATTTTCTCAAAAATGGCTAACGATTTTGATTAAAATTTCGGATATTAAACACATTTACCTGACAAATGAAATGTATATTTTGAATTTTCTGGGAATAGTCTCTGAAGAGTAGTTTATTCCGAATGAATTTTACTAAATTTTGAATGACTGCTAAACCGTAAGAGATGGACAAAAACTTACTGCACAAAAAATGTAGAGCACATTTAAACACACAATTTATGTTATATACATTTTTTTCGTGGAGTTCGTCGTTTTTGTGACATTCCTTATTTTTGGTTTCTGCTATGAAAAACGTATACTTTTCTCATACAGGAACTTTCAACTCCTATCCATATAAACAAAGGAACTTCATTGACATAGCAACCAGCTTTTGACTATCACTTTAACCTATGGTTGTCCCTTATTTCGCTTCTACTTACAAGGAAGCGAGTAATAAGACTATTTCTGCTAATTTTTTCTGATTAGCATAAAGTAAATAGAAGTATAAGCTTTTTAAGAATTATTTGTTGCAGGGATGTGGAGAAAGTCATGTGAATGGTACACATCAGATTTTTTTTATAAGTTCCATTACACGATTAGGCATCGACTCCACAATATTGGAACAGACATTTTTGAGATCATCTTGAAACCACACTTGAATTAAAGTGAATATGAAACACAGCAACACATTTTTGAGATCATCATGAAACCACACTTGGATTAAAGCGAATAACAAGCGTTTTTTGTGGAACAGTCAAATTTTGCAAGTCTCTTTTTGCAAATAGCCCTCAAAGTTTCTATGGGGTTAATGCTAAGATAATTCTATGGCTTTTCAAGTACACGAACATTGATTATTACCATACAATAATTCCACCAGTAGACATTACTTCAATACATGGGTACTTTTGTTATTTCATCATTTGAGTTGCTTTATAGTTATTGTTCTGTTATAAACGTTCAGGGCCCTAACCCATAAAGCGTAACCCAAGGTGCATAGTCATTAGCCACAAAGCATACCTGAGGGATACTTTTATAAATAGAGGAGTGTAGCAGTTGTGGCCAAAGGCCATTACTGTGGAACGGTGACAGGATGTTGCCAGGGATCTCTGGGTAACTATGCAGGAAATGGGCTGCTCAAAAAATTGAATGAAACTTAGTGTGGTTGATAACTAATCACAGTACTGGTGAAAATTGTTCAGAACTCCAGAAGGTGACATATCTCATATAAGCTATACGAGAGTCCCATCACATAAATATATCTTTAAGAATTAAAACTAACCTCATAATCCACTTCAGAGCATCAAGAAGCTAATATGTTTTCATCTAGAATTGGAATATCCCACCCTGTAATTACATTTTCTTAAATAGCAAAATTCACGAAAATGTTCATGGTGGGGGAAGATTTAACAGCTGTTGCTAGGTGGGAAGTAAGTATTTACGGTCTAGAAACAATGAAATGTGTATGCTACCAACGTAGATAAAGTCACCAAACAAGAAAGAAAAAATATAGCTCAAAAGTCACCAACACTCACACAAGTCACCAACAATGGAGTGCTAAGGCTGTAGCTGGAACATAATACAGTTGGTGAAACCGGTGGAAATTATTAAAACCAAAGTACAGGAAAGTCAGTTTATTGATACACACTAATCTAAACCTAAAACATCTAATGCTTGCTTCATTTGCATGCTTTGGTGGAAACAATTGAAATTATTAAAACCAAAGTAGATGAAAACTAAGTAGTTTATTTAATACACTGACCTGAGCCATATTGGGTGACATATCTTATCCCTGCCACACTAAAAAAAGTGAAGAAATTCTTCTAGATAACAAAGTTTGTGTGTTTTAATGGTCAGCGAATTAACATTAACTCCGTAGAACATTTGTGGGCTATTTGCAAAATGAGACTTGCAAAATTTGGCTGTTCTACAAAATATTAGCTTTAATTCAAGTGTGGTTTCATGATCTCAAAAATGTGTGTTCCAATCTTTTGGAGTCTATACCTAGTCATGTAATGGAACTTATAAAAAAGAAAGGATATATTAAGTATTAAAAAATGTAAATTGGAAGTAATTTGTCATTCAATTCATGAAAGCTTGAAAAATGTCCTTTTGTTCTATTTTTATTAATTTGCATGGGATATAGGTCTTGATATGCAATTATCAGTAAGACAGATTTGAAACAAATGCCCCAGTGTGTACTAATGAATGTTCGGTAGCATCAAAACTTAGAAAAACAGCAACATTTAGCATATATGAAATGACCTTTTATTTATGGACGCTATTTAACTGCTGTAGTTCTCAGCATTCCATTCTATACTGGCCATGAAAAATTGCTTAATTTTTGCTCAGAGGCCTCTTTATCAGACTTGAGGTTCTTTTACTTGCTGTAAAATCTACTACACGGGACCAACAGCTTTACATCCCTTCCGAAGCATGTTTACACCCAAAAAAATCCATTGTCCCCTGCCAGGTTTGAACCCATGACCTTGGATATCTGAAGTTAGCATGGTAACCATTACATCACAGAGGACAACATTTAATATAAATTGCCATAATACAAAAAAAATCCATCGTCCTCTGCCAGGTTTGAACCCATGACCTTGGATATATTAAGTTAGCATGGTAACCTTTACATCACGGAGGACAACATTTAATATAAATTGACATAATACAATAAAATTAGCCTTTTTTTATACAAAGTGTTATTAATTTGCTTATAGGTAAAAACTTCCACAGGTAATCTGGATTTGAAATCCCCTAGATTGTAGAAGTTTAGATTTCTTCTGCGAATTATTGGAGTTTTTACCTTCACAGATCCCTTGGATATGCTTTGTGACCTAGATGTTTTAATAAACCAGTGAATAACTACAATGTGGCTCTAGTATCAGAATAACAAAGGTACCAAACCCAGATCATATACAGAAGTAAGTGGGCATATGGAAGCTTACAAACTTGGCTTGAGTATAATACAAACTTCTGCATATTTTTAGCATATTAGGTAAAGTTGGCAAAGAATGCCAACCTCTGTGGTCTAGGGGTAATAGTTAGCCTCTGGTTCCTTAGGTCACGGTTCAAACCGAGCAGAGGTTGATGGATTTTTTTTTTTTTTTTTTGTGTAAAATTCTTTAGGAATTGGAAGGGAAGTAGCTGTTGGCCTGTGATGTACATTTATGGCACTTAAAAGAACCTTGAAACTGATTAAGAGCACTCTATGCAATCTTAAGCAGCCTTTTAGGCCTAGTATAGAATGAGTTGCTGAAAACCACAGCACAAAAAGAGCATCCTGGGTTAGGAGTTAGATTATATAATCTATTAGAGTAAGGGGCAATTCTGGGAAGAAAATCTCAACTAAAGTCTGACCCTTTCTGGCATGTCCAATTCATCCTCCTAGAAGCTGCTCTTGGCACTTTCACTGTACATGTCATCTAATGCATCAAAACGAATAGGATGAATGGACAAGGTCAACTAGAACCATTATTATTTCACAAATTACAATATTGAATGTCCTTTATGTTGCTTTCCTTTTAAAAGATGATGATGTAAATTCTCCTTGTACTTGCAGATAGACATTGCAGCATCTTAACAGATTAATAAAAATATGTTGGAATTCTTCATGGGATATGTTAGTTTATTTCTTCTTGCATATTATTTTGTAGGTTTGTAGATTAGATTTATACATTTGTTGCTTTTTGTGCCGATCTATAGCTTACTTCTGCTTGGTGAGCTAATTTTAAAAGAGACCTTCTTGGTGGATGTCCTAACTATGCATTGATATCAAACTTTTCCTCTGTTAAATATTACTTCTTTTTTTTTTTTTCTTTTTTTTTTTTTCAGTCTAACACTAATCCTGTACTTATAAATTTCTTGACCATTTTTGAACGCTACTTCTGTTAGGGGAATTAAATCAGGAAAGTGTTCACAAAGTGCTCTGTGACAGAGACAGAGATTCGTGTTTTATAAGGTTGCAACAAATCAAAACTATTTGTTCTCTAATATATTGGACCATGACTGCACTAACACACAACTGAAAACCACCAAAAAACATTCTCTTCTGCCTTTGTTTATCATATATGTGGTGTAAGTCAGAAGGTCATTCCATATGTGACATGAAAGCGGGGACTGCAATCTCAGCAGATGAGTGGCATGCGCTTGAGACCAAGTGCCAATAATAATGAGGCTGGTTAATGTAATGGCACTGTAATGTCATGTCAATTATATATGTATAAAGTAGTTCCTGTGATTGGTATTATTGGTTGAATGAAAGGCACACTTCCTCATACAGAGTTAGACAGAAGTATTTGAAGAATGTACATTATTGCTGCAAATGCCAGTGAGGAGATGCTCCATCTTGTTGGAAAATAAATGTGTTGCCTTCTTCTTCCAATTGTGGAAATAACCATTCAGTGAGCATGTCAAGATGAGTTGGACCATTGACAATGTCCTCTCGAAAGAAAAAGATGGCCCATAGACTTTTCGTTTTGATGCAACACAAAAGACCTTCACTTTATGGGTGTCTCTTTTAAGTTTCAAAATGGCATGTGGATTCTGGCTCCCCCAAATCCTAATAGTATACTTGTTCACTTTTCCACTAACATAGAATGTTGCCTCATCACTGAAAACTATTTTTTCTGCATGTTTTTATTATCCTCCATTAGTAGCAATAAATGCTTAAGAGAAATTAATCGTTTTGCAGGGTCATCAGGTTTCAATTAATGAACTAATTACAGTTTGTAGGTAAATGTAAATGGAGTTTTATTTATGGATGCTCTTTAACTGCTGTGGATCTCAGCATCCCATTCTACACAGGGCATGAAAGACCACTTAATTTTGCTCAGAGGCCTTTTTTACATCTGAAAAAATCCATCATCCTCTGTTCGGGCCACGACCTTGGGTATATGAAGTTAAACTTCAAGCGCATATGCAGGATCTGATATGGCAAATTTAGAGATGTTTAACTGCCGACTAACTCCATGGACAGACTTCTTAGAGCTATGCACAGATGCCTCCTGCATTGTTCCATAATTCCTGCATTGATAGATAGATCTCCCTGAATAGCCTTATGCAGCCACAATCCACAAAGTCACAGAACCACTTCAAAATGTATGTGTGTATAGAGGCTTGATATTGAATCCTTTTCCCAAAAGCATGCTGAACATGCACCAAATTCTGTGTACTCTGATATTCCAAAAACACTCTGTTGGATTTCTCTAAAGACTGATGATTTGTGGACCAAAAATACTCTGCTGATGCTGATTACTTGGATTGTTTATACCTCATATCTCTTTGAACCTATGCATAATTTATCACAGTCTTCACAGCCAATTTCATAAAATTATCTTTTGAAAGAGAAATCCAAATGTTAAAAGCTTAGGAAACCAATAGAACTCTCCATGTGGGAAAAATTATACATCTATAAAAATAAACACAACCTATTAAACTTCAAAATCCTGGGTTAAAACGATCTCATCATATAGTACATCCAGAAAAATGCCATCCATCGGTCACAGGAGGAAACATGGTAATGAACCCAGGTTGAAAACGGAGACAATAGTCTCTGAAACATGTCCCAGTAAGCTCTGGTGATATTGAGTGAAGCTAGAGTAATAATCATCACAGTTTGTGTATATAATGACAATTTCTCATGTTGAACTGGCAATCTGTTTTTCTAATGCATGCAGGTTGCACATGAACATTTTATTTTTCAAGTGCATGAAACATTCTTATATTATATCCAAGATGTGTTATTGGCACATACTCCCATAATGACAGTGATGCTGCAGCAGTACAGCACAAAATTAACACGCTAATCTATCAGAAGTGTTATAACAACTAAATGAAAAAATCTGATGTGCTCCATTCATATGACTTTCTTTACCTGTTCTGCAAACAAATTATTCTTACAAAAGGTTCTTTTATCTATATCATGCTATTCAAGATAAACATTAGCAGAAATTTTTTAATTACTTGCTTCCTGGAAGCAGAAGGGAAATAAGTGATAGGCAAACCTTTTAAAGCTGTCACTATGTGAAAAACAAGTAAAACAAAAGAAAGGGAAAAAGAGTACTTCCCATTTGAGAAAAGTTGTGTATTTAAAATGGAAACCAAAATAATATCTTGGAAATGATCAACCCGACAAAAAATGTATATGAAATAAATTGTGTGTTTTAACAAGATCTACATTTTTTGTATAGAGTCATTCCATGTCAAATCAATACACTTTAAATAAAAATTTTACCTCACCACCTCAGATTTTGATATAATTTAATACCCTCAAAGTAGGTGTTAAAACTAAGAAAGATACAACATTTCAATTTTTTATTGTGAAACGGTTTCCAAAATACAGCTATGTAAAGTTTCCAAAAATTGCTCAAAATTGCATTACTGCCAACTTTTTAAACGATCATAGATCCTTTACTAATTGAGCTACAATCATGAGAGAGGTGCCATTTTGTAGCATTTTAAAATTCTTTCATGACATATGATATACAACACACTCTAGGTTGTGAAAAAAGTTTTTTTACTAAGTCAAAATAAACATTTAAATCCAAATTTTGAAAAAAAAAAATTGCATTCTGAAAAAATTTCAAAAAAAAATTAGGAAATAGGCTATGCTATTGTTAAATCATGTACCAAGTTTGATGGTGGGACTATGATTGGTTCATTACAAAAATAATTTAAATGAAATGTGGTTTTAACTGGACTTAACAAAACTATATGGAACCAAGTTTAAGGTTGTAAATAGAATTTAAAGAGTTTAAAATTGATATTGTTACTCATAAACATTTTTTTAACATTAGACTACTATAAGTTAGAGCTAGAATAGTTTTAGTGAAAATTTATGAAACATAAAATGAAAGAAAAACAATTTAACCTAAATCATTTATTAAAAATCAAAAGTAATAAATGATATAGAGAGTATAATTAATAGCATTGACAATGATGTCATATGCTTACATTATTACTTATTGTTCATCATGTCTGTGCAGTTTTCTTTACATACAAGTTCAGACAGGCTCATCTCCCTCCACTTCAGCTACTATGTACAATCCCTAATTTTTGTGCCCACTGTTCATGTCTGTGCATGTTTTTTTTGCAAGTTGGGACAGGCTCACTTCCTCCTTTCCAGCTACTATTTCAGATATGTTCAGTCTACAGTTGAAGTCAGTGGTGTCTAGTGTTAATACAAGTGTTTTGTAGATTCAGATTATTTTTTATAGTTGAGAACATTTTAATTAGTTTAGTTCAAATACTTATTTCAAGTCTTTATTGGTGATACAATTAAATAAGATTCTAAGTGTTAGTTAAACTTAGTTAAATGTGCAGTGTTGCAGTCCTCTTAAAAGAACTAATCATAATCACAGACTGGATTTGCAAATTGTATCCTGAAATTTCAAAGAATGCAAAGATTTATGATAGCCGTAGGAAAGAAATATCAGCTTTAAATCATGGAAATGCTTCTTCCATTACATGTCAAAATGAAGAAAAAGCACCAGACTCTGATGAAGATCCCAGTTTCCAAGCAGAAACCCACATGGTTGAGACATTAAATACATCTCTACAAGAGCTAGGTGAGTCATATATTGATTATAAAAAAATCAAATCAAAAAATTATGCTGCCAGGAAAGTCAAAAATATAGACTCAGCAATGAAAAGAAAACTCTTTATATCAATTGTACAAGATTCAGATTCAGAAGATGATCAGAAAGATTTAATTGATTCTGTTCTTCAAAATCTTGAGAGAGAATTTTCCAATTCTGAAAGTAGGAACAAAAAGTTGATTTTAACTTGCATTCCATTAACTTGGGGCATCAGAAAAATCATGCGTGAGTTTAATGCACCTGACTATATGGTCTGCCAGTCAAGGAGGTTACTTGAAGAAAAGGGAATTTTGGAAAGTCCCAATCCAAAACCGGGTAAAAGTTTGCCAAAAGAAATTGTTCAAAGAGTCCAGGACTTTAATGAAAATGACGAAGTTAGCAGGTCATGCCTGGAATGAAGGACTGTGTTACCATAGTTGATAAAAGTGTAAATAAAACAGGCTAATTTTATGCAACACATCAAAATAGAAATTAATGATAGAAAATGCAAAATTGGGAAAAATTACAAATTATGAGTTAAAAACTTAGACATTTCATCACAAAAATGCTATTTCATTTCAGGAAAAGCTCATTGAAAAAATTACATTTAGGTAGTGGATATCAGTTGATCGATGCACTTTGGAAACATTACAAAAACCATCAACAGAGTTTATTGATCTGATCTGCAATAAGTTAACAGTCTTAATCCACCATGATTTTATTCCAAAGCAACAAACCCCTTACATAAATCGGATAAAGGAAAAACTGACTGAATTTGAATATGTTGTAATGCTTGACTTTGCAGGAAACTACAGCCTGGTTGTACAAGATTAAGCCCAAAATTATCACTGGTTAGTGATCAGGCTACATTTCCTCTTTTGTAATTGAACACAACACAGTGGCTGTGTATACTTTCCAAAGAAACTAATTTGGAGAAGTTCCTAGAAAAATTATTTATTTTTCTGATGGGTCTGGTGCTCAATATAAAAATAAAAAAAAAATTTATCAATCTATACCATCATAAACAAGTTTTTGGCATTGCAGCTGAATGGCACTTTTCTGCTACTGCCCTTGGTAAAGGACTGTGGCGATGGAGTCGGCGGTACAGTAAAGATATTAGCTGCAGAGGCTAGCTTACAACAACCAAACTTTAACCCCATGTGAGTTGTACGAGTGGTGTGTGAAAAACATAACAGGAATAAGTTTTGATTCTAGATTGTTTTAGTGAAGCGCACACAATTAAAGGAACCCAACAGTATCATGCCTTCATACCACTAGCCTCAGGCCTAAATAAATTGTCAGTCAAGTTCTTTTCAGATGCAACAAACTCTTTTCGAGAATCTGTTTCAAGCTCAATAGTCAAACTGAAATGAACAGATTGCAATGCTTATATGACTTGTTTATGGCTGAAACTGGTTGCTTGCATATATACTGGAAAAAAATGAAGAAGAAAATGAAGTAAAAGTTAGGTTCCTTCATCCTCAAGGGCCTTACCATCATTTAGCTATCCAAGAAGATCTGATGTGTTGTGGATACCTTTTACCAATATCCTATGTGTTGTTAGCCCAACAACTCTAACAGGAAGAATTTTATGTTCTATCTGAAGATGAAACTTTGGAAAGTAACGAAAAACTGTTGAAATGCTTCCAGTGAATTTTTTGAACAAAGTATAAGTGCTTTCTTATCTATTTTAACCAATATCTGTTTCAGATGTCAGTCATAATTACTAACAAAGTTTTAAACTTTGATGTAAATCATTTCAATATTATACAGCTTATTATATGTAATTGATGACTAGGATTTGTTATAAACAATTTATAAAATGTATAATCATTAACTTTGTTCAGGCATGTAGTGTGTTTCCAATATAAAAATTTGTTACAACCACCTTTATTTTATAATTAATTTTATAATGAACCATCGTAGTCCCACCATCAAACTTGGTACATGATTTAACAATAGCATAACCTATTTCCTAAATATTTTTGAAAATTTATCACAACAATTTTTTTCAAAATTTAGATTTAAATTTTTATTTTTGAACTTATAAAAAAAAACTTCACAACCTATAGCGTGTCATATATCATATTGAAGAGATTTTAAAATGCTACAAAATGACACCTCTATCATGATTCTAGTGCAATTAGTAGAGGATCTATGATCGTTAAAAAAAGTTGGCTGTCATGCAATTTTGAGCGATTTTTTGAAATTTTACTCAGCTGTATTTTGGAAATTGTTTTAAGATAAATTGAAATTTGGTATTTTTCCTAGTTTTAACACCTACTTTGAGTGTATAAAATTTCATCAAAATCTGAGAGGTGAGTTAAAATAGGTGTGATGATTAGACATGGAATGACCCTGTAGTAAGTTTTTGTCTATCTCTTACAGTTTACTAGTCGCATTGTAAATATTTTTAATAAACAGTATTTTAATCAAAATCGTTACAGCATTTTTTAAGAAATACAAAATTTTCAAAAATTTGTTAATGTAAAGGTTAGTTTGGGATGGTGGGGATTTTAATAAATATCTTTATTTCACATCCTTGGAAGATACTAAACATAAATACAAAGTTTGGTATTTAACACACTTTTTGTTTTTGAGCTATGCTGTTCACAGACACACACATACTGACCTTTTTCTAAAAATGCTTTTTTGGATTCAGAGGATCTCAAAACATATTTCCAGTGAAATCTTGACATTGAATATTTGGGTGGAATACAATACCTTCTCTAGCTACAATGTACATATATGCCAGAGAAAGTAAAAATCTGGCAGATAACCATAATGTTTATTATTATCTTATAACAAGCTCTAAATACAGTGTGTGTGTTATATTCTTTCTGCAATTTAATATAAATTGCATTACATCATAATATTTCTGTGCAATAACTTTCTATATGAAGATTGTGCAATTTATGTAACATTCTGCTTTATGTGCTCTACAATCGATTATAGACATAGATATGTGTATGAATTTTATATTATTCGACCATAAATTTCTGGTTTTACTTATGATTAGTTCTATAAACATTGAAAACAAAAGAGTTTGTGTTTACTTGTAATTAATTCTCTTTTATGTGTATTTTCTTACCGGTACCACCTCTTAAAACTTGTGCAAAAACATGGCACCATTGAGAAGTTTGACCTCCTCTTTCATCGTTCGGGACCTTTGGCAGGTCAACCTCGAGGTTATGCCTTTGTGACTTACTCATCAAGTGATGAAGCGGAAAAAGCAAAAAATGTACTTGATGGGCTGCTGCTTGGCAGCAAACGTGTGACAGTTAGATGGGCCAACAGTGTCAGCAAGGTGAGCTATGCTTCGAACATCTGTTTTTGCCTTTGATTGCACAATATTGGGTTTGTTACAAATCATTATTTTGAAGCTATAGACAATGTAGTTACTGCATAATGGTTACTACAAGTATTCACTTAGTTTGTAAATACCTGAACGTGTAACAAGAACCTTTATGCTATTAGTCATTGATTGGTGAGTGTTTGAATGCTGATATCTGGATGTTCTGAGCTGTGGAAGAATCTGGAGTGTATGTTATGCGTTTACCTTTTAAAGGACAAAACATACATATTTTCACTACTGAGGGTTACACTTCAGGTTCATTTTACTTATTGTGTACTTAATTAAACCACTGTATTTCTGCTTTCATATTGGTTGCAGGTAGATAATGGGTCATATGAATAAAGTAAAGCTAATACTTTTCATTCCAATTTTGAAGCTATTGTTTCGGCATTTATGAACAAAATGTGAAGCAAAAACTATGGCTTTAAATACTAAGTCTAGGTCAGTTGTAAACTCACCTTTGTAAGACTATTTATGGCTCAGCTAGTATTGTGTATATGTTCATCTAGAAAGCAATCTAATAATGACACTCAAAATTTAACAAAAGAAATTTTAGTGATCTGCAAATAATTTTTTGCGGGCACAGAGGAAAGAAGAGGTGAAGCACTGTCATCAGAGCAGAGGATTAAAATTATCCTTTGGCAAGTGACTGATACAAGATTTCAGTTTGGCAACATATCAGAAGAAATGGGATTCCCCAAACTTACTTTTGGATAAAATTTCCATTGACATTACATGATGTTATGTGCCAAATAATAAATAGTTAAAAAATACAAATTTCCAACTAATACTGATGTACTTGAATGTATCTATGTGCAAATGATGTGCTAATAGAAGGGTTACACAAATGACAATGTACAAGCTACATGTAATGCAAAAGAGAAAGTTGAGACCAGCTGACTGAGGTCAGTGCATATTGAATATGGGAAATTGAAATATAAGCTAAACACCCGCCACTGAATCCTTGCACTTGACAGTTGGGAGCTAAGTTGGTACATCAGCTAAAAACAGATGAAAAGCTTTACCCGTTAGACTTTCTGAACCAATCACAAAGCAGCATTTCGGTCAGACAACAGAAACGGATCTAGATGCTGCACCTTTGCAATATCTGGCTATTTCTAACTACATGATCAGTTTGTGAAATCCTAACACGTTGATCGGTACATATTATTCGTTGTTATTTATATTTGTTGATGTTGGTTTGGTGTTTGTACGTGAGGGAACACAACAAGACTTTCACAATTACAGAGGTGAATAGACATTTGCGGGAAAATGTGGTGTGGGTGGACACAGCTTCGTGAAAGAAGAAAGTGAATCATGTGCACAAAATAATTCGAAAAGCACAGGAATTAGACAGAATCATCAGTGAACCACTAATGATTTTAACAATGACGATGTGGTGTAATGGTTACCATGCTAACTTCATATACCCAAGGTCGTGGGTTCAAACCCGGCGGAGGACAATGGATTTTTTCGGGCGTAAAAATCCTTGGCATGGTTTCCTTCGGAAGGGAAGTAAAGCTGTGGTTCCCGTGTCGTAGATTTACGGTACGTAAAAGAACCTCAAGCCTGATAAGAGAGGCCTCTGAGCAAAATTAAGCGGTCTTTCACGCCCAATATAGAATGGGACGCTGAGAACCAAAGCAGTTAAAGAGCGTCCATAAATAACAGGCCTTTTCATTTAACAATGACGATAATGCTTCCGAAAATGACGACGACTGAGACTTGGATGGTATTTAGCCATTAAAATTCTAAACCAGTGAAACTCGCTTTGTTATACCTTTCTCTCATTGTAACAAGCTATTTTGCATTTATTTGTTCTATATTGTCGTAAATATGTAATGTATGTTACATACGTTATAGTATCATTGTTATTTTAAATTAACATCAATAATAACGAATTAGTATCATCATTCATCAGCGTTCTTTTACTATGTACACTATTTACGTCTTTACTCACGATAGAGGCATTTGTAATCATCTGTTGTTGTTTACTAGTTACTCTGGCAACACCGCCACGAATGCAGCATAGCCAACCTTACGCGAAAATACCCAAACTGTCAAGAGCAAGGATTCAGGGGGCGGGGGTTTAAATAGATTTGAGAACCCTGTCTTTTGGTTGATGAAGGGTATGGCCTAGGGCCCTGATTGATGGCCTCCTATTGCAATCGAACAGAGGAATATCACAAATTGTTTAGCAACCTTTAAAGTGAAACCACTGCCAATTTTTAAAATTGAACTTAAGCATTTAAATAGTATCACCAACTCTAAAATAAACTATGTACTAGGAGATCAGTTTTTTTTTTTTTCATTTATTTTTCAGGATGAGTTAGAGAAACCGAAACCAGAAATAACTATCCCAGCACTCTCTGGAGCGAAAGATGAAAAGAAAGTGAGGTAAGAGAAATTTACATTAAACTTGTGATAAGCAAAAGAAATATTATCATACTTATAAGCTAGTAACCGTGATGTAAATTCAAATTTAAGAAAAATTGTAGAGTATTATGTAGTCAGTTTTTTAAAACTACATCATTTACACTGTTTATTTGTGAACGACTAGTTTCGGAAGCCATTGTTTCTATTTTTAACCTTAAGGGAGCTGACTGCCACTGCTAGTTGCAGTTGCCTGGAGTGATAAACTTCTTCATAAGCTGTCAACTGGTGGGATTTCAAAATTTATAATTTTCTTTACAAAAACGAAATGCTATTGCTGTTTTGTTCTCATGCTTGAGTGTAATATTTCTGAAGTGTTCTTTTATTAAGTTTTTAAGCTACTTTTGGTTTGACTTGTGTAGAACTTTGCCCAGTCTACAGTTGATTCAATTCATTGCAGGTTGATTTTCTTGAGGAATCTTATCTTTTGATCACAAATTAAGCAACTTTATTAAGGAAAATCTGTTTATGGGATCCAAGGTGATATTCTGTTCCCTGAAAATCCTTTTTAATTTTATAAATGGGAGGGAGGGTAATCTCAAGTGCCTACCTGTGCATCCAACGTTTACCCCCTTTTTTAATACAGCATTGGACGGCCACTACAGACACCTGTTGCATAGTCCAACGCTGGTGGCATTTCGTTCCTGGGAGTTGCTTCGAATCTTGCAATGCCTCACATGTTTCCGAGGGGGGAGTGGGTTCACCCACTTGGTTATGTGCTTCCTCCTACGTGGATCTTGGGATGATGGCTTACACGAAATCTGCTATACCCATGTGTAGTATCTGTTTTTTTAGAATTTTTATCAAAATACAGTGGCCGCATTTATACATATGGCAGTAAGTGCTCCAAAGGTGTTGGGTGTGCCTTTGTCACTGGAACCGAACCACTTACTTTCGGTTTGCCGAGTAGCACATCAATTTATTCTGCAGAACTGTATGCTATTTATGGAGCCATTTTATATATTCGCAGTCGAAACTTGGGTGACTGCCTTATTCTGAGTGATTCTCTTATTGCACTTCAGACAGAGCCTTCATGAGCTGTATGTTTACCATAGTTCAGTGCATTCAGGACATCCTCCACATTTTGCATGCTTCGGGTGTAAATGTGGAGTGCGCCTGGGTTCCTGGACACGTCGTGCTGGGGAATGAACTGGCGGATTTAGCAGCAAAGAAGGCATCATATGCGCCCAGTGTTACCACTAACTTTGTCACAGCCAAAGATTTTAGAATTGTTGTACAAAGAATGGTAATATCGTGCTGGCATGGAAAGTGGTCCGCTCTTCACGGCAACAAACCTAGGGGATGAAGGAGCTCCCTATACACTGGGTGATTTCCTCACATCTATCTCACTGCAAGGAAGTTATTTTAGCTTGGTTACGCATTGACCACTGCGTTTTTAATCATAGCCACTTATTCAAGCAGGAACCTCCTCATGTCTGCCCACTCTGTGGCAAAGCGTTTTCAGTCCAGCATGTGTTGGTAGTGTGTGCTTATCTAGCACCATTCTGAGCCACTCTGTGACTGCCGGCCAGACTTTCGGAGGTCCTGGCTGATGATCCCAGAGCGGTAGATAAAAGTTTTTAAATTTTTATCCAAAGTGACGTTTACTTTCCCAATCTAATTTTAATTGGTTTTTATGTTGTGTAATTGTTGTCAATGGAGCGGTAAGCTTTTAATTTTAATTGTTATCACCCACTACCATGCCCTGTTCCTGAAGATTTAATTACACTTTTAAGCTTTTCGTTCATTTTTGTTGCAGTTAAGCTTCAACCTTGGCTTCTGTTTTTAAAAGTTTTCTTTCCTCTGCTTTTATCCAGCACTTTGAGAGCTATTTTATTTCTAACTTTATTTTAATGGTGCTTTATTTTATTTCTGGTTTCCACCTGGATTTTATCATTCTATTGTCATGTTGTTTTTTATTTTTACTTTCTATGGGTGTTGATGACTTTAGCAGTTGAGCACCCTAAAACACCAATAATAATAATAATAATAATAATAATAATCATAGGATGGGAGGTGAACTACCTGAATGTGTTATTAATATCTTTTTCTGTAGTCAATAAGATTTGAATGTCACTGAAGCTAAATTCCTTTAAACATCAATTCATGGTAATTATAGAATCAAAATTGAAACACATATATCACCTTACATTACTTATGCTTGGCCATTTCAAAAACTATTTTCTCTCATCTTCAGAAGATACTGGTGTTGATTTTGTTATGTGGTGGTTGATGTGCTAACATTTAGTGGAGGAGTGATTTACTTCCAGAGCTGATTTGATTACAGATTTTCAAAATTCCCTAAGTGGTGTTTGTGGTTTATAAGTAATATCTTTTCCCATGTATCCAACTATGCTGTGCTTTTTGAAGGTTTTAGAAATGCTATGTTTGGTTGTCCAAAAGTGGTGTGATTTATCTGTCAAGTGTTTAAACACTTGAAACACATCAGATGTCACTTGATAATTCTGCAGTTAAGAATAATAGTAACATTTTTTTTTAAGGGGGTTTTAAAACATATGCTTCTGGTGAAATCTTGATATTAAATTTATGGGATGGAATGTAATACTTTCTCTATCACGTGATAGAGAAAATAACAAAATCTGTGTTCCATTCACATGACTTTCTCTACTCTGCAACAAATTACTGTTAAAAAGCTTATGCTTCTTTTTCTTCATGCTAATCGAGAAAAAATTAGCAGAAATAATCTTATTACTTGCTTCCATGAAAGTAGAAGAGAAATAAGGGAGTAGTAAAAGTAAAGTATTAGTCAAAAGCTGGTTGCTATGATACTGGTTCCTTTGCTTGTATGGATAGGAGTTGACAAATTCCCGTATGAGAAAAGTAAAAGTACTTTAAAGCTGAATCTCAAAAACATCCACTCCACGAAAAAAATGTATATAACATAAATTGTGTGTTTTAACAAGCGCTACATTTTCTGTTAAGCAAGTTTTTGTCTATCTCTTACGGATTACCGGTTATGCAAAATTCTGTAAAATCCAACCAGAATAAAGTAGTCTTCAGAGGCTATTCCCAGAAAATTCAAAATATACATTTTATTTGTCAGATAAATATCATTAATACATAATATTTTAATCAAAATCATTGGAGCAATTTTTGAGAAAATTGAAATTTTTCGAAAAATTTTCCATGTAAAGAGTAGTTGCAGGTGGGGTGATTTTCTTGAAAATTTTCATGTCGCATCCTTGGAAGATACGAACATAAATACCAACTTTGATATTTAATAGACTTTTCATTTTTGAGCTATGTTGTCCGTGCAGGCACACATGCACACCCACTCACACCAACTTTTTTCCAAAAAGCGATAGTCAAATCTTTTAAAAGCAGTCGCTATGTGATTGAAATTTGGTTTTCTTTTCATGACCAGGAAAAAAAAAAAGAAAAGAAAGAGGAATGATAAATTCCTGTTTGAGAAAAGTTTAAGTAGTTTAAAATTGAAACTGATAATAATGGTTAACTTCACAAAAAGAAAATCTTATGTGTTCCATTCACATGACATTCTCTACATCTCTGTAACAAATTATTGTTAAAAAGTTTATTCTTCTATGTACTGTATCATAATTGAGATAAACATTAGCAGAAATTGTCCTTATTAGTTGGTTCCTTGTAAGTAGAAGGGAAAAATCTAATGAGTTTAATTCACATGATGTCCTCTAGCTGTTCATAAACAAACCCCTTATTCAAAACATAATCTGTTATCTGCATCATGCTAATCAAGATAAACATAAGCAAAATTAATCTTATTACTAGCTTCCTTGTAAGTAGAAGAGAAATAAAGAAATGCACAGTCTAAAGCAATAGATTCGTCCCTTAAAAGCTGGTCCTTATGTGAAACAATTGAAATTCCAATCTCTTTGCATTTTAAGAATAAACAAATGAGAAACTATAAGAAAGATGTCTTCCCGTTTGAGAAAAATTTAAGTGGTTAAAATTGAAACCAATGATCTGGAATAGCTTGAAAATGGTTACATGACATAAATTGTGTGTTTTATGGAGATCTATATTTTTTAAGCACTAAGTTTTTGTATATCTCTTACAGTTTGCCGGTTATATGACAGTCATCCAGAATGAAGAGGTCTTAAGAGCCCGTTCCCAAGGAATTTTACATATACATTTCATTTGTCATAAAAACATCTTAAACATACAGTATTTTAATTAAAACTGTTTGAGCCATTTTTGAGAAAATCATAATTTTTAAAAAATGTTCCATATAAAAGGTAGTTTGGGATGTGGGGACTTTCTTGAAAATCTTCATGTAGCACCCTTGGAAGATACCAAACTTAAATACCAGGTTTGGTATTTAACGGCCTTTTCGTTTTTGAGCTATGGTGTATGCACACACAGAGAGACACAGGCCTTTTTCTAATTTTTTTTTATTCAGAAGGACCCAAAACATGTATTTCTGGTGAAATCTCGGTATCAAATTTTGGGGTGTATTACAATACTTTCTCTATACACTATGTACATAGTAAGTGTGGAGCAAGTAATATATATATATATATATATATATATATATATATATATATATATATATATATATGATATAAATTTTGTGTTTTAACAAGATAATTATGGTATTTTAGCAAATAAAAGTAAAAACTTAACAGAGGTAAATTTTCCATCCTTTCTACTTAGACAAATATTTGGTCATCATGTCATCAAGAAATTTCAGTTAACACTTCTTGTGCAGCTTTTTGAAACAAAAAGTTACACTTTTTTCCAGGCTAGCAGTAGCAGATCTTAAGCTTGGCGTTCTTAAATTATTTTACTTTCTCAACCATGCTCATAGTAGATAGAGTAGGTAATTAAATTCCATTCAAAATGTCGTCAGAAATACATGTTTTGCAGCCTCCTGAATAACACTTTTTTTAGAAAAATTTCCATGTGTATGTGTGTCTGAATACAGTATAACTCAAAACAAAAAGTCAGATAAATACTTAACTTAGTATTTAAGTTTAATACCTTCCACATTTGTGATATAAAGGTTTTGAAAGAAATCTCTTTCTCTAACTACCCTTTATATGGAAACTTTTTGAAATTTTTCATTTTCTTAAAACTGACTTAATTATTTTCATGACAAAATATACATCTTGAATTTTCTACAAGTATTCTGTGAGCTCCTTTTCATTCTAAAGGAATTCTATATCTTCATTCTAAAGGAATTCTATATAATCTTGTATAACTGTTAAACATTGTGATAGACAAAAACATACTGGACTAAAAATGTAGATCTCCTTAAAATACACAATTTATTTTAAATAACTTTTTTGTTGCACCATCCACTTCCAAGATATATGTGTTAAAAATGGTTTTAATTGTTGAATATTTTGGTCAGTCTTTTAAAGTGCTGTCAACATTCAGATGTTTCTTGTGATTGTATGGAAAGTGTAAGAAATTTTGAGGTCAGTATATAGCATCTGCTTCTTAAGCACTTGACTATTGCTGTTCTAATTATAATGAAAAGTGTAATATAGTGTTTTCTGCAAAAGTCTATCTTGATTAAAATGAAAAATTAACTCTTAAGAATAATCTATACTTCTGCAATAAATGAAGAGAAAATCAAGCGAATGTAACATCAGATTATGTATTCCTCAGAATTTTCCTTTTGTAGGTACAACACATCTCAGAAAAATTGTTTCATATTGAAATTCTCTCTGTTATAGCCGCCAAACCACAATTCAGGCAATTGAAGCAAAGCTGAAGATGATGGAACATACTTCTGTTGATGATTTTGAGGTAAACAACACTCCAGCAGGAGTTTTATATGCACCATCACGCAACCCATCTCAACAGTCTTCGACACAAAGATATAGGACCAGAGCAAGATACGACTCAAAACCATATAGACGTCAAGTTGGTCGCAGAAGATGATTTGACATCATTTTCTTTCATTTAAGATACTTTCTCATACAGTATATATTTTTGCTCTTGACTGATAATTACTTTCTATTTTCTTGTGAAATAAGAAAAGAAAATGAGATGTTGAACTGTAATTTTGTCTCTAAAAGTGATAACGGCCAATCATGAACTGAAGTTAACTTAATGAAAATGATGGTATCCATATTTTGTCTGTGCCAGTAACATGATACAGCTGTTAATATTTGTTAGCATTACTCCTTAAACAAAATATATTAAATATCAGAATAATGGATGTCAAGATCTTCATGAAGTTAAATTCTGGAAAGTGGTATTGTTTCTTATATGGAGTATGCTCTTGTGCCTGTGTTAAAAGTTTTGACAACTGTATCAGGATACTACACATTAACAGTGTAGTCTTACATGAAATGGTCCCTGGCCAATGTCAGTTTTCAGACAGGTTTGAAGGGAATTTGGGTATTTATGAAAATGTTCATGTATAGGCACACACTGATTATGTATCATGTTTGTAATACAAGAAAGTTTCAAATATACAACCACAATTGAACTTCTTTCTTGCTTCTTTCATTTCTATTGATAATGGTGTATAATAAGGTTCTCTGCATCTTTTCTGCTGTTGTAGATAACCATCTTCAAAATGTTCTCTTATTAATAAGGTCACTGTATATTAGAATGTCACATTTGCCATTTGTAAGTATAAAATATGAGATTAATAAACTGTAAAGACCTGTCTGCATTGAATGCAGGGATGTAAATGCTTTTGCATTTGCATTGCATACATTTGTCATTTGTAAATATAAAATATTAGTTCAATAACCTTTAAAGGGCTGTCTGCATTGACTGCACAGGTGTAAATGTTGTATGTCATTAATGCAAGTCATGGAGTAATATCTCCACAAGAAAAAATGGTAAGTTCAGCAACAGAACAAGCAGGAGCTGCTAGTCAGAGCACGCATGAATGAGATTGTGCAGTAGCATTTATTAAATTATAGAATTAAATTATCCTTGTAGAAATATTTTCATTAAAAACAAAAGAAATTATAAAAATGTTTTAATATGTAGACATACATGTTTCACTTATATCAAATTGAAAAATCTAAGAAAAGTTTCTGAGAGAATTATCTTAATCATCAACTCAGTTGTTGACTGGCACAATTAGGGGGTATGCTGCTACCTGGCTTAAGAATCCACTAGCAAGATTTCAAAGTTTATAATTTTCTCCTTTTTTATAATGAATATCCCATATGTTGAGTGCTTGTGAAGATTTTGTGTTCTAGTAGCCTATGTTTTATGTTGAAAAATAGCGTGCTATTGCAGATTTTTCTATTTATTTACATTGATATTTCTAAGGTTTTTTTTTATCATAATTTCAAGTTTATAACATTTTACAACAATTTAAAAAATGCTAACTTTGATTCAATTATTTTATCTTTTTAAACTTTTTCATAGTTTTGTAGCTTGAAGATTTTGGTCCTGTCTCTTTTAGCTGTTTTTACATAATTCTTAAATTCATAAGGATTTCTAGTGCACTGTTTAGTCACCTCAGTATTTCAACCCACTGTATGGCACTTTCTTGGCAAACTTTGATGCACCAGCAAATGACACATAATCTGCTCTTCTTGCTGTATATTTTTAAATACATTGCACATAGCCCTTAAAATTCTACAATGTTAAACTCTGTAGTTTTTATTGGTGTTTTGAAAGAATTATTCCTGCTATGTAAGCCACAAGTGTCAAATTCTAAAATAACTGGCCCACCATCTGAATCCTGATGCAATTCTTCTTTAAGCTCATGCAGAAATTTAACATTAATGTTTGGCCCATCCATTGAAACATGCAAAAGTCTTCTCAGGTCAAAAGACTGAAGTTTATCTTTGAACACTGCAAATAAATGTGTTGCTGTAGAATGGCCTAAGAATGCTCTAACAGCTCTTAAGATATTTGACTAGCTTAAGCCTAGAGCTTTCCTTTATTTCCCTTCTTATAGGAAACTAAGTAATAAGCATTGCCAGAAATTTTCTTATCTTGATTAGCATGATGTATCTACAAAGGAGAGTCATGTGGATGAAACACATAGTTTTCTGAATAACCAATGAGTACATCATTACATTTAAATTTTGTGTGTTTTTGGGTCTTCCTTGGTACCTGCTAAATAATCCTGTTGAGACTGCTCTTATATCATCCTATGTTCCCTTGTTGAATTCACCAGCTTGGGAAAATATTACAAATGTAGCTTAAAAGAACTGTGACATAATTGGTGGAGGCACCTCAATTCCAAGTTTTAAAAAATCTGATGTGTACCATTCACATGACTTTCTCCATATCCCTGCAACAAATAATTCTTAAAAAACTTATAATTCTATTTACTTTATGCTAATCAGATAAAAAAATTAGCAGAAAAAGTCTTATTTCTCACATCCTTGTAAGTAGAAGCGAAATAAGGGACAACCGTAGGTTAAAGTGATAGTCAACAGCTGGTTGCTATGTCAATGAAGTTCCTTTGTTTATATGGATAGGAGTTGACAGGTTCCAGTATGAGAAAAGTATACGTTTTTCATAGCAGAAACCAAAAATAAGGAATGTCACAAAAACGACGAACTCCACGAAAAAATGTATATAACATAAATTGTGTGTTTTAAAGTGCTCTACATTTTTTGTGTAGCAAGTTTTTGTCCATCTCTTACGGTTTAGCAGTTATTCAAAATTTAGTAAAATTCATCCAGAATAAACTACTCTTCAGAGGCTATTCCCAGAAAATTCAAGATATACATTTCATTTGTCAGGTAAATATGTTTAATATCCGAAATTTTAATCAAAATCGTTAGAGCCATTTTTGAGAAAATCAAAATTTTCGAAAAAAATTCCATGTAAAGGGTAGTTAGGGGTGGGGAGATTTTTCTCAAAATCTTCGTGTCGCATCCCTGGAAGATACTAAACTTAAATACCAAGTTTGGTATTTTACCGACTTTTCGTTTTTGAGTTATCATGTTCACGGACACACACACACACACACACACACAGACCTTTTTGTGAAAATGCTTTTTTTGGATATTGGGGACCCTAAAACATATATTTCCGGTGAAATCTTGGTATCAAATTTTTGGTGGAGTGCAATACTTTCTCTATACACTATGTACATAGTACGTATGGAGAAAGTAAAAATAAGTTGCTCTTCCAAGTACTTTCCTCATAGTTTGTCTCGCCAAGGTCAGATTGTATACTGCTCAGGCTTTAGGTTTGTCACTATGCAGTTAATTTGTAATTTAATTTTAAATGCAGCATTTTAAACTTCATTCTTTGATAATATACAACATTCATTCTTAATTTCCATGCTGATTTAAGATTTGGTTTTCCTGTTTCTTTTGAGCAGTATAGTAGTTTTAATATGATTTCATTTTACACAACATGCAGATTTTTTCTGCATCATACTATTTGTAAGTTTCGACTTTTATTTATATTCTTCAAATTTTTGGTATATTTTTAAAGTGATGTTTTACTTTTGATTTTGAAACGGATGCAAGGCTTCACCACATAGCTGCTAAAGGGAATTTGTAATGTTTTAATTGCTTATTAGTTTCCTTTGTAGGTTAACTGTGGTTTCTTTACAAATCTAGCTCAAACCTAAAGGAGTGGTGACAATAATTGTAACTGCTTACACTATTTTGTTTCTGAGAAGTTTTAAATCCAGAAAAAATAGCCAACTTCCACAGTAAATTTTAGTGGTTTATCTTACAAATTGAGCAATTAAAAACATCAACCGAAAGTGTCTTAGTTATCGTAATAAATATGATATCCATGTACTATGTCAATTTTCAGCAGTGACTGGTGACATATATTTCTAAATTATTCATATACTATTTTGAGGAATGGGTAATATTGGGTTACCCATAGCCAAACCTGTAGTTGGTTGATAATACGTAATTTGTTTTTTTAAAAGTTAAACATCTTTTACTCTGATAGGTTGTATCATATGATGAGTGAATGAAATGGGTAAAATGATTCAAATGATTCCAAGGTCCTTCGACTATCATTGTGTTAACCGGTAACAAAAGAATCTAAAATGTAACTAATTTAGGCCATATTGTAACGAAAATTATCCCCTCTGTCATCTTGTTTGTTACAAAGTATGGTGCCCCAAGATTGTAAATAGCTTTGATCAATCAATTTTCCTTGTTTCACTTGTATTTGGATTACCACCATTCCTGTTACAGTTGCACTGTTATGCTAGGTTCACAATAGAGGCTACACTGCCACATGTGCAACAAGATGATTGACCAAAGACACTCAACAAAAATGCTCTAAAATCTTTGTGATGAAAAGATGGATTCATGTTTAACTATTACTGACATGGCAGCTTCTACAAAATAAAAATGTGTTGCTTCATTGCAAATTAGGCATAATGCATGTCACAATTTCAACATCAAGATTCCATCAATCATGTCTGCTTTAGGGATATGGGTTTATCATAACACTTGGATTATGCAGATTATGCACTTAAAAGGAATTGCTTAGAATTCTGTACTTTGTTCATGTGATTCAGCAGAGTGCCTGCCTTGCATTCAAAAGGTCTTTAAGTTTGAATCTTGGTTAGGATGAATTACCCAAATAAGTTTTTTTTTTTCCAGGGTTCTCATTCTGAGAAGTCAAATATCAAGTACCTTAAAAGCTTTATGAACCTCAGGCTTATTTGAGCATAATTTCATTCATTGTCCAACGACCATCAGGTTAAGTTAAAAAAAGTAATATAGTATGTGGCATATAAAGATGGGACAAGGTCATAAACATAATGCATTTGTGTGTTTCAAATACTGTTTATGATACAATTAAAACTTTTTATAGCAGAAAGTTATTTATTTAAGAGATCTTTAACAGAGAGTACAGTGGCTGTATTAGAGTGTCTCTAATATAGGCACTAACAGCAAGGCATTTTTAACAGCCATACTAGACAATAACAGGAATGAAAAACAAACAAAATTAAATACATATGTCAAAAGTATATGCTGAATAAAAGTGAACCATAACTAAATACAAGTTTGAGTATTTTGAGGCTGAAACGTGAATATGTGATTAAAGTAAATATCCAAATGTAATGTTTAATTGGGTTTTCTTTTTATCCAAAAAAATTTTCTAAAACAGGATGAAATCAAATCTTGACTTAGGCCTGTAGAAAACAAGCATGATGGGACTAATACCCCATTTATGCAAGTGACTTTGTACCAGGCAACAAAGAATGATACGACTCAGCAGGTCTTTCATGGGTCTATTCATGTGACATATCTTATTAGCAATGTGTTTTGTTGAAAAAAAGACAGAATGTACATACGATAAAAAAGAGATGATTTTGGACAGTGCATTAGGAACCTATTGAAAATTGCTACTTGTCACGATCCTTGTAATTTTCTGAAGCGTTATCCCAAGTGGAACTCTTAATACAAATTTATTTTATAAAATGTTCCATAAGCATACTTGACAACAGCCTAAATGATAAAATCAGATTATTCTCACAACATGGAAGCAATAAACCACACCAAAGCTCTAATTTTAAAACATTGCAGCACTGACTCCACTATTTCGATCTTAATACACAACAACTTACAATAAACCAGCCCATATCCTACACCTATATACAGGATCAGCGGATTAAGCAGCAATGCTGTCTCAATGGTTCCTGGGTTGCAGGCTTGTGCCTTTTGCTATTGACACTTCATCATCCCTACCTGAACCATCTAATACATGAAAATAATTGGGATGAACAGACAACTAGTACTATCATTATTTTACAAACTGCAATATTGCATATCCCTTATACTGCTTAAGTTTTCAAAAATCTTGGAAATGTTCTCCTTGTGCTTAAACACAGACATTGCAATAGTTTTGTAGATCATCAATGCTGCCACCTGTTCTTGAGAAATGCTGGTGATTATTTATATATTTTATATTTTAAATTGCCCCATAAATAAAAATGGCAGGGTCTGAGGTATGGGAGTCGAATGGGACCTACACCCACCCTTACTGATGGCACATCACCAAAAAAGGTCAGCAACTGCATCAAAAGAAGTTCGAGCTGAAGCCTTATGTTGTCAAAATTCCTGTGTATTTTCTCTTCATCTGTCAATTAAGGGAAACACTACTTCAAAATTAAGGCCAATTCTTGTCAGCTTCACAGCACACCAACACATACCTTAGGATGATGTAGTGGTAGATTATTTTGTGACTCAAGTGAAACCATACCTAGTTTCTGAGTCTCAAGAGGGAATTGATGCAATAGCTCAGATTGGAGTTTTGAGAGAGTAGCGATCCACGATCGCAACTCTAGTGCTGCTAAAACCACTACCACTAATTTATTCAGGTCATGTAGCTGCTGCATGAAGTCACATTAACCTAAAAACCATGTAACATGCTTTTGAATTTGCATAATTCAGAATCTTGCAAGACTGTTGCATTGTATGATACATACTTCCATTAAATTCAATGTACTTTCAGATCATGTACACTTGTGTGGCACGAAAGTTTGCATAAAAGGAGCCTAATTTGTGCAAGAATATATAATACCTAAATACAACAGAAAAAAGCACAATGTAAGAGTATCACATAAGGTGCACAAATTAAGTTACTGTTTGATGCAATGGGTTAAATTAAAAAACATATTTTGTTGCAGTATCTTTAAAATGATACAAACTATAAGCAGAGCCCTTGCAAGTACTGTTAGCTTCTTTGGCAGCGTATTGAGCTAGCTAACTTTGAGTTGTTAACTAAGGCAAACATGCTTTGATCAGCTTACACCATAATATCAAGTGCCACTAATATATATATACGTTGCCCTCCGTGGTGTAGTGGTTACCATGCTTACTTCCTATACCCAAGGTGTGGGTTCAAACCCGGCAGAGGACAATGCATTTTTTTGGGTGTAAAAATCCTTAGCATGGCTTCCTTCGGAAGGGAAATAAAGCCGTGGGTCCCGTGTCGAAGGCACGTAAAAGAACCTCAAGCCTGATAGTGAGGCCTGTGAGCAAAATTAAGCAGTCTTTCACGCCCAGTATAGAATGGGACGCTGAGAACCACAGCAGTTAAAGAGCGTCTATAAACAAAACACCATTTTTGCCACTAATATGCTGCTGCTACCTCAGTTGATTTACTTCCAGACAGTCTTGAAGCAAAAAGCTGAAACTTGTATTGGACAAGTTGGCATATAGTGTCATATTAAATGCTGTAAGTCTCCATTTTCATGATTTACTGTCACGATATTTATGGAAAAGTCTTATTTTTTCACTTTGTTTATTGTGTTAAATCTTTGAACTAAATATGCACTATAAATTATTTTTACTTTAGTATATCATTTCTTTGTTTTTAAAATCCTTTTAAAGTGCTCTGTAATTGTGTATTTCATATTCATTGAACATTAAATAGTAATTATATGTGTAATATAATTCTATGCTAGAAGTATATAAAACGTAACTAATTTTATTTCTAATGTTCAGTAGACACTCTTATAGAGCTTAAAGTTACCTGACATTTGTTTTCTCAGCATAAGGGAAAACCTCAATAAAAACCTTTTCGGAATAACTCATCCTAACTGATTTGAACATGGAACTGCTTGAATGAGAGGCAGACATGCTACCAGAAGCAGGCTATTAAGCTGTAATTGAGCATTGTTTCTCTGTATGTATAGTAGTATGGGAAGTTATATTCCACCCAACAATTCAATGCCAAGATTTCACCATAATGTATGTTTTGAGGACCTTAAATAACAAAAAGTGCTTTTAGAAAAAGCTCTACAGTGTACATGCATGCAAGAGAAACAATTTAACTCAAAAAGTCAAATCAATACCAAACTTGGTATTCAAGTTGAATATCTTCCAAAAATGCGACAAAGATTTTTAGCTTTAGATTTTCCTAAACAAGGCCTCAATAATTAAAATATCATATATTAAAGATATTTACATGGTATAAGAAATGCATATCTTAAATTTTCTGGAAATAGCCTTGAAACGCTCTTCATTGTGGATAAGTTGTTTAATCTTGTATAATTGGTAATAATGATACACAAAAAAATAAATGAACAACACAATTTATTCCAAATAAATTTGTTGTTCCATAAGCCATTTTGGAGATATCCATCATCACTATTGGTTCAAATTTATTCAATATTTTGTCTGATTGACATTGTTATTCCTCGCAGTTGCATAGAAACAATTTAAAATGTTAAGGCCCTTATCTCAAACATTTGACTATCGCAATTCCCTTTGTTTCTATAATGAGAGGTGTAATGCAGCAACTTCCAGAAAAGTTTATCTCAGTTAAAATGAAGCAGGTAGGAAAATATTCTTTCATAACTATAAGTAGTATACCCACTAATAAGTGATAGAGGGTAGAGAAAGTGAATGTAAAACATCAGAATTTTTTTAGGAAAATTTTCTTTCATAACTATAATTAGTATACCGATTAATAAGCAATAGAGGATAGAGAAAGTGAATGTAACACATCAGAATTTTCTTTTGTTTAGAGGTGCTTCCCTTAATTAAGTTTTTGTAGCATATACAAAGTTTTTGAGAGGATTTTTGGTAATCTTTCATATTCTGGTTTTGAAATAATTTGTCAGTTTGTATCCATAATGATATATATACACACACACATGAAGATTCAAAAATACTTTTACAACATATGGGTATGGATTCCTTACATACAAGAAAATAGCTACATATAAACATATGCTCTAAAACCCTTCATTTTCGCGTTATTATTAATGAAAGTTACATTCAACAACTTTCCAGGTCCAATCCAACAACTTCATTTGTGTATGCACTGATTCATAGAACATTTTGCCCCATTTGCAAAATGGCCTTGTATTGGCCATGGCTACTTTTTACATTATCAGATACACACCTTACAGGTACAGGTACTGTCTACAATAACTTTACTCAGAACACTCTTTCACTTGCTAGAAGTAAGAAATAAGAAACATGTGGTTTATGCATGATGGGGCTCCAGCACATTTTAGTCTCATTGTTTGAGATGCACTGGCTGATATACACTATAGCAGATGGGTAGTTAGAGGAAGATCAGTCCCATGGCCTGCAGGTTATCCCGAGCTAAATTCTTTGGATTTTTATCTAAGGGGCACCACAAAACAATTGGTTTAGAACATAGGCATCCCACATGAAGAAGCTCTTAATTTAAATGTCATGAAAACCTGCAAAATGATACAAAATCAACAGGGAATATTTGGCAGTCCATGCTTCGTTGAGTGCATGCGCATCTAGATGCAACAGGAGAACATTTCAAGCATTTGTAATGAGTGGTGCTTGTGTTGAACACCTTCTAACAAGCTAACAAAGTTAAAATTAGATACTTTAAAATGCTTTAATTAATAACATTTTGAACCTCAATAAATTGAAAATGAATAGGACAATGTTTTGGGACATCTGTTTATATGAACATTTTTTCTTGTTTTAATGTAAGGAATCAGTAACCAAGCTTTGTAAAAGCATTTTTGAATCACCCTGTATACCTTGTTCCTGTTTTGGGACATCTGTTTATATGAACATTTTTTCTTGTTTCAATGTAAGGAATCAGTACCCAATCTTTAAAAGCATAGAATATCCCAGAATTCAACTGCACAAATTGGCAGGATTGTAGAGAGGGGTTAAATAAACAGTTTGAGATAGGGAACCTATTGTCCCTTTTGCCAAATGCCAATGTTATGGCATGTTTTTCAGATCACACATCCATAAATTAAAAGAATGGGGACATGTGTATCCTATTTTCATTCAGAGTACCTTATTTGTATGCCAGTAGTTGAACGAATGCAGTATTGGTGCACAGTCAATACTATATTTAAAATTATTGGTCTTGCAACTTTGGTAAAACTGCCTTTCTTTGAGGGTGACTCTGTTAACAGTTTGGTGAATCTCCGATCATATGTACTTGCTAGAGCGACCCACTATAACACACTGGTGGGTGAGATAACCAGCTAATGTATCTTGGGATTAAAGTTAGGTTGCCTTCTTCCTTGATCTCTTGTATAAAGTATCCTGGAGTTAAAATATTAAACTACATACATGAAGCTACTTTTCTGATAAGAGGATTCTGTTAATAATACATACAAAATACTGAGATGAGTCTTTTGTGTTAGTTCTGGCTTCAGTGCAGAATGCGAACAAGTGCTCATGAAATATGTTTTCAGGTAAGCAAAGCACATAAAGCTTTTATGATTCTATATAAATACTCAAGTACCATGCCATCGAAAGAATGAGCTTTTAAGAATGACAGTAATAGGTCATTGAACAGTGAAACACTTTATGGAAATAGTATAGTAGTTTTTAAGGATTTTGGAAATATATTCTACTCCACTGTGCCAAGGCTGGATTTAAAAAGCCAATTTTATTAGAAAAATAAAAGGTATTGCCATACATTTTTATTTATAAATACTCTGGTGTCAAACATTGAATGGGTAGTGCAGGAGTAACAGCTTCTCTAATCACAAATTCACGAATTCTCTGTCTCCTTGAATCTGAAACAATAAAGAAATATATATAAATAAAAATATATAGATATGTTATTTCAACCAATTATGTCATAAAAATGCTTTTTTTTGAATACAGGGGACCCTAAAGCATCTATTTCCGGTGAAATCTTGGTATAAAATTTTGGTTGGAATGCAATACCTTCTCTATACACTGTAAACACAGTATATGTAGAGAAAGTAAAAATTAAGAATAAATACATGTAAAAGTACACTGCTAGAAAACTACTATGGTTGTAAGGCAAATTAATTATGCTCACATTTGAAGCAGAACAAAGACCATATTTCTTCCTACCAACGTGGCTTTGTGTTATTCAGTGATAGCAGTTTTGGAGTAAAGAGTTCCACTTTATGTTGACCTTTGCTCGCACGAGAAGTGCTGTGTGGTATATGCCAACTCTGGCCGCTCTTATTCTGCATAAGGAAAATGATAAGAACTTCCTAGCTCAGCTAGATATTTCATAATTTTGTGGCATGCTGAGCATTGCTTTGAGGTGGGACCAAACAAACAAATGAACAATGGTTCTGGAGATGTAAAGTGTAGTTCAAGAAATGTCAGGGTGTTCAGCATGCAATAGGCCAACAGCATTATATAAAGGAACAAAGATTAAACTTAATAATGAAAACCTTAAATATTGGTTTAGGATCAAGAAGTTAGAAGAGAAATGTTGTCTAGTGACACAAGAGAAAGTGAGGGGATTAATAGAATTAATGAGATCATGGAAAAAATTGGTTTGGGTACAGTGTGGTGGGATAGAGAGTGCACGGAAAGTGGATTTTGGAAAGAAGTTACACACAGAATTGATGATGTGGAAATACAGGAGATATTAGATAGTTTCAGCAACAAAAAGTCACTGAGAGGATACAGGAAGCTATAGAAAATAGGAGTACAAAGAATTATGTAGATAAAGGTAACAAGTAGATGAAGTAATCTGCATGTGCCCAAAAAAAGAGGCAGTGGAATTTAAAGGTTTAAAAGAAGGTTTAAATATAGAGGAATGCTAAAGGAGATCAGAGGGGATTGCGACATTAAAATTTGCCAAATGTGTGGGAAAATGAAGGTGCATGATGCATTGTGTTCTTGAGTACAAGAAAAAGAGGTGTGGAGGAGGAAATTGAGATTTCATATTTTTTTATAGTGCTTAACGCCTGCTTTTACTACTTGTGGCACCACAGGTGATGACACTGATAATACATGAATGAAAATGGAGCACTGGTGGAATGCTATGGTGGGGAAAACTGGAGAACCCAGGGAAAACCTGCCCCTGCACCACTTTGTACACCACAAATCTCACATGCGGTCGCTTGGGATCGAACCTGGGCTGTCTAGGTGAGAGGCGACTGGTCTAACCACTCGGCCATAGCACAGACCCTGAGATTTCATAAATTGAAAAACTAGGGATAGAGGAATTAGCAAAAGAATGTTTAAAAATAATATAAGAGACTTTATTATCGTGTGAGCAAAATATTTAGGAAAAGTGTATGATAAATGGTATTGACCTGTGAGGCAATACAAGGAAGATGAAATGAGTAAAAGAGAGAATGAGATTATTTAGAGTACGCTTGTTACAAAACCTAGCCACCCATGTGATCTTCACTCCCATTTCCTGCGGATGCATCCTACATCTGTTCTGTCGTCACACATGTGTAAGTCTTACTTCTGTTCTAATCCAGTTGGCACGTGAATAACATTAGGAATATTTAGAAGTGTTTAGTTTTGCTTGAAAAGCTTTCAAAATAAAGTATACAGTACCACAAAGAGTGTTTATGTACGATACGTATGTGCTTGCATCATCTTGTAGGGAAGTTAAAAGCAATATAAAACTAAATTTCCTGGCATTCGTGTTCTCAGTAGAGGCTGTTCGTTTGCTTGTAAATAAAAATTCAGGGAGACAGGATCAATTTGTAATAGGAGACGGTGCTTCTGGAGCAAAAATTAGACAAAATTGGAGAAAGATTAGCATGGTCACCTTGAAGACCTTGCACAAGAAATAGACATCGAAAGCTTAAGCATGGAAAGCAACAAAAGTTTTAGGATTTAAAACATACAAGGCTATTCTTGTCCAGGAATTGCTCCACGTGATCACCAGAGTTGGGTAAATTTCTGTAACTGCATTTTGAGGAATGTTAATGATGGAACAAACGATCCACATTTAATACTGTTCACTGACAAAGCATGGTTTCATTTACATGGTCATGTGTCATTATAACACAACTGATATTATGCTACAGACAAACACAATTTTGTTCAAGAAACTCCCTTGCATGATCAAAAAATCTGGGTATGGTGCGCAAATAAATGGATAATTGGGCCTACTTTTTTTATGAGTGTACCATAAATATAGAAAGATACAGAATTAATATATTGGCACCATGTTTTGAACAGCTGAGGGACTTTGAATGTTGGTCTGGATACTTTCAGCAGAATTCATACAGCTGATGAATCATTACAGTTTATTGCGGACATTTTTGAGAATAGAATTGTTAATAAAAGTTGATGGCCTGCTCGGGCCCCTGATCTTGACATGTGATTTTTATTTATGGGCAACTTGATAAATAAAGTATACAGAACTAATCCCCACATATTAGAAGAATTAAAACAAAATATCAGGACAGAAATTCAAGCTATTTTGGAAGCTGAGCTAAAGTGTGAAAGCAAATTTCCGCAGAAGATGGCGTAGATGTATTAATGCAGATTGACGGCATTTCCAACATCTCCTGTGATAAGGATGATTTGTGTTTATTTCGATAACTATTAATGTGATCTGAGATTTCAATGTGCATCCACACATGTGTGACTGGGTGACGAGCCATGCAACTTCCAGCCAAGAGTCCAGTATATGACCAGGAAACACCCTGCACCTGGCAGCCAAGTTTTGTAGCATGCTTACTGTAGTATTAATTAAATTGGATTCTTGTACTCAATAACCAGGGTGTTAGTGTGTATAAGGTTAAAAAAAACAAAAAAAAAAAAACAAGCAACTCTCAAGGATACAAATTTAGGTAAATGTGTTTAAGGAAAAAGGACAAAAGGTTTACTGTATGAAAATTATTTTTGATTTATAGTAACAAATTCATTAATTCATTAACATATAGAGGAATGCCTGATGTGTGGAATGCAAGACAACTATTGGCATGTAATTCTGGATTGCAAAGGAACAAAGAGATGAGAGCAAAACTTTGGATTGAGAAATGGGCTAATTTACCAAAAGTTGGTGAATATGAAAGCTAGGCACAAGTTTGGGCATTAGCTGGGCAAGATTAAAAGAAAATGCTTGAAGAAAACAAATAAAAATGTGGATATGGATCGGCTAGAAACATAATTTAATACAAAAATGGAGGTGATCTCTAGATGTAAGTTGGCCTGATAGTTAAATAACTGCAAGGTTGAAACTACTTGGGCCACTTGGTTAAACAGCAACTCAGGAGGAGTTACTAATATTTAGTATTGCTGTATTTCCGTATGCCCAAGTTATTGTAAAATAATATTATAGAACTAGTTTTATTATTAAGTGGCAATAAATTCTATTCAATATTATGAAAGCCTGAGCAGTTGAAATTAATACAACCTTTATCCAGTGTTACTGCTACAACTGCTTAGTGCATGGGACGGGAACAGGCACTAATTAAGTGCAAAGAGCATTTCCCCTCCATTACCTCTTCTACCACCTTTGCTCACCAGCTTGTTTCCTTTTTATACTTGGAAAACATTTCTTTAGAACCAGACATACATAAATGAATGGAAAATAAATCTAATAATCAAGAAAAAGAAAGAAAGAGAGAAAAGTAAACTTCCCTTAAATCCCAAGGTGTGTTTTATAATACCTTATGTGAGGAATCAGAGTTATTTGGTTTCACTAAATGTAACTAATTATATTTTATTTATTTACAAGTGAAAATTCACTTGAATTCCAAGATGTGTTTGTAGTATATTTGTACAGCCTTATATTGATTTTACTAAATGTTGCCAATTACATTTTATTTAAGATTCAATTTTGTGGAGATGGAGTTGACTGAACACTCAAAGTTTTCATTCACCATACAATACATGCAGAAACATGCTTTCATACACTTTTGCCTACATTATCAACTGCTGTTGACTGGCTTAAGTATCTGGTAATGGTAATGGCTTGGTTGGTGGTGGACCTCCGAAAGACATAAACTTTTATTCAAAATGATTCCAATCTATGCTGGCAAGTGATACACTATCAACCAAGCCATTACCAATTACTGGTTACTCAAGCCAGTCGATAGCAGTTGATAATGTAGGCAAAAGTCTATGAAAACATGTTCCTGCATATATTGTATGGTGAGTGAAAAGTTTTGAGTGTTCAGTCCACTCCATCTCCACAAAATTTAATCTTAAATTTGTTTTCACTGTGTTAAGTTCCTTTTTCATTGAATTTTACATTTCATTTATTTACAAGTGAAAATTTCCTTGTATTTCAAGGTGTCCTGGTAGAATATTTATACAAACTTATGTGGAAAACATTAGTTATATTGATTTCATTAAATGTTGCCAATTATATTTTATTTCCTAAAATAATCCATTAATACATTTTCTTTTTGACTGATATACCACAGACTATAACACAACATTGAAGAAAGTGAAATCACAAGAAAATGGAGTGACCACATTTCCCCCATAATGAATCATCCTATATCATGCTAGCTATCAGTTCCCAAGATCAAGGGTTTAAACCCAAGAGGGCAATGGATTTTTTAGAGTGTAAAAGTCCTTAGCATGGCTTCTTTCAGAAGGGAAGTACACAGGTGGTCCCGCGTTATGGATTTATGGCATGTAAAAGAATCTCAAGTCTGATGGAGGTCTCTGAGCAAAATTAAGCAGTCTTTCATGCACAATATAGAAGAGGACATCAAGAATTACAGCAGTTAAAGCGTCCATAAATAAAACTCAATTCAATTTTCTCCATTATAAATTCCTGGCCCCTGGTAGGGTGATACCTACATTTAAAACTACTTATATTATTGAAGCACAAATAATGAAAATTTGGAATCCAACAATATTTTATGCATTTCTTATCAGATATTGATCTTTTTATTACTCTGGTCATAAAGGACCAATCTGATGCAGTGTGCACCCTACTTTAGAATTCATAAAGTGGAGGCAAATTCAAATTATCAGCTCAGAGCTAAAAATTCATAGCAGAGTCAGGACATAGGATAATGACACATTGTAAGTAATGTAGAGGGGCTAAACAGTGGCCACAATATTAATATTGTAAATAACCATACTAATCTGTTTAAGGAAACAGTCCCCAATGAATTTATATGGATGCCATTGTCAGATACAAATTCCTTTTTTAATTTCTGGTATGTACTGTAAAAGAACCTGAAGTACATGGGGTATTAGTTTGATGTACGAGTATAATTTGGAAAGACTAAACCATAATTTTTTGGGGATATATTCTGTGCTTCCATCACATGCTAACCTCCTCACATAAGCATTTCCAAATAACTAAAAATGATACATGCATTTTCAAAATATGTTTTAGATATTACAGCAAAGAATGCATTTAAACAGTTTTCTTAGTTTCAGCTGATATGTCTCTACAATACAAACCTGCATTTTGTACAAGTATAAAATATTGTTTGCCCTTCATCTGCTGATCTTAACTGCAAAGTAGCATAGGACATTTTATCATTGTTGCACTTTGGACATCGTCTTTCAACAATAGGTCCATCAGCATCATCACCTTCACCCTTTGCAGCTTTTTTTGATAATGAAGCTGCAGAAGTGTAGCTCTTGACAGTCTTGAATTGAATTACATAATGTTCTTCCATATTACCGAACACTGAAAAAGCAAAGCTTAATTAGTAAGAACAACAGAGTTATCCATCTATGCTGGCATTTATTAATTGAGATAATAATTTACCTTTTACGTAATAGTTAAAATATTATGTGCTTTTTAATAATGTTTAATGCCCGTTCTACTACGAATGGGACACAGGTGGTTGTACCTAAGTTGGGTTTATATGCTTCTTGCCACTTTATAATTTATTGATTGCAATAAGTGTTAACAAGCAAAAATAAAACCAATGGTGGTATGTTTGGATCCCTGTACCTGTCAGCCATACGTATACCATTTATCCATAGTAAAAATATAGCAATTATTAGTTTTGTTTGTTTGTTTTGTTCATTTGGTCCCTTTATCAAGCAAGGCTTGCGGTCATTGAACATGTCTTACATAAAACCAACTGTCACATAGCCAATTTAACTACCACCACTAAGTATTTAACTACTACTAATGCATGCATGCATTTTTTTTTTTTTTTTTTTTTTTTTTTACAACACTCACCATATTATACAACTACTCATTACCAATCCAGAAAAACAGTGCTTTTAATACCATGCAAGATCTAAACTAGAAGGATGAAAAAGCATGCTATTCTACTGGCCAAAACACCTTACAAGTATAAAGATAATTTAAGAAATGCCAACTAACAACATGTGCAATACATTAAAAATCAGTACAATGGTGTTACATTTCTGTTATGGCAGAGGTCATTTTAATGATCATCCATAAATTCTTTTATCGAGTAATAGGCCTTGCTGCATAGATAGTTTTTAAGAGCAGACTTGCACCATTCTATTTTTCCCAAAAATAATAATTTTAAGTCATTTGGAAGGGCATTGAATATACTCACACATTCATAGTATACTTCTTTTTAGTAACAAGTTAAACTAGCACTTAGTTTGTGTAAATTCATTCTTTGTAGAGTATTTATACTATGTAAATTTACAATTTTTGCAAAGTATTCTTGATTTTTGATGAGGAAACATATGAGCATGTAGCTATATGTATTTACAAGAAAGTGTCAAAATGTTCAGCCTCTAAAACAGCTCCTTAGAAGGAGCTTTGTTGTTGATGCCGTACGTAGTTCTGATGGCTCTCTTTTGTAATATAAACACTCGTTTACTTTCAAACGAATTGCTCCAAAATATAAGACCATATTTCATTACCGAATAAAAATGGGTATTGCATACCTGCTTTAATGAATGGATTAAGCAAAATGAATTCAATTATCTAAGTGCAAATATCGCCGATCTTAGCTTAGGTATAATGTTCTTTATATGAGCTTTCCAATTCAGATGCATATCAACCTGGAGACTTAAGATTTTAATATGGGTTTGATCGAGTGCAACTTTATTAATGCCTATCTGCAGAGCAAGATTTTTTGAATTGTATGTTATAAATTTCAAAACCTTAGTTTAGTCAATGTTTAATGTGAGTTTATTGGCCTTAAACCAATTAAATATAGCGCTGAATGCATTATTAAATTTTCTGCATGTTACAACTATTATAGGTTATTTTGGTCATACCTTCAGGTCCATAGTTCTGCTTACAAGTGTAACATGTAACACCGCCTATAGTGCCTAGCGGAGGCAATATTGACCCGCATTGGGGGCAAAAACCGGGTTCGCACTCCTTAAATAATGCCATTGCTTCTTAAATTTCCTGCGCCCTCAACAAAACTAATAACACAAAATTTGATTTCGAAGCCCTTCCCTTTCAGTTTGTTTTGTTCTCTTCAGCTGTTTCATTTGCCACGTGCGAAAGAGCTACCAAACTTAAGTTTTTGCAATTACAAAAGAAAATCGAGAAATTTATATGAAACAAACGAACAATAATGAAATATTAATGAATATAAAAAGCAAGTATGTCGTATATTTTTATGCTTTAGGTAGAGAGAGTATATTTAAATGTCTGCAGGGGAACATAATTTTCATTTTACTTCAGCAATGTTTGTTGGTCTGTTTCAAAATAGCTGTCCTATCAGTTACCCAAGGTGTCGGCCCGGTCTGACGATATTGATCGCTCAGTGTATGTATTTACAATTACATGTCTGGAATGGCAACTTGTGATATTCATGTAGTGAACCCAACGGTTTTAAGTAAAATAGAGACGTAAGTATAGTGTAATGGATGAAATATTACCCGCTTAAAAGCTTATGGTGTGTTTTTAAGATACTTTTCCTCAGCAAAACACTTAAAAAGGCTATACAAATATGCGCTTCCGACGTTTGCATGAATGCCCTCAAGAGCTTAACAAACGTTAGCAAATCAAAGATTTGATGTTAAAGTACTGCATTAAGAATGAGAACCATGCAATATTACTCATTTAACAGAAGAAAACGAATTGCTCCATTTAAAATACCTTGAAATACGCAAAACTCTCCAAAATGTCCTAGGATGCAATTGATGCTCATAAAGATTTCTTCGGAAATGACATTAAAATTGTTTCATTTAATGTGCTTCTTAAGGGCAATATATGTAGATTAGTGGAGATTAGGATATAGCTGTTTGTTATTTCTTTTACGTTTATATAGACAGTTTTATTTATTATTGCTTTGGGTTGTTACTGATTCTAGAGATTTTAAAATAATTGCTATTTAATATTTGACAATGAATGTGTGACTTCGGTTTCAGTTTCCTTAATGACCCATCATATCGAGAGGCAATTGAGAATTCTGCAAATTACAATACAAGATTATGCATCGAAAGAAGACTCAGAATGCCATTTTTGGATTCACAAACAGGTATGCTAACAAATAGTTATGATGGGTGGATCTTTGGCATAATGTACCCCAGATCAGATCCACTTGGAGCTTTAACAGATCCTTGGGGACTAAGTGAGAAGCACCATCTCCCAATTCTAAAAGACTACACAAAGTAAATGGGGGTAAGAAGCATACTGATTACTTGCCTCCTCTCAGCTCAAAATGTATGATGTGGATGGAGGCAGAAGATGCTGTAGCAGCAGCGGCTTAATCAACCGTAAACTGCTGTAGTCCCTAAAACCAGGAATTGTATAGTAAACTAAACCAAAAATATGTATAAGAAATTTGGGCACAGAAGAAACTGTTGCAGACACAAAGCACACAGACCAAGCAGTAATTTTACAATCATTATGGATACCTGTTATACAATTATGTTACTGTTTCATCCAGTTCCAGTAATTAGGAGCTTCTGTTTTATTATAAACACACGCTCAGATTTAGCATTAAAATATATTTTGCGCTTATTACAGGAAGAAGGATTTCAGTCAGTTAAAAAAATTATATACCTACTAATCTTTCTCCAAAGAAATATTTTGTACATAAACTGAGTTAAGTATTCTCGATGCTTTTGGCATTTGCAAGAAGCATGAAAAAACCAGATGTCTCTAAAAGTAAGAATTCCAGAAGAGGGGAAGCAAAGTTTGAAACTTTTTCCAAAATTGTGAATTATTGTTGGAGAAACAATTTTTTAGGTAGATAGTTCTTCTTTCATGATATTTCAAGTATACATCTTTAAAGTTTACTTTGCTTTGTAGCTCTGGAACTTTGTAGACTTACCTGGTTTTTCAGTAATGTACAGTAATGTACAGTAATGTCTTGCCTATTTATATGAAAATTAAACAATACACTTTGGCCCAAATATAAACTGTCTACTTTCATAGTGTTAAGCAAATTTTCAAAATTGTAGTCAAATGGGGGTTAATTATCACATTTCATTACAGTCAACCTAGTGCCAGATATATAAATTTTGGGCCCTCCTGTAGACATTAAAAAAGGCCCCCGTTGCAGTGTTAATACATCTTTCTCTAGACATATGTTTGTATGTACGTACAAAAGTATTTATTCCACCCAAAAATTTGATGTCAAGATTTCATTGGAATTGTATGTTTTGAGGTCCTTTGAGTCCAAAAAAATTAGAAAAAAGGTCTGCATGCATGTGGGCAGCATAGCTCAAAAACAAAAAGACCATTGAATACTACACTTTACCACAAACTACCCTTTACTTGGAAAAATGTTTGAAAATTTGTTTTTCTCAAAGATTTTTACATCACAAATAAAGTTTATATTTTGAACTTTCAGGGAATAGCCTTTGAAGAGCTCGTTATTGTGGATGAGTTTTGCAACATTTTGCATAGTGGTGAAAAAACCGTATTACACAAAAAATGTAGATCTTGTTAAAACACATAAATTATGTCATTTACTTTTTTGTTGTAGAGTTGACTGTTTTCAAGATATTCCTTGTTATTGGTTTCAATTTTAAACTATCTAACTTTTCTCAAACTAAACCAAGCTAAGCGAACTGAACCTCAATTGCTTTAAGTAGCAACCAGCTTTTAAAAGATTTGACTATCGCTTTAGCCTAATGTATTCCCTTATTTCTCCACTACTTTGTAGCTCAATATTGGTCAGAGAAATAACGTGTATATGAAAAAGAGAACAAAATAATGTAAGTAAAGTATTGATTTGAGTCGATTGTAACACATTTCCATCACATATTGTTTTATTATTAAGACATATTTCAGAAGAACTGTTGCTTCCATTATCAACTTTTCACCTTATCACTGTCCCAAAATCCTCACACTTCAATAAAACATTCACTTCCTCAGACAGAGAGAAATGCCAACAGTAACCACGTAAATCGACTTGCCCAGTTTTTTATGCAACCAAAAATGAAGGTATAAGAAATCAATATTCAGGTAACTAGAATTACATGGTTTTTCCCATTCTGTGTTTTCTTGGTAAAAATAAACATAGATGACTTACCAACAATTTTACTTCAAATTATATTCCATGTGTTTATACATGTCTCATATCTGTGCATCCATTTAGAATTAGACTGACCACTTTGTCATGTTATAAAATTTGCTATGGAGAATTGCTGAGTGCCAATAACTTATTTTTGTCCAAAAAAGGACTTGCCCAGTTTTTTGTACTTCTTGCAGAACTCTACTTTCAATTAATACATTAATACATATGATGCCACTGTTATTTCTCATAATCCAAGGGTTAGAATTTGAACTACCTCATTACCATATATTATGTGTATATATTTATCTATCTATTTGCACCAAGCAACTATAAAAAGAATATAGCTATACATCACCCAGGCTGTTATCTTGTTATGTTCAAACCAGGTTTTCCCTAATAACAAAAACATTTTATTTTAACAACAATAATAAAATCTGATGTGTTCCAACTACCTGACTATTTCTCTAGCTTTTCCACATGCAAACTTTTCTTACTAAAGATTATTCTTTTATCTATGTACATTATGCTTATCAGATAAACATTAGAATTGTTGCTATTATTTGCTGCTTTGTAATCAGAAGAGAAATAAGGGAATATGTTAGGTTAAATCAATAGTAAAATCTTTTAAAGGTTGATCGCTGTGTGAAACAAATTCGGTTTTTTATGCTTGCCAGGAAAAAACAAAAGAGAGGAAAAGCTTGCCTGGGTAGTGTGGTGGTAGTGTGTCTGCCTCACATTCAAAGGTCGTGATGTGAGTTCGAATCTCGCTTAGGGTGAGTTACCTGGATAAGGTTTTTTTATGGTTTTCCCATTCTCTGAGAAGATGAATGTTGAGTAACTTTAAGCTCCATGGACCCCGAAATCATTTGAACATCATTTCATCAATTTCATTTATTGTTCAATATGTCCAACCAGGTTAAAGAACATTAAGATGAGAGGGAGAGAGAGAAAGGGGTAGGGAGGGAGGGGGAGAGAGAGGGGGGGAGTGAGAGAGAGATTTTTTCTCTAAAACTGCCTTTTATGGGATTCAGGAGGTCCCAAAACCTGTATTTCCTGTTTAATCTTGGTATCAAATTTTTGGGTGCCATACAATACCTTCTCTATACACTATGCACATAGTACAGGTTGAGAAAGTAATATATGTGGAAAAATCTGATGTGTTACACTCACATGACTTTCTCTAGCTGTTCTACAAACTTCATACATAAGATTCTTCTTCTTTCTGCATCTTACTAATCGTGGTACTCATTAGCACAATGCTCTTATTATTTAGTTCCGGATAAGTAGGAAGAAAATAATGGAATACACTAGTCTAAATCAATAGTCAAATGTTTTAAAAGCTGTCGTTATGCGATTGTCATTACAAATCGCTTCTTTTCTTAGCCAGGAGTAGAACAAAAGAAAAATGGACACTCCCGTCTGAGAAAAGTATAAGTACTTCACAACTGAAACTAATAACAATGAATACCTCTAAAATGGTAAGCTCCACGAGAAAACTGTATATGACATAACTTGTGTATTTTAACAAGACCTACATTTTCTGTAGAGTAAGTTTTTGTCTATCTCTTATGGTTTACTAGTTATGCCAAATTAAGCAAAATTCATCCAGAATAAACAGGTCTTCAGAAGCTATTCCCAGAAAATTCAAGATATACATTTTATTTGTTAATATATGATATTTTAATCAAAATCGTTAAGAGCCATTTTCAAGAAAATCAAAATTTTCGTAAAAAGTTGCATGTAAAGGGTAGTTTGGGGTGGGGGGATTTTTCTCAAAATCTTCGTGTCACATCCCTGGAAGATACTGAACGTAAATACCAAGTTTGGTATTTTAGCTACTTTTCGTTTTTGAGTTATCGTGTTCACAGACACACACACACACACACATACACGGGCCTTTTTCTCAAAATGCTTTTTTTGGATACAGGGGGTCCTAAAACATGTATTTCCGGTGAAATCTTGGTATCGAATTTTTGGGTGGAATACAACACTTATCTATCGCTATGTGCATTGTACATATGGGGCTAGAGAAAGTAAAAATCTTATGTACTACATTCTCATGGCTTTCTCTACATCTGTGTAACAAATTATTTCTAATAAGCTTTATTCTTTATTTATTACTAAAAGATTAGCTTAAATTGTCTTATTACTTAATTCTTTTGTAAGTAGAAGGGAAATAAGGATATACATTAGGCCTAAATGGATAGTCAAATGTTTTAAAATGTGGTTGTGATGGAAATGAAATATGTTTCTTTGCATGGCCAAGTGTTGACAAGTTCCCATATGAGAAAAGTTTGGTATTTTAAAACTGAAATCAATAACAAGGAATATCTTGAAAATGGTCAACTCCACGAAAAAAATGTATGTTACATAAATTGTGTGTTTTAATGAGAACTACATTTTTTGTGCAGTAATGTTTTGTCTATTGCTTATGGTTTAACAGTTATATGTATATCTCTTAAATATATCTCAAATATAAGAGATGTGAATTAAAATCGTTAGAGCTGTTTTTGAGAAAATAAAAAAATTTCAAATTTTTTTCCATGTATAAGGTAGTTTGGGGTGGGGGATTTTTTTGATAATCTTCATGTCGATTCTTGGAAGATTCTATATTTAAATACCAAGTTGGTATTTAACAGTCTTTTAGTTTTTGAGCTACACACATGCACGCACGCACTATGCACACACACACACATCACACACACCTTTCTCGGAAATACTTTTTTTTTTTTGATTCAGTAGGACCGAAAACATGTATTTCTGGTGAAATCTTGGTATGGAATTTTTTGGTGCAATTCAGTATCTTCTCTATACAATATGTACATAATACCTGTAGAGAAAGTAAAAATTTGAAATCAGACTTGTGAACTTTGATCTTCCACTGGAAGTAAATTTGCTGTTGAGGTTTGTCAACCCGCCACCAAAGGAAAATCCATGGTGTAATGTTTACCACTAACTTCATATACCCAAGGTCATGGGTTCAAACCTGGCGGAGGACGCTAGATTTTTTTTTCGGGTGTAAAAATCCTTAACATGGCTTCCTTCAGAAGGGAAGGAAAGCAATTGGTCCCGTGTCGTAGATTTACGGCACATAAAAGAACCTCAAACCTGATAAAGAGGCCTCTGAGCAAAATTGAGCGATCTTTCATAGCCAGTATAGATTGGGATGCTGAGTGTCACAGCAGTTAAAGAGCGCCCATAAATAAAACTCCATTTCACCAAAGGAGAAGAAGCTGACCACCACAAATAACTCTTCTGCAGCATGATTTAGGACAGATACTATGATACTGGTTCTAAGTAACAATCTTGTTGAAGCCTTGTGTAAAGCTACTCATACCACATTACTATGTACTTTAATATATATTATAATGAAGATTATTTTGTGCAGAGGTGTGAAATTTTGCAGGAATTGTCGGATTTTGTGGCTAACACACTCACAAAATATTGCTGCTTTTAAAAAAAAAAATGGTAATTTTTGTCCTCATTCCTGGTCGTTTTGAGATGGACTGACCCTATATAATTTCATTTAACGTCAGCACATTTTATGTAGTTAAAAGATACTGAACTTGCACTTAGAGTAATTATCACAATTTTCAAAGAATTCCTGTACAGCGCAATAGGCCTTTTTAGATAGATTTTTTTTTTTTTTTTAAAGAACAGCTAAGAATTTTCTCTTGATGTCTAGTAGCTTAAAGGAGGTATATACTATTTTTGATAGTAACCTTTTATCAGCAATTTGGTCTGTATTTCTGTTGAGTAGTTGTTAATTTCTTACTTTCATTTGGATTTTTGGTATAAAACTTAGAGTTAGAAAATATATTTATGTGTTGGAGTTAATTCCAAGGCTAAAAAACAAACATTTGTAATGCATAATACAGAGCTTTGAATACATGACCATATTATGGGAAATTGCTTGTCCTGCATAGCACCGTTTCTAACTAACCCTCCTCTCTTAGTGTTGAAGCAGAGTCTGTGTACAGAGATTGAAATGTTGTGAATATGTGTTTTACTGATATAGTGTGTTAGTGTTAAATACTGTAGAAAGTCTGTTTATTCAAGCACATAGTCTTTGGTTTCTGTGTTGGTGTTGGTGTTTGGTCATGGTGTTTGGTTTCTGTGTGACAACAAGCTCTAATAAAGAAGTTATTTATATACAGATTTTCTGCTGTTTGTGTGCCTCACACAGAAACGGTTTGTAATATTGTGAATAGATCTATAGCTGCAGTGTAAGTGCATTCTGTGCTTTATGGGCTGGCATACTAAAGTGAACAGAGTGGGCAAGGAGCAAGGTGGACAAAATTGATGTTGCTATCTACTAGAGTAATGTTGACACAATGCATTATAACGCTTGGCTGTGTGTCTTCGGAGGCTACTGGGACTGAAGTATATTGATGCATGTATAGGAGTGAATAAGGACCAGTGGTGAACAAGACTTAATATTAAGCATCAATATGTTTAATAAATGAAAATGGCTTAGGCCATCACAACAAAAATTCTGAGCTTTCTCCTTAACACACAAAATATTATGTGGTTACTATTAGCTTTACTAGTAATTTTATCAAGTCAGCATATACAGTTATTATTAAAACACTAAATTACAATTTAATCTGGTTGTTATAGAATTAATATTGTAACACATTAAATTTCAAGTTGCACTGCTGTCACATTCAGTTGTACAATGTTTTTACCAACTTTGTTACATCTGGTGGTATATTAATAGAACAGACAAGTCTAAATAGTAGCCACCTTGTTCTTATCAGACAGCCCTTAATCTTGGCTTTGTTAACATTTCAAAGAAAAAAAACTATTCACACATACAGGTGTGCTGCAAACTTGCAAATATTTGGATAATGTACACTGCTTAAAGATTTGTGAAAATTAACTACATCCAGGCTTACTTTAATAGCGTTGTACTTACAATATCAATAATCACCAGCTGCAGTACAGATGATACATTGTTTATATATGCAGCAAGAAGGCGACATAATAGCTCCAATTGAGCTTTAATGACCTTGAAATCCTGAAATTGCCTTTCAAAGTCTATTTGGAGATCTTTTAACATATTGCAGTATATATCTGTGTTAATTACTGTACTATTAAGTGGCTAAAGATGTTGGAAATTAAGTTTCATTGTGTTAATTTAGATATCCACAACGATAACTTCATCTTGAAACTGTTAACAGCACCTGTAATATTATACAGAAATTTGCATGCTCAATCAGGCTGGAACTTCATGTGAAAATTTTTACTGTATTCATGTTTACTGTCAGTTGTTTTTTATACCTCCTTTCTAAAACTCAGACCCACTGCCTACCTACAGCTACAGCTCCACGCACTTTAGCAGCACATATGTGCTATTGGCACATATGCACTCTGACTGACAGCACTGATTTAGGGAACTAGGATGATAAGAAGCTAAAAGTAAATCACCTTCACACAATGGAAAAATTCCATGACATGGGAGAAAAGCTAGAAGGAAGGTCAAAGAAATCTCTAAAAACTTGTTCAGAAATCAGGAATTTTGCAACCTCAGCTAGGAATGCCAGTAAACTTTAAAAATTAAAACCTGTTAAGATAACTGTAGTTCAGGAATTGTAACAACCTAACATGAGTACAGTTAATTTCTTCAATTGAATGTTAGTATCAATTGTTAATGATCATTCTATTTACCTGCATTTAATTTAATTGAAGATTTAATGACTGTTAATGCAAGTTTTCTTTGGAGGTGTGAGATATGTATTGCAGTACAAGAACGTCGCCCTCCGTGGTGTAATGGCTACCATGCTAACTTCATATACCCAAGGTCGCGGTTCAAACCCGGCAGAGAATTATGGGTTTTTTCGGGTGTAAAAATCCTTAGCATGGCTTCCTTCGTAAGGGAAGTAAAACCGTTGGTCCCATGTTGTAGATTTACGGCACGTAAAAGAAACTCAAGTCTGATAGAGAGGCCTCTGAGCAAAATTAAGCCTTTCACACCCAGTATAGAATGGGACACTGAGAACCATAGCAGTTAAAGAGCGTCCATAAATAACACACCATTTATTTCAGCACAAGAACATAATTTCCACTATATGCTTATCGCAGTTATAATTTACATGAGAAACCTATGTGCTTGAATTCAAGGATCAAAGAACCTGGTGTCATGAAAATTCCCATTACCCTGGCCATACATCCAAATGAAGGCTCAGTATTAATATGAATTGCTGGGATCTTTAATATTTTAAATATCTCAAAAGAATGAGATTAAAATAAAATATAAAATATGAAGAGCATATAAATAACACTAGTGGAGCATTTCTATCACAACACAGCATACATATCTCCAATTTATTTCATCTGAAAATTGCAGAACCCCACAATTCTTAGCAATTTGTTACAGTTTGACAACTTATACTTGCTTCTTACTTGTTTAAAGATTAATATACACAGTTATGTACTATGAACAATCTTGTAGCTTATTAAGTTGCTATCTCCTGTAAATATGCTCCAGCCATTGCCACCTCTGTCATTGATGGGTGAACAGAGTGCACTCCATTGCAGAAAAAAGTTATGGGTACACAGAATGCTAATGCATAGCTCTTTTATAGTGTATTGAAATTTTGCAAAATATGTATGGCAAATGCCTGATTCTTCTTTGTTTAAGTTTGTCTCCAACTTTCATGCAGTTTTCCACCAGTGTTTGTTTGTATCAGCACTCTGTTCTTATCAGCTAATGCATATACAGTGCTTCTCAATAAATGTTGACGAGATGATTGTTACTTGTCTGCCTATATGTCTGTTGCGACAACTCCCAATTATGCGTGCCGCAAGCATTTGTAGAAATTGGACACAGTCAATTAAATAACAGTATGCATTACTCTTTATGCCTTTCTGGAAATGGTGGCCATATGTCTTAAAATGTTTTACACCATGTTTTGAAATATCATTCACAGAAATTAATTCTTCTGTAATTCTACAATTCTAACTTGTGTGAGAATGTTTTGTTTTCAGCATGGATGTGGAGTGTCAAGAAATTTTCATCTAGTTACTTTCTCTACGTGCACTATGTACACAATAGGTAGGAAGACATTGTATTTCACTTTCCTACAGATTTAATGTCATAATTTCACTGGAAAGTTCTGTTTTGGAGTCCCTTGAATCCTAAAAGAAGTATTTTTGTTTTATCATTGAGTTTATTTCCACAATTATTTACAATCTATATTACAATTTATTTTATATATATATGCACTATTGTACAAGAAAAATACAGCAATATTAAGTAATTAGTGACTCCTCTGGTGTTGATTTTAACCAAGTGGCCTGAAATAGTTGGTTGTGGTTATTCAACCTCTAGAATGATCTCCATCTCTATATTTAATTATGTTTCTAGCCAATTTAGATCCCCATTTTTATTTATTTTCTTCAGCCATTTTCTCTTAACCCTGCCCAGTTAATTCCCAAATTCTTAAGATTTCATGCCTATCTTTTATATTGAACTTCCTGCCCCATATCTCTATTGGTAAATCAGCCCACTGTTCAGTCTGTATTTTTGCTCTCATTTCTTTAGTTTCTTCATATTCCAGAATTACTTACAAATAGTTGTCTTGCATTCCACACATCGGCCATTCCTCTATATTTAAACCTCCTCTTATACCTTTCAACTCCACTACCGCTACTTTCTCTACTTAGCATACATAGTACTTAGGTAGAGAATGTATTGCATTCCACCCAAAAATTGGATAGTAAGATTTCAGTGGAAATGCATGTTTTAGGGTGTCAATTCAAAAAAAAGTATTTTTAGAAAAAGGTTTGTGAGTGTGCACATGTGTCTGTGCATATGTGTGAGTGCGTGCTACATGTGTGCATGAACTCAAAAATGCAAAGTTGATTAAATACCAAACCTGATATTTAAGTTTAGCATCTTCTAGGATTTGAAACAAAGATTTTCAGGAAAATCTTCCTATTCCAAACTACCCTTTACATGAAAACATTTTTGAAAATGTTGATTTTCTCATAAATGGCTCATAACGATTTTGATTAAAAATGGTGTATTAAAGATATTTATAAGACAAATAAAATGCATAATTTGATTTTTCTGGAAACAGCCTCTGAAGACCTCTTCATTCTGGAGCAGTCTCCCTTATACTAACAAGTGCATTATTGCTCTATGCATGACAGAAAATGTTAATTATCTCTGAAAAACAGCTACCAAATGTTTTAAGTTGAGGGAGCCTATTTTGTGTACTTAATAAAATGGTGTAGAGTAATGTCCTAGATATTAATTAAGTCTAAAATGTGTCACCCTTTGTTATGTAGTGGTTATCATGTTATCTTTTAATACCCAAGGTTGCTTATTCAAACCCAATGGAAGATGATTGATTTTTTAATAGGACATAAAAATCCTTAGCATGACTTCCTTTGAAGTATGAATGTTACTCTGTGACTTTCTCCTTAATGTAATTCATTACCTATGTCAGCGTTTACCCACCACACTATGGAAGCGCTCCATTGCTGTTATTATGCCAATGGCATCCTTGGTTACCCATGTGTTAACTGCATGTCATCCTTTCCACAATACCTTATGGGTGAGCTGACTTCATCCTTTTCGCAATACCAACTATATATACTACATTGTGCAGATCATTGCACTTTTCAGATGCAAAGGCAATGGGCAAATTCCTGTTGACACTTCTACTGGTTTCATTTCATTTCCATCAAATAGTTTTCACTTCACAACGTCAAAGGAAGAATTAATATTGAACATGTTCCTAAATATTGGTGCAAATTACAAAAACTATGCTTGATTGAGCTAACAATCCATTTTAGCAGCAACTAATAAGAATGTACATGATTTGAATATAAAAATTCAGAGTAAAATTGATGCATTCATTTAAGTCGATTGATTCCATTACCAATCCAAATGAAGTCATCAATTATCTAACTGAATTCCTAAATTCATTGGATTTGCCAGGATTACCGCCACACAATTTACAGCTCAAGATTGACTTGGTGATAATTATGCTACACTATCTCAATCAGCTGAAATTATGCAGCGGAACAAAACTTGCTGTTAAAAAAATTATGAAAAATTTGATTTAAACTACTGTAACATAGGAAAGTTCAAAGGCGAGGATATACTTATTCCAAGAATACTACTAATGTCAAATCAACTTTCCTTTTAAATTTAAGTGTGTTCAGTTTCCTTGTGCCTTGCATTTGCAATGACAATAAATCCCAAGGTCAATCATTAGATGTGTGTGGAATATATCTTGAATTGTCGTTTTTGCATGGATAGTTGTACTTTGCGTGCTCGAGAGCCGACAAACCATCAGCGTTATTTGTTTTCTCTTTGGAAGGAGGCATTATAATAAAATATATTAAAATTATTTAATTGTAATTTTGTTTCATTGTATGGTCATACTGTAAATGGAAGATTTTGTCTAAATTTTTTTCATTATGCACACCACCTGTGCAAAGTCAGGGCGGGCAGCTAGTTTATTATACTTACCTGACAAATAAAATATATATCTTGAATTTTCTGAGAATAGCCTCTGAAGACACCTTTATTCTGGATGAATTTTTCTGAATTTTGCATAACGGGTAAACCTTGAGAGATAGACAATAACTTACTGCCCAAAGAATGTAAATCTTAAAACACACAATTTATGTCATACATTTTTTTTGTGGAGTTGATTGTTTTTGAGACATTTCTTTTTATTGGTTTCAGTTTTAAAATACTTATTCTTTTCTCATAAGGGAACTTGGCAACTCTTGGCCATGCAAAGAATGAGATTTCAATCCCATAGTAACTGCATTTTAAAACATTTGACTGTCGGTTTAGTCTAGTGTATTCCCTTATTTCCCTTCTACTTATAAGGAACTAAGTAATAAGACCATTTTTGCTAAAGTTTATCTCAATTAGCATGAAATAGAATAATAAGCTTATTAACAATAATTTGTTTCAGAGATGTAGTGAAAGTCATGTGAATGGAACACGTCAGCTTTTTATTATAGTATAACTTTTACTTTCATAGTACATAATTGTGTTTGTATTATAAAAAAAATTGTAAAGACATAAATGCCTGCTTCATTGGACCTCCACTATTTAACTACAGCACTGTGTTGAATTGCAAAGCTCATTTTTCTCCATTCTTTTTTTCAGTATTTTTCACTATTCAAAATACTCTGTGGACCATAATTTATAATTTATTTCAGAAGGGCTTCAGAAATTACAGGTTTAAAAATTGCTGTGCACTAGTTAAAAATGTGAAATAGTGCAACTGAAAGTAATTATTTTCTATAACTTATCAGATAAATCCCAATTATTATATTAAAAATAATATTAATTACTTAAGAACCAATAATGCTCATTTGATTTTGTTGAAAAATTCAATGTGTCAACAAAAGTATTTTTTCTCTTAAGCTAAATAAAATTAAGAAATGCCTTCACAACAATTTCTTTATATTCATATGGCAAGCTGAAACTAAAAATTTGAAAGTGATATTACAAACCAAAGAACATTTCTGATTATTAAAAAATGATTAATGTGTTCTATTCACATGAGTTTCTATACCTATCCTACAACAAATTATCCTTACAAAAGTTGAATAGGTAGAGTCATAGTGTCATAGCTGGGATTTGAACCACCTATCTCCCAGTCTCTAGCCAGTTGTACTAACCACTAAGTATCATGGGAACCTGCTAATACAGTATTAAATTCCTCAACTGACTTGCAAGGAATTTAATGCTGTGTTGACATGTTGCCATGGTAGCTCAGCTATTAGAGCAACCGACTAGAGACCGGGAAATCCATAGTTAATATCCCGGATATGAATTTTTCAGTCTGACTCTACCTACCAAATCCTTGTCCTACACTCAGCTTGTGTGGAAAAAATAGTTAATTATCCTTACAAAAGCTTATTCTTCTATCTGCTCCATGCTAATTCAGATAAATGTTCGCAGAAATGGTCTTATTACTTAATTCATTGTAATTACAAGGGAAATAAGGGAATACACAAGACTAAACCGATAGTCAAATTTTTTAAAACCTGGCCGCTATGTCATTCAATTCAATTCAATTCAATTCCTTTTTCTAAGAATGTCCAGGATGAAAAAAGTGAATGACTTTCCATTTGAGAAAAAAATTTTAAAACCAATAACAAGAAATATTTCAGAAATGGTTAGCTGTACAAACGAAATCTGTATATGATGCAAATTGTGTGTTTTAACGAGATCTATATTTTTTGTGTAAGTTTTTCTATCTTACATTTACCAATTATGCAAAAGTCAATCAGAATGCAGAATGAAGAGGATTTCATGGGCTATTCCAAAAAAATTTTGGACATTTTATTTGGCATTAAATATTTTAATACATATTTAATATATTTTAATGAAGATTGTTAGCCATTTTTGGGAAAATTGTAAATATTGAAAAATGTCCATATATCGGGTAATTTAGGGTGTGGGGACTTTCTGAAAATCTTTGTGTTGTGTCCTTGGAAAGAAGTTTTTATATATGCACGCACACACACACACATGGATTTTTTCAGGCATAAAAATCTTTAGCATAGCTTCCTTCAGAAGGGAAGTAAAGCTGTTGGTCCCATGTCGTAGATTTACAGCACGTAAAAGAACCTCAAGCCTAATAGAGAAGCCTCTGAGCAAAATTAAGCAGTATTTCACGCCCAGTATAGAATGGGACGCTGAAAACCACAGCAGTTAAAGAGCATCCATAAATAAAATGCCATTCACACACACACACACACACACACACACACACACACACACACACACACACACACATGCATACAAATTTTTTAATTTAGGGATCCTCAAAATATGTATTCTGGTAAAATCTCAGTATTAAACTTTTGGGTGGAATTCAATACCTTCTCTGCCTACTATGTATATTGTACATACATGCTATAGAAAGTAAAAATTAATATCTTAATGAAACTTTGAGATTACTTGTTATTTTGTATGCTCTTATATGTTTTATGATCTGAATGCATGGCAAAGATCTGAAAGAAATCAGAAGAAAACTAGATTTTGGATTTTCACCTTAAGAAATATACAATGTTAACTGTGCTGCATAAAAATGCAGAATGAAAACTAAAGTCTGGCTCCATATGAAGTAATACAAGTATGCACAGTTAGTGAGCTGAGTTGATGGAATGGTGCTTAAGAATGTGGAGCCTACTGATCTTAGAGTTATCCAATAATTTCTTACAAGGGAGCATGGGTGATTAGTGTTACAGATTGAGTTGGATTTTTTTTTTTTTTTTTTTTTTTTTTGTGAAAGTAGGTTGAAAATAAAATTACCATAACCTCAACTTTCTCTCCATAGCCCCAAGTTTGACAAGAAACAATTATTTACGAATAAGAATGATTCACTAATAATATCTAATTCTGTACATGAAGACATGTTTTAAAAAATATTAAACAGCAAAACTTCCAAAACTAGGCAATTTTTATCTCTTCAGTTTCTTTCCTGGAGGTACCCATCATTGAGAGAAAAATGAAATGTAACTGTGGCGTAATTTCTCTGCTACATGAAATCTTCTCTGCAAGTTACCTTTAGTGCACTCTTGCAGCCTCAAAATGGGTAAAAGATTATTATCAGCATCTGACATAACAATCGGCAGCTGATCATTGAGCAGAAACGCAAAATTAATGTCAGTTGTTTACAACTTTTATCATTTTTTCCTATTGGGGAAACCCAAGATGATGATGATGATGATGATGATGTGTATTTCAACAGGATGTGATTTATTTCCAAATTATGAGGATGGTTCAATAAGTACCCATATTAGCAATGAAAGCACCATTCTTTTCAAACATAAATTATTTATTTCTCAATATTGTCCATGTTTAAACTTCTCCCAATATTCCTGTCATTGTTTTAATCCCTCCAAAAAATAGAATTGTCTAACTCTGCAAAATATGCCTCTGTCTCTCACCTTATTTGACTTAATTTTTTTCCCAAGAGCCATTTCATTATGTTGAGGAACAAGAAGAAAATGCATTTGCTGCAACAACTCTAGATGCATGTGTTATTGTATTGTTGTGGAGAAGCAGCACTTCTTCATCAAATGAGGCCATGTTTCCTTCAACTTCATGTTGAATTGGGCCAAATAACCCACTGTAGTATTGTCCAGTAATTGTTTTTCCTTTTCTAAGAAGTCAATGAGTATGATTTCCCATGCATCCCATAAAACTGACACCATCACTTTCCAGGTAATGACACTTTCTGTGTCTTCTTTGAAGTAGATTCACTTGAAGCAACCCATTGTTTAGATTTTGCTTGGTTTTTGGATTATAATGATGAATCCAAGTCTCATTGATAGCGGCAATTTGATGCAAAAAGTCCTTCAGATTTCACTTAAATAGCTCCTAATACAGCTTCAAAGTTGAAAGCCACACCTGCATGTTGTTTGCTGTGAGCAATTGCGGCACCCATTGGTCTGACAACCTTTTCATCTCCAATTTATATAAACTATAAACTGCCACTCTCAGTGACGCACCAATGGCCTTTGCCATTTCAATTTTCATTCAGTGATCAGCGAGAATCATATCATTGACTTTTTTAATGATTTCTCTGTAACCACATCTGCTAGGCAAAATCAGATGTTTGACCACTTTTAAAATTATTGAACTAATGTCTGTCATAATAGATGGCTAAAGATCCCCATAAACAGCATCCAATTTTCGATTTATCTCTGCAAGTTTTCTCATTCAAAAATAAAAAGTGAATCACTGGACGATACTGCCACTTTTTCCATTTAGCAAAAACTCATTGAATGACTAACTGAAATGTCTGCAAAATCCAAACTAATCCATGAATTTGTTTTGGCGACATGTAACAAATGATAGTTCTTGATGGTACCGCCAACTTGCCTTAACTACACTATTTTGAAACACAGGTATTTATTAAACCACCTTTGTACTATAGATATTTGGTTTATACAGTGTGATGTTTTAAGTCCCTCAACAGCTAGATATCAGAATGTGATGCTAATTCTGAATCCATACATTTGTGATGCCTGTGTGATGAACTTCTTAGAATGAATTTGGAATAATCTGTAGAGAGAAAGTTAACAGCTCCCATAACTCTTGATATACCTGCAAGGTGTAACAGAAGTTTTTTTTTTCTTGTATCATTCTTTTGAACCTTGCTATTGTTCTTGATTCACTTTGACAGGTTTAAAATAAAATGCAACGTTACCTAACTGTTCACATAATAACGAGTGAGTCAAAAAAGTATGAACTGCCAGCACTGTGTTTTGCAACAAGTGCATCGTCAGCACTTGTTGCCATCTGTCACTATCGTAGAAAGGCACTGATGAAACCATACAACATTTTTAAAACTACTTTTAAAGACTTTACTTACCAACTTTATGAAAGGAGATGCTGAAACTGGCCACTGTTGTTGTCCATACATTTTTGTCACCTCCCCACTCACCATAGTTCATCTTGAGAAATGCTGGCAATTTCCTGTTTCTTCGGTAAGAACTGTATGCCTGAATATTTCCTGTGGCCTGAAATTTATAGTACAGTTCATGGATTATTGTGCGGCCTGGAACTTATACACCTGGAAATCTTTCTGCAAATCATACTTTCACTTAGTGAGCTGACTGAGATAACACATACAAATGGTAAATAAATACAGGCTGTGTAATAGAAAACATATACTGAGCCATAATACACTTTGTGACTAAGTAAGCAATATAATAAATCATTTGTAATAAATGAACTACACTATATCACTATCAACTCAATACTTCACTTCTAGAGCAGAGCAAAACTTTGTCAGAAATATGACCTTGTTTACATCAGCTGTGCAGTCAGTTCAGAGGTTTTTGACTCACTCTGTATATTAAAAATGCTCTACATTATGTTACGGCATGGATTCACATATTTAATTTTATTGTTCATACTTTGATTAAAGTCTTCAAAAACTTTCTCCATTAAAAACAAATGCTCTTCAATCAAAAACATTTTCAACTTAAGTGAAAATATACTGCAAACTAGCTGAGACTGTCTGACCATTCACAATCCTTGTTATAATATGAATGGTACTTTGGGCACAAAATATAGCTTTTGTTTAATACCTATTTAGTTGACAGACACTAAACAATTGTTTGCTACCAATTATTTTGGGATTGTAATGAAAGGTTCTTGTGATACAAGAGGAAGGCTAAAATATCACATTGTACGTAAATACTATTTAGATATAAAAAGATAAATGTATAGGAATTATATAAGATGCCAGTGGATTTTTGCAAATTATTATTACAAATATATTACAGGTGTGGCACAGAATCATTCCAATCTCTTCATGAGTCCACGCCAACGAATTCCAGGTTTACTGGAAGGTCAGATCTACACTTATCCTTCCAAACGATGGAGGAAAAAGAGACGTCAGTACCTTATGAATTTTATGCAGCCCAGGCGCAAAGAAGCAGATCCTGAAATAGATCTTCATACCATAAGTGCTGTGGAAAATCCTGCTGCAAGCAACGAAGATAGCAAAGACAGTGTTGGGCTTAAAGATGAAACAGCTAAGGTACGTTTGAGTTCCTAATTAACTTGTTTTGCTATGTGTTTTGCTTTCAGGAAGATTGAATTGTATTCTTTCTCTCCTAGCAAGTGATTAATCAATCATGGCATACTATCTTCTTTAGCAGTTTGATTTGTTCTTAAGCACCTTTGTCTGTCTTCTGAAATATATGTGTTTACCATAAACATTTCATGGCCATTACAGAGTAGTGCAAGCCTGGTAGTACATAATGCTAGTAGTGGCAACTAAGGACAGTGTGCACCTGTTGTAGTAAATCACTTTGGATGTGACATTTACTAAAGAAGTCCATACTATGTTACTACGGGAGTTACTGTATTTATCTGAATACAAGACAATGTTTTTTAACAAAATATTAATCCTCAGAACTGGAGGGTCACCTTGCATTTGCGATATATTTTTTGAATACTATGCAGCAAAAAATTAAGTTTCAAACTTCGCAGGAATGGTAGTGGCAAAGCATGAAGGAAATGGTATAGATTACTGTCAGAGTTGCAGTATATGTGGCAGATTTTGTGCGTTTTATTCCGTGCCAAAAATTAGCAGTTAAAGGGCCTATTGTAAGGTTGCTAACTGCCCAGTTTTAGACTGGACAGTGCAGTTTTTAAATAAAAACTGTGGCGTCCAGTTGAACGTCTCGACCAGACATCAAAAGTCCAGTTTTTGGGCCCCCTTAAATTAGACTAAATTTATACTTACTAATTTCATTTTATTTAATTTTTAAAATTGAGTCAGTTAAACTTTTCAATTTGATTATTCTTTGGTTTCAATATTTTGTATCAGATGTGTTACAGTTGGAAGCATTGTGAATTTGTCGTAATGAATTCTAATGTATTTTAATATAAGTTGGCATATTCATTTATTTGATAGTGGTATTCCTTTTTAAATTAGTAGTGCTTTATTGCAAGCACTGTAATAAAATGAAAATGCAACATTCTCACACCTTATTTGTTTTTTGTCGCTATAATATAACTGTGCAGAAGAACAAATAGACATAAACTGATATTATAAGGACTTAACCAGACTCAAATATTTCAAACAAATTGGTGACATTTTTTTTTAAGAGATGCAAAGCAAAAATCTTGCTGAAAGAGGTGAAACCGGCAGTGCCACAATTCCATGTGTTTGTAGAACAGATTTTCAGCGTGATGCTTAATATCTGAAGCAATGAAAGAAACAGACTGAAAGTGGAAATGGTGAAAGCCAAACTGTTTGTGAATTTTAACTGCTATATGAAATGAATTTGCCAAATTTGTCAAATCCGACCACAGGTAAGTCTTGCTGAAAGAGGTGAAACCGGCAGTGCCACAATTCCATGTGTTTGTAGAACAGATTTTCAGCGTGATGCTTAATATCTGAAGCTATGAAAGAAACAGACTGAAAGTGGAAATGGTGAAAGCCAAACTATTTGTGAATTTTAACTGCTATATGAAATGAATTTGCCAAATTTGTCAAATCCGACCACAGGTAAGAACTTGTTAAAGTTGTAAAGTCAGAAAAGAATTGTAACTAGCAAAGAAATAGGGGCTTGCAGAAATGGCTGGATTTGCAGTATAACAGTGAGTATTATGTTAAATAAATGCATGCTTTCTATTGTAGTGGCAGCTATATGTATGTATTATGTAATGATTTGCGAATAATAATAATAATAATAATAATAATAATAACAACAATAATAATATAACACTTATATAATAAATAACAGATGATGATAATAATAATAATAATAATAATAATAATAATAATAATAATAATAATAATAATACATAATACATTTTTGAGTTGTCTGGTTTTGGCTCCAGTTAAAGTTGGCAACCCTAGCCTGTGGGCATTCTCATTGGAAAAAGATTACTCTCCAAGACTACAATAAAATTAGAGAACTTCCTTTCACATAGGTGGTTGTATATCAATAGTCAAGCAGAAAGAGAGAGGTTAGCTGTGCATTCCCCCTCCAACCATACATTGGCCTGAAAATCCTGACGTCAATGAGTGCATTAAAAAGTGGTTCAAGCAGTCATGGGATAAAAAAAAATTCCAGTAAGTGGACCCCTTGTCACAGCGAAAGCAGCATAGTTTGTACAGCAATTGGGAAAAACTAATTTTAAGGCAAGCAGTGGATGGTTGGATGGTTTTAAAAAGTGAAACAGCATTTCCTTTAAAACTGTTTGTGGAGAAAGTGGAGGTGTAGACCAGCAAGCAGCCAGTGTTTGGAAAACAAGTTCGGTAGAGTGGATTCAAGACAAAAATGCAAAAGATATTTTCAATGTCAATGAGACAGGGCTGTTTTATAAATGTACACCAGATAAAACACTTACATTTAGAGGAGAACGATGTAGTGGGGGAAAACTTAGCATAGAACACATCACACTCCTGATTGGTGTCAATATGGATGGCATGGAAAAGCTTCCATTACTAATGATTGGAAAGTCAACCAATCCCTGGTGCTTTAAAAATGTTAAATCTAAGCCAGTGGTATATGAAACTAATAAAAATCCTTGGATGACGAGTGAAATTTTTGAAAGATGACTCTTGAAGCTAGATAAAAAGTTTTGCAAACAAAATTACACAGTTTTACTATTTATTGACAATTGTACAGCCCATGACAGTATTGCATTGTTAGGGAATATCAAAGTTTTGTTTTTCCCCATTAATATGATTTTAGAAGTGCAACCAAGAGAGTAATATAAAATTTCAAGTAGTCCAGAATCTTCTGTTAGAAGCAAATTTGGACAAAAGTGGTAAATTCAAAATAAATGTGCTTGAAGCGATTCGTATGTGTAGTAGTGCATGGGACCAAGTGAAACCAAATACCATAGCCAACTGTTTCCGAAAGGCTGACTTCTGTCATATTGAACTTGAAGAAAATGAAATGACTGCACCCACACTTGAATACTGGGAAGATGTAAATTCTGAAACTGGTCTTCTCTATGAGGATTTTGTGCAATGGACGATGAACTGGCAGTTTGTGTGGAGCTAACAGAAGCAGATATTTTGGACAACATCATGAACACACAAACTGCTGCCCTATCTTCAAATGAAGAAGTACCAGAACAACTCTTGAAAACAATTCTTACAATTTCTGAGGCCATGAATCATTTATAACAATTAGGTGTTATGTTGAGGGACAACAAAATGTGAGTGAAACAATGTTCCAATCACTCAATAAACTAGAAATATTTTGTGTGAATCAAAGGTTAAATGCTAAAAAACAAAGGTATCAAGTTTCTTTAAAAACTTTGAATGTGAACTGAGCCTGAGTTTTAACATTACAAAACTGTAAGTACATACACTAATGTTATCCTTCCTATAATTTCATTTAATTTAGACCTGTTTTAATTAAAAACGTTTTTAAAAAATCAGACTTTTGTAATTTGAAATTCTGAAAAATTCAATTTTTTTTCCTGGTCTCTTCAACTTCAGATTAGCTTAGTTCGACTGTCATCTTAATAATCATCGTTACAGCTGTGCTCCTGCCACCGTTGCCATATTCATGCTTTACATTCTCTAGCATAGCTACTCTACCATTGCACACACTCTGCAATCTCTGCACTCCCCTCTCTGTCTTTTCTGCTCAAAACATGAGATTATGCGTACATTTGAAGTAAGCATTTTCATAAATTTTATGATATATTAAGTATGTTTTCAAAATGATCCATAATTGTTGTTACAGCTAAGCTGTCGCCGTCACCACTGAACACAAACATACTGATACTTTTCTATCCTCCCTTCTCTGACTCTCTCCTGCTCATAATGTCAATTTCTGCACAATTTAAAATTAGGTAAACAAAAGGTACAATGTTCTATATTAAGTATATTGTTCTAAATCATATCCATCGTCGTTACTGATACACTGCTGCCGTCATGGTGTATCATCACAAACCTACAGTACATTTCCATTCTGCCTTCATTCCAATTTTCTCTCATTCACAATGTGAATTTTTGCACTAATTAAAATTAGGTAAAACTAATTTACGCTTGTTATATTAAATACAAAATCATATCCATCATTGTTGTTACAGTACACTATCGCCACTGCTGATGTCACGTTGTACCTTCGCATACATACCAAACATTTCCATACACCCCTCTCTGTCAATCGCTCAAAAATGTGAATTTCAGAGCAAATTCAAATTTAGTAACCAAAAATAATAATATTAATAAGGAACTTAGCTTAAGTGTCCTTTAGCTTGTTCAAAATATATGATAAACCTTAAATTTCATTTCAACATTAAGTTATGTCTTCTTTTATTTAGATGATATGCTAAATTCCAAAATTAGGTTTTGAAAAATGCATGTGTTGCATTTGAAGTTGTCTTGTATTTGGATAAATACATTATTTACTTCTAAATTAGAGCTCAACTATAACTTACTCTTTTAGTTACCACTACAAAAGTAACAGCTTATTATTTCCAGGGTATTATTTTGGTTGCACAATTTACTTGAAGTGATCGATCATGGATAAGGTTATATGCTATAGGAAAAAATCTGATGTGTTCCATTCACATAACTTTTTCTACATCTCTGCAATAAATTATTCTTAAAAAACTTATACTTCTATCTACTTCACCCTAATCAGAAAAAATTAGCAGAAATAGTCTTATTACTTGCTTCCTTGTAAGTAGAAGCGAAATAAGGGACTACCATGGGTTAAATTGACAATCAAAAGCTGGTTCCTATATCAATGAAGTTCCTTTGTTTATATGGATGGGAGTTGACAAGTTCCTGAATGAGAAAAGCTTACGTTTTTCATAGCAGAAACCAAAAATTCAAAATGTCTCAAAAACGACGAACTCCACGAAAAAAGTGTGTATAACATAAATTGTGTGTTTTAATGTGCTCTACATTTTTTGTGTAGTAAGTTTTTGTCCATCTCATACGGTTTACCAGTAATTCAAAATTCAGTAAAATTCATCCAGAATAAATTACTCTTCAGAGGATAATGCCAGAAAATTCAAGATATACAGTTTATTTATCAGGTAAATATCTTTCATATACAAAATTTTAATCAAAATCGTTAGAGCCATTTTTGAGAAAATCAAAATTTTCGAAAAAATGTCCATGTAAAGGGTAGTTGGGGGTGGGGGGATTTTTCTCAAAATCTTTGTGTCGCATCCCTGGAAGATACTAAACTTAAATTCCAAGTTTGGTATTTTACCGACTTTTCGTTTTTGAGTTATCGTGTTCACAGACACACGGACCTTTTTGTGAAAATGCTTTTTTTACTTTCTCCATACGCACTATGTACATGGTGTATAGAGAAAGTATTGCACTCCACCAAAAATTTGATACCGAGAAATATATGTTTTAGGGTCCCCAATATCCAAAAAAAAGCATTTTCACAAAAAGGTCCGTGTGTGTGTGTGTCAGTGTGTCTGTGAACACGATAACTCAAAAACGAAAAGTCGGTAAAATACCAAACTTGGTATTTAAGTTTAGTATCTTCCAGGGATGCGACACGAAGATTTTGAGAAAAATCCCCCACCCCCAACTACCCTTTACATGGAACTTTTTTCGAAAATTTTGATTTTCTCAAAAATGGCTCTAACGATTTTGATTAAAATTTCGGATATTAAACATATTTACCTGACAAATGAAATGTATATCTTGAATTTTCTGGGAATAGCCTCTGAAAAGTAGTTTATTCTGGATGAATTTTACTAAATTTTGAATAACTGCTAAACTGTAAGAGATGGACAAAAACTTACTACACAAAAAATGTAGAGCACATTAAAACACACAATTTCTGTTATATACATTTTTTTCGTGGAGTTCGTTGTTTTTGTGACATTCCTTATTTTTGGTTTCTGCTATGAAAAACGTATACTTTTCTCATACTGGAACTTGTCAACTCCTATACATATAAACAAAGGAACTTCATTGACATAGCAACCAGCTTTTGACTATCACTTTAACCTACGGTTGTCCCTTATTTCGCTTCTACTTACAAGGATGCGAGTAATAAGACTATTTCTTCTAATTTTTTTTTATTAGCATAAAGTAAATAGAAGTATAAGCTTTTTAAGAATTATTTGTTGCAGGGATATGGAGAAAGTCATGTGAATGGTACACATCAGATTTTTGGATATTGGGGACCCTAAAACATATATTTCCGGTGAAATCTTGGTATTGAATTTTTGGGTGGAGTGCAATACCTTCTCTATACACTATATACATAGTGTGTATAGAGAAAGTCGAAAGGAATAAACTTCAACCAAACAGATAAATGTTCTTCAATTAGGAAGACATAGTGAAAAGATAAACTAACAGAATTTAGAAATAGTTGTACATATAACTAAAAGAATTCATAAGTAATTGCATATACAAATTCATTAAATTAGGTTAATTATCTCAGAGCTAAAAACTAAATTATTCCACATAAAGCAAAATTTAATATTATAAAGCATGCAGAAGTTAAAGGTTTAAAAATTGATACATTTCTATAAGATGAATATCTTGAAAAATTTTTCACATTATGAATTACTAGTCTTGCTCATATAAATGATAATGTTTCAAATAAAGGAATTTCTTCCCCATTGTTAGCTGACTGCGACTGGATGGCTTGCCTTTGAAGATGACAGCTGTCTCTTCGTCCCTCTGGCATTGGTTTTGCAAGTTTGATGATAAGATTTTTGTCCATATGGATGTTGAAGTTCACTAACTTTGGTGGAAATTTCCAAAAAAATAATTTCTCCCAAACATTTAATTCCGTGGGTTTTTGTGCCTGCTTAGTAAGTTTTACTGAGTTAACAATTTTGTATCCTTGCATCCAAAAATGTGCTGCAACTGCTGATTTTTCCTCTTACCTGGATTTTATATTCCTAAAGTGTTCCTTAAGTCTTGTTTCTATGTTTCAATCCTTGCATCAATCTTGTAAAACCCAGATTTTTCATGAGGTGACTTTTTTTTAAACTTTTTTTATAGCTTTTATGAGAAATTTTATACTGAATTTATTTTTGGGGATGACTTAGTTGCAATCCCCATTTCAGAAAATTGCTGTTTTCAACAGTTTGACGTACAAATTGGTGAACCTTCCTCTTACTGAAAAGAAATAAGCCTAGAATACCAGGAAAGCTTAAAAGCAACCAGAAAAAAATGGCTTGAAAGATAAATGGTGGACAGGTTAATAAAAAAAAATTGAACAACAAAAAGTGATAATTAAAATACAACTTCCAAACTTCATAAACAAAATTCGGTGTTAAAAAACCATGCCACAGCAAATTCCAGAACATTTTGAAAGAAAGTAATATAACCTCATCCCCAAAAGTGAATTCAGTATGAAATTTCTTATAAAAGCTAATCAAAAAAGAAAGAAAGAAAGTAAGCTACCTCATAAAAAATCTGGGATTTACAGGATTGATTATAAGTGTTACAATCAAATCTATATAGATCTGAAATGAAACGTAGAAACAAGACTTATGGAACACTTTAGTAACATCAAATCCACGGAAGAGGAAAAATCAGCAGTTGCAGGACATTTTTGCATGCAAGTTGTTAAATCAGTAATGTTAATAAAAAACCCACTGAATTAAATGTTTGGGAGAAATTATTTCCCTGGAAATTTTGATCAAAGTTAATGAACTTTGATATCTGAATGGACATAAAAATCTTATCACCAAATTCGTAAACCACTGCCAGAGAGAAGCTGTGATCAACAGAGGCAAGCCATCCAGTTGTATTCAGCTGATAACAAGTTAGAAATTCCTTGAAACTAGTTCTGAGGTAATTAAACTAGTTTAGTGAATTTGTATATGTGCAACCACTTCTAAATTCTTTTAGATAGCTGTTAGGTGTCAGATATAATGGAATTCCATTTAAACAATATAGAGTTCAAAAACAAATGATGCAAAGATGCTGGTTTCAAAGGTAAATGTCTAATAAGTAATGATGGACTGAGCTTAATGCTTTGAGTGACAGGAAACCTATTGAAGAGCAGCTTAAAATTCATGGAAACAATGTTTCTAATCTTCATATGAGGTACGTCTTGAAAGTAAGTTCCGTTTCAATTTTGCAGCACTGAGATCGCAGTTCCGCACATGCGCTGTAGATGCTCTGTATCAAGGAGAAGAAACATGCGCCATTTTGAGATTCCTGTCAGCCACATACGCTTTGTTGTGCTTTTTTACAATGTCGATGTTGATTGAAAATCCCGCCGCTTGTGAAATCAGATCTGTGATTCGTTTTCTGAATGCTAGGAAAGTGAAACCAATTGAAATTTATTGGCAAATTTGCGAAGTTTACGGACGTAGTGAAGTGCATGATGAAGAACGAAGTGGGCGTTACAGAAGCCCTGACCTCGCTCCTAGCGACTTTCATCTGTTCTTACATCTCAAGTCTTTCCTTGGCGGTCAACACTTCAACAATGACAAAGAGCTGAAAGAAAATATTTCCAACTTTTTGAAGACACAGGCAGCAAACTTCTATGAAGAAGGTATACAAAAACTTGTGCTACGCTATGACAAATGCCTGCAAAATTTTGGCAGTTATGTGGAAAAGTAGTTTAAGAGTTGTAAAATTTTGTGCAATAAATAATTATTCTGTATCTGTTCACAATTTAATTTTATTACCAAACAAAACTTACTCTCTGGACGTACCTTGTATTTGCATTGCAGATCAGTTGTGTGTTGATGGAGAATAATTCTTTCTAATTTTGAAAAAGTTCATTTTTAATGGATGGGTACAAAATATGGACATGTGTTATACCTACAGTTTTGTACGAAATGTACTAAAGTGAAGAATTGCCTTTTATTTTCTGAACAAATAATCATTTGTGGATATATTTATGGAGTTTGTAATAACAAAATACCATACAAATGTGCACATATTATTTTTTTGCTCTATTCCCTTTGTCTTCACTCTCTACTGTATTTGCTGCAATGATAGATCACAATGCAAATTCTCTCTCGTCTAACAACATTTGGAAAACATGGTGTAAGAATATATCTCTACAGTGCCTATCGGAATTTATGGTATTGCTGATAAACATGAGCTCTATTATCTGCTTTGCTGTTAGACCACAATTTACGCAAGTGTTTGCTTTCTCCTCCACATCGGTAGTAGATAGAGAAGGTATTGCATTCCACCCAAAAATTTAATACCAGATTTACTAGAAATGCACATTTTGAGATCTCTTATTTCTAAAAAATAAAAAGTTTGATAACACCAAACTTGGTATTTTAGTTCAGTATCTTTCAGTATCTTCCAAGGCTGCAACACCAAGATTTTCAAGAAAATTACTTTAACCCAGACTACTCTTTGAATGTAAATTTGTTCTAACATTTTGATTTTCTTAAAAATGGCAAACAATTTTGATTAAAACATCATATTATATGAGTTATGTGTATTAAGTGATTTATGCAGTGAAGCTTTTAAATTATTATAAAGATAATGAGAATCAATTTGACACTATAGTTTCACTTAATTTTTTCCTGGATAATCTAAATGAGAAACCAGCTGTATATTTAAAATCAAAATAACAACATTGTAATACTATACAGAAAGATTACGCAAAGAGGGAAACAATTTATCCAAACAAGGGGAGTATGAAGAAATCCCATGTAGTCCTCTAAACTTATGCGTAACTGAAGTGAAAAGGTCATTACAAACACAACAATAATCTTAGCAATCTAGAACCGAGGAATCTTGTACTACCCAGAATGTATTGCCTTCCATACAAACAAGTCAACAGCATGAGACCAATAATAAATAATATTACACCAAACTACTCACTAGCCAGATGACTAGTAAATAGACAAACCTCCATGGAAAAGTTTGACAGCATTGGTACAAATAATTCAATAAGTCAAAAATATAAAGGATTGCAAGATAAAACCAGATGAAGCCCTGATCTGTTTTGAAGTATCAGTGTTATTTACTATCATCCCAACAGAAGAATATCAAAGTTACTTATGTTTTAATCTGCAGAAGTACAGAAAGTACAAATAGAAGAGTTGATTAAATTGACAAACATATGCATAAAAGAAACCTACTTCAGCTTCAACAATAAATTCTACAAACAAGAACTTGCTATGGAAAACCTGTGATCCCCTCCACTGCCTGACCAACTAATACAAATAATAAGAGCCTTCCCACATTTACTCAAAACTTGGGTGAGATATGGACAACATCTTTGCCATCATCCCTACGAAACTCACAGATGAAACTCGTAGCTTTAAAATGATTAAACCTGCAGAATGAGACACTAAAATTCACCTTAGAAACAAAAAATGAAGGTTGGCTATTATTATGGACCTAAAATCATCAGATGCAAAAACAAAATAGAATTCAACATTCGCAGGAAACAAACTCACATAGACATCTACATCAAGAAAAACAACTTCAACCCAAAATCAACACACAGTTTTTCCACAGCCTGACTTACAGATTAATAAACACACCACTAGAAGATGGAGAATATGAACAAGAATGCCAATACAGAAACATGTTGCAACACAAAATGTTTTCAAAACAGAATTAGTCGACAAATTAATACAAAAATTTGGAAACAAAAAGCATTCAAGATATCACCAAACTAAACAAAGGAGCCAACCTAAATCTAAAATACAGCAAATTCATATTCCACCCACAGATTCACAACAATTAAAACTGTTCCAAGATCACAATGTACAGCTGGCACCTCAAAACAAATACGTTAGGAACCTATTAAACCACCCATTAAAAGGCACCATACCTAACAAATCAAAATCTGGCAAATAACTGTGAAGGCTGCCCCAAAATTTACATTAGACAAACTAAGAGAAATCTTCAAACAAGATTAAAAAATATCTCGGGAACATAAAACTAAGCAAACAGACAAATCTTTATCAAACTTTTCTGGGCATCACGACACATCAAACAAGACAGCAAACTAATCACACATGTGAAAACTATAGCAGAACTGGCAATCTGAGAAAAGATACACATTAGAAAAAATGCACACATAGTTATGAATTTTGAAATACCACTGAGAAAAACATCTTAAGATTACTGCGGATGAAATTACAGCGGAAACTTCCTGTTTGGTAACCAGTCAAACACCCACTGAAGATGAGGATCTTTGAAATGCATCCAGGAAAAAATAAGTGAAACTATAGTGTCAATAAATTGAGTGATATTACCTTCGTAAAAACACACCAATTTGTTTAAGACATTTTCATGAAAAATGAAGTGATTATGTAGGATTAAGTTTTTTTTTTTTTGTGGGTGTTTTAACTAAAAAAAGTAAAATTATTCATTACCTTCGTAATAAAACACCAAACAGATATTTTCATGACAAATGAAGTGGTTCTGTAGGATTAAGTTTGTTGTTCTTTTTTTTTATTTTTCGGTATTTTCACTAAAAAAAACATTTTCATGACAAATGAAGTGGTTATGTAAGATTAAGTTTGTTATTCTTATTTTATACTTTGGTATTTTAACTAAAAAAACTAAAATTATTCTGATATAAATAAAAATTCATAAAATCATTTATAAGAAATATTTAATGTATTTTAAGTTGCCTTACCCTCCCCGTATTTGGACTGAATCCCCCTAGGACTTATAAGCAGACCTTGGGGGTCAGAAACCTGTCGGGGAGCCAATGGCACGAAACCACAGGTTGCAGAACCTGGCATGAGTGGTTGGCCCATAGCCAGGCATGAGCATGAAGAAGTGGATAATCTGAAATGCAAGCGAAATGGAAGATAGGAAAGGTGATGATGGAGTAATTGGTGGAATGAGTGGTGGAGGAAACTGGAGGACCTGGAGAAAGCCCACCCAGATGCCACTTCGTCCACCACAAATCCCACATGGATTTAGCCCAGACCGTTTAATATATTTACCTAATTAAATTAACTAAAAATAATTGAGAATTTTATCGAAGTAGCTTCAGAAGTCCTCTTCATTCACTGACATTTGCATAGTGGATAAACTGTAAGAGATAGACAAAATGTTTCTACACAAAACACATAGATCTCATTAAAATACACATTTTATGCCAAATACATCTTTTTGTGTAGTTAACCGTTTCCAAGATATTTCTTGTTATTGCTGTCGATTTTAAAATACTCAAACTTTTCCCAGATAGGAAGTCTTTCTTTGTGTAGCATTTTTGGAAGATTCTGGACTTATATGTCAAAGATTCATCTTTTCAAGTTGTGTTGTTCACTGATACACGGATATACTGACCTTTTTCTAAAACTTCTGTTTTTGCATTCTGGGTCTCAAATCATATATTTCTGTGAAATCTCTGTATCAAATTTTTGGGTGGAATACAAAACTTCCACTACTTGCTATACATAATATTGAATATTGTGAAGAAAGATTCTCTTTGTATGTGGTGTTGATCCAATCAGAACACCTTTTTATTTTCTCTTCACTTCTATTTGATATCTATATTTTTCTTTTATGAAAATAGTATTTTATGTGTTATGGTAATGTATATAAACCTTATAAAAACTAAAATAAAATGGTAAAGTACTATCAACATTAATAAGTTGATAGTATATTTTTTAAATTTGCTTTCCTTTGCTTACTTTTCTTGAATAGGATGCTTGGTACTATGATGAATTGGATATGCAGGAAATTGAAGGTTTTGACGAACCTGATCCAGATTCAGATATTGATTATGAAGAGACTTATCCTAAACGTAAAGGCAAGAAGCGCACCACTAAAGTTCAGAAAAACACAGAATCTCCTGCTGCAAAGAAACCTAAGGTAAGTTCATAAACTAGTAGGTCTGCCTACATGAAGCAAGAGACAAACTATTTCATATGAGATTGTATTCATAAAGGAAGTTTAGTTGAACTTGGTACTAAATTAAGGATAGTTTTTAATGGTGCAGAAAGTATGCAAAAGATTAAGGTCTGTAGACAAAAAACTGTTCATATAAGATTTGATTTTATACACCAGCATTTAAAGATGAGTTGTTGACATCTTTCAAATTTGATTGATATCAATACAAAGCTAAGAGAAGTTCAGTAATATGTGCATATAAAGCAGCTTAAAATAGATGAACACAATCTGGTTATTGTAGGCAAAACTGCATTTATATAGAGAACACATTTTAAGAGTTGGAAGAAAATAATCAGTTCTGCTATCAATAACTCTTTTTCCAGAGTTTGAGACTCTTCAGTATTTATAAAATTTACAGTATTACTGACTAATTTAAAACAATGTCCTGTATTTATCTGAATTCACAAATGTATCCCAAATAGCTTACAGGAAAAAGTAAGTTTCAAATTTTGCAGGTACAGCAGTGGTGAAGCATGGAGGAAATGGTAAAAGTTACTGTCAAGGTTGTGACTTACCTGGCAGATGTGTGTTTCCTTTTGCACCATAATATAGCTGCTAATGGACCTAGAGGGATTATAAGCATTCTCATTGGGAAAAAATATCTCTCTGTGACAAAAATGAAAAAAAAAAATCTTATGTGTTCCACTCACATGACTTTCTCTACATCTCTGCAACAAATTATTTTTAAAAAGCTTATGCTTCTATTTGCTTAATGCTAATTGAGTGAATATTAGCAGAACTAGTTTTATTACTAGATTCTTTTAAGTAGAAATGAAATAAGGGAGCACCATAGGTTAAAGTGATAGTTTAAAGCTGGTTGCTATGTGACTGAAGTTCCTTTGTTTGTATGCACAGGAGTTGACATATTCCTGTATGAGAAAAGTTAAGTTTTTCAAACCGCCTAAGGATAATATTGAAATAAAGAATGTAAATTTGATGATTTTTTTGTGGTTTAGTGAATTAAATCTTTGTGAAATGTAGGATATATTGCTCATATTTGTTAAAATTATTATTTTAATATATTTAAATATTATGGATTTATTATTTTTTCAGGTTCTATATGCTAAAACCAAAAACAAGGAATATCTCAAAAACAATCAATTCCACGAAAAAAATGTATACAACATAAATTGTGTTTTAATGTGCTCTACATTTTATGTGCAGTAAGTTATTGTCCATCTCTTACGGTTTAGCAGTTATGCAAAATTCCGTAAAATTGATCCAGAATAAAGTAGTCTTCAGAGGCTATTCCCAGAAAATTCAAAATATACATTTTATTTGGCAGGTGAATATCTTTAATATACAATATTTTAATTAAAATCGTTGGAGCCATTTTTGGGAAAATGAACATTTTCAAAAAAAGTTCCATGTAAAGGGTAGTTTGGGGTGGGGGGATTTTTCTCAAAATCTTTGTGTCACATCCCTGGAAGATACTAAACTTAAATACCAAGTTTGGTATTTTACCGACTTTTCTTTTTTGAGTTATCGTGTTCACAGACACACACATGCATGGACCTTTTTGTGAAAATGCTTTTTTTGGATATAAGGGACCCTAAAACATATACTTCCAGTGAAATCTTGGTATCCAATTTTTGGGTGGAGTGCAATACCTTCTCTATACACTATGCACATAGTGCATGTAGAGAAAGTAAAAAGGATTTCTTTTTACAATGGCGGTTGTGCCTAATATATTGGAAGCCAGAGGCCAAACAGAAAGAGAGAGTTTAGCAGTATGCGGGGATTAATATGTTTCCCTCCTCCTACTGCACATATGCTTACTTTACTTTCTTTAGCTTTCCCCATTTTGCTTTCTTTGGTTTAGTAATAGATTAAAGTGACTTTTCCCACGAGTATACTGATTTGGGTTCCTCTCTACCTACTTCCTTCCATTTAATCAGCATTCACTGCTCTTTTTGTCCTACATTCTTCTTTGAACCACTGTTTCAGTTTTCATCTAACCTCTTTTGTTTCCATCTCTTTTCCTGCACTATGCATTAAGAAGTTTAAAATTTCCATTGCCCTTTCAATTTCATGTTCCTTTGCTATATTAAGTTATCCCATTTTGACAGATTTGACCATAATTTGAAATTAGGCACTTGTCTTAGTTTATTTCATTATTCCTTCCATTTCAAACTACTATATTCTTGGCAACACTTTGCTTTTCCTAAGTTTAATCTGCCCTTCTGTATGAATTTTAATTTCTGTAATCAATAGAAAATGTCCATTACTGCTCGTTAAATTAAATGCCCTAAATTTACTTATCATACACATCATATTGGCCCAACTTTACATGGCTTTACAGTATGAATGAAAGTTGAACTCAAGGTTGTTTAAACCAAAGTTTATTGAAGTGCAAATTTGTTTCTTAAGCAAACACCAGTTTTAATATAGAGGTTAGTGATACATCAACTGAAATGGTAAGGGTGTGAAAGTTGAATTATGCAGCACATTGGTTTGCAGAAAGGTTTATCATTTCATGCAACCTCCCATTAATCTTTCCTAGGAATTGTTGCTGATTGTAACTTTCCATGAACCTTACCATGATTAAATTTATAAAGTGGTATTAAAGGCAATATTTTTTCCTCTTGGTGCTCTTCAAAAATCTATATTATGCTCAGTCTAGAACAGAATTTTTCTAAATAATTTTTGTATCTTATGTTAAAACTAATGAATCTATTATGTATTGTATTTTCAGGGACCTGGTCGGGGACGTAAAAAGATAAACTATGATGCACTGACAGATGCTGAAAAGCCATTCTCATGTGAACGTAAGTTTGGTTATCTTTCCTCAGAAGCATTTTTTACATGGTCTCTTCCGAAGACCACTTGAAGAAATAATGAATATAATAAAATGACTTATTCAGTTTCAGTAATTATTTTGCAATCTGAAGGAAAAAGAAACTTGTTTTGGCATAAACAATAATTAGTAAACTTTCCATGACATCATTCATCAATATTTTAGAAAAAGAGCTCATTTAAAATGTCACTTTAAGAAGATTTTTTTAAATTATTTGAAAATTATACATGTTTGACATACTCTTTTTATGACAAGAAAAGAAAGAAAAAAAAGTTTTTCTGTATATAGATATGTCTGTGTAACCTAGAAATGCTGTATGTAGTCATACTTAGCTGTTCTGTGAATGCTATACCTTCATTAGATAGGCTAACAGAAGTAAATTGTATGTTTTAGAGATGATAATATCCTTGTGCATGTGGACTATGGTGGATGCAAACCATCTTGAACATAATGTAGATTTTCCTATGCATTCGGTCTGTAGAATTCATTCTTGTTTTACTGTCTCTTTAAGCTCTTCTTCTTAAAAATGTTGTTTCAAAACAGTTGCTTTATTTTTGCCTGCCAATGTAACGAATGTTATCGCTTTGAAGCTTTAAATTTTGTTGAATGAATGGCATAGGCTTATATTATTGACATAATCATAAAGTGAGAAAAATTATGCAGTTAGCTTTTTATTATGTTGCACAATGATGTATGGTGAATGAAGGTATGAAAACAATTTGTTGTTTTGCTCCAAAGAATTATTGAATGTAAGATTATTTTGCAGCAGTGTAGCTGGAGTTGTGGTTTATTTAATTACTTATTTAGTTAAGGGTTGCCACAGATGCTTTTCCCTTTATGACAAGCCCAGCATATAGTTTGAAAATGCTTCTGATTTAAATGTATGTTGTTTGTCATCTTCATTAATATGGAAATGGTAGAGTCTAGGAGACTCTTTGGAGGCAAATTCTTTGAGATACAGAAGTATTTTCTTTATGGAAAAGAAAAGAACAACTAGAATGCCTACAAGAGCACAGTATAACATGGTGTCTCATGATAACAATACACTTGGTCCAGCGATGCTTCATGGGCCTTATCCTTTCACAGAAGATTCGACCTGGCCTGCAAAATACACCACAACTGACTGTTTGTTCTTTCATCAGACGAAAATTTATATCACCAAGGAACTTGTGCAGTACAGAAGGAAGGAAGCCTGATGGTGCTAAGCCAGGGGAGTAAGGTCACCTCAGTGATTTTAATATTGCAGCTACTCATGCCCGAGGATGAGCTTTGTCTTGATGGAAGATGACTTTTCTTCTTTGCAAACCTGGCCTTTTCTCAGGTATTTTGCTTCGGTTGGTCCAGAAGGTTAGCATGGTGCATACTATGGTCAAAAAGTTTCCAGAATTTATTTTTTTACCAAAATAAATAATGTAACATGGCTAATTTTGACTTCAGATGCTAGCAGAATTCATGATGTTACTTCTGCAAAAGTTTCCTGACCATAGTCATTGCTGCTATTCACTAGAAACTGGCTTTTGTTATTTGTGTGATAGTTGTTCATCACATTTCAGATTGTGGGATTCAAAACAGTGCTGAAAATATGAAATTTGTGTTTTATTATACAAATCTCCTTTGTATAATAATGTCACCTTTGCTTCAAGATGCTTATGGTGAAACAACCAAAAAAAGAATATGATTTTCTTTCAATTTGTAAGATCTGAAGAGTGCAAATGTGATAAGAGTGTTGAGACTGGTTTCAAAAAATGGTTTCCAGGAATGCTTCCTGTACGATTTACACGTATTCATAGAAGGGAACTATTTTAAAGGAAATGTTGTATAAGTGGTAGCTTATATCTCTATTATTCATAAATTCTAGAAACTTTTTAATTCTATGCTGCAGATTTTCCAAGAGGAAGATATCAGTTGGCAATACACTCTTGGTATATCAAAAAAAAACCGATGCTATGAGTTTTTCTGGCTAATTTCACACACTTTGCCTTCTTTAGTGATGGAGAAGATTGGTGCTTCCATGCTTTCATTTCAAGCACATTGTAGTGCTTCCATTTTTCATAATTTCTTGTAGGTGACACACAAAATTGGTAGGATCTATTTGGAAATGAGTCAAACTTTGATCTGAGATTTGCTATCTGATTTGCTTTTGACCCAGAGAGAGCAGTCAATGCACCCATTTTACAAATAATTTTTTCATGTCAAACTTTTATCTCAAATTATGAAACATGATCCCCTGAAATGCTTAGTGCTTCATTTGACAATCCTGCAGAGGCATATCAGGCAATGTATGGATGATTTCTGGTGTCATGTCAGATTTGTCTTCTGCTGCATGCATTTATCTTCAAAATTTTCATAGCAGCATTTAAATTCTGTGATCCAATAGGAATGGTTGAAAATGTGAAAATGATGGTGCAAGGTCCCTTAGAGTGCTCTTCATGTCAACATGAACATTATCTGTTACAGTCATCCCTTCCTTACAAAGTACTTAACTGCACAATGTTTGATATTTGTCATATTTTGTATATATATATCAAGCACTAGAACTAATTGCTATGCCTATTGTGATTCTTGAATAATCACTATGGTATTGCACAAATGTTCCCTTGAAAGATGCCTGGGTTTGAAAACAAAATTGTTTCAGAAATACTGCTGACTCTGTGGGACATTCCAAGAACTTTACAAATGATCCTCATGTGTGCATAACTTAAGCAAGAAAAAAATAATGGTAAAATCTGAGATCTACAGGTCCATCACAAATCTGTTTCTCCTTTCATCTCATTGATGACAAAAGAATGGAGCTGATGAATACACGAGGGGCATACTGAAAGTCACGAGCAACCCATTGTAAAAATTTAAATTTCAACAATGTAACGAAACGAATTGCAGGATCGTAATCTATAGACTTTAAGCCACATGTTGACATATTGTGACGTCATTAGCTTTTATCACGTGACCACAGACGGTGTTTGAAAAATGGCTGACATTGATGTTTTGTTTTGACAGCGTGCTGTCATTGAATTCCTTGTGAAAGAAAGAAAATCTGCTCCTGAAATTCATCTCAGACTTCAACGTGTGTGTGGAGGTGTCTGCATGGGTGCCAGCAGTGTTAGAAGATGGGTGAAACATTTCAAAGATGGAAACACGAGTCTCCAAAATGCGCCTCGTAGCGGGCGTCCTCGAACTGCCTCTACAGAACGCAACAAGGAAAGAGTTGATGTGCTCATTACAGGAGATAGGCGTTTCACTGTGAATGAAATTGCTGCGCAATTTGGAATAGGACATGGTGCAGTGCAAGAAATGATCCACAGCTTGGGTTATCGAAAGGTCTGTGCCCGTTGGGTCCCCCGTTTATTGACTGAAGACCACAAACTTCAGAGAAGAACCATTGCACAAAACCTTCTTCAGAGATTTCATAATGAAGGTGATGAATTTTTGACGTGTATTGTGACTGGAGATGAGAGCTGGTTCCATCACTATGAGCCAGAAACGAAATGTCAGAGCATGGAATGGCACCACTTGAACTCACCATCGAAGAAGAAAGCGAAGACAGTGCAGTCTGTAGGAAAAGTTATGGGAAGTGTCTTTTGGGATGCACAAGGTTGCATTCTGGTTGACTTTCTTGAACCTGGACAAACCATAAATTCTGCCCGCTACATCAAGCCACTTCTGAAGCTCCGTCGGGCTTTGCGTGATAAACACCCTGGAAAGAGGATCATCCTTCAACAGGATAATGCGCGTCCGCATACTGCCCGTGCCACTATGGAGAAGATCAGGGCATTCGGGTGGGAAACTCTTCCACATCCTCCCTACAGTCCCGACTTGGCACCCTCCGACTACCATCTTTTCGGTTCTGTGAAGGAGCAGATGCGTGGCCAACGCTACGAGATGCTGGAGGATATTCGGAAAGCAGTGCGTCAGGGTCTGTGGGCAGTTGGAACAGAGTTCTATCACAAGGGCATTTTCAAACTTGTAGAACGATGGGAAAATGTGTGCAAAACCATGGAGACTATGTCGAAAAGTGAAAGAAAGTCTGTAGATTATGATGATGTATTATCTCATATTTGATGCTTTTAGGGGACATGCCGAGAAAGGACTTAGGTCCTACAAATGCAAGATCTGCTCCCAGCTTAGCCAGCCTATCTGCCATCTCATTACCTCTGATGCCCATATGATCTGGAACCCAGACAAGGGTAAACTATCTGCAGACACAAAGTGTGTCCAACATTCTTTGGCACTCCCACATCAATCTGGATGTCATTAGGTTCTGTAAGGGCTTTGAAAGCTGCCTGACTATCTGAGCAGATATGAATGTCTGCTTGTCTGCCTAGCATGTTAAAACATGTCTGACACAGGCTAAGATGGCATATATCTCTGCTGGAACACAATAGCAAATCTTCCAAGGGGAATGGCAAGACTGGCCCCAGTCCCGGTCCTCATCCTGTCCCCGAAGTCTGAACCGTCAGTGTATCATATTCCTGGTTGGAAATGCTGGCATATACCAAGCTTAGATTGTATCTACGCTCCATCAAATCTCCTATCATTAGGTAGATGGGACACCTCTCCTGAAATCTACTCAAAATCAGTGGGTGTCTTTTATGAGGGTGTTTGAAATCTCTAATTGTTCAGAGGTGGCAGAAACTCACTCTTGCATCTCCTTCATAAACAAATGCAGAGGAGGAGGGTCCACTAAAATCTCTAAGATAGATTGTCAGGTGTTCTGCACTGTCCTTGATATCATACATCCAATCTTTGCAGTGAAACTGGTAGTAGCTACAGCCTTCAATTCTGAGGCAGGCCACGAGAAAGTGCTGTGTAAGATAATGAAGGCCTTATGAACAGTGTGGCCTTACCTTAGTCCAATAGCCCACCCACAAGCCCATAAAGAGCTCTGGCTCTTCTTAATTTTGTATTATACAAGTTTTTTCCAACTCAGCCCAGCATCGAAGATGACTAACTCCTAAATACTTGAACAAATCAGATAGCTTCAATCTCTGCCCAAATAGGAGGGGCTCTACCCTCCTTGTGAAGACCATGATCTCAATCTTGTCGGGATTAACAGTCAAGTCAATTTCCATACATCATTTCTCTATAGCAAGCAAGGAACCTTGAATAAACTCCAAGACTATGCTAGGAAATTTTCCATTTGCTACAAGGCATATGTCATCTGCATAACCTTAAACATGAATTTCTCCTTTGTTGAGCTGGTTCAGCAGATCATCCATCACCAGACACTGACAAAGTGGGTGACAGGTCTCTTCCTTGGGTAGAGCCTCCGGGGTACTGATGCTCTGAGGGTAAAGCTCCCCAGAGCCATCACCGCCTGAAGACCTTCCAAGGAGATCATGATCCAGTTTGAGATGATTGGATTGATGCCTCTATCTTCCAGATATCTCCTAATGGTACCCAAGTCATAATGACTGAAGTCACCTTCAATGTCTAGAAAAAGTATCATGGCCAGTTCTCCACAGCCCAGAGCCCCCTCTAGACTAATCACGAACTGGTGGAATACCCATTCTATGGATTTTTCCGGCTGGTAGGCATATTGTTGAGGATATATGCATCTTTCAACCAGCACCCCATCTCCTAAATGTCTATGTTCCAGTCTTTTCAAAACCTTCAACTTGAAGGATGTTAGACTAATGGGACGAAAATCCTTAGACTTGCAGTACCACTGTCTGCCTGATTTACGTATAAAAATCACTTTGGCTTGCCTCCAGGGGTTAGAAACATACCTCATGGCAAGGCAGGCCATGAAAATTCTCACTAGGTGAGAAGATACAATCTCCTACCCTCTTGCAGGAGAGCCGGGAAAACCTCATCCTGACTAGGGCTGTAAAGTGAAGACAGCCCATTTAACTTTATTAAGAGTCAAACATTTGTCATACATACAGATAGAACAAAGAAGAAAGCTACTACAAGCATGGGCATAACATCAGTACACACTATTTTATATGTACCTAAAAAAATAAACAAAAGTAAATTGCTAGAACAGAACACTGCATTGATCTACACACCCCAATACTGAACACCAACAAAACAAGCATTTAACACAGGTCGTAGGTTATTTAAATTTCAAATGAAAAGTTAGTCAATGCATCCAAATTTTCTTCTTTCAAGTTTATTCTCCAGTCATTCAGAACACTGATACAGGAGGCAAGAAAGCTTTCAGATTGAACATTTGAACATGACCTCTATTTTGCTTTAAGATGCTTTTTTACAAACACAGAATGTGATAAGATCACTCGAAAGGCTTCCACTGTGACATCTGCTTGCAGAGGGTTTCTTTCAACTTGCCGAAACCCGAAGCTAAATCCTTAGTGGCTATACCCTACATTTACAGATTTTTTTGAAATTTTTGAGCACATCTGCGTTTATGTCTTCAAAACCCGAAACTAAATCCTGAGTGGCTACACCCTACAGAAAGGATCTTTTTGAAGTTTTTGAGCTTATCTGCATTCATTGGGGTTACTTTGGCTTCCAGACCACTTGATATTGGTCGAGTGGTCTGAAGAAGATGCTCAACACAGGTTGCAGCAAAACATCGGCAGAGAACAGTATAAGAAATGACATGACCTACACTGGAAGTCAAAGTAACTCCAATGGACTACGGCTGTGGAAGTCTGCAGATATATACATCTGGGTTCATGTTTTTTATAGTTACTACTCAGGGATCAAAGCTACTAAGCCTTTCAAACATAGATCCGTTACTATTTAAGAGCTCAATTTGATTTCATACTTCTTTCTTCACCTCTTCATTTCAATTCCCATACTCATCATTCCAGATTTCATTTTTGTCTCCAGCTTCTCTATCCCAGATTTACATTCTTCAGTTCAGTCTCCATTTTCTGTATTTCCATTGTGGTTAATCATTTTGGAAGCATTTTCTCCATCATAGCACTTAAATGCCACTTTTGACACCACCGCGACTTTGTCCACTTGCCAAGTGTTATTTTACTAATGTTGTCAAATTCAATTTTCCTTCTGCTTCACATGCTGGGGCATCGAACACAAGATCTGTTACAGTAACACCACTGCTTGTACATCTGTCATCACAATTTCACTCGTAAAATCAGCACTTTGTCGTATCAAGAACTCACTATCAATTACTCACTCACTGTCGCAAGCACGCTCATTTAAATTAATCCACTGGAGTTTGGAGAGAATGCTTGTGAGGCATAGCAAGAAACTTCCAGAAAGAACAAAACCTCTCGATAGCGCTTCTGGAATTTACAACAGAGGGAAGAGCACCCTCCTTTATCTCTACTTACCTCTCCAGCCAGCCAGTCAGTCAGCGCCATCCAAGTGATAAGGCTTGCACATAGATGCATTGCTACATAAAGATAAACTGTTGTTTGCATACCAAATTATCAACTTATTTCAAACTATGCCCCAAAGTGTAAACATCTTGGTGTTAATGGAAAACTTCAAATTTGAGAGTTATGCATGTTTCTAATGAAAACCACTTTAAAAGTGGCATTTTTAGGGCCTGATCGCTGTAAATCTTTGAAATATAAACTTAAATATACTACTGGCGCTTATTCATCTGCTTGTAAAATGGCACTAATTGAAATTCTGGTGAATATAATGCAAAACAGTATTCAGTATTTTCAGGCAAAAAGAAAACAACAAATAATTTGCATTGTTTGCCTAAAAATTTGTGTTATCACAAATGCAAAATATTTAAGTCCCTGCTAATATAAACTTTCTGTGCTCTGCGATAGGTTTTGTTTTCTCACTCACCAGCACCAGAATACTGCCTACCCAAAGTTTTGCCACTTATCTATGGCAAGATGGATTCAAAACATAAAATCAAAACTTCAAATGAAAAAATATAAAACATAATTATGTTGATTTAATCTTTTTGCTGACAAGGTCCATAATGACCATTTTAAAATGCAGGAGAAGCAATATGGACATATATAGATGTCTGTGCATACATACATTAAATGCTTATTTAACCCTATTGGTTTTAATTTTTCTCTTTTAAGATAAATGTAAATAAAGACTATAAGAGATCAAAGTTTCTCTTTAAAAGTTTCTTCTTGAACGGCACTGTTCGAAACATGGATCAGCATACAAGGACACACATTCATGTCAAATTACATTAGTTTCCTTGCGAAAACTCTCTGTCAATTTGCAATCACTGCCATACAGTAAAAAGTCTTCCACATTTTTTGAAGTAATTTGAGAAGCCTCTACATATCCTATGTGAGCTAACTTAGGTGTTACATTATTAGTTACATTATTAGTTAGGTAGAAACATTTGAAATGTACTTTTCAATTAGTTAAAAAAGAAAAACAGTTTATCTGAACCCTAAGACAACTAAATAAATGCTCAGCTCGGCTGAGTGAAAATGGTATTTGCAAATCATAAAGCAGCTAAAATATGCTGCAGCTAACATAACAACTTTGCCAGAAAAAGTGTTCTTACACATACATACAAATGCTGACAAGTTTGATTTATTTGCAGCCTGTTTTATGGCACAATATGGCATACAAGTATACATAAACTGAATCATAAGACCTTGAACCGCTGGTGATGCTATATTGTTTGTATGCACAGGAACTGGCTGATTCACAAATAGGTGTGTTTATCACACAGAATGACTTGGCTTCCTACAAGAAACGAAAAGTGAATTTTCAGTGGTTTTTTTAAGACTGTCTTTACTTTGTTGATACCATAGGTGTGCACTGCCTTTACTGAGTTTTACTCAGTTTTTGCTTCATTGAATTAATTTAGTAAATATGGAAGATACAAATAACTATAAGTGTGGAAGGTGTATATGAAGCAAGGTTACAATTTAACCATTTATGTGCCTTGTACTATTTATTGAATATCCATTTGTTGCCCTTGTAGAACTAAAATTTTCTCTACGAAAAAGGTTAAATTCATACCCATTGCTTGGAACTGAACAGGAAGTATCCTCAAAGAATTAGGTTTTTATGGGGAAGAATTACACAGCGGCTGAATAGTTGTAGCAGTGGCCCTATAAAATGAGTTTCAGTTTTAGATTAGGGCAAAAAGCAAAATAATTAACAATCCAGAGATGGAATTTCATATATTGACACGTCTCCACTAATTTATAATCAATCCACAATTGTTGCTTGGTTCTCTTTATGGGTTTTGGTTTTAGTAATACTTTTTAAAGATATCAGTTCAAATTATTCTGAAATTTTAATGCACACCTTCAAGCATAAGTAGATTTTTGTTATTATTTATTTATTTATTTGAAAATGTTCAGCTTTAGTCTAGTTTAGTAGAAATGTACTTACATATTGACAATCTGAATAAAAATCATAATTGGTATCTGATATTTATCCATATTATTCTAGGTAATCAAAGGGAAGACCGTATTGAAAAAAAAAAGTTTGTTTCACTATTCTGTTATATGGGAGTTTGTTGCAGCGACTAGAATTTTATTTTGAATTATAATTTTTCATATACAAATTTATTTACCTTAAATTATCATTTTATAACCAAACTATTATTCTTATGCTTTCCCAGCAGCATCTGGTCAAATTTAATTTTCTCTGGTTGTGAGAAGCAGGTAACCACTTCTTATAGTTGACTGGAAATTCTTGGATAATGTAATGCTGTAATATCTTAGAGCCCTCAGAAGTACTCAATTCATAATATTAACCTAAAAATGAAGCAAATATATTAATGAGTAATGTAAGTCAACACAACACTAATCACTATTTGAAACTAAAATTCTTAAACAAATACTGCTCTTTTTTTTATACAAGAGATTACACAATATTTATTTTGCTATTAAAATTTGTCAAATTTCTAAAACTTATATAGGGAGCATTATTTACCAATGCATGGAACATTGCTTGCCCATACACAACTGGTAAATTAAAATGTCAATTTTTTTTATTGATTATAAATTAGTGGAGACTTGTGTCAATGTATGAAATTACACCTCTGGATTGTTAATTATTTTGCCTCTTAGAGTAGCATTAAAATGTCCGTGTATGTTGTTTAGCAAGTGCATCGGGAAGAGGGTTTCCCCATTTGCTACATTCAACAACCAAATACTTATTCTTAACAATAGGTTACAGAATAGCCTTAATTACTGTGTCTGCTGTACTGTCAAACCAAACAGTGATTTTGAAAGTGTATGCATTCAGATTCAGAAAACTTCATGTGCCAAAAGATTTTTTATAAACATCTATACCAATCATTGGTGACTCAAACATTCTGACTATAATATCATTGGAGTTCTGAATTTTTGTGAGGATGCTATGTAAGAATTTCAGCCAAAAGTGCCTACATAAAAATGTGGCAACCCTAGCATTTGTGGATATTAGCACTGTATTGATATTGATTTAGTTAAAATGTAAAGTGCATTTATTCTCATAGTAGTAGAAGTTATGTATTTGTTTATTAATTTTATGAATGAGAAAACTACTCCAATGTTTTAATTTGTTGACATATTTCACATGGTTTGATAGAAAATTGCATAAGAATTTAATTGCTCTTTGTAGTATATAATTATTTTAGAACCAGCCTTTTCTTTGCACTGTATAAGTAAGTATTAGGGAAGTACCAAACAAATGCACTGTAAGGTTAGATCATCTGCACAATTTAATTGTACACACATGCAGAGTTATGCACATGCTGCAAGAAACTTAGTATTTGCTATGCATAGAGGATATTACTATAAATGCCATCACTGGTAGCAGTGTAGTAGCTGAATGTAGATCACATCTTGGTGGTTGATGGAAACCTGAAGTATAGAGACAGCTTATGATTGGCGCCTGCATACTTTGGCCATGTTTTATGGCCTTGAACTGTAGGTTGAGTTTGTTACAGTTTGTGGGGCTCGCTACAAGACTCGTCCAGGCCTCACTTACCACTACACACATTCACACAAGGATCGTGATGATGAGGATTGTAGCAGCAGTGGCATGGGAGGTCCCGAGGGTAGTACAATGGTTTCTGCAGACAGAGGGGCCTCCCCAGGAACAAAGCAACAACCACCCACACAGCCACCACCACCACAGCCAGTAATGCAACAACATCCAGTTGCAGTCCCACCTCAAGCTCATGCAGTTCCCTCGACTGTGGCACCAGATCCAGGAGCTGCGGCAGGTTGGAGCAAGTTCCAGGACAGTTACCTCACCTTCCTAAAGACCCCCGGTACGCTCATGTGCTGCCTCTCGAAACCACTCGCCTGCCTGCCCACCCAAGCCATCTTTTGTTTGGTATTTTGTTTTTCAGGCATTTTAATAGCACTTGGGTTTGGTGATCCATTGGGGTTGATTTTAATGTTGCTTTTGGTTTTGGTGTTTATTTATTGTTTTTGGCTTTTGAATAACTTATTTAACTTTTGTTTGTTGTGTGTAAATTTGTGTACAGGTGTTATGGTATTAATTTTGTAACATATATAGCTGGTTTTGGTTGGCATCACAGCAGTTTGACATATAATTTGGTTATGCACATTTTTATGGTAGTTTGAATCCTTTCCTGTTTTACTTCCCCTCAGAATAGGACTAGCGCCATGTCTTCATTAATTTATCTGTACATTTACAAAAATCTCTCAAAATTTGTTCATTATTTATAGAACACATAATATGCTTGCATTTTATCCATTTTTGCCTAAAATTAGGAAGGCTCATTGTAGATGTTTGTACTGGAGTTTTAGAGTTTTCAGGACATGTACCAGGCATGTGAGGAGCAGAACAAAATTCTTAAGTTTTGTTACTGTTATACAGCACTCAAAAGGTGCAAGAAGTAACATTACAGAATTTCTGTTTTATAGCCAGAAGTATAACGTATCTGAAAAAGTATTTGAAAATTAAACTAGTAATTTAGAGCTTATCCCTCTCTTTTTTCATTATTTCTTTTCTAATAGTACCTACTAAAAATTCAAATAAAACTTATGCATATACATAGAATGCTAGTTCCATTAAGTAGACTGAACAATCATAAATTGTCTAAGATATTTGTATTTATAACATAATTAGTCATTGAGCAAGAGAGATTGTTTTATATCATATTTTAAACTCCCTTATGTTTTCAAAGAAAATATTAATCTTCAGTTTTTCTGAACCCCTTCCTAACATGGGATTCTCATTAACAAGCTTTAGTTACAAATCTTGGTTACTAATGCAGTTTTTCGTGTGTCTGCTTCTTCATTATCTGTGCTTCATTCTGAGCTCTTTACCAATAATAAGATGCTGGATTCTTATTCTCAAAACAAGCATTGCATCAGCTGACATGTTTATCCTTCCCAGATGGAATTATCTTCAAGATTTTCCAGGTATTTTATGAGCTGTTGTCAGGGACATGAAAAAGACATTGTATTATTTGGTCAAAAGTATTATTATTTTTCCCCAAAAGTAGCATTTTGCCCAAAATTGATGTTATTTTTAGTTACTAAATTTAAAGTCATTCTTAACCTTTTTCAACATACACTGACATAAATATAAATAAGCCAATTAATCATCTAGTATTTTCGTGTTGATTCATGTCAAGCATATGTTTATATCAGTCCTAAATATAATATAGCACATAAAACAAAGAAGTGAAATGCTAAAAACCTGAGCACAACATTGAAATATAATTTATCATAATATTGATGTACAGTTTATTGATACATAAACAGAAATCAGAAATAAAATGCAAGCTAAGATAATAGTATTGATCTACATACTTCAGTTCTGAACAAAATGAGCAATTAAACGGATCTTTAGTTACTTATCTTTCAAATTAAAAAAAAAAATAGCCATTGCAGCCAAAGTTCCTTTTTTCAAATTTGTTTTCCTGCCCATAATAATACTGTTATAGGAGGAATGAATCCCTTCAAAATAAGCATTTGACCATGGCCTCCATATGGTTTTCTTTGAAGAGAGAATGTGGTAGATTCACCACTCAAAGGACTTTCACTATATCAGTACTACTCTGTGACATGTTTGCTGAGAGTGTCTTTCAATTCGCCAAAACAACTAGATTTTGAGTGGCCACGTCCCTAGATCAGGAGCTTTTCAAAGTATTTTAAGCATACCTGGATTCCCATCTTCATTATTGCACTCCAGTTTCTCCATTACAGAATTACATCTTCATTTTCTCCATTTTATATCTAACTTCTGTCTCCTTCTCCATTTCAGCTAGTAATTTTTAAGCATGTTCTCCATCACGGGACTTAAATCCTACTTCTGACACCACTGTTACTTAGTTTAGTTCTCACTGTCTAATTTACTAATAATATCTAGTTCAATTTTTACCCTCACTTCACTTTTCCTCATTAGCAGCATAATGAAACATACAAAACAACGTTTTCTTCCTTTTGCTACACATGCTGGGCATTGAATACAAGACCTCTCTAACCTCTTGTAGTAGCAGCACTCACTGTTACCACAACCTCACTCATGAAACCAGCACTTTACAGTATCAAGAACTCACTCTCAGTCTGATTCACTCACTGTCACAAGCTTGTTAATTGATATATGCACAAACTGGGATGATCATTACTCTAGCTTCACTCTGGTTATATTGAGTGAAGCTAGAGTAATAATCATCCCAGTTTGTGCATATAATATCAAATAACCTCACTGTGCTTCTTGCATAACATTTATAACATAATTGATGTTAATCACTGGAGTTTTGGGAGAATTCTTGGGTGGTGGGGTGGGAAGCTCTGAATACAGTAGAACCACATGCATACCATAGATCATCCGTAATGCCTGGTTCTGCAGTGACTGGACCCTGAGGAGAACTTGGTTAGCTATGGTCCCCCAGATCTCGCAGCCGTACAGAACTAGAGGTGGAATGATGGCCTGTATAGCTGAAGTTTAAGGGTAAGGGGCATGCTCTTTGAGTTGGGCATGGGGTAAAGCTGCCTGAGAACAGCATGCCCTAGGTTCACCTTGCCCCTGACATGCAGAGTGAAAGTCAGCCGTTGGTCCAGTGTCACCCCAAGATACTTTGCCATGTCCACCCAAGGGATCCTACAGTGCCATAAAACAAAGCTTTGCTGAAGCTGATTTTTAGTGGTTTTCGCAAGGAGAATCACAGAGCTCTTCTCCGGACTAATGGCCATTCGCCATTTCTCACTCCTCCTGCATGGATTTGTCAAAAGCTATGTCTGGTGTTCCGATTCACTGCGAAGATCATGAGATCATTCACATACTATATAAGCACCACTGGAATCTATATCAGGAGTGTGCACTCATCTCTATTTACCTCTCCAACCAGCCATTCAGTTGGTGCCATCTACATGATAAATCTGACATAGCTGCATCACAGTATGAAGAAAAAAACTGTTATTGCAGACCAAATTATTCGAAACTTTACTCAGGAATGTTTCAAAATGTAAAAATGGTGGTTTTACTAATCAAGTTTTCTAATAAAATTGTATTATCACGATTGCAAATTATGTATGTCCCTAGGTATTGGCTTTCTGCAACTGACAAAATGAAAGTAGAAACACAGAAAATTTCTTATTTAAATTTAGTGATACCAAGTATATAAACAAATTTCCATCTATGAATGCACAATGAGTATACAAATGAATCTGCCATGTAGTCTTTGGTAGGGAATATATACATATATCATTTGAGAAGGATTAAAATTGATCACACCTGTGAAATTTGTAATTTAAGCTTTTAGTTTTTGCATATGCAAAATTGTCAGATAGATGCAATGCCATGAGGTGACCATTCAAATAGCCAAAGCAATGAATATTATGGTTTTTAATTAACAATGGTAAATCAAGGGACAAGTTTTTCTCATTGAAAATCACAACCGTAATAGTATAAATCAAAGAATTAAACATTAAAAATAAAAACAAATTATGTAGTTGAAAAAGAAATAAATATTAAAGATAAAACTCTCAACCAATAATAGTTGAAATTATAAGAATATTTATTGAAATACTATATTTATAAAATTACTCAAAGTAAGCTTTAGTAGAAAGAAAATTAAATTCACTTTTAATACTTTAGTAGGTCACCTCCGTATGATCTGCTGAGAAACAAATGTAATTATTTTCTGTCGCTTTTTCTGAGTTCTCTTAGTAATGGGTTTCAGTTGAAATAATTCCACAATGAGTTCTTGCAGTATCTTCAGTTTTTTTTTTTTTTGTCTGCTTAAAGCTGCATAAGATTAAATATACAACATTTTAAAAAGTAAGCTAATATATGTTTAATTTACTGAATAAAGCTGGTTAACTTTTACTAATTTTTGTTTCAATTTTGCTTTATAAATTGTATACATTTAAATATTGTAATTAATATTCATTATAAAACTTCAAGAATTGTTTCCTAAGAAGTCAAAATTGCTATCCATTTTGTAACTTACAACATCTTAAACTGAAGTAAGTTTGGTTTGAACAAACAAGCAGAACTTGAAGGGACTAGGAATTGCAATGAAAAAATAAAATATATTTATATATTCTTGAAGTATTGTGTGGCTTTTAATACTGGCCTTAGGTATAGTACCATCATAGTTTTAAAATGTTGTTCAAGTAACTACCTTTTAATCCTCCATCATTTATTTAAATTGTCTCTTGAATTGTAACATATCTAATTTAACAGTTTTGTGCTAGCGTAGCTGCCAATGGAGTAGGAGATTAGGGTTCAGTCCTCAGTACTTGAGTTTTTCTTTTTGTAGCAAAAATTGAAATAGTTACACTTCACCTTATGAGGAACCTAGGAGATCAATTGGACTGCTATCTGGTCAGTTGCAGTAGTTCCTTGTTATGGAGATTGCACTTTTGTGTCTGTTGCAATCAAAACAGCAGCTATTTTCCATCTGCTAATATTTTGCTTTGCCCACAATATTCTCATTAGCAGAGACAGAAGTTGCAGTGCCTTGGGTCTTCATGCCATGAAATTAAAGAGTTCTTATGCATACATTCTTTCTAATTTAACTGAGCGGCCTAATTTTCATCATATAATTTACGAGTTGTCGATTACAGGTAAAATAATAGGTGCTTTGCAAACACCACCATTACAATATCCTTTTATTCAATATTTAAGGTCATTAGTAAGATTATATTTGGCACAAGCACTCAGAAGGTTTACTCTCTTCCTATCAGATGTTTCTAATCATAGAAATAATATAAACTCTGTATAATACAAATATTGCTCAAATCTGTGCTTATTATTATTTATCCAGTAGTGAGATAAATTAAATTGAGTTTTATATGGATGCTCTTTAACTGCTGCAGTTCTCAGCATTCCATTTTATATTTGGAGTGAAAACCACTTAATTTAGCTTAGGGGCTTCCTTATCAGACTTGAGATTCTTTTTATGTGTCATAAATCTACAACGCGTAACCAACAGCTATACTTTAATTCCAAAGGAAGCCATGCTAAGGATTTTTACGCCTGAAAAAATCCATTGCTCTCTTCTGTGTTTGAACATATGACCTTGTATATCAGAGGCTAGGATGTTAACCCTAGGCCACTACCATGAACCAGTAGTGATGTGATCAGGTATGAACTGCCTGAAGAAAGGAAAGTAACCTGTATATCAGAATGGCCATCCTATCTTTTCCTGTATTGCACGAAAGTATAGATTATAGTCTTAATTTGCAGGGGTGTCTCATGTCTGAATGGATATTACATTTTATGGGAAAATAAATATCTGCTCTGCTCATTCACATGACTTTCCCTGCTCTCCACAAACTATTCATACAACTTATTCTTCTGTCTACTTCTTGTGGATTAAGATAAACTTTCATTACATTTTTGTCTAATTATAAAAAGGATACAGTAGGATAAAGGGAAATCAAATTTTTGAAAACAGATTTATATATGTTGGCTTTGAAATTCCATTCTCTTTGAATGCAACAATCTAAACCAAATATTGACATACTTAAAAACCATAGCTATTTGAAAATTCAAACCAATAGCAAAGAATATCTTGGAAATAGTTGATGACACATATGTTTTTGATATAAATTGTGAGCTTTACTGAGATCTACATTTTTTACTAACCCATATGCACAATAGTAGATAGAGAAGGTATCGTATTCCACTCAAAAACTTTATGTCAAGATTTCACCAGAAATATATGTTTTGAGGTCCCCTGGAACTGAAAAAACGCATTTTTAGAAAAATGTGCACACGGGTGTATGTGTTTACGTGCGTGCGTGTGTGCAGTGTAACTCAGAAATGAAAAGACCATTACATACCAAACTAGGTGTTTATCTGTAGTATCTTCCAAGGATGCAACCTGAAGATTTTCAAGAAAATCTCCCACCACAAACTACCATCTACATCATAAATAAAATGTATATTTTGAATTTTCTGGGAATAGTCTCTGAAGACCTCTTTATTCTGGATGAGCTTTGCAGAATCTTACATAACAGTTAAACTGTAAGAGATAGACAAATAGTACACAAAAAAAATGTAGATCTCGTTAAAACACTCAATTTATGTCATATACATTGTTTATGTAGAGTCGACCGTTTTTGAGGTATTCCTTGCTATTGGTTTCAATTTTAAACTAAAACTTTTCTCAAACGGGAAGTGATATTTTGTTTCATCTGTCTTGTTTTACTTCAGGCCATACAAAGTGAACTGAACTTCAATTGTTTCACATAGGATCACCTTTTAAAAGATTTGACTATTGATTTAGCCTAGTGTATTCCCTTATGTCCCATCTATTAACAAGGAAGCAAGTAATAAGACAATTTCTGCTAATGTTTACCTTAAATAGCATGTCATAGATAAAAGAATAATCTTTTGTAAGGAACGTTGTTTGTGTAATAGCTAAAGAAAGTCACGTGAATAGAACACATTAAATTTTGTGAATACAATTTCATCTCTAAACTTTACTAATTGTACAAAATTATTTGGAATGAAGGCAATTTAATAAACCAGTTACAGAAAATTCAAGATATACATTTTATTTGCCATGCAAATAAATATCTTAGAGGTATTTTAATCAAAATTTTCAGGGCCATTGTTTGAAAAGTAAAAAATATCAAAAATTTTTCATGCAAATTGTAGTTAGGGGTAAGGGTTCTTGAAACCTTATGTTGTAGATTGGTAGATACTAAACTTAAATACCAAGTTTGATATTTATCAGACTTTTCATTTTGAGTTACGCTGTTCACAGATACAAACATGCACATATGCACACACCAACCCTTATTCTAAAAATGCTTCCTTTGGGTTCAGAAGCCTTAAATTTCTGTTTAATTCTCAATATTTTTTTTGGGTGGAGTGCATTGCTTCCTCTTCTTACAGTAAATAGGTGGTAGAGAAATAAAACTTTAAACAAATCAAGGTAGTGTTGTCCCAGAATCTATGCTAATCTAACATATACTATCTTTTCTAAACTACAGCTTGCTCTTGTCCTAGGTGTCAACGTACAGTTGATGTTTCAGTTATATTGGAGATGATGTAAGAGGAGCGATTTTTTTGATTAATAGGATAATAAAATAACTTATTTATTAAAGTCCTGTCTCTTTTATACTTTATTTGCTTCTTTACCATTATTGCTTGAAATTATTTCACTACAATAAAGTATAGCAAACGTATGTGCATTTCCATAAATTGAGACCAGCATATCACAATCTCCTCGTCATCAATATGAACAATCAATATGTTTTTGTTCTGTTTTGCTTTCTTTACCTTATTAATCCATTTGCCCCTTACTCTCCTAAAAATTAACCAATACTCCTACTTTGTTCCACCCTCCTGCCTGTCAACACTTTTATTGCTGCAATATTTTTTTTAAATTTTATTCCCAGATCCCATATAACCTCTTTTGTTATTTCCTCACACTGTACCAAACAATGAAGTTTCCCACTCGTAATACATACACTCCTGTCCCTGAATCATTTTGAGATATTATTGCTGCAATATTTTTTTTAAATTTTATTCCCAGATCCCATATAACCTCTTTTGTTATTTCCTCACACTGTACCAAACAATGAAGTTTCCCACTCGTAATACATACACTCCTGTCCCTGAATCATTTTGAGATACATTGCTCCTGTTCACATTCATGAATATCCCTTCTGCCCTTGCTTCTCACAACTGTTAACATGCTTTCTTGTACTCAATCTTTTTTATTATCTTGTACAAGAACAGTTATTCTCAAAACTGAACCATATCTCTTGTTTCTAAATATCTTCTATCCTTCTCCTTACTTTCTTCCCATTTCATGTAGGATTATTATAATCTCTCTGCCATACATCGCTCATACCAATCTCTTCCACCAGTTATGATCATGCAATACTTTGGTACATATAAGTTTTAATTTTTTATTTATTTATTGTAGCTTAACATCCTTTAACCTGGTTGGTGATATTGGACAGTGAATGAATTCTGAGAAATGATTTCAGGGTCCTGGAACTTAAAATTGCTCAACATTTGTCTTCTCAGGATAAGGGAAAACCCCCAAAAAATATTATCATCCTCCAGTTTCAGATTCCTGTTTTAAAATTCAATATTTATTTTTTACCTATTCAACCTAATTCTGGCAATACTACTCCTCTTGACTAGACTTAATGACTCTTTACAAAACATTCCATTTAAAATACAATTTGTCTACCATCTTTAAATTTTCCAGCCCATAACATCACTGATTCTACCACTGCTTCATATATCCTATTTAACCAATTTACAGATATTTTTAATTTGTTATGTAGGAGGGGTATCTACAAGTTCTCTGTCCAACTTGGAGGTGTCGCGTCACCCTCCGTGGTGTAGTGGTTACCATGCTAATTTCATATACCCAAGGTTGCGGGTTCAAACCAAGCAGAGGACGATGGATTTTTTTGGGTGTAAAAATCCTTAGCATGGTTTCCTTTGGAAGGGAAGTAAAGTGGTTGGTACCGTGTCGTAGATTTATGGCACGTTAAAGAACCTCAAGCCAGATGGAGAGACCTCTGAGCAAAATTAAGTGGTCTTTCATGCCCAATTTAGAATGGGACGCTGAGAACCACGTAGTTAAAGAGCATCCTAAATAACACGCCATTTCCACTTTTTCGGAGGTGTCGTGAAAATGAAGATAGCTAGTTAACTTATTAATGATGGCATGCTGTAAAATTTGACATATAAATGCAGTCACTTGTTTGTGATGATTGCATAAACAAACTAATGTTAATATTTTCTATAAAATGGATAAAGTATGAACTATGATAAAATTCAACAAAAAAATAAAAGAAATCAAATTCTGTACTAAAGGATTTTTTCCCTTTTTTGATGGTTAAAGAGTGGATTGCTGAATTTAAATATGGTCATACATACATTCGTTCAAGATGATGAGTGCTCAGGACATCCAAAAGCCTTACAAAATTGTGACAAAAATTCATAACATTGCATTCAATGTTCTCCAATTGAAGATAATACCATTTGGATGATATTGCAAAGATTGCAATAAACTGTGTCTACTACAATTCACCAACGTTTTTGGTATAAGAAGGCTTTACATTCAATGGATTATGTTAGCAGTTAACCAAAAACTTACTCTAATGAGCATTTCTCAAGAGTGTTTAACTTGCTTAAATGGAATTACAGTGAGTTTCTCCAACATTTGATAATAGAGATGACACATTTATTCATCCTTACATGGCAGAGATGAAGCAGTATCCAGACAATGGGTGTCCACAGATGAAAGTGCACCAAGAAAGCAAAAATGCAGAAAAAGTGTGGCTATGATTTTCTGGGATTCTCCTAGTAAGGTGCTTACAGCACATCTTCAGAGGGTTATGACCTCACCATGAAGTATTACACGTTTCTATTGGACCAATTGAAGGATGCTGTTCAGGTTAATCATCCACACCTCGTGAAAAGAAAATTCTCTCTCATTATGATAATACACCTTCACATAGTATCAGATTGTTAGTGCAAAACTTTGCTTCTTCACCTGCCATTTTTACCAGATATGACTCTCTCCCACTCCTTCCAGTAATTACGTTATGTTCCCAAACTGAATAAATGGCATCATATGAGGTTGAAGCAGGGGCATATATATTGCATAGTTGGAGAAGGTATTTATAAACATTTGGAAAGTCATTGGGCTAAATGATTTGATATACAAGTGAATTATATTGAAAAATATATTTTCTTTGTCAGGCCAAGAACTATTAGAATGCCTCTTGTAAACCATTTTCATTGCTTTCATAGCTTTCCTTTGGCAGTTACCTTATCTGTCTCCCAGCTGTCTCACTTCTAATTAAAATTACATATTTTGATCTCTTAACATTTATTGTTATGTCCCAGTCTCTGTAGAATTTTATGACTTCGTTAATTACTTTTTATAACCCTATAATTGTTTTTGCACTTGTCTTTAAATGTCAGCATAAAATAATTCTGGCATCTCTGTTTACCATCACTGAAGAACATATTTATACACCCTTCCTGTATAGCTTAAAGGAATACTATGTTAAACAATCATGTCGTAGAAAAAAAAATTCTGTAATTTTACAAATAATTATAAACACAATAATGATAATCAGATATCAATAATATAAATAGTTCTCAATATTTTGAAAGTCTGCAGTCATGTGGTGTTGACGTCAGTGTGATCCAGATTTGCTATAGCTTTAGCCCAAAGCAGGACAAATACTTTTCCTCAGCTTCCTCTTTACTTTGTTTTACCTTGAATAATGATCCAAGATTTTGCTCTCTCTCTGTTCCTGAAATGGCATAGCTTGTGCATTAGTTATTAAGATATATAGTTTATTATTTTACATATTATTTCTTATTGGCAGTCTTATTGTATTTTTTGTGTACCCATCCTGCCAATGGTATTGAAAATTCTACATTTAAACATTTTAATTTTTATGGGCAACGTTGTCAAGAGATGCAATGATAGATCTTGCATATATTATCACAAAACTGAAGTGCATCCTGTTAAGGGCCATATTTCAGACATAGAAAATTATTTGCCTGAGTCAGATCTTGTAGAAACCTTTCATCACAAACTATCTTTTGTAAATCATACATTCTTTTGAATTTATCTTTATCCAGTTATGTCTCCAATCTGTTTGTCATTTGCATAGGATGTGAATTTCTTTCCATTTTCACATGAACGTATATTGCCTGCATGATTTAGAAAATTTAAAAATATTTCAATAAACAATTCAGGAATACTTCTACATGTAACTGAGGATCATCAGAGATGGTTATAAACTGGCTTTTGCTATTCATTTGTAATGAGATCTTGGCTATACCTGTTAAATGTTTTTATCAGCGGGTTTTTAAGTAGCCATGTGTCAAAGTTATGATAAATAGTTGGAAACATCATTTTCATATTAGCCCTTACTCCTGTGGGTCTATCAGACAAACATTTTCAGTGGTGACTTTTGACATTTTCTTAAACAGTGGTTTACAAGAATGCCTTTCAATGTCTGCTTGCATCATGCTCCCCCTTTCCCATGAATGACAATGAAGTCCACTATTTTAGATGTTCTTAGGCTCATAAAGGTATAGGAGAAAACCCTGGAGAATTGTATTGCCATCTCCTACTAAGCAAATATTTTTTCTTCTACTGCTGCTGCATAGATAGTATCCATATCTTCAACCTACATGCTGCCAATGGTAAAATCAAATATTGTTAACCAACTTATAAAAGTAAGCCTCGCTAAATTGATTATTGTTTCTGCAAATGATCTGAAAGCATTGAAAGTAAACAATGTAATATAAATGTTACCAGTTAGTTTCTTTTTTTTTTGTTTTTTTTTTTTGCTTTGAAAAATAGGAAAGATTATAATGTTCATCAGGGTAATCAGACTAACTACTATTTTCTTCTGTCTCACTGTATTTCGGTACATCTCAAGTCAAATTAACATTTTATCAAATTCAGACGTTTCTCATTCTGATGTACTAGCACCAGGTTTGTGGCTTTCTAATATTTGTGAAAGAAGTTTCCCTCCTTATGAGAGAAGCTCTTTTTTTTCAGGATTTTGTTGTTGGCTGAGGACCTAGAAACTTTGATGGGACAGCATCACATTCACTCATGGATATTTAAATTTGCAAAGTCCTGACCACGGTATTGAGTTATTCAAATGTAATTCTACTTTCCAGCCTTAACTTTTATGTGATACATTACACAATGATGAGGCATGAGTACTCTTATATAGGGCTGTATTTAAAACTCATAAGTCATAATTAAAATATTTAACATCATATTATTTTATTGATTTATTTAGTTATTCTTTGCATTATACAGTTATTGGTTGTAGCAATATTTATTAAAGAATGTTGAAACTCACAGAATGTGAAATTATATTGTTTTACTACTTGTATGTATCCACCATTCATTATGCAGATGATATTCAGATGTGTATGAAGAAAGCCATGTTATTGTGATGGAATAACCTTGGCTGTTAGAACTAAATTATTAAAAAAAATATTATTTAGTAGAGATCCCTAAAGTTGATGGACAATTTTACAACAGTTGACTTTCTTTGAAAATATTGTGTTCCTCTGTTTATCTCTTATCCAAACAGATATACCTTTTTCTTGTGATTTAAAGCAGGATTTAATGATAATAATAATAATTTAAAAATAATGTGGAAGATTAAGTTATTTTGCAATTTTTAGAAAATACAGTTTCTAGAAACTGAAAAGGCTCTAGTAATTTTATGCAAAATGGATGTTGTACATAATTTTTGTTTCTTCTGAAAAATACTCAAATGTGCCATTTTGTATCAGCTTAGATTTAATTGTCAATATCTAATAAATATAAATAATGGCTAATGCTATTTTAATAATATAATTTTCATTATCATTCAAGCATTCATTATATATAAAACAGTGCTTCTCATTGCAAATTGAAAAACAAGGAATTTTCATTATAAAACAATCCCTTGTTTCCTAAAGACTGGGCTTTTTGGTTTTAAATGCAACCCCACTCATTTTCCCCAACACTATGTTCAAACTAAGCTTTGAAAAAATTGATATGTAAGTTGAAAAGTTGATACTGGGTTCAGAAATCACTAGAATACATTTTCATTCTGAGTACTTAAGTGCAATGGTAAACATTATTTAGGAAGAGTAGAATTAGGCAGCATTCAAATTGTATATGTAGTTGAGGTACCAGTTCCACTTGCATGTATTATAATTATGTAATTCAAATAGAAAAGTGTGTACTAGTTTATAAATTTTCCTTTGATAGTCCTGGCACATTCCTTAATTAGTATAATGTAGCTTGGAGGTCTTGGCTTAGAATGTCTAGTAGTTGGTGGGGACGTGGCACAGTGCGGCTTACTGGGGGGAAGATCCCAAACCTTTTCCTGATGTTAGCAACATCCAGTTTAATGCAGCATCCTTTTGTCATCATATCTTTAACATATATTTTCTTTTTGGTTTTAAAAATTCTTTATTTTACTGAATTACATTTGAGTTCGGCTGTATTCATAAAAGATGGAAAAAGTTGCATAGTTTTGGGTGAATACATTCAAACTTAATTATTCTGCAACATGTTAATGTGAAATTTGTTGTGTTCCCTTTTATTTTAACTCCTTTTCGTGTTTTAATGTGAAAACCTTTTTTTCACCATAGGGATGCAAAACACTAGTTGCATTTCTGAAAGTATAGAAGTGGCATTTCCATTTATTATACATTTTTGCTTGCAGTTATAATTCAGTATTTAACCATCTGATGATGTCTCATAAGGAGAGATGAAGGTATGTTATAGCTTCCTTGATGAAAATAACATGTTTCACTTTATCTATCTATGTATGTGTGCTCTGAAATTTGGATATCTTGTGTTCTTTTTTCTTTTTCCTGGAAGCTTACCTGCTACTTGTTAAACCTACTTTTAACAAACTTAATTCTAAGGTATACCATGTTATCTAAGGAAAATATTGCAGCATGTAGCACTCTGGACCCCTTCTGGTATATCTTGCAATATTCCTTTTAACAATTCAAGTCTTCAGAGACCATGCATGAGCTAGAAATGAAATGAGCCTGAGATCCATTGAACTGAAAGATATTCAACAAAAAAGCCTTATCCAGGCAAACCACCTCGGTTAAAATTACAAGCACATTGTAAGTTATAAGTGGACAATCCCGTATTATGTAGTTGGGATTTATAGTATTCCCTTTATAACATCACTTTTTACAACTAAAAATTGTGATCTAGCAATTAAGTTATGCTAACATAGATATCATATGGAATATTGTTATTTTTGACAGGTTATCAAACTGCTTACAGCATACTCTTTGGAGAGAATATTTGTTTCTAAATAATATGTATAGACTTTGCCAGTGGATTTTAAATGGCATAGAATAATTTTATTATTACTTTATAATGTTTGTGTAACTAGAAATCCCCTTGATGTATGTAAAGTAAACATACTTTTTGTAGTGTTTCATACCATTTAATTTTTAAGATTTGGATTTACTTTTGTTTAGTAAAATGTCTCTTTCTCTAAACCTCATAATCAGAACAGCTGGAAGTATGAGACTGAGGACTACCGCCATTGTGGCATGCTCAGCAATCTGACTTCCTAACTCAGAAGTCCTGGCTTCCATTCCTGGCTTGGTCACAGAATTGTGTTTTATCCAGAGTCATTCCCTATCTTGTGTGAAATCTGATGGTATGAATGTGTGGGTAGTGTGAATGCATGTGGGTTCATGGTGTAAAATTTAGAAGCTAATGAAAAAAAAAATGCTAAAAATCCAGTACTAGATAGTTACTTCTCAAGTCAACACTACCAAAATGACCACAGACATTAAAGAGGTTATACAATTTAAAAAGGAAATATAATGTGTTCACTCAAATGACTTTCCCTACTTGATCTTGTACAAACAATTCATACAAACAATGATTAGAGTACCTACTGTGTTTTAATCGAGATAAGCATTTGCAGAAATTGTCTTATTGTTGCATTGAGGAAAACAGTATTAGGGAAATACAGTAAGCTTTAAATGAGTCAAATCTTTTAAGAGCAGACTACTATGTGACTGATTTGAAATCTCATTCTCTTTGCTTTGCCAAAAGAGAGAGAGGGAGAGAGAGAGAATGAGAGAGGGAGGGAGAGAAAGAGAGCAAGAGCGAGAATAATGTCTTTCCACTTTGTAAAAGTATAACTAATTTAAAATGCAAACCAATAACAAGAAATATCTTGGAAATTATTAAATCAATAATAATTGTAATAATAAATAAAAAGTGGGTGCTTTAACAAGATCTATATGTTATGTAGAAAGATATCTAATCTTACAGTTTACCAGTTATGCAAAAGTAATTCAGAATGAAGACTAAAGAGGCTAATCCTGAAATTTCAAGATAAACATTTTGTCATGAAAATGTCTTAAACATTTTCTAAACAGTTTTCCATATAAAGACTAGTTTGAGTTAGAAGACCTTTTCCTTGGACAATGTTTAATTTGTATACCAAGTTTATCTGACTTTATTTTAGGATTATGACATGTGCGCACGCGCGCACGCATGCACGCACACACGCAATTGCACACACACACACACACATATGCATGCAGGCAGGCTCTCTCTTTCTGCTCTCCTAAATTTTTATTTTTTAGAAGAATAGGTATTTCAAAATCTGTATTTACAGTAAAATCTCAGTATTGAATTTTGGAATGTAATACCTTTGTGCATGGTAGAGAAATGAAAACACAAGGAGTGAATAAGAAGTTGAAAAATAAGATTTCATTGGCAAATTATCTTGAATATCAAGGTGGCAAACATTACATATTTTTGCACTCTCTCTTTTATCATGCTCTGCTAACTTTTTGAGTTTTTACTACAAGGATTTCAGTATTCGTGCATCAAGAATTTCCAAAGGAAGAGCAAAATAGAACACCTAAATGTACACTATTGTATAATTTGTTTAGAGAAAGAAGAAATTAATAAGTCAAAGGTGAGGCTCATTTTGAATTAAATAACCTGTTTGTAATTTACTGGTATAAATACAACATTAGGTCAGTATTTCAGTTCTGTGTAGTGTTATCGTTGAATTACATTATTCATGGCATCTTTATTCTAGATATTCCTCTGTAGTTGTGTTGATTTAACAATACAGCTGAGAAAGCAGTAGTAGTAGCAGTAATAATAATAGTAATAATAATAATAATAATAAACACCTTTGAAGGAAATAAGATAATGCATATAAAGACCCAAGAGGGGAAAATAGGGTTTTAGAGACCCCAGAAGGATTTAGCCAATAAATCAAAGCAATGGAAATGCCCCTTAATACTAGAACCACTGCTATTTGATTATACCAGTAACTGTGGCTGGGTCCCTTATGACCCACCTTTCCCTTTAATTCTTGTATTAATAGATTGTGGCTTTTAATGAACATATTCTTTGATGTGCTGTTATTACTGTTATTAAAATGAAATGATATAATCCTTTAGGTACAAAAAGATTTTCTTAACATTGCACTCAGTATGTATTATAGTAAGAAAACTTATACACATGTGCCGGGTCTTTTATTGACTGGCATCGCATAATGAGCACAATAGTCTTTTGATGTGCATTTATTGTACACAGTTTTCTTATACATATGACATTTTACAAATTATTTATTTCAAGTGCAGTCAGACTTTAGAAGCAATATGTTCGCTTTTCTTGTCTCTCAGGAATGTCTTCAGGAGTGATGTATTACTTCCTATTTGCTGCATACTTCTCAGCAGTTGCAGTATGAAGTCCCTGCATTTCAATTTTTTCTTATTTAGATCATTGTATAATATCCAGGTATTTATTCCAGCAAGTTGAAAATGTGTAACTGGGCCTACGTCTGGTGGTTCTTTGAGTATTTGCAAGCCATTTGGTCCACCACATCCGCTCTATATTTAGAACACTTATAATGCCGTGTGTCTAGTTTCTTTTTCAAGCCAGCCTTGATTTTCACATAAGAATGCATAGTGCTGAGAATCAGAACATTTTTGCTGGTCTTTCCTTGTTAAACAATGTGGTGTCATTCTTTTTCAACAACAGTATGCTGTATAACCCTTCTTTTACATGCTTGACATAGATCAGTATCCCTGTGAGGTTAATTTATGGATCCACAATACTTGTAGCATTTGCTTTCAAGAATTCTGAGAGCGCCAAGGAGGTAAAAAAACTATCACATGTGACTTTTCTTCCCTTATTCAAGTATGGTTGCATCAATTTTTTCCTAACAAAATCATCAAGCTGCTCATCACTCTGCTCGTAGTTTAGAGAAAGCATTTATAATATATTTAAAGTCTTTATCTACCACCATCCAATAATTTTATCCATATTGGTAAGGTTTTGAGGCCATGAACTATGTGAATCTGCAGTGGCACATAGAAGGAAAAAGCTGTTCATCAATTGTTATTTATATGGACCTGGTTTGTAGTTAGTTGTGCATTGCCAATGAAGTCATATCAATGCATGTCTTCTTTCAGTCTTTCTGACATTGTTGATCTAATTCAACTCTAGAGAACACATTATTTTTCTGAATCTGTCTCGAGCCATTGTTGACTTCACAAAATTATTTCCCCACTTCAATGAACACAATGAGTCTAGTTCTCAGCTCTTAGCACACTTATAGCACCACTGATATACAATATAGCTACAAAAGCTTCCAGTTCTTCAACCTTCTTAGTCCAATCATCTAGCTCCAATGCTTGATGTGCCTCTGTTTCCATGCATTTTACAATAGTTTCAAAATTTTGTCCATTATCATAAGGTGACAAAGCACTGTAGCAGCCTTTTTCACGTTTCGTTTTGCATGTGGAGAGGCACCAGCATGGTCTTTGATTACATTATGACATTCATATCTGCCAGTTGAACCATCACCTAGGACTCCAACTTTCCAGGTTCTATCTGGAGATATATATCTATTCTGAAGAAAACTGAAAGAGTTCACAACCTAGATCTTTCCTTAATCCATGTTATCCTTGCCCTCACCTATGGCAACAAGTTACTCTAGCCTGTACAGGAGTGGTTCCTATAAAAATCAAAAGTTGAATATCAGTAACAAGTAGTATTAGAATACACATGTATTTAGTATATCATGGTATTATGAATTATTTTAATAATCACGGATTATTAGAAAATAATCACGGATTATTAGAAAATAATCACAATAAATTCTTCTTGAAGTTTATTAATAATTAAGTTTCATAATAGTCTTTTTTTGAAGGATTCAAGTTAATAAAGTAAAATTAACATATAATAAACGTTTATAAATATGTTAGGCCTTTAGCAACTCAATTGTAATTTAAATGTAATTGTTAAAATTGAAACATGTGCCTATGCAGTGTATATGTATAAACAATATATAAAACAAAAATGTAAAGACATATACCTTCTCATTCATTATTCAGTGAAAACTGGCATAATATCTGAGATGAAGTATCTGAAACTATTGGTTTTTGAGCACCTCAACCTCAGATTCATTAGCTAAAATCTCATTTATGATATTTACAATGTCCTCTTCTGTTTGTAGATATTTTGTCTTAATAAATGTATATGCTGCAATCACTATTTGTGAGAATACACTACTGACACCATATTTCATGGAACAAAGCACCACCAAGACAATGCTTATGCAAACATTCAGACATGTTCCCCTTCACTACTGGAAAAGTGTTACATCATTGGGTAGTAGCGTTGTTGACCAAATGTATCTAAAAATAAACTTGAAGCTATGTGATATATAGCATTACTACAGCGGGCTGCAGTGGTGGGGAAAAAAGTGACCCTCTGCGATTCTAGGTGAATCTGGATTTCTTTTTTTTTTTTGCTTTCTCAGCCCCATATGTACAATGTACATGGGATAGAGAACTATTTATATTCCACCAAAAAATTCAATACCAAGATTTCACTGGAAATACATGTTATAGGACCCCCTGTATCCAAAAAAAGCATTTTCAGAAAAAGGTCTGCGTGCGTGTGTGTGAACACAACTCAAAAACAAAAAGTAGCTAAATTCCAAACTTGGTATTTAAGTTTAGTATCTTCCAGGGATGCGACACAAAGGTTTTGAGAAAAATCCCTCCACCCCAAACTACGCTTTACATGAAATTTTTTCAAAAAATTTTGATTATCTTAAAAATGGCTCTAACGATTTTGATTAAAATATCTTATATTGAAGATATTTGCCTGACAAATAAAATGTATATCTTGAATTTTCTGGGAATAGCTTCTAAAGACCTGTTTATTCTGGATGAATTTTGCTTAATTTGACATAACTAGTAAACTGTAAGAAATAGACAAAAACTTACTATACAAAAAATGTAGGTCTTGTTAAAATTCACAAGTAATATCATATACATTTTTTTCGTGGAGCTTACTGTTTTCGTGGTATTCATTGTTATTAGTTTCAGTTGTGAAGTACATACACTTTTCTCAGACGTGAGTGTTCGTTTTTCTTTTGTTCTACTCCTGGCCAAGAAGAGAAACGATTTGTAATGACAATCGCATAACGACAGCTTTTAAAACATTTGACTATTGGTTTAGCCTAGTATATTCCCTTATTTTCTTCCTACTAATAAGGAACTAAGTAATAAGAACATTGTGCTAATGAGTACCTCGATTAACAAGGTGCAGAAAGAAGAATAATCTTATGTAAGAAGTTAGTAGAACAGCTAGACAAAGTCATGTGAGTGTAACACATCAGATTTTTTAATTGTCCCATGAAAAGTAGCATTAGGTGTGATTGTTAATTACCTTAATTGATAAAAAGTCATAGAAATTCAGCAATCTAACTATAAATGCAGAACAGTGACAAATGAAAAAAGCAACAGGTCATAAGTGACCCAGCTGCAGTTCTAATGTTAATATATAATTTCAGTTATTCTCCTCTTCCAATACTATATTAGTTACTCTTTATTGTACAAATTATATGTCATTTAATAATAAATAGGACATTTCTGGAACTTCGTTATGATCTGCCCTGTTCCTCATTAGAGCAGGCTGTTCCAGATTGGCTGCATGCCCAAGAGAACCAAGTTGCTCACTTACACGCGGGGGCCTACCTACACTGTGCTATACAGAGGCCATGGGAGGAAGGGCCTTTGTTTACATCAGCATTGATGGCAACCTATTGTCTCATAAGAGAAACAAAATCTTAGATATATATTCAAATGTTGGAATGCAAGCGCAAGCATTGTACTGTGATCTTCAACTTGTGACACATTGGCTGTCACCTTATTGTTGGGTATGCGTGAGTGCTCCGAGTCAGAGGAGCAGAATTGGCACATTAGAGGGTTCAGAAATCTGTGGACAGGCCCATAAATGGTTCATTTGAATACTTCTTGAAGGAATTTGCTGTGTTAAATCACCTCTGGAATTAAACTTTTGGGGAGAAAACTAGATTCAGTTCTACTGGTATTATACATGGGCGGTCCAGAAAGAAACCACCATTTGTGCATAGCGCAGGAAGTGGTGGGGGTAGCGCCGTCTCTACACATTAGTGTATGCAGTGCTCAGTGTGCTTCTAGCTTTCTAAGGGAGAGCATCCTACTGTCGCACGTTTGAGAGCTATAACCTCAAAACATGAGCGCCACAATAGAAAATCCTGCTAAGTGTGAGGTGCATTGTGTTATAAGATTTCTTTTGGCAAAACATCACTCAGCAGCTGAAATTTATCATGAATTGTGTGCATATACGGTCCTAACATTATGAGTGAAGGTGTTGTCCGTCAATGGGTACGATTTTTTAAAAATGGAAGAACTAACATTCATGAAGAATACAGGAGTGGTAGGTCTACTGTTGTCAATGATGACCTGGTGAACAAAGTGGATGGAAAAGTTCGTGAGAACCATCGGTTCATGATTACGGAACTTTCCGATCATTTTCCCAAAATTTCTCAGTCTTTTACACAAGATAGTGACCAAACACCTAGGCTATCGCAAGTTTTGTGCTCATTGGGTACCAAAACTGCTGACAACCACAAAACCAAAGGAATGAGTTCTGCCATAGACCTTCTTTCTTGGTATGCCACTGAAGGAGAAGCATTTTTGAACAGAATTGTTACTGATAATGAAACTTGGGTGGCCTACGTGAGTATTGAGACAAAACAACAGTCAATGCAATAGGGACATACTGCTTCTTCAAGCAAGCCAAAGAAAGCCTGTCAAACTTTGTCAGCGAGGAAAGTCATGGCTATGGTTTTTTGGGATGCTAAGGGCATCTTACTTGTGAATTTATGGAACGAGGTATGACTGTCAATTCTGAAGCCTACTGTGAAACATTGAAAAGACTAAGTAGGTAAATCCAAAACAAGCGCCGTAGTCTTCTGTCATCTGGTGTTATGTTTCTGCATGACAATGCTCTCCTGCTCACAGCTCGAAAAACAAATGAAATTTTGGCCAGTTTCAAATGGAACGTTTTTGACTTAGCTCCAGTGATTTTCATCTGTTCCCATACATGAAACAGTGGCTTGCATCTCAGCACTTCGGCAATGATGAGCTTCATCACACCGTCACGGTTGGCTACGTTCAAGGTGGGAGAGTTTTATGCAGAGGGTATTTCAAAGACTGTTAAAAGATATGACAAGTGCTTGAATTTGTTTGGAGAATATGTAGAAAAATAGAAAAAATGTCTTTTACAGATATAATAATACAATTTTTAAATCTTAACTGGTTTAATTTTTATTTCTGGACCACCCTCGTATTTTGTTCACTTATGCCAGTCTGAAAATGAAGTAATTTGTTGAATGTTTTTAAATAAATAACAGACAAATGCAACTGTCAACTAGTTTTTGATTAGTATATCAATATTGTAGCAGGGCAGATAGTGTTTATAAAATTAGAAATAGAAATTGTACTAGTCATCAAAAAAATTATGGCAAACTGTTAAGAAAAATCCATAGTGCAAAATAAGAAGTAAACTACCCTGTAGAAGCTGCAAACACGGGTTAAATCTTTAGATTAAGCTGCCTGGATGAGGTTTTTACTTAGAGTTTTTATCAGTTCATAGGCTAAATAACAGATAGCTTTTATTGCTTTAGCTCTCTGAGCTCATGTACTTATTTATTTTATGCTTAAAGGGTGTTATTCCAGAAACATAAATTGATAATTAAAAGTGGACAGCACGGTTGAATGAAGGCAATGCCTTGACCATGTGGGGTGATGAGTTCTAATCACTTCTCATCTTCGTGTGAAGTATTTAAATGCCAAAAACATTACTGGCCAGTAATAGATTGCAAACTTAATTTCAAACTTGTGTCATAATCTTAATGTATTCACCCAAAATTTGAGAGTTTTGATCATGTGAATAAAATGTTACTGGTTTTGTGTAAGCATTGTTGTTTGCAGTAATATCTCATAATGTTTTTTGTTTCATCTTGCAGGCATCATGATTGTGATTTCTTTTTGTGAAAACAGAGGGTGTTATTTGAGTGGATGTTGCTGCATTCGTGATTTAAATGTTGTATGGACCATTTTAAATGTTATTTCGAAGACAGCTTTACTCTTTCTTTTTAACTTAAAAGGTTAACTTTGCACAAGTCAGCATTCTTGAAATATTCTTTACGTAATTTTTAAATAATTTATATTTGATGATGTTTACTGTAAAATGGTCCATGCATCTGCTTGAGCTGCAGAACGCGGTAAACTTAAATACAGATTGTTTTTTGTTTTAATGAAACAGAAGCCCAGGAGGCTGTAAACAGGTGGCACTGTGATTGAAACCGGACTGCTGCAGACTGCTCTCCAGCCTTCCTTTCCCAAAGTACTTGAAATTTTCTCCCTTTATTATGCCAACATCTTATATTATTTCACCCATGTTTACAGTAATAATTTATTACAGTAATTTTTGCATTTTGATTTAATAACTTTGTTGTTGTTTTTTTTTCAGTGTCTTTTGTTTTTTCAGCACAACTTAAAGTTTTGTTTTTGAAAGGGCATGAAAATAATATTGTTGCTAAGCATGAAAGTAAAGCATGCTAAATACTTTGTTCTTTTGTCCTGTAAACATAAGGCTGCTTGTTCAGACATTGTAGATGTTGCAAAATGATGTAAACTTGCTTAGACTTAATTTTTGCACATTTAATTCTGAACTGTGTGTTAAAAATAATTTTTAGGAGTAATTTGTGTGTGTTTTTTAACAAGAATATTAGAATGAATGGAACTTAGAATTAGAATGGAACTTAAGGATCCACTCTTTCTTTTGAATAATTTTGAAAAGAGGTTTGTATATAAAGAGACTGTGATCTAAGGTATTTTTGGGAGGTCGAGAATTTAAATTCTGTTGTACTAATTCTTGTTGCTGTTACATAAGCTTTTAGACATTTTTTTAATGGAAGTAGTATTCATTTCCAAAACGAAAGAAAAAACACACTTAAATAATTTTAAAAATAATACTCAATTTGAAGAAGTTTTGTTTTGGTGTGCTTTGTGTATGGCAACCTCCAATTAGGGGAAACTGGATTTGGTGTATAGCCACACATACACTCTTACACACTAACATATATATTATACTCTTCATCACATTATATTTGAGGAGGTGACACGCAAAGGCGAACATGTCCATTAAATACAGTTTTTCACAATCGACATAAAATGTATCTTAACTATACATATTATTGGAAACAACATATTGATAGGCAAACGCCTTTATTTTGTATACAAAAAACAATGTGTGTGAAATAAATCTAAACTGAAAATTTTCCTTTAAAAAGTACATTTAAATATGGACATGTTCTCGTTTGCATGATCCATTTTGACATGTTCGCCTTTGAAAGAATTTCGAAAGTCAAATATCTTGTTGTTTCTTAATGGCTTGCATGTTATTGAGTAATGCGTCTTATAGTATATCAGATTACGTATCTATAACATTTTAATATATCATATCATTAAAAAAAATATAAACTCACTTTGGTACCTTTGGCTTTGTTTGGAAATTTTAACAAAGTTGTGATATTTTGCCTTTTTTAGAATCATTTAATTACATAAATTAAAGCATCATGACTTAAATGAAATGATATCAACAATGACATTGCTTATTATTAGAAAGGCTCTTAAGCTCACACACTTAAACAAACAAACCACAATCATCTTCTAAACAGTCACAAGAAATTTCATCTGCCTCTGTGTTGTATGATGTGGGAATAGAGTCAATGATGGATGCATACCACCTTAAATCTTGGTGATTTCTCCAGTCTTCTCCAAAAATAGTTTTCAATAAACCATCAACATCTTTCTTCTTAGCATCTGGGATTGGATGGCTGAGGGGTATTTCAGGTATTGGTTGGCAGAAGAGTTTCTTCATGGTCCATCCGCGTTTCAGAAGAGATTTCCGCTCTGGTAGCTCTTGCTGGGACTTGTAGAATGCAGTTGCATCCGCATCAATATGAATGTTTTCCATAGATTGATATTTTTTTAATGAAAATTCGTTTCATTTCACTGATGTGATCTAAATTTCGTAGGCCTTTAGATAGTGATTTCATATCCATCACTCTCCAATCTTCACCAAGGTTTCTTACTTCACCCACTGACTAATAGAGCTCAATATATTCCTCTTTTGTTACAACTGTTGGCTTGTTTCGTAGAAGTTTCTCCACTCTACCGAAAACGCGGTCAGCAGATAAGAAACTGTGTCCTCGAACTGGAAAAATGAGGTGGTTTTGTTCAACCGGACCATCATGTATTCCAAGAAAATACATGAGTGTGTTAAGCACGATGTTCTTTTTTTGAGCCCCACACCCGTCACAGAAAAGTTTTAGTACAGTTTTATCTTTAAAATCGACAGATTTTAAAAAATGCAATAAGGCTGAAGCCACTTCCGCTGCACCACGGCCTGCCAAATCTTCCGTCCACGTGTAAAATACAGGGTTCACTGATTTCACACTGACAATGTACAAACTGTAAAAACTTATCTGCCTGGAATAAAATGCTTCTTGTACAGGACTCTTTGGCAGTGGCTGGACCTGTTGCAAATCAAAACAGAAAGCCACTGCCTGTTCATTCTGTTCTCGTAAAAGTTCATAGAAGGCATTTGCCCTTTTTTTGTGGACTCTTTTCTGTGTGATAAGCTGTATCTTTTCCTTTTTTGAAGCCACCTTCATTTGCTCGTCAATTCTTGCGCAGAAACTGCAGATATCTGAAGCAGGACTTCTAAATCCAATGTTATATTCATTCACGAATATTTTACGGAACATAGATGTAGACACTTTGTTGTCATTAGCCACAGATCTGTTGTACAGCGCACTTAGTTTCTTTATACTTAATTCGCTGTGCAGATACAGCCGTTGTGATTTTTGTCGGTTGTAATGCCTTTCAGTACAATGCAGATTGTCTATAAATTGTCTAACACTTTTCTTCTTGTCTGCTGTTTTATGACTGACGCGATCTCCACCTGCATATTCCTTTATTGCTTTTCCTTCTTTTATCTGGTTTGCTATACTATTCAGCCGAGTAGATTTCATTAGGGTAATATGCATGAAACATTTCTTGCACACTGGGTATACTATGTTTCCATTTTGTGCGAAAAGAGTGTAGTTAACATTGAATTTGCGAGGTTTACTTTCGCCTTCATTGTTTCGAGGTCGCTTTCTTTGAATATTTTTCAGCGACATCATCCGTGCAACCATCATTTCTTGAGCTGCTTTATCATGAACTTTATAAATTAATTGCCTCAGGTGCAGTGCATCTCGTGGGTGTATTTCCCGACAAGAGAACTGTTTATTTTGGTGTGAACATGCATGAAAAGAATGAAAGCCTCTTGGTGCAACATACCGATTCATTCCTCTTCCTCTTTCTGCTACCCTGGTTTGCAGTCTTCACAAGTACACGTTCCTCATCCATTTCACGCGCTAACTAAAAAGCTGACCCAATAATTGCAGTTACTACATAATTAGAATACAATGCTACACGAGAACACAGAAGCGCGACAATAATCATACCAGCTGCTCTGCGCGGGAATACCTGGCCTTGAATGGAAGGCAAATCATGTGACTTAAACCGCAGCCTCCTATTGGTTGTATGGACTAGTTCTTCTTTGCAGGAAATTTATACGTGGACATGTTCGCGTTTGCTTTGAACCACCCATTTTCACAGGCTTGTATAACGGAATATATTCGGGTTTGCTTCAATAGCACGATGTATATACATTCCGCTTATCCTCTAATTACCATTCCATATCGTAACTCATTTTTTTTAAATTTTGGACATGTTCGTGTTTGCGCGTCACCTCCTCATTTCAGCACATTAGTATTCTGTTGAATATGAAAGAGCCTATTCTTCCCAAAATATCTGACCAATATGGAATGCATTTTGTAATTGTGTAAGGTGGTGTTCCACAACTGGTTTAGAAGACAACAGACGAAAAGGTCTCTTGAGGTCTCTTGACATTAGGATCAAGAGCTCCCATATCTGTACTAAACCATCAAAACAGACATTTTTGTGCTGTTCCAGTTCATTTGCCAATTTTATAAGATTAACTTTTAAAAGCAGTAAAATGAGTAAATATTAAATTGTTAAAAAATATTAAATTTTGCTTGTTATCCCATTGGTTATAAGTTTTGTATTTCTTGATATAAGCATTAAATTTCAATGATTAATGATGTTACTGACATTGTAACGATGTTATGTACTTTGCTACTATAATGCACATATAAAAATATGTTTACCTTTGGTTTTAAGTGTACGTATTCATTTGATAAAAAGTTTGGTTTGTCCTGCAAAACAGTATAAAAGAAAATGTTTTAGAGTAACATAAAAATTTGTTCATTATTGTCTTCATCATCATCATCCTTTATTTATTTGAAATAAAAAGTGATAAAATATTTTTGAGGAAGTTATATAGTGAAGAGAAAATATTTTATGAGAGAAATGCATGCAACTAGAGTTGGTATGCTTTGGGAAGGCTTAATGTTTGGGTGAATAAACAAAGCTTCTGTGTCACTAATCAAAGCAAATTGCCTTAGTTATTTAGCATGCTACTTTTTAATAGTATCTGTGCTCTGCCTTATTCTATCTTAAATTTCTTCTAGTTCACTTGCTATAACTACTCAATTTTAATATAAATGCAATGCAATAATACAGTCTTTGTAATACAAATGAATGTGTTTCTGAAATTAGTGCTTGATATGAATGTTCATTGAAGGATACTATGGCAGTTGGCCCAACAGTGCTGTATTTCACGTGTGCATATAACCCTTTGTGTGATAAAAGAGCTGCAGAACTCAATGAGACAATTCAAAGCAAACATCGGTCAGTGACAGTGTTAGTAAATGGCATGGGTGACATTTGTTGCAGACCTCTTGTATATCAGCAAAAACGGTGATGGAATCACACTAATAGAGAGGCAATTTCCAGATTCATAATACAGTCCATGATATATAAAAATAGTGTAAACAAACCAAAAACATTAACAGTTTTCCACTTCAATTACATAGCCTTTATTTTTGAGAGAATAAATTCACCTCTCAGTATCCACCAATAACTAGTTGTGTAATTGTTCTTATTTGACGTTAAAGACTACAACTGCTATGGGATAAATCAAAACTTAAAGCACTGTATCAAAAACCATGCATGAGAGCATATAGTGTTTCACTATATTTTTATCATTAACATTAACATTATTATGCAGTACAGACTTAGCAGAATAAATCAGAACACATTGTAATGAAACATATATAAATACAAAAGGAATTAGTATTTCACTGTATTATTATCATTAGTATTATTACACAATTTACGCTTACAGAATAAATCAAAACATGAAAACATTGTAGTGAAAAATATGCAAACACAGGTTCTCGTAATGTTTACTATATAATTATAATTAATATTATTACATTTATCAAAATAAATCAATATTGTAATGAAAAAATATGCAAACATGAGAGCACATAGTGTTTTGCTGTATTATTAACATTAATATATGGTTATCAAAACATAAAAACGTAGCAAAAATTGTGCTAACCTGAGAGCATGTAATGTTGACGATATTATTATCATTAATATTATTATGCTTAGAAAAATAAATCAGAACATGAAAACATTGTATAAAATTATGCAATCTCGAGAGCATGTAGTGTTTCACAGATTTACTAACATTAATATTATTACTCAGTTTATTCTGCTGAGTAGAAAAAATTAAAGTATAAAAACAGTGTAGTGGAAAATGTCAGAAAACAAGAGCTCTTATGTTTCCTGAATTATCTTTAATATCATTAATAGCATATAATTAGCAGAATAAATCAAAACATGAATACATCATAATGGAAAGCATACTAGCACAAGAGGACATAGTGTTTCACTGATTTATTATTAATATTTTTATGGAATATATGTTTATCAGAGTAAATCAAGACATGAAAACATTGTAACAAAAACTATGCAACCATGAGAGCATGCAATGATTTACTGTATTATCATTAATATTATTATATTTAGCATGAGTCAAACATGAAAATATTGTAACACGAGAGCATGTATCTCACTATTATTATTATTATTATTATTATTGTTGTTGTTGTTGTTATTATGCAGTATTTGCTAAACAGGATAAGTTAATATATAAAGACATCATAATGAAAAATATACAAATACGAGAGCACGTAGTATTTTGCTGTGTTACCATTATTAATATTATTATGCTTTAACTATTATTTTAACTGGATCAAATACAAACATTTTATAATTACAAGTATTTTATTTCTATTTATCTTAACAATTGGTTTATATCATGAATGAAATCAAGGATCTCTAGAATGAGCTTCTCAATAACTCTCTTAGGGTCATAGTTAAACATAGCATTTCATTTGCACTCAAAAAGTATTGAATTATCAGCAGAATGAATCAAAATGTGAAAACACCATAATAAAATGTATGCAAATACTACAGCACATAGTGCAATGAAATTTTACCTATCTTCGTGTTTGGTTGTTTTTCGTTATGGCACTTTCATGTTTTAATTTACTTCGCTAGTGCATAAAGCATAATAAGAAAGTGAAATACTATGTACTATTGTTTCTCCGAATTTTTTAATTACCAAGCTTTCATGTTTTGGGTTCTCTCTGCTACATATTGTAATAATACAGTGAAACATTTTTTGCTTTCATGTTTACATGTTGTGACTTATTTTGCTATCATATAGTTAATAATAATAATAATAATAATAATAATAGTAATGATAATATAGTGAAGGACCTTACAAATGAATATTGTTGCAGCCATTTATTCATAATCAATAACATACTTAAGACCTTCTGTCAGTAAATACCTGTAATGTCTATCACGCCCTTGTAAAAATTCTGTTCTTCTAGGGAAACACAATTCTATTTTCGTTCATATGCATGAAGCTATAGTCATTCTATTTTCTTTGAAATTGAATTGAAATTGAAAATTGTGTTTCACAGTCATGAATATAGAGGAAAGGCTCATTAAAGTAAATAATATAGGCCTTTCAAAAATGTAAGCAAATATGAATCACATACCTAGAAATATAATATGAATTACATCCCAAGAAATTATATGGATTGACATAAAGATCTAAATAGACATATTACCTCTGATTGAGAACATTTCATAATTCCATGGTCACTTAAATCATGCAGCTTTCTGTACATTGCAAGATAAACTAAGATCTTTTCTTGAAAATGTTTTGCTTCACATGCAGTTTTAAGGTCAGTTGTAAATTTTAAGCCTCTAATATAACATAACATGCCAATTCAATATGTGGATCCTATAGTGAGTTTGATAGATTAATTCAGAAATTCATTATGCACATTTGATGGACATTTGACTTGTTATTCAAGTCATCAACAGTTGTTAAGATACTTAAAAAATGAATGTAGCATGAAGTATGAAGGGTATGTTTTGGTGTTGGAGGTACTTTCTTATTATTTTTCTTTTGTAGTGCTTTATTTTGTTTCTAGTCTACAGAAATGTAAAGTGACCACTCAATTCTGACTTTCTTGCCAGCCAGTTTGAAACCATTGTCATTAGTTAAGAGGTCAGTCCAAGTGGCTCACAGTCCGAGTGGCTCAGTTGATTAGGCATTGACCATCTGATCCCAAGGTTGCAGGTTCACACCCAGCCAGACCATGGTTTTGAAGTATGTTTAAAAGTCCCATATCATTAGATTTACTAATATGTAAAAGAACTCCTGTGAGACAAAATTCTAGCTTGCTGGTGGTGCTATTACAATTGTAATAATCGACAGTGTCATTAACAGAATAAACATTTAAATGTTATATTACTTAAGAGCAAATTTCCAATTTAATCACTATTCACTATGTTAATTAATTCAATTACCACTGAGCAAGCATTTTTGTTTTACAAGCCAATACTCATATGGCCTTGAAGGGGGGGTTCAAACTCTGACTCTTTACACAGCTATAGAAAGCATATTTTGGTATTGGAAGATGAGAAGTATTTGCTACCAAATTAAAATGATCTGTTCAGCATATTAAAGTATTAACGTTTCTAATGTTGATCACACCATTACCTATGCTACCCAAATTTTATCATAATAACATTATGGATTATGCCCATGTATTGTTACTCTTGTGGCACTTTCCTGTTTGTATACTTCTCAGTAAAATTCTCAAAATATTAATTTTCTAATTTCTTAAAATGTGATCATTACATCATTATTTTGCACAAGTAACTGAAAATTTGTGACTGGTCATTAACATCTGTGTCCAAAGTTCCTGCAGCACAGTGTTTCATGTTTTCTACTGTCACAATATATTTTTACTTTCTCTATACACACTATGTACATAGTGAATAGAGAAAGTATTGCATTCCACCAAAAAATTCGATACCGAGATTTCACCAGAAATATATATTTTAGGGTCCCCTTTATCTAAAAAAAGCATTTTCATAAAAAGGTCTGTGTGTGTGTCCGCGAGTCTGTGTGTCTGTGAACACGATAACTCAAAAACGAAAAGTCGGTAAAATACCAAACTTTAAGTTTAGTATCTTCCAGGGATGCGACACAAAGATTTTGATAAAAATCCCCCCACCCCAAACTACCCTTTACATGGAACTTTTTTCGAAAATTTTGATTTTCTAAAAAATGGCTCTAACAATTTTGATTAAAATATCATATATTAAAGATATTTATCTGACAAATAAAATGTATATTTTGAATTTTCTGGGAATAGCCTCTGAAGACTACTTTATTCTGGATGAATTTTGCATAACTACTAAACCGTAAGAGATGGACAAAAACTTAACACACAAAAAATGTAGAGCAAGTTAAAACACACAATTTATGTTATATACATTTTTTTCATGGAGTTGATTGTTTTTGAGATATTCCTTTTTCTTGGTTTCAGCTTTGAAAAACTTACACTTTTCTCATACAGGAATTTGTCAACTCCTGTCCACACAAACAAAAGAATATCAGTCACATAACAACCAGCTTTTGGCTTTCACTTTAACCTATGGTACTCCCTTATTTCGCTTGTATTTACAATAAAGCAAGGAATAAGACTATTTCTGCTAATTTCCCTCAATTAACATGAAATAAATAAAAGATAAGCTTATTAACAATACTTTGTTACAGAGAGATAGAGAAAGTCATGTGAATGGAACACATCAGATTTTTATACTAGTGCATTTTCTAACTTTCAGTTCTACTTTGCAAATCTTACAAAATGTACATCCATTTCTTACAGTTATTCCCAAAGTATAATACCTCTATGGCATATCTTGCAGGAGGCATTCTTTTAAAAGGCAACATGCAAACATAAGAATGAAATAAAGATTGATATTATGAGAAAGGGTTAAATCTACATTATAAATTAAAGAATAAGCTACACTTATATTCAGAACGTATTTGACTTAAAACATACACCAAAAGTACAAATAAATAGAAATAACGTATAAATTAAATAAGCAGAATGCAAATATGCATGTTTTACAGACTTAAATCTGTAATAAGGCTTTACAAATGCAACTTACATATTATATCAGCTATACATTTGGAAACAAAAATTCCCACTCTACTCATCATGGTTAGTTCTGAGAAAGTGCTCTAAACAGTGACAGGAGTCTTCAGAGAGTCAGGTAGTTTTAAAAACCTTAGCTCAATTTTGGGACATGTTTTTGTACGTATACAAATATTGGAACATATCACTCACTAGAGCAGAACTTTTAAATTATTGTACATTAATGCTGCTTAATTTCCTTGTATTCTTGAATTCAGCTTTAAACCATACAAATCTCTTTTTATAATTTTATACATACTTGAAGAGTGCTTATTCTTTTTAATATTACTACCATTTTAATATAGATCATAAGAAATAGAGGGATGCTGACATAAATGATCATCGTAATTTAAACTCGTTGCAACTCACAGCCTAAAAATATATTTTTCTTCATTTTGCCTTGAAATTTGTATAAGCTAATGTTAACAGGAAAATTTTGTTTATTCATTATGAAGTAGTGTTTGTTCTGTTTTACTTTTTCAGCTAAACAAGCATGTTTATTTTCATGGCACTGCCATTGAATAAATTGACCAGTCCTCAAGTTTGCGAGATCTCCTGTAGATCTTACGGTTCAGACATAATTCAGGTAGTTTCTGCATCCATACCTTAAATTTAACATCTGTCTAATGCATCACTTAAGGTATTCCAACTAGCATTGTCATCCATGCAAACTGACTTGTGAGAAAGCTTCAATCACCAGGGTGAAACATAATTAGTGGCCATGAATTTGAATGAGTGCTTGTTTTTGTAAACATAGGAAGACAAATTATTCCTCAATGTAACCATTTTAACAGCAGTAGTATTGGGGGCACATCAGTGTATCTTAAACTTTGTATCTGTGAAAATAAAAAATAACCAGTCAAGTCAAGAATTCTAGATTATAGGTTTGCAATGACTGTCTCATGTTATATGCATTGCAGAGATATGAGAGAGAGAGCGAGAGCGAGAGCGAGAGAGAGAGAGAGAGAGAGATATAGATGATTTGTGTGAAATCAATGGGCACCCAGATAGACATACTAATGTTACAATCCTTTTCTTGTTTTGCATTTCTTTTTTCTTTTGTTATTGATTAAATTTAGAATTATGTTTGCATAGAGACTGGGGAATGCATGATTGGTAATTGAAACTGTACGTTAGTTTTATCACCAGAAAGGCTGCAGACACTCTTCTTTTTTTCTGTCATTGAACTATCAAAGATTACCATTCTAATAATTTTGTTCTTCCCTAAGCTGTTCGTTATAACAGGAAGTTTATTCAGTAATATTGGGTTTTTAGGTGGCAGCACACGTCGAGGGAGACAGAATGCGGCAGCAACCCAGCAGCAGGTTCCTCCAGCAATGTCATTAGCAACATCTTCTGGACCATTGATTTCAGAAGATGCCTTAGCATCCAGCCTAGGTCCCATAGGCCTGGAGAAGAAATCACCTGATGTAAGTTATTTTTATTTTCTGTACTTTAATACAAAAGTAATTTTTCTGGTACCTGTTGTTTAATATGTTTAATTTGATTTAGTTTCTTTCCTCCACCTTATCCAAGAAATAAATAAAATCACCCAAATGAATCCAGAATATTTTAGTATGCAAAGTTATTGAAATTTACAGCAAAGAAACACTCTAGAAAAGGCCATATTTATGGAATTAATCTGCAAGTTTCAGAACAAGCTACAGCCAAAGTTCGAAAGTGTATCCCTGAAAATGACAAATGGATACTCACTGGACTTGAATATTTAGGCAAAAGATAAATTGTATAACTTTAAGAGCCTTATTTATAAATTTGTAATGTCCATTTTGATTACTGTGACAATCCTACACCGCTTAACTGAGCAGACCAACAAATTAGAGTATGTTTATGATACATGTCTCCAGTTTGTGCATGATGCTGTAAATTTGATTGCATGTCATTTTATGAATAGGCTTCTATTGAAGGAATGAATCATTTTCCACTCCATTAAGCATCCTTCTATTGTCTCTCCTTGTAAGTCTGAATGAATGAAAGAATGATTTATTTCCATCTTTTGTTACTGCAATATTACAAATTATGCTTACATTCAAATAACTAAGTTTTAGAATTAGTACAAGTGCCTGCTAGCTCCCCCATATTTTTTTTGTCAGGGAATATAATTAAGGCTCTCCCTGAAAAAGAAGTGTGTAAACATTTTTTACTATTTTACATGGCTGTTCCAAAGTTTAAATTGGATGTATCTCAAAATTAGATTTTAGACTCGGTGACTTCTGTCTGAATGCCGACAATATAATGCTATCAGTCATAATTGTTTGAAGTCAACTTGGGTCTTTTATAAAAAAATTTATGCATGAAAGAGGAAAGAAAAAGATCTAGAATAAGTACAGAAAATCAGCTTTAAAGTGCTTATTAGTTTTCTATAATCTAATAATATGCAAGATAGTTTGATCATGAACACGACATTATGTGTGTAATATGTATTATAAGGTGCATAACATAATACTTTCTTTGCAGATGCTGCCACTAATGCCAGGTGAAGATAAAGATAAGGCTCTCCCATCACCCTACTGTGATTTCTGTCTGGGTGACGCACATGAAAACAAAAAGACAGGGCAGTCGGAAGAGTTGGTGTCATGCTCAGACTGTGGACGATCAGGTAGGAACAGCAGCAAAGGGCGAGGGACTACCAAAGGTAGAGCTCGCAGGAAGGCTAGTCCAGCTCTTTAAGGCTTATTTTACAGTAGTGTTGTTAATGTGCAAGAATACCCATTTGCAAAATCAGATACGAATCATAGCATATTTAACAAGGTCTAATGAAGTACTGAGTTCAGTACATTGAACTATGCCCAAGCTGGGCTTGGGTAGCATTGATATCTTTATGTGATAAAAGCCCATACTTATAACATGGGCATATAGCATCCCTACACTTTTTGAGGATGTCCAGTACAACCACACGGATATTAACAATTCAGAGTTATTTCATTATTTTCTCTTTACTATGCCTGGCTTCTATTATCATTTGTTGTGTTTTGGATAACAATTGGAAAAGATGGTACTTTCAGCTTTGTTTACCATTTTTAGCGAAATATGTTTCAACCACTTATGATACATTTGGTTTCCAAGGTCATTAAAAATGTTACAGCTCACTTGATTTTCTCATATTTGATTTAAGCTAGCCAGTAATTAAATAATTAATAGTGACTTACTACACTGTTCTTAATATTACAATTGAGTTTTAACATTTCATTTGATCCATTTACATTTATTTTATTAAAGAGTTTGAGCAGAAATGGGGTTGTCATTCAAACACAAAATAATAAACAAAAATTCTTGACAGAAAAGATACATTAAAATAGGTTTATCAAGCAAAATTTTAATTGCTATTCTGTGTGAAGGTTCCCTTATGATTTAATTCTTAAACTAACCTATTTGTTGTACATGAATTTTTCCCACAAATTCATACATTTTGAAATGAAAACTGAAAGCTACAAATTTTTTAATTTAAAACCGTAGAAGTATTGATTTTTCATGCTGCAATGCAAGCTTTATGTCACCTGAAATTAATGCAATTGCCCTCCATGTGGTGCGATGGACCTTTGGAGGTTCCTTATTCTACCAAACAATGATAGAACCCATTTCTGATGTGGAGGCACCCAGTGGGGGATCTCTGTTTCCTCTGATGGTAGGGTGATGATAAGGTTGGTAGACTGAGAGAATCTACAAGGTTTACCATGGATTCTAAACCACATTGGGCCTTATGGACACTACATGAGCTGGACAGAGATGGAGTCACAGTTAAGGCTGACTTTTGCCACCTCAGAGCCGGGAATTGAACCATGGACCCTCAGCATGAGACCCACGAACAAAGCAACTGTGCTATCCCAGCATCCCATACATGCAATTGTAGCTAGGACTACCAGACTTTGTTGTCCCAAACCAGGGTAGCTAAAAACTGCCATGTTGGTGCATTTAGATTCATAGGGGTCGCTGCCATACATTTGTTTTGTGCAGGCTACTGAATGCTGTTCTGTTGCATGTGCTGCAAGGTGACGTTCGGAAGAAAGAACATTTTGAAACCTGTTCTCTAAACCTTTTAATTCTAGTTTTTGAATTGAATATAAGGTTAAAAAGTCTAATGTGTTCCATTCACATGGCTTTATGTACATCTCTGTTACAGATTATTGTTAAAAAGTATATTCTTTTATGTACTTCATGCTAATTGAAATAAACATTGGCAGAAATTATCTTATTACTCATTTACCTTGTAAGTAGAAGGGAAATGAGGGTGTACACCAGGCTAAAAGCAATAGTCAAATCTTTTAAAGGTTGGTTGCTATGTGATTGAAATTCGTTTTTTGCATAGCTAGGAGTTGACAAATTCCTGTATGAAAAAAGTAAGTATTTTAAAACTGAAACCAATAATAAGGAATATCTCAGAAATGGACAACTCTGGGGAAAAAAATGTATATTACATAAATTGTACATTTTAAGGAGATCTACATTTTTTGTGTAGTAAGTTTTTGTCTCATACAGTTTATGAGTTATGCAAAAGTCATCAAAATGAAGAAGTCTTCAGAGGCTATTCCCAGAAAACTCAAGATATACATTTTATTTGTCATATAAATATTTTTAATATACAGTATTTTAATTAAAAATGTTAAGTCATTTTTGAGAAAATAAAATGCTTGAAACTTTTTCCATGTAAAGGGTAGTTTGGAGTAAGTGGATTTTCCTCAAAATCTTTGTGTTACAACCTTAAATACCAAATTTGGTGTTTTATCAACTTTTCATTTTTGAGTTATCATGTTCACAAACACACACATACTCACACAGAGCTTTTTATAAAAATGCTTTTTTGGATACGGGCTCTAAAATGTGTATTTCTGTGAAATCTCGTTACCAAATTTTTGGGTGGAGTGCAATATCTTCTTTACCTATTTACTAAGTAGAGAAAGTAGAAAAGGATCTACTTCACATTAATAGAAGCATATCATAGCATAGAAGCATAGCAAACACACATATTTTTGGTTTAGAGGTTAGATAGTTCTTAAGTAAATAAATATATTTGTTTGAGTAATAATTAGACATGCAAGATTCAAATGCTTTTTATATATTAAATCAATTCTCCTAATCTGAAAGCAGTAAACCTCCCTATGATGTTCTTACAAAACACTTGTTTCTTCAGAAGCTCAGAATGGAGATAATTTGCTAACACTGACAGCCTTGCTTGTGAAATTGTGTTCCTTATATGTGGTTAAGTCTCTTCAAACACAAAAAACTTGCTTCCACTGATAAACTCGACAGAATTGTCAGAACTAAAGCAAATAACTTATATAATTCTTGAAATATGTCCTTATTTTCTTGGCTCAATTTTAAGCATCCCTTTACAATAATTGTTCTGTATGTCTCATATGTGCAGAAAAGACATGTCATTTTTAAGTGGTCAGTTCCAAACTTTTATCTGCTGTCTCAGTTACTTTTGGTTTCTGTTTTGTGATTGTAGTTAAATATAACATTTGATTTGCACTAAAAAGTATTGAATTATCAATCTTCTGAATCAGTTTTTAATTATTATGGTCTTAAGCCTGTATCATTTTGGCCTATCTAAGAGTTCAAAATTTTTGTCAGCATAAACAGAATAACAAACTTTGGTTTAACAGTTAATTTATATCACTGTAGCAAAGTTAGCATACTCAGTTTCCACTTCAAGAGCCTTACCTGCAAACTTTGTGGTGTTATGTAACTTAAGCATTCTTTGTGGGAAGTGAAGTGAAAATAGTTGATGCTCATGACTAAGAATAAAGTTGTGATGCTTCTAAATCAAGATTCATTATATCAGTGAGTTGATTCTTCCAGCTATTTACTTTTAATTACTCCTATTAACTGTTCACTTCCTAGTAGTGGTGTATCTTTTACTTGTCCTAAAAATTATGATTTTGCTAGTTTAATCAAGTAACTTATTACACACTTTGCTGGTTTAGTATGATGTCAGTCTTAAAATTAGGATCAAGGTATCCCATTCACTACTGAACTATTTTTGAAATGGGCAGATACTTTTAATTTTATTAATAATCTTTAACAAACCTATTTCAGTGCAGCATTAGACCTTGTAAGATACAAAATTCTATCATAAATGAACATATATATTTAAGATTTATTCAGAGATAGACACAATATAGAGCATAGAGCTGCATGCTACAAGGTAATGGAGCATAGATAATTATTTTTATGTATGAACCATTGAGCTTCTGTATGGGCTTATAGATATATAAATATAGGGCAGTGTTTTGTAAACATATCCTAAGGTCATTTTAATTTATTTATAAGGTCTGTGTACAGAATGTGTTATACATAGAATTCTGTATGACAAAGTTAAGGTAAACTTTTTAAATAAAAGTAAGGAAATGAGCTTTGAACAGGAAAAATATGTTATTTGATGGTTTTGAAAACATTGGTAAATAATAACGAACTAATATTGTTAATGCATTATGCAAATTTTAAAAAGCAAGTATTCAAGAGATTCCATATGTATTCTGCATTTTTATTTTCTTAACTTGGGATATCCATTAATTTTAGTGCTTATGTGTTGACCACATGCAAGAAGGAAATGACATCCATCTTTAAAATTGTACTTCCATCATCTTTTCTTTATTTTCGCTTTCTGAAATGAAACACATCTTATGGTATTTCTGTACTAAAACAGTAATTGTTACTAACATCAGTATTAGTTATATTCAATTTTTGTAATTGCCTAGCAGTTCCTGTGTAATTACCTTTGAACAACATTAGTTATATGTGAAAAACTTACTTTCATAAGCAATAATCTTTGGATTTCATAGAAATTCTAGAATACATATATCCACCTAATTGTGAGATATTACCTCAATGAAAAGCAGCTGTTTAGATGGTTGTGACTACTACATTGACATGCTTGTAGCTTATGGCAAGGGTCAATGGCCAACATTTTAGATTTCCATACAATCTTATAAATTGGAATTTCTTCTTTTTTAATTTGATATATTTTTAGTGTAGTAAGCACAATCTTTATATTTTAAATTTGCTTTTAAAAATAATAATGCCTCTGCTATTTTGTACTATGAATTCTGTTCAGCTTTACAGAAGAAACTCGTAACTCCTATACACTTTGGAGTAGAGAGGTACATTTTAGCCCATGTTTTAGGAGAAGTTTTGCTCTACTATGTGGTTTCTTTCTTTCAAAATATATGAGAGTTCACTTTCTCCATTTTTGCTTTAGTTGGCTTTTTTGGAATGACATTGTATAGAATAAATGATCCTTCTCAAAAATTATTGAAGATAGTTAAATTAAATTTGAGAATGACAAAAGCAAAGCAAAATAAAATGAGTTATATGATGTTTGGTTAGTTGAAAAAAAAATAATACATTTTAATCTAAAGGCTGTATAATTGGGAACAAAAAATCCTAATCTTCCTTAATAAACAACCTTATTATATAAAAGTAGATCAATGAGTTTAGAAGACAGACATCTACATTCCTGTAAACATTTCATCGGTCATGTTAAATAGTTTCTGAAATAATGAATTGTGACTTCAGCAGATTCAATATTGGCAGGATAGAACTTTTAATCTCCCTTTAATATTAATTGTTCCTTTAATTAATCCTAATTTTTGTAAGTGATTTTTTTATAGTTTTCTGGAAAACATCTATAAAAATCTTGAATTTGAGGATAATAAAATTCATTCATTATTTTTGTTAACTAAATCAGAATTTTCACTATATTCAGTTATTGTCGGAAAAACATGGATTTTTTTGTATTCCTTGATTGTGCTCCTGAGGCTACGGGACAAGAATTCATTTTCTGTAAATGAAGATTGCATAAAAGAGACCTTGTTGGATGCTTCAGATAGCTTCTGTGATTTTTGGAGAAAGTACTTTTGAAATAAAGAGAACATTTGTCTTGGTTTTCTAACATAAAGTTTCGGTTTGACAGTAAAGAACTCGTTATCTCTTTCTGTGTAACAAGTAATATAAAATGCAAATAACATTATATAGGTTAACATTATGGTGAGATGATACATGTTCTGTAAATTATATGGATAAAAAACAATCAGAAAGGATAAAGCCATTAGTGAATTTTAATATGCACATGCCCTCTCTGTACTATTCCAGTGGTGGTTTTGCTGGAACTAAAGTTATAACTAATGCTTTTTTTTTTTTTTTTTTTTTTCCGAAGTGGCATCTGTGATGTGGTTATAGTTCCATGATCATGTGCTCAGAACCATTAGAGGGAAGTAAAGCTGCTAGTCCTGTAATGTCTACTCACATATAAAAAACTTCATATCCTAAAAAAAGTGTTCCTTAATGAGATTTTGGCTTGCTTCTTGTCTAGCACCATCTAGTGTTCATCGTTGCATTTTAGGAAGTCAACTTATCAGAGAAAATTTATCAAAGAAATTTATATGCTCAATTAGGAAAGAATGCTTGGATGTATGTGTCTTTAATTTCAATAACTTTTCAAAAAAGTTAACATTTTTGTCTGACTGAAAGAAGTAAAAGCTTTATAAGTAAGTCAGTATAATTATAATGTATTTTTAATTCACCAGGTTACATAGTAAAGTGTGATGTTGTGACAATGAGAAAAAGCTTTTAGATACGAGGGGCAAATGTGACTTGTGTCAAGTGCCACTGTTTACCTTACTAACTTCATCCCTACAGTCACACCATTACAGAATCACAATGTTTTTAATTTACTTTCAGAATGGGAGAATTGTAGCTTGTAAGCTGTTACAGACAAGCCTCCCATTCTTATCCATTTGTCAAACAATATACATGATTATTGCCTCATAAACTGAATTACCAAAAGTACCATAAAATATCGAGTAAGGCTGCAGTTATATTTCCTGTTGTTGTTTTTTTTTTTTTTTTTTTATAGGCGTGTGCTTAGTTAAATTAATTTTTATGTCTTAAATAGAAGTATATTTAGAGATGAACCTTGTTAATGAAGGGCTTTAGCTGTATGCATCTTTGCTTAAGTTTAGGCATCACATTTAAGCACTGTAAATTGAGTTTACTTTAAGGATAACTTTTGTTGTAAGAAACTGAAAGTATAGTACATATGAATCTCTCTTCTGGGGACCAAGTTCCATACATAATGTAAAATGTCCATTAAAAGATGGTGATGTCCAGAATGTTAGTAATAAAATATGCATGAAAAATAGGTTTTTAAATAGACATTAACAGTTTTTCCTGCAACTGTAGATTATTATTATTATTATTATTATTATTATTATTATTATTGTTATTCCAAGTTTTTTGGGTTACCCTTAAGAATGTTACATTTATTAAGAGGGCATTTATAGAGTATTTTAGATAATCTAGATACTTATCTAATGCAATTAGTGTTTTAGAAGATGCCCTTCTGAAGTGCCAATGTGTATTGAAATCTTAAGTAAAGAAACTGAGGTGAAGATCTGTCACTTACTGTACCTGTACACCTTAATCTTTTTATTGTTTGAGAAGCAAAATCTAATTACTTGGAATTTGTCACTGTTACGAGAATAAAGACAGCTGCCAAAAGGATGTTAAAAGTCTCTTAATTTTAGCTTCTTTTTGCTGTACAATAAGTTTATTGTACAAGATGATGTTAGTCCAAATATCTAATGCTGCAGAAACACATTTTGGATTATGGTTAACTCTTAATCTCCTCAGGAACAAAATTAATTAAATATTTATATTTGATTAGTAACATTATTTTCAGATTTATTGTAAATACTGTACATTCTTCTCGAAGTTCATTCATTAGGGATATAGTTTGTATTACCAGAGTTTGAACCTGCATCTGTTGTACACCCTTAGCCAAGGATGATGTATGAGTCTGTAAACTGTTAGAATTGCTTTTAGGCAGTAGCAACATATCTAATATTATTATAATGCTTCCAAGTTAAATCACAACTGTGAGCATTACTTATGACTTCTGCTGCTAAAAAGGAAATTTAACACTTCCAGTGAGATATCAACACCATTATTATTAATCCTGTGATAAAGTGTAAGATGTCTCTTTTAGGCATTAGCCCTAGGAACACCACAAAGGTAAACATTTCTACATTCCCTTAGAATAATGCATATTTGTTTTTATTATTTTCTTTGTATGCTTGCTAGTATGGACATGTGTATGAATGCAGTTATATTTATATTTGCTTGCTAGTCACAATTTTTCAAATTTCAGGATCAATTAAAATGAGCAATTTCATTATAATGCAACTATAATTGAATAATTAAGATAAATTAAGTTCTCTGAGAAAAAAAAAAGTGAACAGAAAATTATGCTGTTTTGAAACTTAATGAACCTTCATTAGCTAATGAAGCTTGGCTGCTTATTATGAAAATGTTTAGGAACATACAGAACATACATAAAAAAAAGTTAGAAGAAAAGGTGCAGGCTCAAATACCATTTTTCTTACCCAAATGCTGGACATTTACAGTGCTTTGCATTCCTTAGCACATTTAACATAAATTTATCTGCATAATGAATTATGAAATTAAAGCAAAATCAGCATAAATATCTGATGCCTATTTGGAAAATACTGCTTTTCTAAGGCTGTGCAATCTCAAGAATTGTTTTTCTATGGTTCTGTATGATGAGCTATATTGAATTTTGAATGTTCTTGCAGTTCTCAGCCTTTCATATATATATTTCCAAATGTGTTTAAACATATGCATCTCTGGTACAGTTAAAGTGTCTAAAACCATTTCATAGCCAATACATGAAATAAAATTGCCAAAAATGATTTGAGTTGAAGTTCAAGCTATTAGTTTGTATCACTTAATGCTTTATTCAAGGCATATTTTTGGCCTTACCCATATCCACAGTCAATTAGCAGCTGTCATATTTTCCAAAAATTCTTTTTGATGTGTGAATGGTGTCTGTAGTGCACACATATTAAAAAAGTCATAAAAACAATCAATACATAAATTATTGTTATATAATAATGCTTATTATTCTGGCATGTCAGAAAAGATTAATTATCTGTGTTTGCCAAACTGCATTTAGATTGCAATAAAACCTACTGTAGAAATAAGGAAATTCCGGCACTAAATTTAAGGAACACTGGAGAAATCTATAATGCAAACTGGCCATTTTTGGTATAGAGTTCATGATTTCAAAGAAACAATCTGTGTTCTAACTGTTATTATCCCTCAAAAATCTGTTTTGAATCAGACAACATTTACTGTATTATGAAGGATTAGAAGAAAAAAATCAAATACTTATATCATAGTCCATTTTTATAGACTTCAGCTAATTCTTTGATTATAGTCTCATGCAATAAAGGAGACTCTCATATTAAACTGTATCTATAGGATAAATTGAAGTAGATTTCAAACTGAGAACATTAAAGACAAGTAAATGTTTGAAATGCTTTAAAAAAAAAAAAGAAGAAGAAGAAGAAGAAGAAGAAGAAGAAGAAGTTACTCGATATATATAGTATATTAAAACATATTATACATCAATAATATATGAAGTATGTTTTTTCAGAAAACTTTTGGGTTTTTCCATTTAGAATGAGGAGGATTTCAGTTGCTTATATCTCAGGCTTATGAAAATGTAATCAAAAACATTGTTTCAGAAAATCTAATGAGGAAAAATTTCCAATGTGAATGGTTGTTTGAGGTGGGGAATTTTCTGAACCTTTTCACCTAGCACAGTTAAAGGCTTTTGTTTAAACAATGAAATGTTTGCATGTGTGTGTACACAAACACACAGACACAAACATATATAAAAAATAAAAGAATTTGAGTTGGTTTTTGTAACACAAACATCACTCATTTTTACTTACTGGGGATCGGTTTCGGGTAACAGTTGTTCCCATTTTCAACACTTAATTCCAACTGAGAATTAAGGGTTGAAAATGGGAACAACTGTTACCCGAAACCGGTCCCCAGTAAGTAAAAATAAGTGATGTTTGTGTTACAAAAACCGACTCAAATTCTTTAATTTTTATTTAATCACATCACTGTCACAAGCTTCTATGCCTATTTGCAAGTTTTGAACAAACATACATGCGCGTGTTTTCCTTTGATGCTTCATCAGTAATTGACATCAGCTGGTCTCATAGCTGTTAACTGCCAATTTTAAGTTATTGGAGGAAGTATGAATTGCTGATTTCAAGGTGGTTTTCTGGAGCTTATTATGCCTATTTATTTCCTGGTTATTAATTATGCTATTGGGTTTCACTTCCTAATCATATGATACACACACACAATTTTTTCTAGAATTTTTGAGAGTTAATTATAAGTCTTTAATGCAAAACTATTTTACCTGAGATTCTTTACTAATTTCTGTGCAATATACATATTTAACTGTCTGTTCAGTTGAAATGCAAAGATTAATCCAATTTTGACAGTTACAAATTGCCATGTTCCTGCAGAATCATTACCTTAATCACGTCTAACATGCTGAGAGTATCTCGGTATCTACCATTTCCTACTTTGGTTACTCACAATAACACACTCTTGCTACTATGCGCACACCTTTTTTTGGGTGCTAGTTTTATGGAAAAGTGGGAGTATTGTTAACCAAAGAAAGCCTCTTTTATTAAATCCCTTATCCATTATGGTGAATAGGTTGTCTAATTTACTGTGAATAGCTGAACTATTAAATGAAACTGCACATTTATGAGCATAAAATCTGATATCTACAGACAAAATGAAGTTAGCACTGATGTCACTAGACATCTCAGTATATAGCATATTTCATGATTCAATATTGTCACTCTGCTCTGCTTCTGTTATACATGGTCAATATCTCGAAATTGTTTGAACAGTTTTACCTACAGTAGTTCTAATGTTTATTGCTTTACCATCTATTCAAATTCTTTACTTAATTGATAAAAGTATCAAACCCTTACTTGAACCTACTGATTGAAGGCTAGGAATCCGAGCGCCCAAGAAAAGGTATGCATATAGTACTTGTTGCCTTATTGTAAATGTGGACATGCATGCATTTGTACAGCTTGAGGTTAAATAATTTTGTTACTTTATGTGCAGAACCCATTGAAACTTTCACTTATTGGGCTGATTTTGTGAGTGTTTTTGTCGGCAAAAATTGAAGGTTTAAACCAATTTCACCTACTTATTCTCTGCTAAAACTGGTTTCCATGTTTTTTGTTGCATACCAATCTAGTGAAATCATATTTAGTTTTTAATTGGTAGTCGAATATACACACATGTGCTTCACAAAAACTTACTTTTACGCAGAACTAGTTTCGAAGCAGTAGACAATGCATGTAACACGCATGCGAAACTAGTTCTGCGTAAAAGTAAGTTTTTGTGAAGCACATGTGTGTATATTCGACTACCAATTAAAAACTAATTGCTAGCTTCACAGTGTACCACTGTGTAGTGTATTCAAAATTAGAAATCGTATTTATTTGCAATATCATGTATTGCTTTTCTGGAAGGAGCCAATTGGCCAGGGAACTGCAAACAAAATTCTGCACAAACATGATGAGGTGACGTGACTTTGCAAATAAAACTGTGCCATTCCAGAGTCAACTGTCCCAACTTAGTGATGCTTAATATTTGCACTGCTTTGAGGGATAGTTCAATAACAGAAGGGGAGACTTGGAGAAAGAGTGGGGAAGTTTTGTCACAGCCACAAAGACTTGGAGCATCTCTCAGCTGGGATAGTTTTTACATGAAAGCTCTTTTGTTAACTCATCTTATTCTTATTTTTTTCTTTTGGTTTATTTAAAGGTGGGAGAGGGGGAGTTCTGTTTAAATACTTATAAATTATTCATTAGAGCCAGTATTTGACAGCAAAAGATGTATTCAAAAGCTACTGAATAAAGTGATTAGGGAAGCAAACCAGCGAGTCCTTAGGTTAAAACTTTCTAGTTATAGTAATTTTATTCAATTATTTCTCTATATGCAACTGCATACTTTTATTCTTGCTTCAGTATGTTTTCTATGCCACCATATTGATCAACACTCATGCTCTCAACATCATTTAGTTGCATTATAAGTGCTAGTGCTAAATCATTTTATTATTTGCTAAGGAATGTAGACTTGGTTTGTGTCTGTTTTGTAACAAGTTTGCATTGCTTAAGACAAGAATGACATATGTAACACTAAAAACACTCATTTCATGGATCTGTTCATCCCCATTGTCATTGCATTGCTACAGAAGTAAAAGTGTTATCATGTATTGTGATATAAAACAGGTGAATCTATTTTGTATTTGTACACATTTTCCAACTAATCTGTGAAAGTATTGCAGTTCTATAGCAAAGAGTTGTTTTCCTAAAAAAAATTTATGTGCTTGTTTATTGTTATATCGCTTTGAATTAGTTTATTAAAGTTTATAGACTCAGTTTTTCTTTGAATGTAGAAAGAATTCAATAATTTTAAAGCTATTTCAAAGCTATAATTGGTAATGATGAGCTTGTAAAGCTAGAATTGAAAAATTCAGCATATTAGATTATTTAGCTAACTGATCTTAATAAATTGTGAACATTATTTTAACTGATATATTATAATTTTAACTAAGAATATTGTATGTACATTTAAGGCATTTAAAACTTGTTGATGCTAATTTGAAACTCAAAGGCAATATATTAATATTTATTTATGTAGTTGAACTAGATTGTAGTATCACTGAGTCAATGGAAAATAAATGATGCATTAAAAATAAAACCAGCAGCCATAAGGTATATGGTAATTATTTTAAAATGGAAAGCACATCTGTGGTTTTTTGCTATGAAATAACAAGATAATATTTATGCAATCAATATTTGAGGTGATATAAGTTATTTTTGGATTTCAGTACAGAGACTTATACTTAATTTTCAGCATAAAATGAATCTTAATACAACTTTGGCTTTTAAGTTCTTCTTGCTAAGTTAAATATGATGTGAGTCTTGATCAAGTGAATTTCCTCACAGATAGCACAGGGAAGAGTGCATGTAGAAATATATTGCATATAATTTTTCTATACTTCCTCAGGAGTATAATAAATATATGAAAGTTACAAGCAAAGAGGAAGCTAACTCACATTTATGTTGCAGATTGAGCTGGGATATTCTGTAGTGAAAGTAGGTTGAAAATAAAAATACCCATGCCTTGGTTTCTTTTCCCATAGAGTTCATGTGTGCAAAAGAAAAAAAAAATTGCCAAGCTTTAAGTTGAAACATGACTTAGGCCCATCTTCCATCCAACAATCAGGAACTAAGCCAAGCACATATCTGTAAGTTCTCTCATTTAGTACTTTTTAAAAGCTAATACACTGTTTAAAAAAATTAGAGGAACACATGTTTAAATGAATATAAAATAGTGATGCAATGTAATTTTGACAGTCAGATTTTATGTTTTGAAGTATTGTTTAAAACTACAATGAAGTACTTCTAAAAACTTGTTAGTTTTTCTCTGAATAAATTAGTGAAGTTGAAAAATTTGTGGAAATCAAAGTGAGTGCTCTTTGATTTATTTTTTTAAGAAAAACAGATTTTAACATAAATCTGTGGTAGAAAATTGTTATTTTGTGTTCTTTGAGGCTAATACAGAGGAATGAGACATCTGAATGAAGCATCTGTCTCACAAGCCGTTGCGTGGATTGAAGATGGCCATTCCATTCACTTTATCTCCAGGATTCTTCATGTCAGTCCTTCTGTCATCCATAGGGCTTCGAGATGATATATATTACATATATAGAGATAGGTGGGTTCAAGGGCGTGAGAAGAAGACGACAGCGGTACAGGATAGATATCTTGACTTATTAGCTTTGCACAGATGCAAATCTACAGCCAGAAATCTGAAAAATGACATACAAACAACTGGAGTGGTGATTTTTGATCAGACAATAAGAAACCGGTTGAAAAATGCAGGGTTGAAATCTAGAATCCCCATTAAAGCCCCTCATTTGACACGTCAGCACAAGGAAGCCTCAATCTATAATTACAAACTACCAAAAATTGAATTGTATCAATATTTGTTTTTGGACATGTGTTCTTCTAATTTTTTTGAGCAGTGTATGTATGTATGTATGTGTGTGTGTGTGTGTGTGTGTGTGTGTGTGTGTGTGTGTGTATAAAACTCCATGGCACGCCAGCTCACAAGGAACCTTAGCCTACCGTCTGGCCGCTGCGTCCCCCATCTCGTCCATGACAGACATCATGGATGGGGTGCAATATTGGAGGATGAGACGTGGTTCGCACCTCAAATCCCTCCTGGCCGGTTAATGCGGTTCTCATGACCTGGAGCCACTACTTCTCCATCAAGTAGCTCCTCAATTGGCCCCACAGGGACCTCATGAGGCTGAGTGTACCCCGATCCAGGTCGCCGGTTTGGGGAATCGAACCCAGGTCTCCCGTTTGGTAAGCAGCTGGACTACCACTGCGCTAAGGAGACAGCCGTATATATATAAAACAAATTAGAGATTATTCTAATTTGTAAACAATATTTTGGTATCAAACTTGGCTATAGGAGAGAAAGCCAAGAGGCAGGTATTTTTACTTTCAGTCTACTTTTACTACAAAAAATCATAACTCATTCTGTAATTAAAATGTGGAATGGCCCCCTATAAGTCACTTTTTCAAAGTTTTGAGTATTTGCTTTCTTGGTATTTTACATCATGACGAATAATGTTTTTTAAATATAAATTCATTTTAATTAGCATTTTTGCACAATAATGATTATTCAAAATAAGCCAGTAAATTTGCGTAAGCTTCCAGAAACATAATATTTCCTGCTGTAAGATTTTAAACAGCACATTTTAAAGGAATAATACATGAATGAATCAGTCTATGATAATTTTTTGCCAAAGGTCTTCCTCCACTTAAAATCCAGTCTTCTGCATTCCCTTGTTTCTGCATTTCTCGTTGACTTACCTAGTAATCACTTATCTTAATATAATGTATGGGAAAGTAAGGGTTATGACAATAGGCACATTGCTATACTTCAAAACAAACAACCTTGAGGGCTCTTGAAGAAAATGGAGTAAAATCAAAACTTTTATGGGAGCCGTTCATGAAGCTGCATTACTATAATATAATGTTACTGTTTTATGCCAATAAAACAGCAGAAAATTTGGAGAAAAAGAGATCAAGTACTCCACCAATTGGACTGGAATCATTATTGAATTATCCATATGATGAAGGGGGACATCGGTGGGTGGGCTCATTAGAAATAAAGACTACTAGTAGTCAATTGCAGGGCTTAGTACTCAAAAATAACAATCCCTTACTAAAAGTATGACTCATTAACCACTTTCTATGAAGAGAAATCCAGCTTCGTTGGATGGTTGGAATGATAACAGCACATGGCTATCGGTAGGGACTCTTATACAAGATTGGTAAAGAAGTGATTCAACTTATATGAGATGCAGAAAAGGCAGATGAAATGTTCAGCCATCTATTTTGTGATTGCAAGCCATTGCAACCCATCAAGGTCAAAAGATTAAACACTTAAGACTGACTTTATGCATTTGTATGAACTTAATAGTCTTCTTTATATAGGATGGAGGCATTTTAAGGGGTGCACAATGGATCAGTAATGTTCAAGAGGAACTAAACCATAATATAATCTATTATTTGGCACCTTTATTTGCCTGAGAATTTTTCCCATTCTCTATTCCTTTCAATGCAAATTTATAGCAAGCATTTTCTTCTCATCCAATGTCCTAGATAACTTATTTCCTCTCCCTAACAAATTTCAGTTGGATTTTTCTTCACCCATGCTTTCTAAGCAGGTTTGTTAATTATTGAGTCTATACTCATCACAGCCTCCATTCTTCTTTATTGGTAATCATATTTCGAAATATTTTCAGTAGTTAAAAATTTTTTATTGGAGAAGCAGTACTGTATAACTGATACTTTGGGAGTTTTTAATATGTGTGTTGCTTTAAAATGCAAGCACTGTTTTACATGCACGACTGCTAAAAATATTTTTAATGAAAAGTTAATGTTGAAATTAAAATCATATTGCATTGTAATGTATTACATTTGTTTGAAAGCAAGGGGGGAAAATTTTAAGTATTTTAAGATCCCATTTTGCGAAGCTCTCAAAAATACTTCTGATATAAGTGGCCTTGTTGTGACATCATCTTAGTATCAGCTAAAGTAACGCTTATTTTCATATTATTTTATCAAAATATGGATGAAGATTTTAAAAAACAATCAGTTAATCTGTCATGCGTGGATGCACTGATTAGCAACTATTTTGTGGCTGCAGAAATTTGTGAATCAAAAGCATAATATTAAGTAGCACACCTATCTTATATTTTGTATGCCTGAAAAATGAAATTGAGTTTTTATTATTATTATTGTTGTTGTTGTTTACGAATGATCTTTAACTACTGTGATTTTGTGTATCCCATTACATATGGGTGTGAAATACAGTTTATTTTTGCCCAGAGGCCCTTATCAGGCTTGAGGTTCTTTTGCTTGACGTAAAAATATGATATGGGACCAAAAACTACTTCCCTTCTAAATGAAGCCATGTTTAACCTTCCTGATTTTCAAATTTGGCAAGTTGGAATAATGTTTGTACTGAAAAAAATAAAATATATTATCATAGTAGTCATATTTCTCATTTGCATCAAAGTATTAAGTTTGTTTAAAACTGTTTTTCATTAGACAAGCAGATATTTTGTGTATTAATTTATTTCATATACATATAGAATGCCGCAGATAATTGGGGAGAACGAAAATAGCTGCAACTTTATTGCTATGAAACACAAATACAGTGCTGAAAGGCTCCAAAGTATTTGTAATTTATTGCATTGGGATAGCATTTAAAAAGTTGTCACATTTCACTCTTTTGACTTTCTCTACCCTCTGTCATTTATTAGTGGGTATGCAAACCATACTTACCAAAGTTTATATTTCTATTTCACTTTGAGATAAACATTTTAAAATACAGCTATAGTGCACATTTCATTGTAATACAAAGGAAGTGACATTAAAGAACTGAATACTGTATGCTGGTCTTAAAATTCCATGCTCTTTGCATGCAGTTGTGAGAAACAACTGAATATCGGAAGGATTTTAAAAGGATGACAAAGTATTGAACAATTGGAAATATTAATACTGGAAATCTCAGAAATGGACTAGATTACAAAACAAACTATTTGAAATCATGTAGATACATTTTTTGGCAGTAAGTTTTCATCTATAGCTTTATATTTTTGCCAATATTACAAGATCATACAAAATTCCTTCCAAATAAAGAGGAAGAACTTCTCAGGCAGTTCCTAAAAAATTCAAGATATGTATTTTATTTATCATGTGCATATCTTTAATATAGGATATTTTAATCAAAATCATTAAGTTATTTTTGAGAAAATTGATTATTTCAACAAATGTTCCATGTAATGTAGTTTGGGATGGGGGAGATTTTTTGAAAATTTTTGTCACCTCTTTGGAAGATACTGAACTTGAATACCAATTTGGTATTTAGCCAACTTTTTGTTTTTTAGTTATGTTCTTCATAGACACATTCATGGACCTTTTTCTTAAAATGCTCAAAAGTGTCAAAAGGTGTATTTCTGGTAAAATGTCAATAAGTAATTCAAAAGGAGTTTCAAGAAAGTCTTCTTTTATGCAGATTATTTGGTTTTCATTCAGGATAGGTTGCCATGAATAATACAAGTGCATTATATGCAGATATACAATTATATTTAAGAATACTACAATGGGCCATCTTTTTAGTTTTCCTTTTTACAGTATAATTGGCCACCATTTTGTCTAATGTATCCATAGAGCCCTTTGTTCTGTTGTAGTCCAAAATTATTTGATGTTTTTTCTTTGGACCCTCAGTGATTTTGGCATCATTGTGAAGTGTACTTTGCAGAACAACACATTTGTTTTTATTTGGAATGTATGATACAATGGTTGTGTCTGTAAAGAGAAATTTTGATATTTAGATTGGAATTCCTTTTGATTACAATAATTTTGGTGGAATGGAAGGTTTGTTCTTGTACATTATTCCAAATATAGTTATATTTCTCTTCAGTAAGATTTGTCCCAACTCATAAGAGGGGAAAAACTTATCACAGGTAATGTTGTGCCCTTTCAACCCATATGATAAATCCATCACAACTCTTGGCCTTGATTCTTTCCAGCAGAAGCTCGCGGTTTCCTTCCAGTATATGGTTGATGTTCCATATGTAACTTGTATCATTGTTACAAGAGTACCCAGAATTTGATTCCATATTTGGCTGGTTTACTAGGCATATATTGATGAAATGGGCAGTTCCTTCTGAATGTTACCAACTGTTCATCTTGTAACATATATTGGGATTATATAATTTTGGTAATATTTCCACCCATCTCTCTCATACCTGCCTAATAGGTGCAAACTTATCTTGTTCATGTCTTGCTCTTCTAGTCTCATAATCATCAAATGTAATAACTCTTGATATCATTTTAAATTTCTCTAGTGACATTGTTGCTCTGAAAATAATGTGCCCTTTATATTCAACCCACAATCTATCAGTAGACTAAATATTCAATTTGTATACACCTGCTAATAATAGCAGAACTAGATAAACATCCAAGTCGACAGCATCTATATTTTTCCAGTTATTTCTATATACAAGTTTTCCTTCAGCTTGGGAATATGTCAGCACAATATTTTGAATAGATGGAGGAAAAAACAACTTGAAAGCAGAATATTCATTTGTGATATGGGAAGTAGCATACCTTATGTTTCAGGTGTAAGCTGAACAACATTATGTGCAGCAAGCCATCCTACCTGATATGGGGGTTGTGTTCTCTCAATAGATTTGTCCTTGGAAAGAAATTTGTTATGAACTCTTAGTTGATATACGATCTTCAATTTGAGAAGCAAGTTCATCACTATCAGATACATAAATATCTTCTAAGGCCATTTCATCATCTTCTAGGAAATCATTATCTTGAAGAACTGTGTCACTTCACATCTAAAGCATTGAACAGTATCTGGCAAACTAAGTTAAATTCAACTAAACAGCTATGAGCACCACAACATGATTGAATGTCTTTGTCTTACTTGAAACAGATGTTTCATTGTTGGCAGTTAGTGTACAATGCTGCATTGTTGGTTTAATTATCACAAAAACAGAGATAACATGCATGGGTCAAAAAAGACCCGAACAAGCCATGTGTTACTATTTCTATTGATGTAACATCAATAAATGCACAAGTAAAATAGTTGTGTAACACAATCTTCATAATGAAGCAAATAAAGTCCTAGAAGCAAATGTGCGTAAATCAAGTATTTAAAAAACTATAGCTCAAAGAAAAGTACATTGGGTCAAAAAAGACCGGAACACCTTTTGAGGGTTAAATCAGATATTTTTTCAAGGAAATAAAAATGGAGGACTATGGATTTTGGGTGCTTCTCATATAGCATAAGTAGGACTATGAGGAACATGCTTTTGAAGTGAAATATCTTCAAATCTAAAGAACATTGAATCTTATTTGTTGATTCCATGTTTGGTTTTTGATTCAATTTTTACTTTCTCTACTTAGTACTTAGGTAGAGATAGTATTTCATTCTACCCAAAAATGAAATACCAAGATTTCACCAAAAATACACGTTTTAGGCTTCCCAAAAAAAAAGAATTCAGTAAAAGGTGTGGGTGTGTGGTAATTCAAAAATGAAAAGTTGGTAAGAAACTAAACTTAGTATTTTAGTTTAGTATCTTCCAAGAATGTGACACAAAGATTTTGAGGAAAATTACCCCACCCCAAAGTACTCTTTGTATGGAAAATATTTCAAAAAATGTTATTTACTCAAAAAAGGCTCTAACGATTTCAATTAAAATATTGTACATTAAAGATATTTATGTGACAAATAAAATGTAATTCTTAAATTGTCTAGAATAGCCTCTGAAGACTTCTTCATTCTGGATGACTTTTGCATAACTGGAAAACTGTAAGAGATAGACACTACTACGCTGCTTGATAAAAAAAAAGTAGATCTGCAATTTATATCATATACATTTTTTTGTAGAGTTGATCATTTCTGGGATATTTCTTGTTTATTGACTTCAATTTTAAAATACTTTTCTCATGCCGGATTTATCAACTCTAGCCATGTAAAGAAACAAATTTCAATCATGTTATATGACTATGCATCACAGTTACTAGCTTCTAAATCTTAAAAATTAGTAAAATTGGCTTTTTTTAAGCAAAAAAGCTTTTAAAAGGTTTGACTTGCTTTAGTCTAGTATACTCCATTATTTCACTTCTACTTACAAGGAAGCAAGTAATAAGACCATTCCATAATGTTTATTTCAATTAGTATGAAGTAATGGAAGAATAAGCTATATAACAATTTGTTACAGAGCTGTAGAGAAAGTCATGTGAATGAAACACATCAGATTTTTTTATTAATACATTTTTATAGTTGCATTGACTACTGGATCTTATTGCAACTATAAATATGATTCAAAATTGTTAGGAACGTTATTTTGATTAAAAAAAACCAGAATATTAGCATTCAATGCTTCCAACAAATTCTCTGCTCCAGTCCGAATGGACCTTGGCTGAGGAAATGTTACAACATTCGATGTCAAGATATTGAATGGACATATCTTGAGGCCCCCTGAATAAAACAAGAGTATTTTTGGAAAAATGTCTATGTGTGCCTGTCTGTGTGCATTAACAGCATAACGCATAAATTAAAGATATAGAAATACAAGGATGTGGTGGGAAGATTTCCAGGTAAATCCACCTAAATAGGACTACACTTTATAAAGAAACATGTTTGAAAGGAAAACCAAATGTCATAGGGTATAAGGCAAATATTTTGAAATAAATCCTCCAACTAAAACCACTCTTTATGTAGAAAAACATATTTTTCTAAAAATGCAACACAATTTTAATTAAATTAAGTATATTACAAATGTTAAGACCACAAACAAAAGCATATCCTAAGATTTCTAGGAATGTAATCTATTTTTGGCAGTAATAATTGTAGAATAATAAGAAAGGTACACACGATAGGGGAAATCCTACTGAAGGAAAATGTAGAGATTGGTAAAATACACAATTATATAATGTGAGTTTTTTGTTGCTTTAACCATTTCTGAGATATTAACTTTTGTTTTAAAGTTTTTATGCATTTTGAAAAAAGTAAACTGAAAGGGAAAATCGTGTTTAAGAAAATGGCAGACCTCTGTAAATTTTGTGAAAAACCCATATTTGTGCAATTTGCAGCTTTAACTTTTCTGAGATATTCACTTTCATTTGTTTAAATGTTAGTGATTATTTGCAAATGGATATCTGAAGTATCACAGTATTTCTTAGGCTTCATGTTTAGTTTTATCTCAATAGGGGGGGCCCCCTAGAAATGTTAGAAAGCAATGATATAAAATGATATAACAAATCTTGATGTTGAAAGCAAGGTTTTGATTAGTAGCTGTATATTGTTTATTCAATGTCTTCCAATTCCATTTAATTAATCTTAGATCTATGGTGTTTTGGCATTATCTATGGATATACAGATTTTAAAACAGAATATATAGATTTCTATGCAATATACATGGATCTGGAAAGTGCATGAAAATTTTCCATTTCATCATGCCCCCACCGGAAAGCAAACCCAGACCCTTAAATTAATGTTAGTGATAGATAATATATATTGAATGTATATTTTTCTCTAAATCTTTTTTCTGTATGGTACTTCACTGTAGTTTGTTTATGAAGAATCTGATTATTGGATAAAAGTCGATAGATTAAATACAGCATGTCTGGAATTTTTAACTGTGATTCAACGACACGGGATGGAAGATGAGACATTTAAATTAAGGTTAACTTTATTATATGGGCTCTCGGCAGAATATCAAGATATCAAGAACAAGATTAATGTAATTGGAGTGAATTGACCTACCCGAGTGGAATAATGTGGTCTCAGGCAGGCAGACAACACAAACGATTAGCAATTTATTTTATTTAAATGTTCAATCTTATGTGAATTGTCTTGGAAGATTAATATGAAGCCCAGCCTCTTGCCTGGATGGTTACCCAGCAAGTATTAGTTCCTGAGGAATCAAAATTCTGGCACACCAAAAACTGGACACTATATGCTAACTTGAACATTTAATATCTTTCCTTGTAATCACAAGAAACAACTGAAGTTCAAAATAACTTTTCCAAGAATACAAAAGTATGTATCAATTAGAATCATTAATAATAGATATCTTGGAAATGGCTTATGCCACAAATATTATTTGGAGTAAATTGTACGTTTTAAAGAGATCTTGTATTTTGCATATTGGTAACTTATTAATTTTGATTGTACAACATTTCTTCCAAAAGAACACGACTTCAAGATTATTCCCAGAAAAATCAAGATATTTTGTTTGTCATGTGAATATCTTTAATATTTGGTATTAGTGTCATTTTTTGGACGATAAAACATTTTGAAAAATGTGCCATGTAAAAAATAGTTGGGGGTGGGGGAATTTTCTTCAAAATCTTCATGTTGCAGCTTTGAAAGATACTAAATTTAAAATTCAAGTTTGACATTCATCTGATTTTTTGTTTTAGGAGTTATACTGTTTATAGACACATACATATTACCTTTCTGTATAACACTCATTTTTGGTGTCCTTGGAACATGTATTTTTTGTGAAATCTTGGTATCAAATTTTTGGGTGAAATCTTGGTATCAAATTTTTTGGTGTAATGCAATACCTTCTCTACCCATGTACAAAGTTATTTCCAAATGAAGAGGATTTTACAGGCTGCTATCAGAAAATTCAAAATATAGATTTTAATTGGTACGCAAATATCTTAAATGTATAGTATTTTGATTAAAATGTTGCCATTTTATAAAAATAAAAAATAATAAAAAATATTCCTTGTAAAGGGAAGTTTAGGGCGGAGGAAATTTTCTTCATAATCTTGGGATCTCATCCATAGAAGATACTGAACTTAACACCCAGTTTGATACTAATCCTGCATTTTATTTTTAGTTACTCTGTTTGCAGACATACACTCATTTAAATTTTAGGTTCAGGTGCCTCTAAATATTTATTTTTGGTAAATCTTGATATAACATTTGTGGGTGAAATGCAATTTCTTCTCTACCCGTAAGGTACATCTTGGTACAATTTTCTCAACTAGGGTCTTTTTAAGTGTTTAAATTTGCACCTTTGTTTTAACAAAATCCAGATACATATGGATCATTAATATTATTTCAATCAAAATTCCTCATCATTTTGATTTATCAGAAGTAATATAACGAGAGCTCCAACTTCTATTGATAAATTCGCAAGCAACTTGTTGCGAGTGAATTTATCTAGAGAAAAGTTGTAGCTCGAGTTGTATTAAGACTATTTCTTGAATAAAATACCAATGATTAGCCTATATGTACATGAAGAGTAATATTCCTAAAATCCCATTTGTTTTGATGTATATTTGTACCAAAATCACTACAACTTGATGTCCATATCATAAATTTCAGATCTCTTTGTATTGCTATATCATTTTTTTTTTTGTTTCATTTATATAGACCCCTTTAACATCCCTTTAAAGCCCTTGGGGGCTTTGCAGTTGAAACAACTCGTCTGTACGTTCCTTTACATTTGGTTTTAAATAATTTTATTTTCTTCAAACACACACACACACATTCACTTTCACATACATACTTCCGGACTCTGTGGGAGATAGGAAATGATTCTGCTAAAGAAAAATTCCCCACCCTGGCCAGGGATCGAACCCAGGACCTCCAGGGAAATCAACTCGATATTATATTATTGTGGTGTAAAATAAACACAGATCTCTTTGTATTGCTACATTCTATTATTTTGGCTTATTAAAGCATGATTGCAATTAATATGTCTATTGGAACTTCCACCATTATGTACGGAATATCACTGCACACTGATATTCAGAGAAAAAATAAATGCATGTGAGTGCGATAAATTTAGAAAAACAATTGCACGTGGGTGTGATAAAAAAAGATTAAAATACAGAGATAATGGGTTCCGATAGGTTGGAACTATATGCGCCAATGTACTGGATTGGCCTTTTCCTACGATCACGAGTTATGAACATAATAGTCACTGTAAATCCCATTGACTAATGTGATACTATAATGGTGTTCAAACTACTTGTATGTGTTCATGAGTGTACATATGTGTATATGGTACTGTACAGTTGTCTGTAGCTCTGTTTACCCTCCCATATACATTCGCAGCAATAACTTGTTAAAACAATGGAAAGTTAATCTGGCTGCCTATGTATGTCAAAATGAACTGTGTTGTTGGTTGCCTGTTTTAATTCAAATGTAAACAAATCAAGCACCATATATATGTGAACTTAATGTGTTATCAAATGAGTTGTGTAAAATGTATCTCATTTCAAAGTTTAATGACTGGTCAGAAGCTATTTCAGCATATCTTTGTACGTTTAATGGTTGTGTATGGAGTATTGTTAATGTGTTATTGTTATCTGCTGTATGTGGTTAAGTGGTGTAACGATACATTGCAACCTTGACCTGACAATGTTATGATTATGACAATCATTTTTTCACAGCTAGTAGTGTCATCAGCAGGATATGCATTTAAAATCAGCAATAAGTACAAATATGGTGGGTTTGGGTTATGTTTGATTTGCTTTTAAACATAGCTGTTATAAAATTGAATGGCCACAGTATCTGCATTAACATTTTTAATAGAAACATATAAAAAATTGTTTTAATGTAATGCAAATGTCAGTCATGATGTCTGTGTGGCCAATTGCATGTTGTGATGATTTTTTGTTTCACATTAAAATGTTGACACTGGTGCCAACATTCATCTAAATTTGACTCTTCTACTACCTTGAGATATGTGTTAATAGTACACTTCTGGTGAAGGGAATGCATGCAAAATTCACAGTTATGTAATTGAATAAGCCTATATTGAGGACAATAGTAGTTGTGCTTTTTAAAAAAGTAAATATATTGCTATTGAAGGTTGTACAAAAACCTATGAAAGGCTTATCAGGTTACACATTTGATATGCATATACCAGCGACAGTTTTCAGGTATATTGAGACCTCTTATCTGCCTTGCACTCACAACTGCAACATCTATGGACTTATATTTATTATATTGAGAGTTCAGGAAAATTTGTTGGCACATTTACTACTACTACGACAACAATGATGATGCTATAACACTTTCTTGGCTGCCTTCAAAAGATTCTTCATTCTTCTCTAAGTGTTGCCTGTCTCCTCCAACCTCTCACCCCCAGCAACTCTCTTGTGTCCTTCTGAATGGCACCTTTCTATCTTGTCCCATTGGTCTAGTGTTAAAAAATAAATCATTCAGCATCTTCTTGGCACTCTTTCTTCCTCCATTCTAATTATGTGCCATTCTACTGAGTTTTTATCTTAATATCCATCACTATATTTAAATTGTTATATAAGAGGGAGAATCAATAAGTAACTCAGGAAGTTTTTTCAAAAGAAGTTTAATAGGTAAGACACAATAAAGTACATCACGATGAACCCACATCCTTGAGCTACTTTTCTATGTAGGCACCTGGTCTCACAATATGTTTCTGCCATCATGGTACCAGTTTCATTATACCCTGTTCATGGGACTCCATTTTTTCTGGAATATAGCCATCTTGCACAACCAGTTTCATCTCTTTATCTGAATCAAAGTAATTGAATTTTTTTTCTTGGGACCAAACAGATGAAAACTCAACAGTTAAAGATCTGGACTACATGGTGGATGCTGCAGCACTTCTCAACCAAATTTTGTGATTTTTTTCATTAACAGAAGCTGCAACATGTGGACGAGCATTGTTGTGAAGCAGTTAGACATTTTCAGCATTAATGTCGTAACGTTTGTCACAAATGGCATAACACGTGACATAACATAGCTGTACCAATGTTATATTCTAACTTGGAGTATTCACAGTGGCCCCTCATGCAGCAAAGTCTACCATGCATATCCCAGAACACATCACAAGTGTTTTCTTGCAGATTGCTCACTTTGAATTTTTGTTTTACTGTTGGTGTGTTACCACTCCATAGAGGCTTGCTTCATTTTGGGCTTGTAGTGGTATGCCCAGGACTCATCCCCAGTTATGATTCCTTCCAGAAAGCAATCCCTTCTGTAATGTAACACTGCAAGTGGTCCAATCATGTCATCGATAGCTGGCCTTTGTGTTCAGGTGCTCAGGATCCCAGCGGGCACTATGTATGATATCGTACACTGCACTATAAGAAATGCTAACTGTTTGTTGAGATAAATATTGTAGATGGATCTGCTAATCATTCAAAATTGCTTCCTCATTGGCCATGATAATCTGTTGTGTTGCAGCTGTTACTGGTTGTCCGGAATGTGATGAATCAATAGTTATCACGGCTTTCTTCAAAGAATGTGCACCATCTAGAAATGTTGCATCAATCTAGACAGCCTTCCCAATACACACTGCACACTTTCTGCTGAATTTCACTTTGGTTATGTCCTGCCCACAGAAGAATACAACTACACCTCCACAAGTTGAAGACATAACATGCCTGCCATTTTTACTATGTAGTTCATAGTTTTCTCACAAGAACTACACCTGATAGAAAAGTTGCCATCTCTAACACAAACTTCAGAATATATCCGTGTACAATTTAAACAGCCTAGCCATAATAACAACACAAAGAAAAAAAATCTGATGTGTTACACTCGCATGACTTTCTCTAGCTCTTCTACAAATTTCTTACATAAGATTATTCTTGTTTCTACACAATACTAATCGAGATAAACATTAGCAGAATGTTCTTACTATTTAGTTCCTTATAAGTAGAAAGAAAATGAGGGAATGCACTAGGCTAAACTGATACTCAAATGTTTTAAAAGCTGTCGTTATTTGATTTTCATTGCAAATCGCTTCCTTCCTTGGCCAGGAGTGGAACAAAAGAAAAACGGACACTTCCTGTCTGAGAAAAGTATAAGTACTCACAACTGAAACCAAAAGCAATGAATATCTCAGAAACGGTTACCTCCACAACAAAAATGTAAAGGACATAAATTGTGTGTTTTGATCAGATCAACATTTTCTGTATAGTAAATTTTTGTCTATATCTTACTGTTTAGCAGTTAAGCAAAATTTATCAAAACTTATCCAGAGGCTATATCCAGAAAATTCAAGATATACATTTTATTTGGTATGTAAATATCTTTAATATATGGGATTTTAATCAAAATCGTTAGAGCCATTTTTTAGAAAATCAAAATTTTCGAAAATTTTTCCATGTAAAGGGTAGTTGGGGATGGGGGAATTTTCTTGAAAATCTTCGTATCACATCCTTGGAAGATACCAAGTTTTGTATTTAACGGTCTTTTCGTTTTTGAGCTATGCTGTCCACAGACACACACACACATACACATGCACCTTTTTCTGAAAATGCTTTTTTTGGATTCAGGGGGTCCTAAAGCATGTATTTCCGGTGAAATCTCAACATTGAATTTTTCGGTGGAATACAATACTTCCTCTATACACTATGTACATAGTACATATAGAGAAAGTAATTACTATGCTTTACTTATTGATCCTCCTTCATCCAGCAGCCATTTTCTTGTATTGGTCCATAAATTTTTCTCAGAAGTTTCCTTTCAAAGGCATGTAATACATTTTTCATTTTGTGTCTCATTGTCCAGGTTTCATATAACTTAAAAGGGCTTGGAAGTAAGATTTCCATATTTTTAATATCCTCAGCATTAGACAGTATTTCATTATTTTCTCCTCTGCATAAATTTGTGTAAGGTTTAAATCCACCCTTGATTCTTCCAACTTCTCTATAAACTTTCCATAATTTTTTGTTTTAGATGCTTTTTTTTAAAATGTCTATTGTTATTTTATCTCTGGACTGCCTTTTCTGATGTCTACTGGTTTTTCTCATCTCTTTATATTGGGTTCTTTTTAACTTTGTTCATCTTTAATCCTTTTTATATGTTTCATTTTTTTAGTGCATTGCTGTTTTACAGCAATAATTATTACACAACTAAGTGAGAAAACATTTGACTATGTTTAGTTCTAATTTGGCTGTTACAATGATTGTATTATTGGCAAGAAAAATATTATTTATTAATCTATAAAGTCTGCCATATTCCACAATAATGATAACTATGTCACTTATTGTAAACAACAGACATTACTGAACTTAGGAAATCTGTCTTGGATTTTCATTTTCTAAATATGGTCATCCTATTCAAACTTTACATCAAAGGAATATCCTAATACTGCATTTGAATACCCTTCTGTTAAAGTGCACTGGAAACCAAAGCAAGGATACTATGCTGATATTATGTGCTTGGTGATCCTGCAGTTTTTGTAAACTGGAACTGGTAACAAACTGAAAAAAATTATTATTAGAATCAACTGAAAAACATTACCCAGTGTAATGTAAATACCGGAGGAGCATTACCAATATAAATGAAGAATTATTTCCTGTTTACATTTTAACATTCTAATTCTAACAAAATGCAAAAAAAGAGCAACTGCTTGTAATCTGACTGTTCTATTGCATAATAGCTAAATTATACAATATAAGAATTGTTGAAAATTCTATATTAGAATAATACAATTCTGGAAATAAGGTATTTCTGGATCCTTATTTATATAACATGTTTTTTTCCTCTACAGATGAGGAGGAAGGTTTCCTTAAAATTTGAACATGTGTATATATATATATATATATATATATATATATATATATATATATATATATATATATATATATATATATATATGTTGACACTCTGAGATATCCATATCATAGATTCATTTAGCCAAAAAGGTTACCTTTTGTTACTCTTAAACATTTATTTTTCTCTCTGCTAAACAAAGTTATATGAGAGAAGATGCAGAGACAAACTTCTTATTTCCAGTATGCCTTTACTAAACATTTTCTTATAGGATCTCAAACACTTCTCTGACAAGAGCTCCTCCTAAGTTCTTCATTAGGCTAGTTAAATATAACATGTTATTTTAGAATTCAGCAAGAAGTTTTTTTATATATGAATATAGTTAATGAAATGAATTTTATTTTATAATATATTCATGTGCAGTTATTGTGGCCACATTGTTTTATATCTGTTAAGGGATCCAGAATGTATGACAAGGTGCACAGCAATATATTGGACAATTAATTAGATGTGTGCATTTGTAAACAATGTATCTGTTTCACTAACAATAATCTCTGAACAAAGCCCTTAAATTCACTTCCTTGCAAATAATCCAAAAAGTACAAAATATGTTTCTAAAAAGCACACTGATACACTTCAGCTGCACTAATAGTGTTCACTGAAATAAGTGTAAATAGTGGTTTGAATTTAAAGGGTTCTGCTTCAGTTCTCTTACCAATTAAATTGAACAAAAGGAAAGTATAAGCACTTTGCAGTTGAAATTTAGCATAAGATTGCCTTGTAAACCAAATACAGTTATTATTCTAATTTATGCACATAAACAGTATAAATGATTGCAAATGTGAGTAAAAATAATGAACCTCAAAATCTGTTGTAGTTTTTAAGTAACTGAAAAATTGTACATAAGAATTCGAAAGTGTATAGTGTACATAGTAATTACTTGGGGGGTTAATAGCCATAGTAGATGGAGGCTTACATTACATTTGACAGCATTTTTGTCATGTAAAGAGAGAACTAGGGTAACTGAATAGTCTGAATATAACATTTACTGTTAATGCTCTTGCATTTAATTTTCACTGCCAAAATTAATACAAAAACCAGACAAAGGGGCTGTAACACAGGATTCACATCTAAAAACTAGTTGCATTTAAAATATAATTATAATAATTAATACAAACGTTTACTTTTCTGTTCACTTTACAAAATTATTAGAAGGGAATATTTTGCCTTTTTTCAAAATCAAGCAAAGTTAGTAGATTTCATAAGATCAAAATTTGAGTTAAAACATCTCTTCTATACTACAATAACCTCCCTCTGAAGTCTGCGTCTTCTCTGGCTGTCAATCATATATCATATTCTCAAATACACTGTATATATCTTGCTTTATACAAATTAGTGAACAGTACATTTGTCCTTCATCAATAATTATAACATGCAATATATTATAAATGAGAAATGCAGAAAAAAGAAGAGAAAAGTAATAAAGTACAATTTTTGAAACTACAAAGGTGATTTTTCTTTGTGCGTGCCGAGGACCGGTGAAGTGGCATTTGTGCTGTTCTTCAGCTGGGTATAATAGTATGTAAAATTTGTGTCTTTTTTTTAATTAGTTTTTTATTATGTTGAATATAATTGACAGTCAGAGAAAGTAATGGAATGAGGAAATAATAAGCATAAAAATTCACTGTTCTTCGGCACATAGAAAACCCTTAAACCTTAAAACATCCTCAGTTGTTTTTAAGGAGTGTACTTTATCGAACAGCTTTGTCAGCATCAGCAGCAATTTGGGCTGCCATTTATGTGTAATACATTGCCAGTGGCATAGCCAGGAATTGAAGATGGGAGGTGCTTACTCTTACTTACAATGCAAAATATTTGAAAAACAATATTACTATGACTTTTAAAACAAATATGACTCTCCACAATAGTTAGAACAAAATTTACCCTCCATAGTTGCACAGAGAATCTGTTCCTTCCTCTGATATTATTTTCACTGCCCTACATATGTCAAGTACTGCTAGTTCATTAAACTTAGCTTCACTATGTGAGCTGCACAAATAAATGTTCATTCTCCGAATAGTAGAGAAACTCTTTTCTGAACTAGCTGTTGTAACAGATTGAGTATATCAAATTTTGAGAAGTCTGTGAATATTTGGGAAGAAAATCTGATGACATGAATCAAGACACTCAGTGGCAGTTGAAAAGCTGTTGGCACAAGCAACACATCCCTAATTGTTTTCCAGATTTCAAACTCAGATTTTATTTCATAAACTGGACATAGTAAATCAGCTTCTGAAATGTTTCCCCCTAAACACTTAACACAATATTTTGGGACCAATATTTCAAACATCTAAATTGTGTTGAGCATCTTTCAATCAGAACACTTATCATGAAATCCAACAACAGAATGTACAATGATAAACAGTAATATTTCATAGATCAATTTCCATGCATTTTTTTTTTTTTTTTCTTCACATGGTAATTTTTCCAAATTAATTCCAATGCAAAATCCTTCAGTAGACTTAAAAATTGATTGAAAATTGTCATGTGAATTATCTATATTTATGAATGTATCTATATCTATAAAGTTCATGTGACTTTATCTACATGATAGAAATACTTAATTAAATCATGTCATAAAAATTGCAATGACTTTGACAAGAGATATATTAAATAAAGAAAATATTTTGCATACCAACAAACAGACTAGAAAGCTTCCAGTAAAAACTGGCAAATAATTGAAAGCTTTAGTGGACACATCTTTGTCAAAAGTTTCTTGATTTATTGCAGGCTCATTCAAACTATTGAAAACAGTTCTATAAAAGTAGGCAACACTTCATGGCTCTCTATCCAATGCGTTTTACATAATCAGTGTGGAGTCTGTGATGTATTTATGATTTCAATATTATCAGATTTCTGTTTTATATTTTCTCTCAGTAAATTAGTTATTTTGGGAAGCACAGAAACATTTTATAGATTCTTCAACAATTTCTAATAGATAGTGGTAGTACACAACTTTGATAAAGCCAAATTCAGCACATGATTCACCAGTGAATATAATCAGCCTTTGGGTAAAGCTTGAACTCCTTTGAAAACACTACCATGTTACTCATCCATCATAGCCTTGACTATGAACATAATTTAAATCTATACCCAAGATTAGTGAAGTAGTATCCACTAAAGCTGAACCTGTTATGTTTGTTAAGTGAGACAAGTTTTAAGAAATCTTCATGAACATTAAAATCTTGCTCTTGTCTTGCAATGTAACAAATGCACAAAGAAAACTGTTCAGTACCTCTAATATTGGCTGTTTCATCAACCAGGATTGAGAAGCATTTTGCATTGTTTACATTACCTAATATTTATCAACTATTACTAGCCGCAAATTTTGTTTATTCATTTCAAATTTGCAGTCTAATATATTAAGCATTACTTATGATATTAAATGTTCCTCCAGAACTTCATCCTCATTAGCAACTCTAAATCTGCATTAAGAATTGAATTGTTACATGCATTTAGAAATAGTGGTATAGAGTCTCTCTGTTCTCTTAGAGGCATGTTAGCATCTACAATGCAAGAGACTTTGTGAGTTTGTGAAGGATTTTGACACCAAACTTCCTTAACTTTTGATTTCTTGACCCTTTTTTACAGGTCAAACCAAAAAACATGTGCAACAAAATACCCCATCACTATAGCACAACCATTTCAACTGATTAAGTCAACTTCTCTGGAAATACCTTCCTTTCAGTCCAGCTTGAAATGGGGGCAAGATTCACTTTGAGTACCATTGACAGAAGGAGATGTGTTGGCATTGGTCAAGATAAACTTGTAATAGCATCTGAGAACTCACAAATAATTTTAGATTTCTGGCTCCCCATATTTTCTGCTAATTAGGTTTTATCTAAAAAAAAAAAGTAGATATCTATAACTTATTTCGAGTTCACTACAAAGCTGATTGAACAAAGCCTATACCTGTCTTAGAAACATTTTCACAGCACAACATTCACAGATTAACAAACTAACACTGACTACCATTCACAACTTTTGCTACAACACTTTGTGCACAGCATGTGCCAACGCATCCTTGAGAGCCACTAAACAATATATTGGAACCATAAAGCTCTATTTTAGTAATATGATACACAACTTAAATATTAGAAACATTACACATTTTTTTGGTCAAATAAACACAATACTATTAGCTTTTCTTATTACTGAATGTTCTGTAGAAATAATTGCACTAATGTAGAAATGGTATCAACTGCGTTAAATTTGTGCTGTAGATTGATAACCTGTGATATTATGCGTTGCATTTTTTATTTAAATCCACTTAATTTAATAATTAATACATAAAATTTGATTTATTCCAATGAATAAAAAAATGTCCTAATAAGAAACAGCAAAAGTGCAGAAGAATAACATTGTTAAAAATTGAGCTTTTAATCAATTGGGATTAAGGGATAATCCCAATAGTGCAGCTCTCCAGAATGGCTGCTTGTGTGTAATCCCCTTGAAATGACTTAAAGATTTGAGGCCAATAATAATGATAACTTAGATGATAAGAGTGATAGTTTGGGCATTTCAGTACTAATTCATAAACATTGTTTTTCATGGTAAAAAGTGAGCATATTATTGTACACTATTAAAAAAAAAGTTTTCACATAGATGTCACAGTTGTGCTCGAGATTCTTTTTTTCCCCAGATAAGTTATATAAAAAGAAATTTTGGTTTTTGTCTATCTGCTTTTTGGTTATTTAGTTATTATTTTGTAATACAGCAGAACCCTGCTTACTGAAACTAAAGGGGCAGAGCTGTTTCAGATAACATATTTTTTTTTTTTTGCATAATTAATAAAGACAATTTTAAACAACAAAAGGAACAGAATAACTATGATACAACTGCATGTAATAAGGTTTAATAAATAAATAAAAAAAAAAAGCTCTAAACAGTATTAAAACATGCATTACAGTATTGAGAAAACTGTTCATAACACATGACTACCTGCAAGCACTATAATGCATACCATCATTGATTGTTGGTGTTGTGATACTGCTTTGTTTCAGAAAACACAAGGAGATCTGAAAAATAAGTTTTATTTTATTGATACTATCAGAAATTAATATTTCGCTTAAAATTGTAATATGAATTGAGGTATCTTTAATGATTCAGTCCTTACCTCTGCTGTCACTCTGCCTCAAACAGCATCAGTTTCTGTTCAATGTGTATTATAACATGCTCTCTTTTTACTGATATGTATCCTAAACACAAACCACACTGACCAATACCAACAGTAAAATAAAATTGTGCAAGCAATTAACATCTATTATAATTGTATATAACTGTTCTTGGAACATGAAGTAGGGGGTGAGAATTAAATGCATAAAATACTAAATTATCTGTATTAGAGAGTTGGTGCAAAAAAAAAAAACATTCCCATTGAGGCAGCAATGCTGCTGACACAATTATAAAGTCACATATCCATTGATTTTTTTTAATTACTTTTTTAATTTAACTTCCTTTGCCCTTCAATCTGTGAGGTTTTACTGTGATCAAACTCCTATTATATAAATGACAAGTCATTTTTTCTTTTAATTGATTGATGACCCAAAGGCAAAAAATGCTCCATGTGCCCCAATTTTCTTATTAAAATCCATATCAGCCAGAAATATTTTAAAACAGAACATTACCGCACATCATCATTAGTGCCATTACTCCTCTATGGTGTTATGAAGAAGTCAAAACCTTTGCGAAAGTTTTCAGGAGCACTTTTATGCTATATTTTGTGGGTAAATCAAATGGGTGACTCGAAAATTGTTCCAACCAACATAGGAAAATTTCTTAAGAAGGATAAAAAAACATTATTTTCTTAATATATTTATTTTTTTATAATAATTCTTGGACACAATCCTTCCTTAAGACTCCCCTTAATATATTTTGCCTGGCTTTTCAAACAAAAATTAATGATGCTGCCTTTATAAGGTGGTTGTTGTTGCTTCAGCATAAAACATTCCATATGACATGTAATGTTATTTTATTCCAGTATTCCAGTATCAAAATGTTCACAAGTAATGCATTATATTGTTATTTAAATAGGAATATATTTATCCAAAGCTTTTATTGTAATGTCTAAAAACATCCTCCTTTATATCCCCTCTTCTATAGAATGATGTTTAAAGATACCTATATTATACTAGTAAAGCACAAACTACAATGTACTGGTTTTATGAAAAGCATATTTGATCAATTCATAAACATTCCAAATAATCTGTTTTAAATGAAAAACATTAGTTCATTTTTTTATACATAAAATAAATAAAAAAAAAAAGAATATTACTGGACAAGCTACAAATGTATCTGAATTCACTTTCAGATAAATGGGTATTTCACTTTCAGGAAGCAAACAGAAATACAGGGTGAAAGTAACAAACTAGACACAAACTAATATGTTTTTCAGATGCTTAGTTGCAGTTGTTTAAATTGCAAAATGAGTTAGAATCCAGTTTTACACTTACAAGAAAGAAAAAAAGATATATAAAGATATAGAAAAAGTAATATACTGTATAATGTAAAAGGACACAGGATTTTTATGTCGTCATCAATTTGGTAATAATAATAATACAAAAGGTAATGATACAATAAACAATAATGTTAACTCAGTATCCATCTACTAATCAACCTTTACATGAAAGTGCCTTATAAAACTGCTTATGTTCTGTAGGCAAGTACTTGGACATCTTCATAGATCTGCTTTCTTAGCTGAGTTGATAGAATTCCTCTAGGATAAAGGTCTTTCAACAATGATGATGCAATCATTTAGTACAAGGCACTCACATTGGCTCCAGTTCTTTCTCTCTTCTTCAGAATGTTGTAAACTTTCCAAGCCTCAAGAGCATGTGGCGCTTTCAAATACAAACTTTGAAAAATCTGGAAAATTGAATCTATCTGCATTCACTGATGTTCAGCTGAAGATGATTAAAGACTTGTCCATCTAACAGGTGTAAAGTTCAAGAATTCGCCTTCCATCACTTGAACTTGGAATGAACAATGCATATCATATCAATAACATCATCTAACATTAAGATCTGCTGTCTTCTTATCCATAAGTGCAAAATCCCTGTCACAAGGAAGAAAGCTGTGACTAAAAATTTCTGATTCGCTTCAGTAAAGTACTGCAGAATTACTAGATAACAGCACAATGCCACCATTTTCCAGTTATGACTTATGCAGTAGTCGGACCATATCATTAATGTACAGGTTTCATGGTACAGTTGCTGAAAATTCATGATATGTTTCTGAGGCGCCCATTTTCCTGCAACTTTCATTCCATATGAACAGTGTAGCCTCATTCTTCCCCATATTATGTATACAGAAGTTGCAATTAGAGAGTTGTCTTTGATAATACTTTTGAATGCTTAAGATTAAGCGTTAAAATCACCTGTTTTAGGTCTATGTTTTATTTTTTATACTATGCGCCTCAGTTAAGAGCACACTACCTTAAGTTTTTTCATCTCTTCTTCAGACTCAGATGCAATCATTTGAATGAACAGGTCTTACATGTGTTGGATTGTGGTAAACCAAATTTTAATTGAATTTATTTCTGAATATTCTCCTGCATGTGTGTAGTTGAATTGATGTTTCTGGGTACTTTTCTTTGAATAGTTAGAACATTTTAACAGTATTCAAATTGTGACTTAGGTACATTGCTTTGGATGAGTGATGGGAGTAGTGGTTCTCTTGGTAGGAAAAAGTTTGAATATATTTTTCTGTCAGTTCTTTTTCATCAACTGGAATGCTGCAAGGTCTGTTTTTATGAGTAGGTACCTCTTTCATAAAAAACAGTCATATTGGATTTCAGTTTCTCTACCAGCATCTGAAGCCACCATTTTGTGGCACCCAAAGTGTTGATAATTTGCTTTTGACACACTTGCAATTTCTTGTATCTTTTGAAAGTTGGTGAGCTGTATTTTATCATACTTATTCTGGAACATATCTGCATCAAGACTTGCTCATAGCCATACATTCATCAACAAATTGCTGCTGCTCTTGTAGGTCAAGCTATAGAGTAATTTAAATTAAAGAGAAACAGCTTTTATAATGTACTTTAGTTGATTGAACTGGCCTCATATGTACAATTCTTAGAACATAAACTCTCCTGTATAGAAAGAAAACATACGATTAAAACGGATGTTGATGATCTAAAAATGTGGAAACATACTCCATAGGATCACTTAAAATGACAAATAGAATAATCATTAAGATAAAAGGCAATATTCTCTATTCTGCAAATGTAGTTTAATTTATTTGGTTCTGAATTTTAGATTCATATTCTAAAATTTTATTGCACTGTATGCGGTAAAACTTTTGAGAATAAATTGGAAAGAATCTTCTTATTTACATGTGCATGGCATAAAATTAGCACCTTAAAGAACTATCTTGTGTTTTCTAATAATACAAACATGTCTACTGGGTCAAGGAGTTACTATTACAGATTGCCTGCATATCATTTCTATTCATGACAGCACTGCACAGTGTAAACAGTAGCTCATGCAATGTTGCAGCATAGTAGTTGATACATCATTATCTCAGTGAGGTATGAATAGATTGCTCAAGTTTCTTCTGACTGGCAGTGCAACCTAATCACAGTACTGCATTGCTCTTCTGTGATATCTATACAACTATTTCTGCTTCAAGTATATTAGATAATTTCCCATTAACTGATACTACTTGATTACGATTCTCAAGATATGGTTTAAAAATGTTGAAGGCTCTGTCCGTGTATTCCATAGTTTATCATCTTTTTCAGCAATAGATCATGTTTAACGCAGTCAGATAACAGAGTTTTGCTCAGATAACATCTGAACTGAGCTTCCTTCTTCGAGAGCCTGATAGACTTTTTCTGCATAATTGCTGACTGCAACTATGGTTGATTTACTCTTCCGGTACTCATGTTGATTGTTGAAAAATAAATTAACATCTTCAAGCTATTTTTGAAGTTGATTTATTATTAAACATTTGATTATTTTGATTAACGTTGGGATTATTACTTTCTTTTAACTTATCACCTTTGTAAATTGGTATTACTTTTGAGAATTTTAAATAATTTGGAAGATTCCTTCTATAAAACATCTATTTATACAAAAGGTCATTGTAACTACAATATAATTATTTCTTGAATAAAATTATTGAACATGTCGTAAATGTCTCCCATTTTTAACTTTTTAGTCTTTCCACCACTTTTACAACTTCTGTACATGTAATTTCTCTGAGTATGAGAAGTAACTTCTCTGAGTTAGCTGGAACTTTGCTCATGGAATTTACAGAATCTATTGTGTAGCAATTCCTTATAGTGATTTTATAAAGAAGCTATTGAAATTATCAGGTGTAATGCTTTTCTTACATTTGTGTTTTTATTGTTCTTTCTTCCAGTAACAGAATTTATAATTCCCTATGCATCTTTAAGTTTATTATCTGAACTCTCTATTACTGATAGATTTGCTTCCGTTTTAGCTTAATTGTACTCTTCCTATGTTACTTTCCTCACTCTCTCATGTTGTTTAAGAGCTGTTCTGTTGAATTACTTTTATATATGCTTCTCAATAATAAAAGCCTATTCTTTTTACCCCTTAAATCTGAAGTATACCAATTACTTGTTTTGATTGTTTTTCTTTTGGACTCTTTTTGTACAATCTGTTTTCTCATTTTACACTTACTGTTAAACAAATTTAAAAATGTAACAAAGGAATTTCAAAATTTTCTTCAGCTGATTTTGCATTACCACATAATATTACTTCCCAATTTAAACTTATTTACACGGCTGTGCTGTGGCCGAGTGGTTAAACCACTCACCTGACGGTTCGATCCCAAGTGACCACATATGAAATTTGTGGTGGACAAAGAGGCGCAGGCTCCAGGTTCTCCGGTTTCCCCCACCATTGCATTCCACCGGTGCTCCATTTTCATTCCATGTATCACCAGTGTCATCATCTGTGGTATCACAATTAGTAAAAGAAGGTGTTAAACACTAGAAAAACAAAAAAGCACTATTTACATCCAGCTCTCTTTCCACTCTTTTTGACCCTGGATAGATCTATTTTCAAATATAGACCACTATGATCTGATAGCTCATGGTCCAGAACCTTTAACCTATATGTGTGTTGCTTTATATTTGTTATGGCATTACCCAAACATTCTGTACGTCTTGTGGGAAATGTGCTTGCTCAATGGTAACCTATCTGTAGTAATACATTTGCAATAAGTCTACTGTATGCCACTTTTTTGTCACATCAAACTGAGCTTAATGTAATGTACTGCATGTAATTAATTATCTTGTGTTTATACTTATCAGGTAGCTTAAGATATGCTCAAGACTTTTAAGAAATTTATTTTCATCCGCATCAAGAGATCTATATATTACAATTACAATGAGTTTGTACTCATTTAGTATTATCCCTGTTGCTTCAAAAACCTTTTCGCTACATCTTTTTAGCTCAAGAATTTTTACTTGTTTCACTCTGGGTATAAATTGATACACCCTCATTCTTATATTTATTTCAGCAATAATAGCTATGTAATGTAAAACCCTCAAGCACAACATAACCTATTTCATATTCCCTTAGCCAATGCTAACTTAAATTTAAGAGAACTGTGAAACTAAGAAGAATTGCAAGAAACAATATTGTATTGTTCAACCTATAAAAGTTAATTGGAAGTGGTATATTGTAAAACCATGCAATTGCTCTTCTGTTATTTGGCTAGTCTTACAGAGATTCTGCACTTACTTACTCCATAAGACCACTTAAAAAGGAAAAAAGGATAAGCATTCTATATTAACAGTTTAAACCCCTTTTCAAATGAATACAGTCTAATGCATACAATAAGTACTATTTTGTATAATTTTTCATGCAGTTGAACATAAATTTCAATTAAAAGCTTGGTTTATTTTTTGCTATTAGTTTCCAAAACTTTAGAAACTCAGATAGCATGCAACCAAACTTAGCTTTTTAAACTGCTCTGAATTTTATGAATATTAAACTTCCATAAGTTACTATATGGTTTACAAATAATTTCAAGACCTAACTCTGTTATTAAATTTGTTCATACTCATTCTGCTAATGCTGAAAAGCTAAAATATAAAGTAAAGAATTGAAATGCTTCATTAATTTTTACATTTGATTATGCAATGCTATATAAAATGCAAAATGGAACTAGAATACCCTAAGTAACAATTTCAAACAATTCTTATATTACACGAAGGAAGCAGTATATTTATTTTAAAGATTGTTATAACCTTTAGTTTTAGGATTATATATTACTTATTGCAATCTTCAGCAGTTGTATGGTTAGAAAGCCACAATCTGCTCCTTCCTGTGCTTGGTAGACCTGTCATATTGAATAACCATTTAACTCCAATTTGTAATACATCATGGTCATAAAAATGTTGCTAGTGTTTTTGAAACATACAATTTTACTAAAAGCAAAAGTTGTTCAAGTAAAGCAAAGTCTGAAGAGTAATTTGATACAATTTTGATTTTTATCATTATAGAAATTAAATCATTATTAAAAATAGTATACCATTCATATTCAACCAATTATTCTATTTAATAATCCAATTTCCAAATTAATTTCTAGACCTATTCATGCTCCTATTCATGAATTGGCACAAAATGAAGTTAATACACCTGTGGCCTTGAAGCATTCCTCAATAGATAGAAATAAACATGCTTGATTTAAGTGCTCATGATACCAATGAAATTATTTCAAAATTATAAGTAAGTTTCAAACATTTGAAGGTTGGAACTTTAGCAGTGACAACTATTTATTTACTGCTAATACAAAAGAGGTATATATTTCCAAGTTTTATTGTGCTACAAAACAGTCATTGTGTACAACCCATTGCCAGCGAGTCAAAGTTGTAGGATACTTTAGTAGTGTCTGTTGTGTTCACAGTTCAAATGGAGTGGTCTACTAATTGACGAATCTCTGGAACAGTTTTGAAGCAGATGCAACAAAATGGTTCCTTCATGTTTGGAATCCATTCAAAGTCAAAGGGCTTAAATCCAGTGTCTCTGCTTCTTTCTCAAAGCTGGTAGCAGGTTGTATTCCAAAAATGAATAGTAATACTGTGCATTGATGGTTTGCATTAGAGGTATCTAATGTGTTAGGATAACATCATCTCAGTTGAACATGAGAGGCATCATAACTTTCACATTACTGGTGTTTTGACAAATTTCCAACCTTGTTTTTCGAATTTCTTATCTTTGGTAAATTTTCTATAGAACCCATCATCATATTGCACAACTTTCCATTACATACAGCGCTAACTATGGCTTATTTATTTGTGGATGGAGCTGGGAAGTGGTGCACCATCGACCAAACTCCTCAGAATTAAGCCCTTGTGACTTTGACTTGATCCACTTAGTGGTATTCATTCACTTCAGAACTGTTCTAAAGATTTATCTGGTAATAGACTGTTCCATTAGAACAACAGAGGAAATGCTGCTAAGGTATCCCATGACTTCCACATTGCTGGCAAGGGGTTGTACACAATGCTGGTGACCACCTTGAATAACTGTAAAACTTTTTAACCTATATCTCTTTTGTATTAGTTGTAAATAAATACATAGTTACCACTATTGAAGTTCCAACCCTGGCATGAGCCAAGAAGTCCTTGATTTTATTAGCTCAGTTCAAGAAGATCATAGTGACTTTATTGAAGTTCTCTCAAGATTATATTTTCCTGTATTTATGCATCTTTAGGGAAAACATTGCTGAATCAGTATTTCATGGATATCTTTGTCTTGCATCAGGAAGAGGAAATTAACCTTTGTGCCAGTACCATCAATTATACAGTTCTTTGGCGCACAGAAGAGATGTGAGTAACAGTTTCAAACTTGCAGTCCCAAAAAGTTTGTATTAGTAAGTAAACAAACTCAGCTAGTATTATATTGGTGAGATAATACTCCCAACTCTCCTTAACTTAAATTTTATCATCACCTAACAAGAATCTTAAAGTAAAAAATCCATCCAGTATTATACATTTTAAAACTCTACTTATATAACATGTAAGGTTTAAAAAGCAGACAAACAAAGGAAATCCCAATAGCTTCTGCTTTGTATAAAAAAAGTCTGTTTAACTGATGGAGGTAAGATACAAATGTGTTCTGTTGATTGGGTCATGAGTAAATCCATTTTTGAGTTGAAAATTGGCATGTTCTTAATACTGCAGGGGTGATAGTTGAAAAATCTATTTTTATTTCAGAGCACTTTACTACATCTTTTGCTTCAGTTTTTTTTTCTTACCCATAAGAACCAGTGGGGACTTGTTTCACTTGGTGGTATTTGGTATCTTTAGATGTGATGTCAGTATAATTTTAAACTTACATATTTATCTTGAAATGCTTGTTTAAATATTAAGCCCACCTTGGTAGTGTGGGGATAGTGTGTATGCCTCACATTTAAGGGTCACCCTCCATGATGTAATATACCCAAGGTCATGTGTTCAAACCCGGTGGAGGACGATGGATTTTTTCGGGCGTAAAAATCCTTAGCATGGCTTCCTTCGGAAGGGAAGTAAAGCCCTGTGTCATAGATTTACAACACGTAAAAGTACCTCAAGCCTGATAAAGGGGCCTCTGAACAAAATTAAGCAGTCTTTCATGCCCAGTAGAATGGGATGCGAAGAACCACAGCAGTTAAAGAGCCTCCATAAATAAAACTCCATTTCAATTTTCACATTTAAGAGGTTTCAAGTTCAAATCTCACTTAGAGTAAGTTACCTGGATAAGGTTTTTTTTTCTTTGGGGTTTTTCCTATCCTTAGAAGATGGATGTGGAGTAACCTTAAGCTCTGTGGACCCTGAGATCATTTTCATCAATTTCATTCTTCATCCGATATGGCAAAGTGGATTAAATATATAAATAATTTGTTTTTCTAAGCAATGGGTTAAAAACGAAGGAAGAATGGAAATTGTAACCAATCATTTGTAAAGCATTATACTGATGTAAATTATAATGTTTATTTTGCTGTTTCAGGACATCCAACCTGTTTGCAGTTTACTCCAAATATGATAATTTCTGTACGAAAATACCGTTGGCAGTGCATAGAATGTAAATGTTGTTCGATCTGTGGTACCTCTGATAATGATGTAAGTAGCTTTCAGTGTTAATAAAAGCATGTCTACTGATAATTTATTACAGAAATAGAGTACAGTTTAAAATAAATATGATGCCTTAGATATTTGTAATCCAAAGTAGTTTGTTGATCTTTGTCAGATATCTATTATGACTCCAGTAGTACAATATTTTATGTAAAGCAACAAAACTTTCCTGATATTGTAAATTAGATCAATATGTAAACCACAAAGTATTTTTTGATAATTTATGGAAACAAAATAACTTTGGAAAATCTAATATTCCTGTAAACACTCTTTCACTTAACATGTAATAACAGTAGAGACTATGGGTAATTATTTATTAAATAAACAACTTTTACACTCTTTCATAGAAGGTATATTTTATTTTTGTACATCTGCTGTTCAAAATTCATGTGTTAGCTCATTTCATTGTATTAATAGAGTATTTTTATTTGCTTTTTCTTATCTACCGTTAGAATTTACAGTACATAACTTTTTAGCAATTTTTGTTCTGATTTATCAGAAGAGTTAAGTCCCATTCACAATGAAATATAAGCACAGACACAATGTAAGTGGAGTCTTTGTATTATATTATTTAATGGAAGCATTCACATGAAGTTATCAACATGCTACATAACACAAGAGTTTTCAAACTCAAAATTTTATGCTTGTGTTGTATGCATAGAGAAAGAATTGTTTATTACTTTCCCTATGCATTTGAATCTCACACATTTTAAAGGCTGATCTGTTTGTGTGATAAACATTTTGTGACCTGTTTTTGTAGAAAGATAGATGAATTTTCATATGGAGTATCATTGATTATGTTATTGAGGTTGAAATTTGCACTATGCACAGAAAATTTCTGTGTGTAATTACAGATCTAGAAACCCATGACAAATTTTAGCATTATGCTTATGGCCTCATTGCAAATGGTATTTCCTTGCTCTTGTCCCTATGCTGCATTATGTCAAAGCTATGTCATCATTAGTGTGCAAATTCATTAATTTCTTCTGTATACCATTTCTAATTAATTATGACTTTGTATAATTATGAATATTCAGAGTCCAAATGATTTTCTTATAAAATGTATTGGACATGTAAATATATACTCACCAACTCCATGTTCCTTTTTACCTCTCCCAAAATGATAGCCCTATCCAGGTTTTCCCATACCTAAATACAGCTTTAGGCATAGCATTAAATACAGTTATTGAAATATTTCTTATTTTTTTCTTTCAGGATCAGCTTTTATTTTGCGATGACTGTGATCGTGGCTACCACATGTACTGTTTATCTCCTCCACTTGCAACACCTCCTGAAGGCTCTTGGAGTTGCAGTCTCTGTCTTGCTGAATTCCACAAAAAGTAGAGGATGGCATCCTATCTTAAACTTAAAGATGGCTATTTTATCTTTTGCCCTTTAAATCAGTTTATGAACCAATGCATACTTGTGATGAAAATTATGTTTTACTATTCACAAATAACTTTCTGTAGTAGCTGAAAAGCATTTAACAAGGTAAGTAATAGTTTTCAGCTTGATTGCTATAGAGCAGTTGTTCTCAGTCTTTTCTTGTGTATGGTAGCATCCAGAATCCAGCGCCTCCACCAATTATGAACTCATATTTTTTTTAATATGCTTTACTAGTTATTATGAGTCAATACTCACTTAGCAAGAGGATAAAAAATTATATAACTAATGCAACACTGGGGAACTTGGACACAGGATTATATCAATTAAGTTTTAAAGCAGGAAATCATATTTAAATAGGATTTACTAATACAGCTTACATGCTTGGTATGTTGAGCTATCCCCACACAGAGAAGATGCTTGGCTTTTAACTATTCCGTTAAACTTCCATCTTCGTTAATAGTCAAAACTACATCTCCACCATCCTACTCCAAAGCGACACTAATGGACAAAACCTGTTTAAAACTTACAACCAGTTTAAACTAGCTCTTCAACAAGCAATCCCCTCATTTCCCCCTTAACTGCTTAACCAAGGTATATACCAGCTTTACATTCTTTCTAGAACAAATTCTGCTGATTTAATAAAAATTATATCATCCCATAATGATGTAATCCTGGTTCCAGAAGTCTAACTTGAAACACAACCCCTTCCTGTTCATGGAATTTAACAAATCAACTCTAAGACACAAGTGAATACAGAAAGAAATTAAATATTACCTGTACCTTTATATATTATCCAAAATGCCATAACATGAGTAGGGAAATGTGGGAGACTCATGCTATTCTGTGTGGTTGCCTTTGGGGATGTCGGACAATTATAAACTTAAAAATTGTAACACTATTTCTTCTGAGGTTATTATTTGATACTTGTAAACTTTTTTGAATTAGATTATGCAATGAAAAGAATACTTCAGGTGATAAGTTTGGTGAGTTTTTTAAGAAAATTAGATGGAGGTAATGAGCTCTAGTGTACTTTGTGAGTTTGCATTTTGGAGCAAATATAAACGTCAAGAACCAGAAAAGACTGGATCAGTGTCAGTATCATTTTTAACATCCAAGTTGCAAGCTCAAATCTGATTTTTTTCACGTGTGAAGATCCCTATGTTTTCCTTTGCAAGGGAGTAAAGCAGGTGATCCCTTGTCACACATTTACATCATTTAAAAGACTTTAAAGCATAGCAGTTAAAGAGCGGCCATATATAAAACTCATTTTATTTCATCCTTGAATATAACAATACAAAATTGTGAACCAGAATAGGAATTAATAGGAATTGTAGGAGTGTCACACCAAAAGTTTTGACAATAGATACATAAAATATTAAAATTTGAATCTGATCATTGCATCTTTTCAAAATATCCTCTATTGCATTCTATACACTATCTCATCCTTTCAAACCATTTTTCAAATGCTGAACACCATTCTTTTTTGTAGAAACTCAAATCATTGACCTCAAAAGTTGTCTTTCATTTTGAGGAATAGAAAAAATTGCATAGACTGTAGAGAGGAAGGGACAAATATCTGTCACTCGGATATTGGGTTCTTTCTTGTTCAGAGTGAGTAGAGGCATTGTCATGGTGCAATAAAATTGCACACAGATCAGACTTAGGATGCTTTTTTCTCAGTTCATTGATCACTTCTGGCAGACATTTTGTGGTTTATCAGCTGGCAGTAACAGTCTTTAGTCCCTCAAGTGGAAATGTCACAAATGTGGCCACTTGTTGAGAGAAAGGAACGGGTCATCATCTTACCAACAATTGTCATTCGCTTCACTTTTGTTGGGAAATGACTACAGAGCTTCCTGACATCAACTTTTTCTTTCAGGATAGTTTTCATTGCTGTCAAATCTGACCATACATGCAACAATAATCTTCCTGCAACATTGCTCTGCTTTCACCACATTTTCATCCATTGTTGCTGTAGCTCAATCTTCATCTTTGAGGAAATCCCTTCCTTTTCTAAACTCTGCATACCATCAATACATGGTGGATTGCAAAGGCAATTTTTGAAGGTATGCTCTCTTTCCTAAATCAACTTTAAAGTCAAGAAAATCATAGCACAAAAATGCTTTCAGTTTAGATCCTTCCTAGTGTATGGCATAATAACACCGGCTGATGTTGCACATTGTTGGAGTGGGCACAAACTTGCACATGTTGCTGTCTGGAGTTCAGTTTGAAGTTAGAAAATGCTGTTTTGGCTTGCCACAATTTATTGTTCATTTTCAGAACTTTTGGAGCGATCCTCATATATATGAAGAGATTATATTGTAACAACCCTGAATAATCATTTGTCTTTTTTTTTTGTATTGCACATAGCAGTTTTAGATAGAAATGTGGCTGGAATGTTATCTTAAGATTATTCAGGCATATATCAAAAATATGTTGATAGTGTATTTCTCTAGTGATAGTGTCAGTGCTTCAGGATTTGTTGAGAATAATTTTCAAACACACTCAGCCTGAACTATTGATTATAAATTACATTTGACCATGAAATTATTCTTTCGTTAAGCTTTGAAACACAATGAGTGGTATAAATAAAAGGAAGCACTAGCTTTATTCCAATTCCAAGCTACAGCTTAATTTCGTGTAAATAAAAATCTTCTGCTCAATGCCTCGTAAGCTGAAGGTGACTGACCTTGATTGCTGAGCTTTAGCTCGCGAAATGGTATAGTGGTATAAATAAAAACAAGACATGCTTGCTGCTCTGAAGCTTTTGCTGGGTATTTCTTGAGGTACCTGCGTAGCTACCTCAACTTGCTCAACTGAAGTTTAGTACCATAGCGTAGTTCATGATAGTGGTTCCTGAGCAAAAAATAAAAGCTTTTAGGAACTTGAATGTGAACAGATACAAACAATTATACTGTTTTGAAAGGGAAAATGTAGACAGGCTTGCAGAACATTTTCTTCCACAGTCAAATGAAACGAGCTAGGAAAATGCAGGAGGTCCTGGATTTCAAGTTGGTGTTGTAGAGGATCTAGCTGTTACACAGGCTACGGTCTCAAATACCTTCTGGGAAGTTTTTAACGCAATCAATGCTAGAAGAAAGGGATACAATTTTCTACAGCTGCTGCTGCTCTTCAGGAAGCCAAGGCAGAGTGTTCAGAACGTTATAATTTCCCTGATGCAATTGGGGCAGTGGATTGTACTCATATGCTAATAAGGAGAACAAAATGTATATGGCGATGAGTATATCAATAGAAAAAGAGTACCTAGCATCAATGTGCAGGCTAAAACAAAATGTGAGTGAGGTCTAGTGATAGGCTCTTATTATCGAAAGACTGTTGACATAATCACAGCGATGTACAAATGTAACACATATGTGGAGCAGAATGCTCGTACAAATCTAACCCAGATTATAACTAAAAACTTCCCCATATAAACGGTTCTAAATTTACTTTCAACGAAATGAAACGCACTTTCTTCCAGCATAATATTAATTAATGATAACACATTATAAAATCTTGTAATTACTGTACGTGATATTTTACATAGATTTTAATTGCCTAGTTGCAGATGACAAATAATGATGGAAAAAACAAATATAAGCTATACTTCCAATATATTATTTGTTCAGTGACAGGCTCCTAATACCTTCAAATTAAGCAAATTAATAATTGAATTCCAAAAGGGATGACTGTCATGGTTTTAAAGTCGGTGAATCTCAATTTCTATATAATTTGCTAAATCTTTCTGTATATTTGCGTTATTTCAAATCTGTTTCTATTGGGTGTATTGCATTTGAGTAGGTATGTTAACATGAATAAGTAGATATATGGGCATTTAAAGTGTGGTATGGATTTAAATCCCCTTCTGACAGAAGAATTTGCATGTTTGTTTAGTTAAGTGATGTGTTGTGGTGAAGGTCACCGAGCTCAAGCTAAGTAGGTAAGAGCAAAAGCAAAGTGCAGAGGGGATATTTTTATTTATAGCAAACCATGAACTGGTGCCTTTTCTCAACTTGCTTCTCTATTGCTGGTTTTTATTTATACCACCCAATGTAACATAGCTTCACACTACACAAAGTAATACTGTGTTTCTCTCCTGATACAATGCATGTGCTTCTAGGTTCCAAGTCTGAAAAGTCAGCATATTTGTTGTCAAGAATTTGTCTTCATTTTGGTAAATGAAGACAAATGGTAAATTAAGTGTTTTAATATAATAGGGAATCTGGAGCTTTTACAGGACAGCTCTTTTTAAACTATAAAACTGAAAACTACAATCTCTCAGCAAAAGAAAAAATGAACTGTATTACATTGAAGATTGAGTATTTGATCATGACTTGTAGATTCATTATTATTCTTGGGTGTTTACATAATTGGCCTCCTCATAGACTGGTCAATGTTATTGGTACATTTATGGCAATAATTTGTAATCATATTATGTATTAAGTTTAGGTTTTATTTTTGTATCCAATATCAAATCCTTTCCTGAAATTCAGGATATAAATATGGTATGGTTATTAAACAGCATTAATAGAATACCTTTTATAGAATTTTTTATCACAAGTATGGTTGTTCAAGCTGATTTTTTGTTATATTAAACCACTTAGAGGCAAATGTTGCACATAAGTCTGTTCATTGTGATGCTATTTAGTGCTTTTGGTTTTGTTAAGACTTTTTTATGAAAGGACTGTACTTAAAGCCCAACACTTAATTGTTAATGTGATGTAAACATTGTTCTGAGAGTTACCATTTAACATAATTAGTTATCGGGCAAAGTTTGCTTAGTTTGAGAAATGAACTACAATGATTAATTAAGTGCATGCTGTTAGAGAAGTTTACAGTACCTAACTGAAATACAATTTGTTGTGTATTTTATATTTTGATTTAATGACAAAGCAGGTTCATGATCATAGGATTCTGCATTCAAGGAAAGTAGTTATTTCTTACTTCAGTATTTTGTCAATCTCTGTAGAACCATACACATTTGGTATACCATTAAAAATATTTTAGGTTGAAAAATATTGAACAGAGGTAACTTCTTAAAGCATTGAATAACTTAGTCATAGTGCAGTAAAATTATTCTGGATTTTTCTAACTAGGCAAAAGTTAATTAGATGTTAGTAAACAAATTACAGTAAAATCTTGATTATTTGTTGCTCGTTTAACCATTCAGCTCATTTACTCTCATTATTAAGTGCAGCCAAAGTTCAGAAGAAAGTTACAAACTTTTTCAAAGAGAAGCATCTTTAATTTATAATATGAAACAATGTATGTCCATGCTACATTTTGAGTTATTAACAAAACAAATAACTATGATGTATTCTGATATATATTTGCAGATAGTTTGAGTATGTTGTATATCAACAACTGGCTTCGATATTCCAAAAATTCTTGAACTAAATGCACTTTAAGAATAATGGCACAAAGGCTAAATTACATTGCTTCCCATTTGAACACAGCAACAGTTTTACAAATTGTATACAGATTGAACACGTACTCTAATCAAGAAAATGTTCTGATGCCTTCAGCTGTGTACATTATAGTTTCATAAAGCGGTCATGCAGGCAGTAGTAGTGGTCATAATGCACTGTTGTTGCTTAGCTATGTTTCTACAAAAGTGACGAAAAACAGTTGTGATTGAGTAAACATGTGCTCTTGAATTGCTTTTATGGAACAAAAGTGTCTTACCTCTTATTGTCCAGCCTGCTCCATAACTAGAATCACCTTTATTGCCATTTTTCTGAATGTGCCAGAAATATTATATAGGACTCATGTGTTTAGTGAATTTTTGTGTAATTGTTTATTAAGATGATTATCTGTCACTTTTGGTGCATTGTAATGGTTAATCAAGATTCTACTGTATATTGAATTAATTAGGTACATGTTTTATTCTGTATAGTATGCAACATTGTAGCTTTTCTTCAAAAAAATTGCAGTACAATTAAAATTCCATCTTTCATGGTTTAGGATCTCTTACATTGGTGTATTAAAAGTATATAATACCAAAATATATTGGCCCAAACATCCATTCTCAAAGGGCTTAGTAAACAGTACAATAAAAGCCAAAGCTGTGAAAAAAAATTAGCTTTTTCCAAAGATCTGAATAGTCATTAAGTATAATTAGTTATGTAAGAATTAAAAGCTGTACTTTTTTGGAGGGGCTTTTTAGCCATATATTCATATTATATTTCAAGAAATGAAGAGGCTATTATTATGTTTTATTTTGCTTACCTTGAAATACCAAATGACATATAAAAAAATAAAGAGAAATATATGTTGAAACATTTTCGACTACAATGTCAATTTTTCTTTTTCTTGATTTGACATTTTATCTGCCTTTTTCATTTATTATTTATACTCGTATATACATATAGGGTGTCCCAGAATTCAACTGCACAAATTGGCAGGATTGTAGAGGGTTCTAGATAAACAGTTTGAGATAAGGAACCTATTGTCCCTTTAACCAAATTATGGTTTGTTTTCTGGATCACACATCAATGGCCAAAAATTAAAAGAATGTGGATGTGTGAATCCTATTTTCATTCAGAAGGCTTCATTTGTATGCCAATAGTCAAAGGAATGCAATATTGTGCACAATCAATACAATATTTAAAATTATTGGGGCTTGTAACTTGCAAAATTACCAGTTCTTTGAGGGTATGCACGTCTCTGACAACAGCTCAGTTGATTTCAGATCATATGTAGTTAACTAGAGCTCTCCGCTAAAGCATACTGGTGGGTAAGTTGGTAAAGCACTTGATGATCTCTCGATATAAGGAGTTTTCCATTTTTGTAGTCTTTTAATTTTCTTGTTTTTCTGTTTTCTCAAAGAGTTCACCATTAGAACAGCTAATACTCTTAGTTGACATTTCTGAAGCCAAAACAAGAAACCCTCCAGTACAAATTATTTCAAAAGACTGCATGACATCTGATTTTAAATGCAGTAATGTCAAGGAACCTGCACAGATTATGCAATAAAACAATTAGGTTTGTTGAAAACATTTATGTAATGTGTGATTTGAAACATAATAACTGAACTGAACATAATATGATTTTAGTGGTAAAATAAAAAAAATCTGTTCTAGGGCCAGGGTTTGAAGGGTGATACTTTGATTTTATCTGTGTGTAGACATGTCGTTTTTAACCACTTTAGCTACTGTGGACCCGAAAGACTGTGCTTCTGAAAATCTTGTCTAATGGCTATACGTGACTACTGTGAGAACCATGAATTGCTAAATATTGTATTCATATTGCAATACACATTATGTGTAAGAAAATAAATTGTTTCAACGTGGTGCAAAACGGAGAGCACATAGTCTAAAATCCTAAGATAATCTAAGCTGCAAACTTCATAGCTCAAGTGCTTTTTGGTGCCATGTGGCACTATTGTGCATGCTTAACAGCCTCACTTCAGATTTCCATTGAACAGATGAGCTGACACAAACTTAAGTTTCGTGTGGCAAGGTTCACAACAATTCTGGAATTTTTGACAAGGTGGTATCATTTCTTCATATGTGCAGGGATGTTGCATCGAAAAATTCCTCTGATGATCTGTTGTATTTTATGCTTCAGATATTGTACTATTTCTCTATTTGCCTTTCTACTTGCCTTTCATGTAAATATATAAGGATAGAATTCACTTTCCTGACTAGTACATATTTCTTAATTTGTTTTATGTAGGTATGTGTTTTACTACAGAGATAGTTGTTTATTTTTATTTCATTTGAAGTCATTTGACACAAGGATAATATTGTTTCGTTAATTTCAAACTGTGCCTACAATTGTAATGTACAATAGCACTGTATTTTAGAAACTCCTTTGAGGGGTATGGAGAAGTGTATCCTATCAGGTGTTAAATGCAATTGTTATTGAAACAATTATTAGCACCTTCATGCTAATCATACATAACATTTATTTTATGTGTTAATACAAATAAATCATATTGAGCAGCGAAATCTGAACGGCTCATTATGAAAAGTAAAAATTGAGACAACATAAAAATAAATGTATCTACGGAGGCTTGAACCCTCAACTCACTCAATAACTAATCCAATGCCCACACGATAACCATAGGGCTAAATAATGCTACTATTTCTACCCAGGTGCTCATGTTATGGTCCACTGCAGTTTGATGAGTGGCATGCTAACCCTTAATACATTTTATGCTGTAGCAAAGAATTTAAAACCCATAGCCCATAGGTTCCCTATCTCAAATTGTTATTTGGAGCCTCTCTGCATTCCTGTCAATTTGTGCAGTCGAATTCTGGGACATTCTGTATATATATACACACTTCCAATAACATTGTGTGAATGTGTAATTGCATACACTGTTTTTGAAATGGAAAAGAATATAGTATGTGGTTCTGAATTAAGAATTAAAAAGGAATGATTACATTTGTATAAATGAAGAATTAGTTCTTTGTGTAATCCTGATTGACTATTTAAAATGCTTCTCTTTTCTTCGATTGTTTTTTAAATGCATTGTTTAAGTTTCATGCATCTAGAGTTCGCTGTTTTTTAACTGTAGCCAGGGCTCAAAACAAAGTTTTCCATAAAGTAATATGTTCACTTTTGATTCAATTTCATGACTATGTACTGTCAAAATGCCTTGAGTTCTTCAGCTTTGTGACTAATGTTTTAATGGATCATAAAATAATACAGTAATCTTAATTGTAGTCCTGAATATGGGATATTAAAAACACATTGTTCCACATTACAGTTAACAGCATCACATCACCAGTAGTGCTAGTGCGAGTATGTGTTAGCAACAGCACATTCTTGCTTTAGGTTCATGGAAAGCAATGAAGCAAGGAACTTGGGAAGCAAAATGGCAATACATGGAAAATTTTATCACTAATTAGTGCTATTACTTTTCTTATTCTTACTGCCATTATTACCCTTATTGTTTTCAAAATTGCTAGCTTTAAGTACAGAATGCTTTGCCAGATATTTGGTGACCAAATTGAAGCAGAGCTAATGTACACTGAAATCTGCTCAAGATATTTCAAGCCTTGTGAATTTGTAAGATTTTCAAAGTGTCAAAAGCTGCAATTCAAAATCTTTTTGAGAAAACAGTAAACAGGATCTTCAAAATAGTTGCTAATTTTAGCAACCTATGAAACAGGGTAACAATCTGTAATGAAATGTGTGAGCAGTTATAGTGTGTTTTGGACTGTTAAGGTTTTGCAGGGGAGGATAGGAGACTAGCATTTTTTTTTATTAGGAACCCTCTATAAAGGTGAATAGATCCAAGTAAAATATGGTGATATGAAAGCTGACTCTCAGAGCCAGTTGTACGAACTCTGAATAAATCTTGGAATAGTTACTCTTGGAATACCCTATCAAGGTTATAAATATGCTGATGAGTTGCACAACACAATTTATTTGACTTTTGCAGATTTGAAACCAATATTGACTAATTATGAGTCATTCATAGCAGCTTTATATGTAATTAGTGCTTTGTATAGCTGCAATTTATGTACCATTTGCATTTTCACAATCACAATTTCAAAACCATGATTATTGTTGCTTATTTGATCTGTTTATGGTGCAAGTATATTCGGATACAAAATTATGATTTTACAATGTTATACAAACTGTAAACACAGATGCTGTGATTTCTTATGATAGGGTAACAGTATAGGAGTAGATAATCTTACCTTTTGTGCAAAGCTGATCTTGTGCTGATATAAGTTTTTATTAAGTTAAAAACAGATAAGATATTCCACTGTTATTCTCTTGATAGGTTCTATTCCAATCTCTTGCAACTCAATTTAGCCCCTAACTATGGAATGACATCTAACAGAAGTTTATTCCGAGTTGTACGACTGATCCATAGTGAATTAAAAAGAAAAATCTGCCGTGTTCCATTCACATGACTTTCTCTACATCTCTGTTACAAATTATTGTTAAAAGCTTATTCTCCTATCTATTTCATGCTAATCGATATAAACTTTGCAGAAATGGTCTTATTACTTGCTTCCTTATATATAGAAGGGAAATAAGGGCATATCATAGGCTAAAGTGATAATCAAATGATTTCAAAGTTGGTTGCTATGTGATTGAAATTCATTTGTTTGTATAGCTAGTAGTTGGCAAATTCCCATATGAGAAAAGTAAAAGTATTTTAAAGCTGAAACCAAGAAAAACATCTGAGAAACAGTCAATTCTTCAAAAACATGTATATGATATAAATTATTTGTCTTAACAAGATCTACATTTTTTGTGTATAAGTTTTGCTTTATCTCTTATAGTTTACCAGTTATGCAAAATTCAGCAAAATTCTTCCAGAATAAAATGGTCTTCAAGGCTATTCCCAGAAAATTCAAGATATAAATTTTGTTATGTAAATTTCTTTAACATGTGATATTTTAATCAAAATTGTTAGTCATTTTTTTTTGGCAAACTTTCTCACATTAGCTAATTTTCTACACATTTGATGCACAAAAGCAGTACAACAGTTTCTTTCTCTCTTTCATTTTTTTTTTTTTTTACGTGACTTGGCATGACTAGGTATTACCTAGTAGAAATCTTAAAATGTGTTTATGGTTATTAAATAACTGATAATACTCACAAGCACACTTTCACATACCAGAATCTCAACATTTTGAGAATCTTTCTTGTTTAAAGAAAATTTCCTGAGACCAGCTGGGAATTGATCAGATCCCTTGCACAGTAGGCAGATCTTTTATCAACCTAAGTATGGGACCAGTTAGTTTTTTTCTGACATTCCAAACTGTCCATTGTGTTCAGTGTATTCAACTTCATAGGTATTTATCATTCTATAGAGGCACTTTATTAAACGTGTGTATACTCTGATAACAAAAGGCCATAGCACCATAGGAGATTACTTCAATTTAAAATAAATGCTGCAAAAGTAAAATAATATGAAAAGTGTCTAATGTATATTATATGAATTGTAATGAACAGATTATAAATTAATTTCAATTCATATTCTGACCATACAGGCCTCTTGCTGCATCAAAACATAAGTCATAAAGTTAAAAAAAATCAAGGTATCATGAAGCTCAAGTTCCTAAGTTTGAATTACTTTATACTATTTCTTAGTACTCCATTCTGTATAAAATATTATAAAAGTTACCAAAATACTGCCCATTCTACACAATTAATGGCACCATTGTAATGCAGTAGAGATAGAAAAGAATCTTTGTATACCATTTAGTGTTCTGTTATTAAGTGAAATAATTAAAATGGACTGAAGGAAAGTTCTATCACTTCTTATAAAATAAAATGGAAAGTTTTCAGGAATCTGCTAACTGCAATGCTATTCTTGTTGGCTCCATCTCACTGTGCCTACAGTTATGGAGGAAAGGTTAAATATTTATTGGAAAACAATTAGAATGTATTCTATTAACATACAGCATGAGAATATATTCTTCTTAAGATTGTCTCAGGAGGGATGATAGAAAGCCATCTTAGCTGACAGATCTCAGCAATATTACAGTATGCATTAAACTGATGAGTTTTTTTTAAACAGAATGTTTTACTGTGCCATTATGTGGTAAAATCTAGCTGGTCATGATGCCATATTTAAGGAACTGATGTAAAACTCATTCTCTAATCAAATGAAATCTGTGGAATTATTCTGTTACAAAGCATATTCTTTTGTAATCTACATACAATACATTTTAAAATAGTTCTTATTGCAATTTTTACTATTAAATACAAGATTATTTGGTTTTCAGGACTTGCCAAAAACAGCAAACATGTTTTATAAGAATACATCTTCACCTTGCATGGAACATAACTACCTCTTGTAATTTATATTATTAAATAAATGTAGCACCTTATAAGTTTCTTTTTATTTAAAAGTGGATAAAGTTTAGATTTAATATAAGTCAGTAGCTCTAACAGAACTGCAATATATTTACAGTTTTCCGAACACACTGTGGCAGCTTGACCTTGTTATATAACTATTTGAGAACATTATCAAACTGGTTGCAATAGCTTTCACTCATTAAATAATTTGTTTATAATTTAGCAAATTAGCATATTATTGTATGAGTTTTAGCAAATATTTCTAGACAGTTTGCACATACAAATAATATTGTTGTCTTTGTCGGATCTACTGACTGTTTTAATCTGAACTGTGAATAACCATCCTGTTTAACTGAGTTATGATTTGAATAATACTTTTCACAAATTATTATTTGATCAAGTAAGTAAATAAATGCGATATTGACTTAGTTGTCTACATATGCAACTAATTGCAAAAATAGACAACAATAAAATTTTTTGAAATTTCTCCTGACATACCCATCTTTATATGCTCACGTGACTTGCCCATTGGTGAACTCAGGGAAGGCCTGAGAGCAGCTATAGCTCACCCCCTTTATTAAAGAATAATATGGTATTTGTTACAGTTAAATTTTTTTATTTCTATGCAAATGGACATGTAATTACTCAGAGCAAAATTATCTCAGCAGTGGACCATATCTCAAAAGATGTTCCGTTGAGTAGAAAAATAAACTGATAAGCAGAAACACACATGTTATACTTTTATTGCTAATTAAGTTCTAAATAAGAATTAAGCTCTAAAACAAAGGATCAGAAAGTTATAATAAGACTGAGTAATAAATATACATAAATTGGAATGGTAGACATAAAATCAGATGTGTTCCATTCGATACCTTTCTGCACCAGTTCTCCAAACAAACTTCTTATAAAATCTTATTCTTCTATCTACTTCTTGCTAATCGAGATAATCATTACCTGAATAATCTTATTACTTAGTTCCTTATAAATAGAAGAGAAACAAGAGAATATACTAGATTAAAGCGATTGTCAAATGCTTTAAAAGCTGTCCCTATGAGACTTTCATTGAAATCTGCTTCTTTGCATGAACAGGAGTAAAACAAAAGAAACACAAATGATTTTCTGTTTGGAAAAAGTATAAGTATTTTAAAATTGAAACCAATAACAAGGAATGCCTCGTAAATGGATAGCCCCACAACAAAAGTGTACAAGACATAAATTGTCTGTTTTGATGAGATCTATACATTTTTTTGTGCAGTAAGTTTTTAACTATCTCATGGTTTACCAGTTATGCAAAAGTCATTCAGGTGAAGATGACCTCAGAGGCTATTCCCAGGAAATTCAAGATATACATTTTATATGTCATATAAATATCTTTAATATACATTATTTTTATCAAAATCGTTAGAGCCAGTTTTGAGGAAATAAAATTGTTCAAACATTTTTCGATATAGAGGGTGGTTTGGGATTGGGGTATATTCTTGAAAATCGTGACACATCCTTGGGAGATGCTAAACTTAAATACCAAGTTTGATAATTAGCAGACTTTTTGTTTTTGAGTTATGCTGCCCACAGGATACATAGGATGTCACCTTTCTATAAAGGCTTTTTATGGATTCAGGGGACCTTGAAACATGCATTTCTGGTGAAATATTTGTATCAAATGTTTAGGCAGAATACAATACCTTCTATACCTACAATGTGCTTTGTACATGTACATAACAGAAAATAAAACTTTACTGCCTTATCTGGGATTTGAACCAAAAATTTCTGTTTTTGTACCTAGCAACTATAGCAACATACTGTTATGAATTAAATTATCCAACTGATTCACATTTTCCTGCTGAACGATAAGGCATTTTCATTTATTTTGAGAATGACGACTTATAATATCATTTGTACTTTTTCTCAATTTCATATAATCCACGATTAATCTTTCTTACATGTGTGTCATGTGTAATTTGAATTATTTGGTTTAAAAGGCGTATATAGTTCATAAATTTTTATATATTTTCTCAAAACTTAGATTAACATTTGCATTCAAACATGATACATAGATCACTTATGTATAAAAATTCAGAAATGTAAAATGCTGATAATATGGACATTCTACTCATTGGCTTGATATGTTTCAAAATGAGTTTGACCATCCTTAAAGGGCTTTTGGATCTAACTCTGAGTCAAGTAGTAGCGTTTGAAGCTCACTTGCAGCAGTTCTAAATTTAAAATTTTGTTGCTAGTCATTTTGAGTATGACCTTTTTATAGCTGATTGCATGGGATGGATATTCCATTTTGTCATACTCTTATCCTTCAACATTGTTTCATACTTTTCACTTTATTTCTGCTAAGTGCTTCAACAGATGGATAATGCAGCCACATAACTTCTCTACCTTATTGGAGAGAACTGCAGCCTGGTGTAACCAAAAAGGGATGGAGACATTAGTGCTCATCCTGTATTTGACTGACCAGATTTTCAGTTAATGGTTGATGGTTTCAGGCACATTCTGTGTCCTAGCTGGGCTAGTTATGAAGCCTGGTAAATTTTTTAAGAAAGAATTTCTATTAAATTTATAAGTAGCAAAAAATAAACAAAAAATATTAAACAAACTTAGGATAAATGAAAATAATTTGAGTCAGTTTTTGTGTTACAAGTAATTACTAAGTGGTGTTTTGCGTTACAAGTAATAATTATATTAAGTGATGTTTTGTGTTACAAAAACCAACTCAAATTATTTTCATTTGATATTAATCACATCAATGTCACAAGCTTCTTTGCATATTTGCAAAATTTCAAATTAAGATAACTTGGAAATATTCAAGAGAAAAGTGATGATATTGTGCAAACAGTCCGTGATATGTATTCCATTAGCTCCATTAATTTTTAAGATTGGGGACCATATAAACAAAACTTTCATTAATATAAGTGCCAGTTCCCAGTTGAACTACTTTTGGTTCATTTAATGCTGAGATCATATTTTCATTATTTGTGTTATATAGCAACAAAGTGTGAGCAAAGAATTAATGAAAAAGGTAAATATGTAATACATTACTGGAATGTGTAATGACCGGAAAAAATTGGCCACCCTTAATGTGAACAATCCAAAATGTCACCTTTGGCTGTCCAGCATTGATTGGTACATGTTTGCCATTTCTTTTCAAATATCAGTAATAGTTGACCATCATTAGTACATGCTACCTCCCCTGATATCTTCTTTTTGCCCACTTGATGTTTTAGTGGAACTCTCTCCTATCTCTTCACTAACAGTCCCTAGATTTTTTGTAAAGTGATCAAGATGAGAATGAAGGAAGTGTAGTTTCAGGCTCATTCTTCACCCGAACTCTTTCATGTGATCCAACATTGTTTTCATTATTTTTGTCCAAGGCCTTAACAAACTGATTCATAATTCCCAGTTTGATGTGTAGTGGTGCCACAGTAACATTTGTCAGGTCAACTATGATAGAATTTGTAACATTTTTTACTCCTGGTGTTAGCATTTGTCTCTTAGACTTTGTATGTATAAACCAGTGCTTGTCCCTAGCTCTGCTTTCCCATTCACATAAATGACAAAGGAATTTAATTTAGCTTGTTTGTTGAATAACTTTAGGTACTAATACAATCCATCTGTGCTCTTGATATTTGATTTTGTTCAAAACAGTTTGCATTGTGATGTAATTTTCCTTTAGTGAAATGGCATGTGCCACAGATAGCAAAGCTAGACTGTTTGTATTATGCTTCCTTTTAGAGGAATCTACAGACAGTCTTCAATCTTGCGACTGTAATCAGCTGTTCTGTCAATCCTGGAATGTCACAGCAGTAGGTTAAATCAACCTTCTCCTTGAAGTACTTCCTGAACTCCTTTTCTCTATATATGTACCAAAAAATGGTGTTTCCAGGGGCAGTTTACTCTTTTCCTTTGTAAGGCTAAGATTCTGCATCAGACTACTCAACTCCAACTGGTTAAACAATTCTGTACTTGCCATTTCTGTTGGTGGTGAAAAATCCATACCAACTCACTTGTCAGCAGAATGTGAGGAAGTTCTAGGTGAGGTAACTATAGGAGATGAAGGATTGAATTTCTGGTCCATGAGAAATGGGTCTTACTGTCAATTTAAATTTGGAAACACAATTAAATCCAGCCACTTTACACCTTCTATGCTCCTGGGGCTCATGCCAAGCCATCCGTATCCCAAATGGAAGGGCCTTGCGTTTGCCATTGCTCCCTGTTGTAGGATTTCAAGGAATATTTTACAAATAACATGTCCAAGTCTCCTAATTTTACTTTAAAATATGCAACTATTGGGCACCTTTGCTCCTCATTATGTAACATCCACACACATAACAGAATGAGTCTGGCTTATTCACACATCTAATTCCAGACAATTTTGCTATTTTCACAGCAGAACATATTATAAACAACGATCAGACTTTCACCATACTCTTGACAAAACGATTATCAGTGGACTAGGTAGCATTAAGAATTTTCCCACTTCTACGAACTACAAAAATTGAACTATACATTTAATTGGTAACAATTTTAAAATAGATTCTGATATCAGAGAGTTTAATGGAATGGCATTGGATTCCTGAAAAATATGCACAAGAATAACAAATCTTACCAGTCAACAGTAACAAGAAGTTGGCTATTGTTGTAAAGCAGCACCAAGCTGCAATAACACATTTTTGGACAGTAAATCATGATTAACGTGAAAACTAGATATGGTACAGAAAAAACAGTGATGTTCCGGAAATCAGGAGACATTTAGTTAAAGTCACTTGGATGCATTTTGCCAAAATCATTCTGGGTAGTTATTTTTTACTTTTTGTTTACTCAGTTAAACAAAAAATTGAATAATCGATTATCCTGATTTCAAGTTCCATCCCACACACAATAAAAGAAGCAGAAAAAAGTAAGGTGTACAGGCAACTGTGTAACCAAGGACATATGTCCAACATTACAATTATCACATTTCTATGGGGGATTGAAATCGATTTGAGTACACTTATCGCATTGGATACTGTATGGAAATGCAGATTAAAATCGTATTGAATCTTGGATCCGATCCTCTTAAAAAGTGGGATTAGAATGAGATCAGATCAATATATGTTGCATGGAAACACTTCCATAGTCAAATTGTTTTGAATTTATATATTTTTTTATTTATATTTATTTATTTATGCTAAGCTTTATACAGGTGAATATGACCGGTGTTCAGCCCTGGCTCTTTACCGGTCATACTCATATTTTACAATAGTTTATTAATTCTAGTTTATTTTGTCTATTTACTGTCCATATCCATTTATTTTTCACTTTGCATAAGAATTGTCCAATCTTCTTACTATCTTTTTGAAACATTTCAACTACTACTACATTTCTATCTATTTTAAACCATTTCTTATTAATATACTCTTTTCTCCAAATTTCAGTCCCTTTACATTTAAATAAAATGTGTTCCATATCTTCATTTCCGCCACATATAGGACATTGATTTTGTGGAATACCTTTCCTTAAACCTTTTAATCTTCATACTCCTGCTTTCAGCCATGCAATACCTTCTCGCTCCTCTTTATTTGTCACATCAATGTACTTTTCCCTTCCCCATGAGACTTTCATTGGTATATAGAAAACTAAAGATCTCTTTTCAGTTATTTCACTAAATATTTTTTGTATTTCTATATCCTCAAATCTTTTCCTTACCAACTTCCAGAAGTTATTCACATTATTTTCTCTTCTTCTCCACATTTCCCCTAACCCACTACTTTCCAGGTTATTTCGAAGACAGTCTACCCATCCCTTGTTCTTTAAACTTTTCTCTTGATATACTAAACACTGTTTTAACAAATTCCTTTCTTCCAATTTCAATATTCTATGCCAAAATTTCAATGCCCTTTCCATAATCTTTCCCTTACTTGCCACTCTACCCAGCTCTATTTGTGCTACCTGCCTAACAGTTGCATTTGGTAACCCCAGTATTTCTTTGCAAAATTTCCTATGCACCTCATCTATGCCTTCCCATCCTCCTTCTAATCCCCATACTTCTATCCCATATAGCATTTTTGCCTCAACCACCATATTGTACACTTTTTCTAACCATCTAATATTTATATTAGGTGCTTTGTATTTGCAACTTCTAATAGCTGATAAAGCTCCTTTTCCTTTTGCCAATGCAAATTTCTTTTGCTTTTCCCAATTGCCACCACTATCAATTTTAACTCCTAGATAAATACATTCTCTCACTACCCTGTACTCCTTTTCATTCTCATTCTTCCATTTTTCATACTTGCTCAATTTTCCCCCTTTTTTGAACACTACAATCTGCGTCTTGTCCTGGTTCACTTTTAAACTCCATTCTTTACAATAATTATTTAATGTTTGCAAGGATTGTTTCAAGCCATTCACTGTAATTGCACCTATAACTAGATCATCTGCAAACAGTAATCCTGGAATCTGAATATTATTAATTACTGGCATCGAGTTATTATTTCTCCCAATTTCTGTTAATACATCATCTATATATAAATTGAATAGGACTGGACTTAACTTACATCCCTGTCTAAGGCCTTTCTCTTGTTGGATTTCTCTTGTTACAACCCCTTCCTCCACTCTTATACAAAAAGTATTTTCCTTATATAATGCTCTAAGGGTGTCCACCATTTGTTTACTCACTCCTTTAGTCAACAACTTATGCCACAGCAATTGAAGCTCTATCCTATCGTATGCTTTCTCTAAATCCACAAAAGCCATATATAACTTTCCTCTTTTGTCTTTCAAGTATTTATCTACCAGTGCTTTTATAATAAATAAGTTATCAACTGTCCTCCTCCCTTTTCTAAAGCCCATCTGAAGTTCCGAGAGGATATTATATTCTTCAACCCATGTTTGTATCCTGCTTGCCATAATACCGGTAAAAATTTTTCCTACATTTGATAATAATGCAATGCCTCTATAGTTGTTTGGGTTTTGAATTACTGTCAGACCAAAAGAATACTTTTCTTCCAAAGAAGCATAAAATCCCCCAAATTGTCCATATTTTTTACCAATTCCTGCAAATAATAATAATAATGCTTGTTAATAAAATGACAGTCATCTATATTATTAAATGCTGAAATAAGTACCAATAGATATCAATAAAAATACTTGATTATCTTGTTAATAAAGATACTTAAGTTTATTTTTTTAAATCTTAAATCTTCAAATTTGCAACAATTTGAATCATTCAATTTTATATACCTGAAAGTTCAAGATCTATTTCTATGCTTTTCTATATTTTCTTTCATATGCTTTTGGCATTTTATACTGCTCAAGCAGTACACACTGCATTGCATTTACACTACAATATACCCTGCTAAGCAGCAATAACCACTTTTTTGTTGATTTGACATTAAAATAGATTAAATCACACAGCCAACATGTGTGCGTCTCCTTGATGGAAGTTATTGTTGTTTGTAGCTTCATTCTGATCAGAGACAATGATTCACATTGTCGGTGTGGTGATGAAGTGGAACTTCTTTATAAACATGCAACTCTTTTGTCATGGTACTTATTTATTTTTAGAAACAAATATTGCCCCCTAAAACACCCTGTTGTTTCATGAATTCTCCCAGCAATTTCCCCCATTATTACTCTTCCCCCAAACTTTCCCCACATAGAATAAGGTATGATAAGACCAAGCAGAAATTGCTTGTCAGGTGAAAAATCCCCCACCTGATAACCCTTTCGGTACAGAAATTCTTCTGCTATATTTGTTGCACACAATAGTAATTTCTTAATATATTTTTTTTAATTTCTCTGTGCTAGATTAAAACAGAATCACTTTTATTTATTTTTTTACTTTTTTGTAATATTAATTTTTGCTTGATCTTATCATGACCTTACATAATTTTACAACTAATACATTATTTCCAACATTATACAACAATTATTTTAACACAGAAATTTACATGTTTACACTTTATCAAACAAATTAATATCCTTATGAAACTATAGACTTTTTATTATCTTGTCTGGTTTGTTCACGTACTGGAGAAATCCAAGATTCTGGCTTGTTGTCTACCCTTGGAATACAGTGGACAGTCCACAATAATGTGCTGGATGGTTAATGATGTGTTGCAGTTGGTATAGTTGGAGGCTGGTCTTTGTTTAGAAGAAAAGAGTGTGTCAGTTGCAGTGGCCAATTCTTAGATGGAAGATGATTACTTGATTTCGTTGTTTGAGTTTCTGAAGGGGTTGGAAGAAGTTAGTACAGCCTAAATGAGCTTCATGAAGTTTGCTATCGAGAGATAGCCGCTTTTCCATTTCTGCGTACACACTTGTTGAGTAAAGGTGATATCTTGGTGTGAAGAGGCTATAAAGGGATCATTTAATGGATGTTGGGATGCTTCTTTAGCATGTTGAACGGCTATTTCAGTACCATCTATACCTATATGGGAGGGAATCCAGATTACTTCACTTTTTTCTGTGTGTTGTTAATTTTGGAGCAGGAGGATTAAATCTCTTGTATCATTGAATGAGTAGGTTCAGATTTATGCATGGCAAGTAGAGAACTTAAAGAATCAGTGAAGACGGCATTTTGGAAAGACTTTATATATATATATATATATATATATATATATATATATATATATATATATATATTTATTTATAGAAGACTTCACAAGAAAACACAGTAAAGAAGTTAGGTAATGAGAGGCATTTTTTAGGTTGATATCTTCAATGGAGATGGAGAGTTCTAATACAGAATGGACTTCTGTATTTTTAGGAGAGCATCTGTTAGGAATATATTGTGGAAAGATGTATTGTTGCATTTTATGTGAGGGACATGAAGCAATTTTGATAGCATATGCAAGATTCAGCATCTTCCAACGAACATTCAAAGGAGGTTCTCACACTTCCAACTGTAGACTTGTAATGAATGCCCTAGAGCAAGGCAATAGTTTGGACAGTGTTTGGTATTTCGAGTTTTGAAGGTTTAGCAAAGCTATAGATCACAGCTCCATAGTCCCATTTAGATCGAATGAAGGCTTGCTAAGTATTGAGAAGTATGGGTAAATCAGCTCCCCAATTCTTTGCAGCAAGAATTTTAAGAGCACTGAGTCGTTCTGTGCATTCATTTTTTTTAGTATCTAATATGGGAATCCATGAAAGTTTGCTTTCAAAAATAATGCCAAGGATCTTTATGTTTGTAACTACTTCAAGCTTTTCCTCATTAAGGTATAGCTCTTAAGTTTTCCTCTGCTAATATTTTCCTTGAGAAGGTAATACATTTTGTTTTTGAGATAGGAGTTTAAACCTGGTTGCTGAAGACCATTTTTCTAGTTGTTTCAAGGTACTCTGAAGAACTTTTTGGATAGGAGCAATACTTTTTCCTTGACAGAGTATTGTAAGATCATCAGCATAGAGGCAAGCTTTTATAGGTGGATTAAAAGGTGACATAACGTTGTTGATGGCTACAAGAAAGAGAGTTACGCTCAACATTGAACCTTGAGGAATGCTGTTTTCAATCGAGACTTCTTCGGAGAGTTGGTCTTAACTCGAATACTGTGGTTGTGAAGAAATTTCCTTATAAAAATTATCATCTTTCGTCTGACATTGGTGTTTATAAGAATTTTCCTTTATGTGAGATTTCCATGTCATATGATAAGCCTTCTCAAGACCTAAACTTATAACAGATAGGTGTTGGGATTCTGAGAAGGCTATGAGAATTTTTGTTTCAAGTATGATTAATATATTTATAGTGGAGGCAATGGCAAAACTCACTCTGGGAATCAGTAAAAAAGTGTTGATCATTGAGAATCCATGTTAGTCTTTGGTTAATTATTTCTTCCACGAGTTTAATTATAGTACAAGTGAGTGCAATAGGTCTGAAGTTTCCAGGAATATTGTGATCTTTGTTGCATTTTGGAGTAGGGATGATTGTAGCTAGTTGCCATTCGTTAGTAAATACTTGATTTCTCCAGATATAGTTACATATTTCATTCAGGTCATGAGGAAGCTGTTTCAGTAATTCATACGGTATATTGTCTGGTCCAGGAGCATTTGATGCACATTGTTGTAGCCTATTCATTAGTTTGTCTAAATTAATTTCGTCGTATCTTTTATGACTATTTGAAAACATTGAAGTGTGGTTTAGACTTTTTATAGTTCTGAAATGCTTCAACCACTTTTATGGTTTCTATAGTTATGTATTTTCAAATATAATTATTTAACAGGTTCGCCAATGCAATTAAAATTTGATCAAAATTAATGGATGAATAAAACTGTTCTCGGAGCTTACCTACGTATTCAAATGCGAATTCAATACAAATGTTTCAATGTGAAACATGTTAAACATGTGAAACCCAGATCATATTGAGATGGAATTGGACCCAAATCAATTTCAAACATGGAAACATAGTAATTGATTACTTCTGTGTGCCAACAGCAATCCCACAATATAAAAGTACATCTTCCAAATGAAGCAGTTTTATTATAATACTCTAAATATCACAAGCATCACTTTCTAGATGACACAGCCAAGGCAATATTTCTGCCACATACAAATCATCTATATCAAAAGCTACTGATCTTCCTGGTATGACCTAGATGTAAAGCAACGTAAAATAAGCACAAAAATAAATACCATTAAAAAGTAAAACACCCCTCCAGCCATAGCCTTTGGTTGCATAGGTCAGTGTAAAAAATAATTAATAGACAACTTCATATTGTGTGTAGCAGCATTCATTATCATGGGACAGAATAAATACATACATGGAGGTTATTTTAATTAAGCACAAGCCTTGAGCAAATGTATAATTTGAGCATTCTAACCACAAGCAAGACTTTTTTTGCAACGCCAGAATCTACAATTATATAATGTTAATTTTGAGTGAATTGGCATTATTCTTTTTTATTGCCGAATTTCTGATGACGATTGCTACGAAATATGAATTCGTAAATCTTGTCTTCTGTATTGTCTCTAAATAGAACTGTTGAATAGAATCGATATCGCTTTAGAAGGCACGAGAGACAGAGAGAGGGAGGGAGGAGCTTGAAGCACTTTGCGCGGCAGTACAATTGTCCAAATAGATGCAAATATATCAATGTTTTTATTTGCAATATGTGTCATAACTTCCAAATGAAGATGTACGAAGCTTGTATAATTTTGCTGGACTTGAATTTAAGAACAAGTTAGATATTTATAACGGTAAAATTTGAAAAACCAAGTACATAAAAATATTCCGCATGCCTAAACAGACTAAATTCTCCTGAATACGCGGCTTGAAATAATTACTTAACTATGTTACAGGAAGAGCTGTATCCAGTTTCTAAGCATGTGTCCCGAAGTTCTAAATTATAGCGGTAGATGATAAAAAGGTATGTATTTTTGTTTCATTAGCGTGCGCACGGTAGAGCTAGAAGGACGCAGCTACGCTGCTTGTTTTCATGGTGTTTAATATTCCATCATCTGACTGAGTGTATCATGGCATAGGTAGCGTAAATGAGGACGTATATAATTCGTTGCGTTCATACCTACTATTAAAAATGTAAGAGACTACAATTAAGATAGCATCGCTATGAACTTTAAGAGCATGTAAATGTAGCTTTCCGACAATTCTCAGATCTTTACTGAAAGTGACCTGGAAGAATGGGAAGTCAGGTGGCGCTGTGAAACAGTAAGTACTACTAGTTCTGCCAAACATTTACCGAAAAAATAAAAACTAACGACGCGTCAGATCTTTCTAAACTTAAATTTGTTAAGTTACCTGAATTAGCGGTTTAATTTGAGGAACTAGTTTTTAATCAAATGATGCATTTGGCCAATAATCTTTCATACTATAGCTCTGATTTTTTTTTCTAATCATGATTTTTTTTCCTCAAATTATATTGAGCTATAGTTTATTAAATAAGCCTGATTTAATATGTAAAAATAATTAGTAAGCACACCAATAAGTAAATGTCTATAGAAGATGTATGAAGCACAATTACTTATAGAGAAAGAATTTAGAGACAGGGTACATACTTCTTACAGAATATTATTTGTAAATTTATCATTGGTCAACTGCAGTACATTAAGGATAGAAGTACATGTAAGATGTTCTATACTATTTGAGCAGCTATTTTAACCGAATGATATTTGACCACTCCGTATTTTAGTGACGGTAAAATGCCTTTTAGCCCTATAGCATAATCTTATTATGTATATTAAAGACATTCGACTCAATCTACATAAGCAAATACGAATAAGAGTAATTTACTATCTACTAGCAAAATCCGCGTAATTACATTAAATGCAGAGATTCTCCTCCGATTCTTCCTTCCTCTTCTTCCCTCCACCTCCCTCTCAAATATGTTTTGCCCTCTCTCATTCCGTTCTCCCTCCACAGTTCCATACGCTTTTCTTCTCTAAGAATTATTATAGGATATTTTAAAACCTGGCAATAAAATTGTTTTATCTTGATTACTCATTTAAAATGTCTGTACTATTGCTTTGCAATCGGCATTGTTCTTGAAACGGTTACATATTTGAATAACAGCAAAGTTAATCACAAGTTGTTATAATTTCTTAAATATTCAGCATATTGAACATAAGTGATAACTAGCGATGACATCTTGGGGACCGATAGTAGGACTGAAACGAAGTTATTGGAGTATGGTACATATATAATAATGTGATATATTTACATTGTTACAATGCACTGGGTACGTAGTGATGCTAACAGAAGAAAAATGGGGCACTAGTTGTGTGTTAGGCTGTGATATTTTGACTAGCAGCGGAAGGTGATTGAGGTTGGGTGGGCGGTAATATAAATATTCTTATTCACGGGAACTCACAGTTTTATTATTTACATAATTCATTTGTCGGCAGTAGTTGTGAGGTAGACTGTGATATTTTGACTAGCAGAGGAAGGCGGTTGAGGTTGGAGGTCGGTAAACATAAATATTACTGATTTATAGGAATTCCAATTTAATATTTATTTAATTCATTTGTTGTTGTGCAACAAGTCATCAGCATCATTATCAGTTCCATTTGCTCTCAAGATACACAGACTACAGTGCTCAACAACATATATTCTTAACGTGTTAAGTGTGAATCGTCTCCGATTGGCACGTAAACAGTTCTTATGTTGTGAAAAATTTCGCCACACGCGAAATCAAAGATAACTAAAACGATAATTCACGATGGCTGCGTTCAGAAACGAATTACTACTACGGTAACTACAATAAGCGTGACAACTGAGCCGAAAACTTTTTGCCTTTATGATCGAATGTCCTGGAGACAGGTGATATTCAGACTTATTAATAATATATGATGGCATTGTAATTAATAGTTATTCAATTGTACGATCATGCTTCCTTCATACTCATGGAACTAATACGTTACATTACTGTCTGCGATGATGAGGCAGCCAAAGCAATTTCCCTACAACATCAACTGAGCATTAGGAGAGACTTGCACCTCTGAAGGTCTAAGTCTATATGCGTGTATCACTGCTTTCCATTTGAGAAAAGTATAAATATTTGAAGCATTGGAAAATTTAAAGCAATAATAAGGGACATCCCGGAGATGATTAACGCCTAAAATTAAAAAAGAAAGATGCATTTGATATAAACTGTGTGACTTAGTGTAATCTACATTTTGTTGTATAGTAAGATTTTGTGTATCTCTTACGGTTTTCCAGTTATGCAAAATTCATCTAGAGTCAAGATAACTCCAAGAATATCTCAGAAAGTTCAAGATGTACATTTTATTTGACATAAAATAACGTAAACATATGCATTTTTAATCAAGAGTCATTTTTTGAAAAAATAACAATTTTCATAAAATGTTGGATGTGAAGTGTAGTTGAGTATGAGATTATTTTCTTGAACATCTTCTCCTGCAACCTTTATTACGCTCGCATTACACTATCATGTGCAGCTGGATGCAACTACTTCAATATTACTCCACCGGCAGCGCCTTCGTCGATTTTTCTCCGATGCTGACGGGCGGATCTAGGCTCTGCGGCGCATGTCTGGATACGTCACGAGTTGTACTACCGGGTGGGGGTTTGGCTTCTCGTCGAGGGAAAAGAAACAGGCAGATGCAAAACCACGTCGGGGACGTTCTTCTTCATTGTGCTAAGGGTGCGCCACACTTCATTGTCAGCTGTGCCGTGTCGTATTCAGTGGAGCGAGCTTTTATTGCAGGACATTTTGACAGGCCTGAAGCGGCCTAATTGCTTTTTTTTTTTTTTTTTTTTTTTAATGTGGCAAGCACGATGAGGAAATTAATAGTTCTAGGGTATCTTTTGTAAATATATTGTTTATTATTCAGTAAATTGGTGGAGTTTGCTTGTGATTTCTTTAATTTAAAGGTTCACCTAATCCTGCCTTCTGCCTTCGTACAGATCCCGTCCTTTGGTCTTCTCTTAAACTTGTGCGCTTCCACAAAATACCATTCCACTAGGGCCCAGCGTAACACCTTGGAAGATGCCGAACTTAAATATCAAATTTGGTGCATAACAATCTTCGTTTTTGAGTTATGCTGTTTACGCACACATGCACACACGCGCGCGCGCTCCGTTCTTTTTCTTAAAGTGCACTTTTGGATTCAGGGAACCTCAAAAACATATTTTCGGTGAAATTTTGACATCGAAATTTTAGGTGGAATACAATATTTTTACTTTCTCTATACATATACATGTACATGGTAGCTAGAGAAAGTATTGCATTCCATTAAAAACATTCGATGTCAAGATTTTACCGGAAATATGTGTTCTAAGGTCCTATGAGTCCGAAAAAAAGTATTTTTGGAAAAAGGTCCACAGGTGTGTGTCTGTAGACAGCATACCTCAAACATGAAAAGGCCATTAAAAACCAAAGCTGGTATTTATGTTTAGTATCTTCTAAAGTTGCGACACAAAGATTTTCAAGAAAATCCCTCACCATAAATTACCCTTTACATGGATTCTTTTTGAAAATTTTGTTTTTCTTAAAATGGCTCCAACGACTTTGATTAAAACACTATATTAAAGATATTTACATCATAAATAAGATGTATATTTTGAATTTACTGCGAATAGCCTCTGAAGACCTCTTTATTCTGGATGAGTTGCAGAATTTTGCATAACGTTTAAACTGTAAGAAATAGACAAAAACTTAATACACTAAACATGTAGACCTCATTAAAACACATAGAGTAATTCCGGGGGGAGATAACCATACCGGAGAGATGACTAATGGCTCTCATTGTCACAGCTGCTTTTGAAATTCGGGTGCCGGCAAACTTTCAATCCTTATAATCGATTGTTGATCACGTGCACTGCTTATGGTAGCATTTCCGCCAGTTTATTTCTGTTGTTACTTTCCAAACAGTCAACTATTTTTCCACTGGTGAATGAAATATTATTTGTCCACCCTTACTTCACCGCGATATAAACAATTTAAAATGTATTCTTCCGCGAACGCACGTGTATACACCACGAGGTGCTAAGCTGCTTCGTCTGCTGTGCAATTGTGAAACCTCGCACATACGTTTGGCAGAAAAAGATACAGCTACCTAATTTCACTGTTCACAAGTAATGATCAACTCTATTAAATGTATAATAAATAAAACAACAAAACAAGTAGGCGAGTCGTTATATATTCAGTACGAAATGTAAAAATTTTCCGTAAAATTATAAAATGCAAACATGTTGTTTTGAAAATTCGCTGAAGTATTCCATACTTACATCACTCCAACAGTTTTTTTTTTTTTTTTTTTAATCTGCAAATTTTAGTATTCACATTTAGACAACCACACACTACACATTTCTGTAATATAATGCCATAATGCAGTGACTTGCCCAGAAGAGCTAACCTGAAGATGGAACAATTCCATTCCTTCAAGAATACGAGTAATCTGCTGCAATTGCAAACGAACTGTCTGAATTATCACAAAGATCGATAATTTGTCGGCCTACGATAATGCCCACCATTCCCGCCAAATCTCACTCTGTTTGCTCTCCCCGAACAATGTGTGATACACATTCACTGCATTTTCAGTTGTCACTTGTAAAGCTGCTTACACAGGATGTCGCACCTCGGCTAATTTAAAAGCTTTGCACACTTTATACTGCTTTCGAAAACACCAGCAAATTCTATCGCTAAGCTGAGAATATTCTTTAATAAAAAAGTAAGGTACTTTTCACAAAACTTTTTACATACACTAGGAATAATTATTTCCTTGCTTATGTTTCACTACACTGGTATTATATGTTTCCGCCATTACTTGCTGACTAGAAGAAGCCGTTGTACTGCACAACGGACATGCATTGTTATATAAAGAAATGATATTTAAATGGTCACTAAATTTTATTCCTTAATCATTCATACTATATTATTCAGACAACACTGCATTGTGTAATACGATATTTCTATACGCACTCAGCAATTTAAGAGGAACTATTTTCTGATGAAGAAAAACAGTAAAACGTTCAACAACCAATCATAGCCATTGCAACCTGTTGCTTTTATTTATATTTCCGGCGAAGTAAGGCTGGACGGAAAATAAGTTTTTTCAAGACAGCAGCTGAAAGCTTTGTGGACAGGATAAGTGCACATTGAGTATATTACTGACATTAATTGCATAATTATATTGTTCTCCTATTTTTGTAGTGGACTGTGACCTTCTCACTTCTACAAATGGGAGAGATGGCTTACAATGTTTCGGGAGAGTTGGCCAACCTTTTCGAAGGTAGATTTTGCATTTTTAAATATGTATATATATATATATATATATATATATATATATATATATATATATATATAAATTCGCTAAAGAACTTGGCCTGAAACACAAGTTTAACAAAGAAACAGAAAAAAACAGGATATGCTTGGCTGACATCTATTCAGACATCCTGATCTTTCTTTACATAAATCCGAAGGCGTTTCTATAGTAATAATTCGAGGAATGAATCGCAAGGAAGTCAAGAACTACTTTCATCTAGTAGAAGAAATACTAGAAGAGTAATGTGTGTTCAACAAACCATCAACTATTTTTAACATGGATGAAACAGGTTGAATAATCATTCAGGGCAGGCGATCGCTGAAAATGGGTCCAAAGCGATTCCCTTGGTGACATCTTCAGAAAAAGTGATGTTATTACAGTTATAGCTTTCTGTAATTCCGAAGGGATACTTCTTCTGTTTCATTAATGAAAGGTAAAAACAAAAAGCAGGAATTCGAAGATGGATTGCCTCCAGTATTAGCTAGCTATCTACATGCCTGAAAAAGCAGCATTTGTAAGCACAAATATATTCTTTGACTGGCCGAGAAACCATTTTGTTCCTCGAAAACCAGAACGGAATGCTAGGTGGACATAAGCATCTTTAAATACGAAAAATGTGTGGCCATCATCCCTGTATAACACGGCTATCTCCCCGCATTCACTTGGGGAGATAACCAATGCATAGGCTTTTAAAATTCAGAATTTGTTCATCCAAAATAAATTTATGTGATCCTACAAAGATTAATCGTCAAAGAAACCATTTAGCTACAAACATATTTTTCTTTCGAAATTCTTCATATAATGAAGCATTTTAAAAACTATGGGTCTCACCCTCTAACTTATCCTAAATTATGTCATATATATTCTTACTTTCTCTACACGTACTATGTACATAGTGTATAGAGGAAGTAGGTATTGCATTGCACCCAACATTTTAATACTGGTTTTCACCGGAAATATACGTTTTGAGATCTCTTGAATTCAAAAACATTTTTAGAAACATGTCCCTGTGTGTGTATGTGGGCAGCATAGCTCAAAAACGTTAAACACCGAATTTAGTATTTAAGTTTGGTATCTTCCAAGGATGCGACACGAATATTCCCACCCCAAACTACCCTTTATATGGAAAATTATTTAAAATGTTTGATTTTCTCAAAAATGTCTCTAACAATTTGATGAAAATACCGTATATTAGAGATATTTATATGGCAAATATAATGTATACCTTGCATTTTCTGGGAATAGTGTCTGAGGACTCCTATATATGACTTTTGTATAACTGATAAACCGTAAGAAATAGACAAAAACTTACTACACAAAAATCTGTAGATCTCGTTAAAACACACCATTTATGTAATATACATATTTTTCGTGGAGTTGACCGTTTCCGAGATATTTCAAGTTATTGATTTCAGTTTTGAAATACTTAAATGTTTCTCATATGGAAGCTTGTCAACCCCTGGCCATACATAGAAACGAACTTGAATTCCATAGTGACCAAATTTTAAACACTTGACTGTTGGTTTAGTCTAGTAATTAGACCACTTCTGCTAATTATTATCTCAATTAGCATGAAACAGAAGAATAAGCCTTTTAATAATAATTTATTACAGAGATGTAGAGAAAGTCACGAGAATGGATCATATCGGCATTTTCTTGTAGAGTTGGCCATTTTTGAGATATTCCTTGTTATTGGTTTCAGTTTTGAACTCTAAATGTTCTCAAACAGGACAATGCAAAGCGAACCGAATCTCAATTATTTCACATAGCGACCAGCTTTTAAAAGATTTGACTATCGCTTTAGCATAGTGCATTCCTTTATTTCCCTACTGCTTACAACGAAGCAAGTAATAAATCCAATTCTGCTAATGTTTACCTCGATTAGCATAATGAGATAAAAGAATCAAATTTTGTAAGAATAGTTTGCATTTGGAACAAGCTAGAGAAAGTTACGCGAATAGAACAAATCAGATTTTATAGATTTACTATTCGCAGTAAAGATAATAAAAATTGTACTTCAGTCTGCCTTCATCAATGCAATAATGCTCCCTTGTGAGTGAGAACACTGACAATACAATTTTAATAGAAAATTGAAAACAATTGCTTTCACACAGTAACCTATATCTATCCACTATGACTGGAAGCCATTAGGCTCTCTAAAAGAAGGCACCTATGTCAAGAGGATAAACGTGTATTGTACTTACCTCTGCATTTAAACCTTGGATAATTACAACGGCGTGAAATAGCTCCCAGAAAGGTATAAAATGGGCCGAGTGTTAAAACATTCAGCAAACAAAGTGATGAATATGACAAAGAGAACAGTAATTGCGTTTCTTTGTTTGACCGTACAAAAGTAAGGCTAATGCCGTATTCATCTTAATACAGTGCTAACAGTGAGCCATATGGCGTACCTTATTTTTAGCCCAGTTAGAGCGTAAAAAATTACACTACAAATTTCGTTCCTGAATTCATGGTGCCGTTTATCATATTATTTCTAATGCTGGAACATAGCAACAAGTCTTACAAAAATAAAAATAAATATATAAACAGTTATAGCAGCTGTTGGAAAGAACTGTTGTTATGCATACTACTAACCTTTTTGTTTCGCCAAACGGTGAATTTTAAATTAAAAAGCCAATGCATATAAGTATGGTATTAATTATTGTATGTATGTATGTATGTATGTATGTATGTATGTATGTATGTATGTATGTATGTATGTATGTATGTATGTATGTATGTATGTATGTATGTATGTATGTATGTATGTATGTATGTATGTATGTATGTATGTATGTATGTATGTATGTATGTATGTATGTATGTATGTATGTATGTATGTATGTATGTATGTATGTATGTATGTATGTATGTATGTATGTATGTATGTATGTATGTATGTATGTATGTATGTATGTATGTATGTATGTATGTATGTATGTATGTATGTATGTATGTATGTATGTATGTATGTATGTATGTATGTATGTATGTATGTATGTATGTATGTATGTATGTATGTATGTATGTATGTATGTATGTATGTATGTATGTATGTATGTATGTATGTATGTATGTATGTATGTATGTATGTATGTATGTATGTATGTATGTATGTATGTATGTATGTATGTATGTATGTATGTATGTATGTATGTATGTATGTATGTATGTATGTATGTATGTATGTATGTATGTATGTATGTATGTATGTATGTATGTATGTATGTATGTATGTATGTATGTATGTATGTATGTATGTATGCATGCATGCATGCATGCATGCATGCATGCATGCATGGATGTATGTATGTATGTATGTATGTATGTATGTATGCATGCATGTATGTATGTATGTATGTATGTATGTGTGCATACAAATCATTTCACACACACACACACACACACATGTACGCGACATTCAATTAAATCCAATACTGTTAAGCACGCAAAGAAAGTAATTAAACAGCTCACGGGATATAGTATTATGTAATGGTACCTGAAGGGCGTTTAAAGGAATGAATTTTATAGGTTATGTGTAGTTATTATTATTATTATTATTATTATTATTATTATTATTATTTTGTAACGTCATAAGCTTGATAGAACAATCGAAACAATGAATGAAGGCAACGAAATAATGCTCAAATGAGCCCGGGGCCCATGGAGCTTAAAGTTAATTAACATTCGTCTTTTCAGGATGGGGTCGGGGTAACGGAATAAAAACCTCACCCGGGTAGCTCACCCTAACCGAGATTCGAACATGGAACCTCTTGAATGTGAGGCGGGCTAACTCTTATTATAGTGCTTCTAATAGTAAACGACAGTTAACGTAAACGAAAGCTCCGCTAGATAAATTTCAAAAACGAAAAGCAATGTACAGCCGCACTTATTCCTAGTAAGCATTTTCTCCGTAATAAATAAATAGACATAAATGTTACAATAACTGAAATTGGACTTGGTTGCTGACGTCTTACACGCTTGCACCGGCATCAGTATGGCTATTGTTTGTTCTTAGATCACTTAACATATCCTGATGTGAGCTAGGCAGACATTGCATTTACCCAAAGGCGACCAATAGATAGATCCGAAAGGTTGGCTAAAAAGTGCGATCACAAAATCACATTTAAATGTTTTGCCGGTTTAGTGAGACACTATTAAACAAAACACTTTCATTTGCACACTACATTAAAGAGGAAGCGGTAGTGCTGTTAGTAACGCACAGCGCGTATTAGAATAAACTTTATACATTCGCGAATAAATGACCCGTTTGCTATATGGTGCAATAAAACCATTGTTACTATTCGTAAACTGGCCTGCAATTTTGCAAGATTGTTGGCCTATGTTTACATTGTAAACGCATACTGCGGTTTGGTGATGCGTAGGACTACGATTATGACTATATCGTTTTCTGTGGTGTGGTTAGTAATTTTACTTTTTAAGTGTTGCTGTTGGAATGGTATTTTTTTACTTATTTTGGGAAGCGTATTTCTCTACTCGTACAACAAATAGAGACATTTGTACTTCAGCCAAAATTCGATACCGATATTTCATTGAAAACATCACAATTCCCTATCTAATGTTCTTGTTTAATATGCCAATTAACAACTGTGCTATATCGGAAGACTAGAAAACCACGATTGCAGTTCCAATATATAAAGGAGGAATAAAACAGAAAAAAAATCAATTATAGACCTGTTAGCGTAACTTCAGTAGTGTGTAAAGTAATGGAACATTTAATTACAGAATACATAAGAGATGAGTCAGAAAACAAGAAATGACAACATGGGTTTAGATCAGGCTATTCGTGTGAAAGTAAAATAATCTCATTATTTCAGGATTTGGCAGGTGAGGTGGATGCATGCGGAAGGATTGAAGCAGTGGTGATAGACTTTTCCAAAGCTTTTGACGTAGTGCCGCATAATTTACTCACCCGAAAGCTAGCAAAAACGGGAATCGATAATCGCGTAGTATCGAGGAGAGAACATTTTTTTGAAAGGAAGGATACAAAGATTAAGAGTAGGTAAAGAACTGTCTGAAAAGGGTTTTGTATGTTCGGGTGTGCCCCAAGGTTCGGTACTAGGCCCGTTACTTTTTCTTATCTTTGTTAATGATATAACTATATACATTAAATGTCAGATAAGATTGTTCGGAGACGATTGTGTTATTTATAATAAGATTCGAAATTCCATGCATGAGATCGCTCTTCAGGCTGACCTGACCTAAATGAAATAAGTAGGTGGGCTGCCGCAAACAAAATGACAATTAATGCTAGGAAAAGCAAGTCAATTGTTTTTAGTCGTACTAAGGGGAAAGTTCTGCATAGCTATCATATGGGCAGCGAACAAATTCCACAGGTGGACAGCTGTAAATATTTGGGAGTGTGCTTGACAAGAAATGTTGGATGGGAGGAAAGCGTGGAAGACATTGCACTTCGTAATGAGAATACTGAAGAAAGGGAGCGCCAAGTCCAGGGAAATTCCTACAAGTCCCTAGTGCGGCAGGTTATGGAATACGGAGTGGCATGCTGGCACCCATACAGGGTTAATCAAACTGATTCGTTGAAAAAGATACATAGAAGGCCTGTAAAATTTATAAAGAGAGGTAAACATTTAAGACTTACGAAAGGCGAAGAGAATAAATGGGAGCCGTTATAAGTTAGGCGCAAAAGACGTAGGTTAGTATGGGTGGACGTTAGAAAGAGATTAGAAAAACCGACAAACTACGGACGAAACGATCATTTGTATAAAATTAAGGGTAGAAGATACAGAACCTACATAGGACAATTTTCTTTTGTTAATAGGACCATTGAAGAATGGAATGAATTGCCTGTAGCAGCCTTTCAGGGCTGCCCTCTGACCTTAGAGAAGTTTAGGGATAATTTAAAGAGAGTAAATGCTAAATATTAATTAAAGTAAATATTGTGAAGTAATTAAGTATCTCAAAAATTGTTCTATAGTAATAATGATGAGGCTTCATAGTAACTTTTTATAAACATGCTGGTAATTCATATAGTATTGCAATATTGAATAATAATTAAATATAAAATATAATATAAAATAATTAAAAAAACATGAATATCTAATGCTAGTTGTATTAATATTCTTAATTTAACTGTAAGATTATTATTGTAAGTGAATTTTGTACATTTAACTCTGCCATCGGGCAGTACCCAATTGCAGAGAAGAAAATTCACACACGCACACATACACATGTTTTGAAGCTCCCTAAATTAAACAAAATCTGATGTGTTCCATTCAAATGACTTCCTCTCTGTAGCAAATTATTGTTAGTAAGTTTATTCTTCTATATACTTCAACTGATCGAGATAACATTAGCAGAAACGGTCTAGTTACTTAGTTCCTTACAAGTAGAGAGGAAATAAGGGAATACATTAAGTTAAACTGACAATAAAATATCTTAAATATTTTAACGTCCATATTTTTTGTGCAGTAGATACGTTTTTGTCTATCTCTTACGGTTTACCAGTTATGCAAAATTAGGAAAATTGATCCAGAATAAATAGGTCTTCAGAGACTATTCCCAGAAAATTCAAGATATACATTTTATTTGACGTGTAAATATCTTAAATGTAAGAGATTTTAATCAAAATCATTAGAGCCAGTTTTAAGAAAACCAAAATTTTCGAAACTTTATCCATGTGAAGGGTAGGTGGAGAGGATGGGGAGAGATTTTCTTGAAAATCTTCGTGTCACACTCTTGGAAGATACTGAACTTAAAAATCTGATGTGTTACACTCACATGACTTTCTCTAGCTGCACTACAAACCTCCTACAACAGATTTTTCTTCTTTGTACACAATGATAATCGAGATAAATATTAGCAGAATGTTCTTATTACTTAGTTCCTTATAATTAGAAGGGAATAAGGGAAATGCGCTATGCTAAAGTGATTGTCAAATGTTTTTAATAGGTGTCGTTATGCGATTGTCATTGCAAATCACTTCTTTGCTTGGCCAGGAGTAGAGCAAAAGAAAAACGGACACTTCCTCTCTGAGAAAAGTTTAAGTATTTCACAATTGAAACAAATAACTAGGAATATCTTGGAAACGGTTACTTCTAAAACAAAAACGTAAAGGACACAGATTGTGTGTTTTGTCGCGATGTACATTTTTTGTGTAGTGAGTGTTTTCTATATCATACCATTTAGCAGCTAAGCAAAATTCGGCAAGATTCATCCAGAATAAAGGGGTCTTCAGAGGCTATTCCCAAAAAATTCGAGATATACATTTTATTTCGGACATAAATAGCTTTAATATACGGGACTTTAATCAAAATCGTAAGAGCTATTTTTAAGAAAATCAAAATTTTCGAAATTTGTTCCATGTAAAGGGTAGTTTGTGGTGGGGGATTTTTTTTAAAATCTTCGTGTCGCATCCTTGGAAGAAAATAAACCCAAATACCAAATTTGGTATTTAACGGTCTTTTCGTTTTGGGGCTAGGCTGTCCACACACACACACAGACAGACAGACAGTCACACACACACACACACACACATACACACACGGACCTTTTTTTTAAAAATCTGATGTGTTCCATTCACATGACTTTCTCTACTCCTGTGTAACAAATTATTGTTAATAAGCTTATTCTTCTATTTATTTCATGCTAATCGAGAAAAAATAGCAGAAATAGTGTTATTACTTACTTCCTTGTAAGTAGAAGCGAAATATGGGAGTATCATAGGTTAAAGTGAAGTCAAAAGCTGGTTGCTATGGACTGAAGTTCCTTTGTTTGTATGGACACGAGTTGAGAAATTCCTGTATGAGAAAAGTACAAGTTTTTCAAAGCTGAAACCAAAAACAAGGAATATTTCGAAAATGATCAACTTCCCCCCCAAAATGTATATAACATAAATTGTGTGTTTTAATGTGCTCTACATGTTTTGTGTAGTAAGTTTTTGATAATTTCTTACAATTTAGCAGTTATGCAAAATTCATCCAGAATAAAGTATTCTTCAGAGGCTATTCCCAGAAAATTCAAGATATACATATTATTTGTCAAGTATATATCTTTAATATACGATATTTTAATCAAAATCGTTAGAGCCATTTTTGAGGAAATCGAAATTTTTGAAAAAAGTTCCATGTAAAGGATAGATTGGGTTTGGTGGATTTTCTTGAAAATCTTCATGTCGCATCTTTGGAAGAGACTAAACTTAAATACCAAGTTTGGTATTTAACGATCTTTTCGTTTTTGAGCTATGTTGTGCACTAACACACAGACACACACACATACAGAGACACACACACAGGCACACACATGGACATTTTTCCAAAAATGTTTTTTTTTAGATTCAGGAGGACCCAAATCATGTATTTCCGGTAAAATCTCGGTATCGAAATTTTGGGTGCAATACAATACCTTCTCTATACACTAATGTACATAGTACGTATAGATAAAATAAAATGCTTTTTTCGGACTCAGGGGACCCAAAAGCATATATTTCCGGTGAAATTGGTATCGAATTTTTGGGTGCATTACAATACCTTCTCTATCCCTATGTACATTGTACATATGGGGCTAGAGAAAGTAAAAATGAAGTTTGGTATTTAACAGACTTTTCGTTTTTGAGCTATACTCCCCACAGACAGACACACACACACACACACACAAGCGAACAGTTTTTCAAAATGTTTTTTTTGGGGGGGTATTCCGGGATTCCCATAACATGTATTTCCGGTGAAATATCGGTATCGAATTTTTGGATGCAATACATTGTATACACTAGGTATGTACATAGTACGTGCAGATAAAGTAAACATCTTTTGTGTTCCCTTCACATGACGGTCAACCCTGCAAAAAAAATCTGTGTAACACTCACATGACTTGCTCTAACTGTTCTACAAAAAATTAGTCTTCTCTCTACACCATACTAATCGAGATAAACATTACCAGATGTACTTATTACTTAGTTCCTTATAAGTAGAAGGGAACTAAAGGAATGCACTATGCTAAAGCGATAGTCAAATGTTTTAAAAGCTATCGTTATGCGATTGTCATTGAAATGACAATGCTTGGCTATAAATAGAACAAAAGAAAAACGGACGCTTCCTGTCTGCGAAAAGTATTTTAAAATTGAAACCAATAACAAGGAATATGTTGGAAACAGTCAACTCTTCAACAAAAATGCATATGACATAAATTGTGTGTTGGAATGAGATCTATAATCTTGTGCAATAAGTTTTTGTTTATCTCTTACAGTTTAACCGTTGTGAACATTTCTGCAAAAACCAACCAGAATAAAGTGTTTTTTAGAGCCTATTCCCAAAAAATTCAAAATATAGTTGTAAATAACTTTAATATAGGGTAGTTTAATCAAAATCGTTAGAGGCCGTTTTGAGAAAAACAAAGTCTTCAAAATGTTTTTATGTAAAGGACAGTTGGGGGTGGGGGGATTTTCTTGATAATGTTCGGGTCGCATCCTTGGATGATACTGAACTCAAATACCGAGTTTGGTATTTAACGGACTTTTCGTTTCTGAGCTATGCTGCCCACAAATATACACACACATACACACACACACACAGACAAACACACATACTGACAGACAGACAGACAGACACACACACGGACATTTTTCTAAAAGTGCCTTTTTTGGATTCAGGGGGTCTCAAAACATATATTTCCAGTAAAATCCCGGAATCGAATTTTTGGGTGCAATACAATACCTTCTCTGTACAATATGTACATAGTTCGTGTAGAGAAAGTAATACATTAAAATTATTTGGAATTGCACAAAAATAAGTGCTTTAAGGTGATGCATCTGTATAATTTGATAAAAATTGTGAAAAATTAATATTTTTCAGCATAAAATGATATTCTATCTAAGCTTTAAGCGAATATATCATTTCTCCCCCCTGGCGTACTGTAACTACTAATTAACTGAAGCTATAGTCGGGTAGACGCATGCTTATTAATAGGCACTCTCAACTTTAGACCTTATTTTGTTACAAACTTATTCCCATCACTTTCCATTTTCAATAACTTTCACACGAATCAATTTGTAACTACTTTTATTTAAAAATAATCTGATATGTTACACTCACATGACTTTCTCTAGTTACTCTACAAACGAACTTCTTACAAAAGATAACTCTTCTTTCAATGCTAATCGAGATAAACATTAGCAGAACTTTATTACTTAATTCCTTATAAGTAGACTGGAGCTAAGGGAATGCACAAGGCCAAAGTGATATATATATATATATATATATATATATATATAACATAAATTGTGTGTTTTAACGTGATCTACATTTTTTTGCGGTAAGTTTTTGTTCATCTGTTACGGTTTAGCAGTTATGCAAAATTCCGTTAAATTCATCCATGATAAAGTAGTCTTCAGAGGTTCTCAGAAAATTCAGATATACATTTTATTTGTCAGTAAATATTTTTAATATACGATATTTTAATTAAAATCGTTTGAGCCATTTTTGAGAAAATAAAATACCAAGTTTGGTATTCAACGATCCTTTCGTTTTTGTGCTATGCTGTCCACAGACAGACAGACACACACACACATGGGCGTTTTTCTAAAAGTGCTTTTTTTTGGATAGGGGGACCCAAAACATATTTTCGTTGAAATCTCGGTATCGAATTTTTGGGTGGAATGCAATACCTTCTCTATACACTATGTACAAGGTACTGTAGAGAAAATAAAAAGTGAGAGTTAGGCTATTTTTACTTTCTATACATGTACTATGTACATAGTGTATAGAGAAGGTATGTAATGTACCCAAAAATTCGATACCGAGATTTCAACGGAAATACATGTTTTGGGTACCCTTGAATCCAAAAAAAGCATTTCTGGAAAAAGGTCCCTGTGTGTGCGTGTGTGCGTGTGTGTGTTTCTGTAGACAGCATAGCTCAAAAAAGAAAATACCGTTAAATATCAAACTTGGTATTTAAGTTTGGTATCTTGCAAGGAAGTGACACGAAGATTTTCAACAAAATCCCCCACCCCCAATTATCCTTTACATGGAACTTTTTTCGAAAATTTTGATTTTCTCAAAAATGGCTCTAATGATTTTGATTAAAATATCATATATTAAGGATATTTACTTGACAAATATTAGGTTGGGTCATAAGTAATGTCGGTTTTTTGATTTTGGTGTTTTGAAAATTTATTGGGTTTCTTTGGTTGGGCAATGCTATTTACAGGATGCCATGGCTAGTGCTGCGTACCTTGCGAGCGACTTCAGTTGTTAATAAACAATCACAAAATGGAGATAACAAAGTTTGAACTTATAGTCCTTCTAAAGCACTACTGGAAACAAGATTATAAAGCCACTGCCGCAGCTCGAAGAATATGTGAAGTGGAAGGAGAAGGTGTCGTTAGTGAGCGTGTGGCACAACAATGGTTCTAACGTTTCAGCAATGTAGATGAAGATACTAAAGATTTACCATGTTCTGGAATACCTACACTATGGAATATTGAGGATGCGCGCCAAGTTTTGGGAGAAATCCGCAATAGGATCCGTAGGCTTTCAGAAGAACTTGGTGCATCAAAAGATACCATACATCGCCACATTAAGACACTTGGAAAATCATACAGAAGCTGTAGATCTGTATCTCATGAACTGACACCTCAACAGGCTCAACGTAGAGTACATATCTGTCGGGAGCTTATCCGTAATTCCATGGATGATAGACTTGTCAGGAGAATTGTCACATGTGATGAGAAATAGGTATATTACCGAAACCCAGATGCCTCGAAACAGTGGCTTGATCCACGCCAACCTGCCAAAGTCATCGTTAAAAAAAAAAAACGGTTCGATCCCAAAGTAATGCGTGTCTGGTGGAATTTGAAGATGTGATTCATTAGGAGTTTGTTCCAAACGGGCGGGCGATTGATGCGGATCTTTATCCTCAACAACTGGAACGAATTCATGAAATTTTGAGACGGAGATACCCAGCATTAGTTAACCGAAAAAGAGTTCTATTGCAACAGGACAATACAAGGCCCCATACTGCAGGAACAACTATGGAGAAAATTCAGGAATTGGGAGGAATCGAACTGCTACCTCACCCAGCATACAGCCCTGATCTCGCACCATCAGATTATCATCTTTTTCGATCCATGGCCCATTTTTTACGTGGAAGAAATTTTTACAAACTTGGAAGCAGTGCAAATGGACCTCACCGAATTCTTCGCATCAAAAACCAGAGGCTGGTACCGTCGTGGGATAATAGACCTCTCTGAAAGATGGCGCAAGATCATAGAATCTAATGGTCAGTACTTTGAGGATTAGTTAATTGCTTGTCAGAACACATTTCAAATTGTTGTTTTTCTTAAAAAACTACATATTTATGAGACAGCATCTATAAAATGTATATCTTGAATTTTCTGGGAATATCCTCTGAAGACTACTTTATTCTGGATGAATTTAACGGAATTTTACATAACTGCTAAACCTTAAGAAATAGACAAAAACTTACCACACAAAAACGTAGAGCACATTAAAACACACAATTTATGTTATATACATTTCTTTCGGGAATTGATCGTTTTTGAGATATTCCTTGTTTTTTGTTTCAGCTTTGAAAAACTTATACTTTTCTCACACGGGAATTTGTCAACTCGTGTCCATACAAACAAAGGAACTTCAGTCACATAGCAACCAGCTTTTGACTATCATTTTAACCTATGGTACTCCCTTATCAAGCTTCTATTTACAAGGACGCTAGTAATATGAATATTTGTGCTAATTTTTTCTCGATTAGCATGAAGTAAATAGAAGCATTAGCTTTTTATTTTCTCTATACGCACTATGTACATAGTTTATAGAGAAGGTATTGCACTCCGCCAAAAATTCGATAACGAGATTTCAACGGAAATATATGTTTTAGGGTCCCCTGTATCCAAAAAAAGCATTTTCACTAAAAGGTCCATGTGTGTGCGTGTCCGTGTGTCAGTGTGTCAGTGTGTCCGTGTGTCTGTGAACACGATAACTCAAAAACGAAAAGTCGGTAAAATACCAAACGTGGTATTTAAGTTTAGTATCTTCCAGAGATGCGACACGAAGATTTTGAGAAAAATTCCCCCACACCAAACTACACTTTACATTTAACTTTTTTCGAAAATTTTGATTTTCTCAAAAATGGCTCTAACGATTTTGATTAAAATTTCGTATATTAAAGATATTTACCTGACAAATAAAATGCATATCTTGAATTTTCTGGGAATAGTCTCTGAAGAGTATTTATTCTGGATAAATTTTACGGAATTTTGAATAATTGCTAAACCGTAAGACATGGACAAAAAATGAAAACTCACCACATGAAAAATGTAGAGCACGCTAAACACACAATTTATGTTATACACATTTTTTTTGTGGAGTCATCGTTTTTGAGTCATTCCTTGTTTCTGGTTTCTGCTATGAAAACTTATACTTTTCTCATATAGGAATTTGTCAACTGCTTCCATACAAACAAAGGAACTTCGGTGACATAGCAACCAGCAAGGAACAAAGCAAACATAGCAACCGGCAAGGAACAAAATAATAAGACTATTTCTGCTATTTTAGTCTGATTAACATGAAGTAAATAGAAGTATAAGCTTTTTAAGAGTAATTTGTTGCAGAGTTGTAGAGAAAATCATGTGAATGGTACACATCAGATTTTTAACAATAATTTGTTGCAGAGATGTACAGAAAGTCATGTGAATGGAACACATCAGATTTTTATGCTCATGCCTTCAAATGTTTACTATAACATAAATGTAATTAGGAAATATTTCCTTCTGCAAAGTCTGTACTGGCCCCGCCTGGCTTTCTTATGTCTTCCCTGCTCAAAACTCGGTTTATAGAACACATGCTTGCTCCCTGTATTTACAGGAAACCATGCAGTGAACATCAGTCTTTACATACCCCAAATGCGGTCTGTGTTCACGAGCCGCTACTGTTCCTACTACCAAATCACTTACATTAATCTTTCCGTGAACCTCGTCTACAAACGCTCCCAAGGTTGCTGCGGACTTGAGGTACAAGTTGAGCAAGTTACACTGCAACATTCATTCTAGAGACTGTACTTGTTCCACTAGAGAGGAATGCTTATTCCATCCGCCCACACGTTCAGGTACTGCTGGAATCTTCACCCTTGTTTCCTCCGGCAGATTCAACGTGTCTAACCTCCCTCCCCTCCTCTACAGCTGCTAGCGAATGTAGAGCAACAACTACAAGGAGTCGAAATGAAATTCTTTACAGCACACCGCAAAAACGGAGTCGCGGCAGTGTAACGAAACAACTATGTTTAAATGAAAACTGGAGAGATACCTGCATTAACCATGTACTGTTCGCTCGAAAAGTTCAACACGCATATTATTGTTAAAAAATCTGATGTGTTACACTCACATAAATTTCTATAGCTACTCTACAAACAAACGTCTTAGGAAAGATAATTCTTCTTTCAACACCTTGCTAATCGAGATAAACATTAGCAGAATTTTATTACTTAGTTCCTTATAAGTAGAATGGAACCAAGAGAATGCACTATGCTAAAGTGATAGTCAAATGTTTTAAAAGGCTGTCGTTATGCGATTGTCATTGCAAATCGCTTCTTACCTTGGCCAGGAGTAGAACAAAAGAAAAACGGGACACTTCCGTCTGAGAAAAGTATAAGTACTTCACAATTGAAACTATGACAAGACATATCTCGAAAACGGTAAACTCCACGAAGAAAATGTATATGACATAACTTATGTATTTTAACAAGATCTGCATTATTTGTATTGTAAGTTTTTACCTATCTCTTACGGTTTACTAGTTAAGCCAAATTAAGCAAAATTCATCCAGAGTAACAGGTCTTTAGGAAGCTATTCCCAGAAAATTCAAGATATACATTTTATTTGTGGTAGAAATGGGTTTAATTTGTGGTATTTTAATCAAAATCGTTAGAGCCATTTTTAAGAAAACCAAAATTTTTGAAAATATTTCCATGTAAAGGGTAAATAAGGGTTGGGGGCTTTCCTTGAAAATCTTCGTGTCGCATCTTTGGAAGAGACCAAACTTAAAATACCAAGTTTGGTATTTAACTGTCTTTTCGTTTATGAGTTATGCTGTCTATAGACCCCCCCCACACACACACACACAGACATGAACACACACACACACAAGGACCTTTTTCTGAAAATTATTTTTTGGATTTAGGGGGTCCTTAAACATGTATTTCCGGTGAAATCTCGACATCGAATATTTGGTTGGAATACAGTACTTCTCTATCCCTATGTACATTGTATATACGGGGCTAGAGAAAGTAAAACAATATAACAAAAAATCTTATGTGTACCATTCACATTACTTTCTCTATATTTCTGCAACAAATTATTCTTAAAAAGCTTATACTTCTATTTATTTCATTCTAATCATAAAAAAGTTAGCAGAAATAGTCTTATTACTTGCTTCCTTGTAAGTAGAAGCGAAATAAGGGACTACCATAGGTTAAAGTGATAGTCAAAAGCTGGTTGCTATGTCACTGAAGTTCCTTTGTTTGTATGGACAGCAGTTGACAAATTCCAGTATGAGAAAAGTATAAGTTTTTCAAAGCAGAAAACAAAAACAAGGAATGTCTCAAAAACGATGAACTCCACGAAAAAAATGTGCATAGCATAAATTGTGTGTTTTTGCGTGCTCTACATTTTTCATGTAGTACGTTTTTGTCCATCTCTTACGGTTTAGCAGTTATTCAAAATTCTGTAAAATTCATCCAGAATAAAGTACTCTTCAGAGGCTATTCCCAGAAAATTCAAGATATACATTTTATTTTCCAGGTAAATATCTTTAATATACGAACTTTTAATCAAAATCGTTACAGCCATTTTTGAGAAAATAAAACTTTTCGAAAAATGTTCCATGTAAAGGGTAGTTGGGGGTGAGGGGATTTTTCTCAAAATCTACGTGTCGCATCCCTGGAAGATACTACACTTAAATACCAAGTTTAGTATTTTGCCTTTTTCCGAAAATGCTTTTTTTTAGATAAAGGGGGCCCTAAAACATATTTCCAATGAAATCTCGTAATCGAATTTTTGGGTGGAGTGCAATACCTTCTCTATACACTATGTACACAGTGCGTATAGAGAAAGTAAAAATCACGTGACTTTATCTAGTTATTCTTCAGCAGGCGTATCATAAAAAGGCTTATGCTCCTATCTATTTCGCGTTAATCGAGATAAACACATGCAGAAATACTTCTATTAGTATATTTTTCACGTTATACGTACAATGGGGTTAAGGGAGTAAAATAAGCTTAAGCGCGAAGAATAACATCTTTAAAAAGCTGGTCGTTATTGGAGGCTTTGAAATTACTTTCTCTATGCTTCACCAGCAGAACGTAAACCGAATAATGACTTTCATTTCAGAAAGTTTTAACTCATAACACAAAATATCTCAAAAATAGTTAACTGCATAAAAATACATCTAACATAGATTGTGCGTTTTGACGAGATTTGTATATTTTATTTAGTAAGCTTTTGTCTTTCTCTTAGGGTTTAGTAGCTACACAAAAGACATCCCAATTGAAGAGAGCTTCAGAGGCTATTCCCAGAAAATTCAAGATATAAGTTTAATTTGTTAAACAATATCCTAAACAGAGTGTTTTTATCAAAATTTACCGATGTTTTCACAGCAGTCCCGTTTTCCTCTTCTTCAGTATCTCCCAAGGATGCAAAACGAAGATTTTTCGTATATCAAAGATATTTAAATCACAGATAAAATGTATATCTTGTATTTTCTGGGAATAGCTTCTGAAGACCTTGTTGTGGATGAGTTTTGCTGAATTTTGCCTAGCTAATAAATCATAAGAGGTAGATAAAAACGATATGCACAAAAAATGTAGATCTCGTTAAAACACATAATTTATGTCGTATATCTTTTTTCTTATAGGGTTGATCGTTTTCGAGATATATCTTGTTATTGGTTTCAATTTAAACTACGTTAACTCTTCTCAAACAGGAAGTCACCTTTCGTTTCGTCTGTCTTTGTTACACTGGCCATGCAAAACAAATCAAATTTCTATTGTTTCACATAGAGACCAGCTTTTAAAACATTTGTCTATCGCGTTGGCTCAGTGTATTCTCTTATTTCCCTTTTCTTCCAAGGAAGCAATCAAGGAAAATGAAATGGAGTTTTATTTATGGACGCTCTTTAACGGCTGTGGTTCTCAGCGTCCCATTCTATACTGGGCATGAAAGATCGCTTAATTTTCTCAAAGGCCTCTTTTATCAGACCTAGGTTCTTTAACGTGCCGTAAATTTACGACACAGGACCAACGGCTTTACTTCCTTTCCGAAGGAAGCCATGCTAAGGATCTTTACGCCCGCATATGAAGTTAGCACGGTAACCATTACACCGGAGGGCGACAAGAAAGCAAGTAATAAAACCATTTCTGATAATGTATATCTCGATTAGCATGACGTAGATAAATGCATAACTTTGTAATGAAAATTACAAGTTTGTGGAACAGCTAGAGAAGGTCATGTTAATGGAACAAATCAGCTTTTTTTAAAAAAAAGGTATGTATATGTGTGTGTCCGTGTATTTGTAAGCAGCATAACTGAAAAAGGAAAAGTCGGTTAAATGCCTTAAACACCCATCTTTCAAGGATGCGACACGAATATTTTCAAGTTTGATTAAAACACCATATACAAGATATTTTGATCACAAATAAAAATATATATCTTGAATTTTTTGGGAATAGTCTCTGAAGTCCTCTTTATTTTGGATGGCTTTTGAACTGTGAGGCAAAAACTTACTACACAAAAAATTGCAATTCTTGTTAAACCCATAATTGAGCTATATATGATTTCGTGAAGCTAACCATTTCCAAGCTATTCCTTATTATTTATTCCTAAATGTCTAATATCTAGATTTTTCTCAAACGGCAGGTCATTATTCACTTTTTCATCCCGGGCATCACATTGCGGCGGCTTTTGGCTATTGCTTTAGCCAGCTCATTCCTTTATTTCTCTTACAATTACAAGAAACTAAGTAATAATACCATTTCTGCTAATATTTATCTCGCTAATGAAGTAGATGGAAGAATAGACCCATTGTGGGAATAGTTTGTTTCAGAATAGGTAGAGAAAGTTATGGGAATGGAATTCATCAGATTTCTCTAATTATATTGTATCATTTTCGTTTTAATAATTGTATATTCAAAAGTTACATGATAAGGACGAATAACTGACAGCAACGGTTAATGTGGGGATAGCACAGTGCGACCGAGACGAAAAGTTGACCAGAGAAAACAAGTCCCATTGCGCCTGAGATATATCACACATCCTGCTGAGTCGCCCTCCGTGGTGTAATGGTTACCATACTAGCTTCATATACCCAAGGTCGTGGGTTCAAACCCGGCGGAGGACGATGGATTTTTTCGGGTGGGAAGGGAAGGGAAGTAAAGCCGTTGGTCCTGTGTCGTAGATTTACACGTAAAAGAGCCTCAAGCCTGATAGAGAGGCCTCTGAGCAAAATTAAGCGGTCTTTCACGCCCAATATAGAATGGGACGCTGAGAACCACAGCAGTTAAAGAGCGTCTATAAATAACACGCCATTTCCATTTTACATCCTTATGAGAGACTTGGTCCAGCGTGCATTCAGCCTCGTGATGCCTCTGGGAAGTTACTCTACGGAAGAGCAGTGGCTCCAGATTGCATAGACCGCATTAACCGGCCGGGAGAGACTCGGAACTCCAATCACGTCTCACCCTTCAGTACTGAATCCCATTCATGACGCTTGTAATGGGCAGAGGTTGGAGACGTAGCAGTCGGGCGATATACCTTGGTCCGATTTCGGATTATAGTGCCGCAGAGTTTTTTCTTCTTCTTTCTTTCTTTCCGATGAGCGGCCTGGGATGTTTTTCGTCAAGCCCATGCGCAACCTGACGTCAACACTATCTACCTATTGATACATAAAGTTCTTGGTGCATTAGTAGAACGCATTCATATCTTCCTTGACTCGTTGAGTGTCTTCCTTGGCAGCCCTAATCTACACGCTTCCAAGCAACTAAGAATAAACAAATCGAAGTAAAAGAATACCTTTTAAAAACTCAAATGACAATATACAACAACATTTCAATAAGGCTCTATTCGTAAAACCAGTTTCCTAAACTGGTGGGGTCGAATCTGAACGATCATTTAAAGCTTCTTAGCCCCCATTTGAACTTTAAATCACTTTTTTGGGGCACATACGCCTAAACAACTGCCAGAACACCAGCAAAATAATCACCGCTACTCAATACATATTCCAATGTCATAGTATCTATCTCCTTGCATACGAATTTAAATTCTCTCGTCTTTAATATAAGTTCGCGAAGTTAAAGTAAAAGTGAACGTCGGTTAAAATGATTACCTGCATAAGGTTTTTCCGGGGGTTTCCTTATACCGAGACGACGAATATCGGATAAGTAAGTTCTATGAATCTGCGGCCCATTTGAACATCATTTCAAACATTTCGTTCGTTCACCGTTTGTTAAGACTTATGTACCTAGCTAAAGAACGTTAAACTTCAAGATAGATAAATAAGCTCACCTCTGTGCTGTAGGCGTAGCTTGACTTCCTCACACTCAAGAGATCCTGAGTTTGAATATCGGTCAGTATGAGTTATCCAAACAAGAGTTTTCGATTCGCTTACTTTAGAAAACTAATGTCGGGTAAGGTTATGCTTTATGGATTTCGAGTTAATTTGAAAACATTTTCACCCATTTCATTCATTCATAGTCCGATATGACTTACCAGGTTAAAGGGTGTATACTACAAGCAAAAAGGATCTATGTATAAATAAAAGAAAAAAAAAAGTAAAATAAATTAAAAGTTCAAGAGAACGGATCAACAATTTTATTTGCTTTAAAATGTAAACACAACAGGGATTTTCGGGTAAGAATCTAAAATTCTGATATGAAATAGTGCGAAATCAACATTTCAAACACTCAGCGCCTGAAGTTTGGTATTTAACGAAATTTTTATTTTTGAGTTATGCTATTTTCACATACACACATTAACCTTTTTCTAAAATACAGTTTTGGATTAGGTGACCTCAAAACATGTATTTCCAGTGAAATCTTCGTATCAAATTTTTGGTTGAAATATAATATCTTTTCTCTCTATTATATACGTATTTACATTGGTAGAGAAAATAAAATGTTCTTATTCAGGGGTTCTCAAAACATGTTTTTCAGCTGAAATCTCTGAATACAATTGTACTTGGTAGAAAACAGGTACATATCGTTATACTAAAGAGAAATCAAAAATGGAAATATTGGGCTAGTTAATTACTTTAGATATTAGTGTCAAAACTTTATAAACATATGCTGTTGGGGTAAATAATTAATTCATATCAAAATTTCGTTAGCCATTTGTGTACCTAACTCTGTTACTGTGCAGAAACATTAGTTTCGATCACATAAAGAAGAGAAATGGAAATGGCGTGTTATTTATGGACGCTCTTTAACTGCTGTGGTTTTCAGCGTCGCATTCTAAATTGGGCGTGAAAGACCGCTTAATTTTGCTCAGAGGCCTCTCTTATCAGGCTTGAGGTTCTTTTACGTGCCGTAAATCTACGACGCGGGGCCAACGGCTTTACTTCCCTTCCATCGTCCTCCGTCGGGTTTGAACACGCGACCTTGGGTTTTTTTTTTGTGAAGTTAATAAATATTAAAACACAATTAAACTTGTTAGTAGCTCATTCTCTTTAATAAAGAAGAGGCATATTAAAGAGCATGTACTACTAAAAAGTTTAATTATGTTTTAATATTTATTAGCTTTACAAAAAAACCCAAAAAACTCTAATTATCATAAGTAAATTATGAGATTGCCAACTTTTATTTGATAAGACTATAATAATAACAATGATTAGCCTATATGGGCGGGAAGAACAATATTCCTAATATGCTATTTTTCTTGATGTATATTTGCACCGAAATCAGTGCAACTTGATATCCATATAATAAATCGTAGCCACAATGCTTACAGAATTTGTTGAACTGGTTCCACACGCTCTCTCTGTTGCTTTTAGTATTCTGCGGTTTTGAGTTTTCAATTAATTTATCTACTTCAGTGATAGACTTATTCCCAAAACGTTTTGGAACTTCCGCCATTATGTACGGGAATATCACTGTACATGATACTATTATTATGAGACGACATTAGTTCACAGAGAAAATAATTGCACGTAATACAATACGTTTAGAAAAACAATTGCACGTGGTGTTATAAAAACGATTAAAATGCAGAGATTACGAGTATTAATAGTCAGTTCAAAAATATCATATAAAATGTAAGTTATACTGTGAGAACGACAGAGGATACATTGAAGAGAGAGAGAGAGAGAGAGAGAGAGAGAGAGAGAGATACACACACACTGTGCTAGAAAGACAGAAATGAAATGTAAGTTATATCGACAGAACAACAAAGAGGATTCTGGAAAAGGGAGAGAGACAGGTACAGAGAAGTGAAATGCAGGGTTGAGAAAGACGGAAATTTGGGAGAGTGTGAAAGAAAGATGGAGAGATAATGTGAAGGAGAGAAAAGGAGAAAGGCAAATAGAAGAATGTGAACATTTAAACTCAAAATTAAAGTTGTGTGTGTGTGTCTGTGGACAGCATAGCTAAAAACGAAAAGACCGCTAAATACCAAACTTGGTATTTAAGTTTGGTTACTTCCAAGGATGCGACCGAAGGTTTTCAAGAAAATCCCCCACCCCCAACTACCCTTTACATGGAAACAATTTCAAAATTTTTGATTTTCTCATAAATAACCCTAACGATTTTTATTAAAATCTCTTTATTATATTTATGCTAAATAGAATGTATATCTTGAATTTTCTGGGAATAGCCTCTGAAAACCTCTTTATTCTGGATGATTGATATTGAATTTTGCATAGCTGGTAAACCGTAAGAGACAGACAAAAAAGTATTACACAAAAGACGTAGATCTCGATAGAACATACAATTTATGTGTTATACACCTTTTTTGTGGAGTTGCCGAAATATTCCTTGATGTCTATTTCAGTTTTAAAATACTTAAACTTTTCTCATACGGGAACTTGTCAACTCATGTCCACGCAAAGAAACGGATTTCAATCTCATGGCAACCACATTTTAAAACATTTGACTATTGGTTTAGGCTAGTGTATTTCCTTATTTCCCTTCTACTTACAAGGAAGTAAATAATACGACCGTTTCTGGTAATATTTTAGTATGAAATAGATAGAGGAACAAGTCTTAACAATTGTGTGTTACAGGTATGTGGAGAAAGTCATGTGAATGGAACGCATTAGATTTGTACTTAAGTCTTTAGAGCATTTTTCAAAAAATTAAGAGCAACCAACATTTTCCTTGTATGTTTTGGGTGTGAGGATTTATTGAAGGAAAGATAAACATATTTGCATCCTTGGATAAACAGATAGACTATATAGAAATATACATACATGTTCAGGGAACTTCAAAACATGCTCTCCGCTGAATTCCAGATATCGAATTTTTAATCTAATGCAACACTTTCTTTAGCCCGCCTGGTGGTAGCGTGTCTGCCTCACATTCAACAGGTCATGAGTTCGAATCTCGCTTAGGGTGAGTTACCCGGATAAGGTTTTTTACTTTCTCTAGCCCTATATGTACAATGTACATAGGGATAGAGACGGTATTGTAATGCACCCAAAAATTCAATACCGAGATTTCACCGGAGATATATGTTTTGGGGTCCCCTGAGTCCGAAAAAAGCATTTTTAAAAAAAGGTCCGTGTGTGTCTGTGGACAGCATAGCCCCAAAACGAAAAGACCGTTAAATACCAAACTTGGTATTTAGGTTTAGTATCTTCCAAGGACTGCGACACGAAGATTTAAAAAAAAATCCCCTACTAAAAACTATCCTTTACATGGAACAAATTTAGAAAATTTTGATTTTTTTAAAAATGGCTCTAACGATTTTGACTAAATTCCCGTATATTAAAGCTATTTATGTCCGAAATAAAATGTATCTATATATCTCGAATTTTTGGGACATAGCCTCTTAAGACCTCTTTATTCTGGATGAATTTTGCTTAACTGCTAAACCGTGAGATATAGAAAAAAAACTCACTTCACAAAAAATGTACATCACGCAAAACACACAATTTATGTCCTTTACGTTTTTGTTGTGGAGGTAACCGTTCCGAGATATTCCTTGTTATTTGTTTCAGTTGTGAAGTACTTAAACTTTTCTCAGACAGGAAGTGTCCGCTTTTCTTTTGTTCTACTCCTGGCCAAGCAAAAACGTGATTTGCAATGACAATCGCATAACAATAGCTTTTAAAACATTTGACAATCACTTTATCATAGCGCATTCCCTTATTCCCTTCTACTTATAAGGAACTAAATAATAAGATCATTCTGCTAATATTTATCTGGATTAGCATTATGTACAAAGAGGAATAACCTTTTGTAGGAGGTTTGTAGAGCAGCTAGAGAAAATCATGTGAGTGTAACACATCAGATTTTTCCGGGGTTTTCCCTTATCCTAAGAAGACGAATGTCAAGTAACTTTAAGCTCCATGGACCCCGAGATTATTTGAGCATCATTTCACCAATTTCATTCATCGTCCAATATGACTAACCAGGTTAAAGGACGTTAAGCTACAAAAGAAAAAAAAAAAAAAAAAAAAAAAAAAAAAAAAAACTCTTTCTTTACTTGAGACAAACGACAAGGAAAGCAATATAAGTGATCCCGAACATATAAAAAAGTCCGTTTAAAATGTGAAATTTTAGACATATTTGAAGGTATAATAGTGAGATGGCTCAGGTGGTAGCGTCTCTGACTCATTTGGGAGGTCGCGGGTTCGAATCCTGGCTGTCTAGTGTTACCTATAATGACCACGAGGAACTTAAACAACAATTCCACTATCTTGAGTTCCACATTCCGCTAAAACCCAATAGAAACAGAATAGATTGTGTAGGTAGCCGATTATGCAACTATATAGATGACGACACAAATTATTAAACCCGATAAAGAAGTTCCAGAAGAAGAGGAAAATGTGATATAAGTTGTTTGGACCGTCTCAGCAATATAGCGAGAGAAGAACAGAAGTAATATTTATCCCAACCCAACAGAGTGAAGAGAGAAGAAGGAAGGAGAGCAGAGAGGAAGTAAATATATCCAACCTACACCAACACATTGAAGAGAGGAGATATACACCCAACCAAACCCATGATGAAGACGGAAGGCAGCCGGCGCAGGAGGGGAGTTGAATACAGAACCGGCTAAAGGGTTAAATAGGGCACATTTTCAACGCGAGTGATAATACGTGAACCTCAAGTGTTTATTAAACAATAATTCAGGTAATAGCCTTAAACTTTCCTTTAAACAACTCTTATCACTAATTTTTGTATTTTAATATTTAATCAAAGTGCGAAGAGATTGTTTGTGTGCAAAGAAGTGAAGCATTAAATAAGTGACAAATATACTTAAGAAGAATTAATGGTTTGAAAAACAGTTATATCTTATAAACAATAACCATTGTTTATTGTATTGTTATATAAACTAAAGGATTTTGTAAACTAGTAGTAATATTATGGAACATGAGTTTGTTATTTTCTTAACCAGATATTATGTTAAAAGATAATATATTTATATATAAGGGTATAACGGTTTTAGTTTGTGCTGAAAACCAGCACTTAGGGTAGCCGCCGGATACCAGTGGCCTTAGTTTAGATTTTAGATTAGAATTTAATGTAATAGAAATAGCTGGATACCAGTTATTTTATCGTGATGGATTCTTAAAAACATTGACACAAAAAATAAAATTTTTAGTAAATAAGTTTACAAACCGATCTGTCGTATTACATATGTTAACCCTGATTAGTTTAGAAAAAGTTTTACTTTTCGTTTACATTCTAAAGTTTTGATTTTCCAAGCAGTAATACTTTTTTTCTCAAAATTGGTTCACTATTTTGTATAACATGGCAATTTGGTTTAATATGCTTTTGAAAGGCTGTATAAAATTTTTGAAACAAACTAGTAAAAAAGTGGAGCATTTGGAGTAGGTAAAGTGTTGAAAAAATATTTTCTAGAAAACAAGGTTTAAATTTGGGAGTGCCTATTAATAAGCAAACACATGCCTATTTATAGATTCAGATAATTAATCGGTAGTTAAAATGAACTAAGCGGAACAAACTATATATTTTCTTAAGATTTAAAATTCGTGTTATTTTATTATGGGAAACAATTTTTGGTCAAACTTAACAGATACATCACCTTAAACCAGATTACCTAGGAAATGCATATCTGGTTAAATATGTATAGGATTTCAAATTTTCAGTCGAATATAGGGAAAGTAAAATTTAACTGATGTAATTAAACATATACATTAATTTAGTTATAGAAATTTTTCCATAATAGTAACGTTCAGAGCGTATTTAAGTGACACTTTTATAAAACCTGTTGCACGGTTATGTGTGATTAGTAACATTCGTAACTGTGGAATGTACGTATTAAATTATTACCAGTTCTGTCTATAACCGTAACCGACAGAGCCATACGGAAGATGTTGCACACGACCATTGTTACCGTTCAGAAACGCGTATGCAAAACAAACGGGGAGAGGTCAAAGTGAACGTAGGGCCTAGGACAAGGTTATGTAACTGCGCATGGACGCCAGTCGGGCATCTCTGGAGCGCCTGCCGCTGGGCCGGGTCTCCATGTGTTAGTCGTCAGTAGACGTGCGCCGGCTAGGCCCGAGCACCGTATTCGTGTTCCCTTCTCCGCGACCATGTCCTCTCGCGACAGGTAACTCGTGAGCGCGACCTCCTGAGCTGCACACGTGTTGTAGATTGCTTTCCAAGCCTACGATATAACACTTCCCTCGCCTGTATTACGAAAACAGAGCGAAAACAAGCTGAACTTTCGGATGAATTTGTGAGTGAACTTTACCATGCGGCAACGCATTTATAACTTTGGTAAAGTGGCGTAATGTTGCAGGAAATGCAGTTTCCAAATGCTAATCAAGGGTGACTGAAATTAGAAATGTCTGCAGTTACAGGAAGGTTTGCTTTTGACACTTCAAGCGCTTAAGGAGCTAACTTTTTTATCGCACCATCTCCTCAAAATATAGCCATCAGTATCTGTGCAACTTTATAGTGTTTATTTCCCATGTAAACGTCTGTATGTGTGTAAGTGCCAGAATCAACAGCTTCTTTAATGCACTCTTAAAATAAACAGATGTTAGTGACTGAAAGTTTGAACCAGACCTCTTCGACTTAGCCGCAGTGTTCTGAACGTAAACTTCCGACGTTGCTGCAAACTATACGTACAGTGATCGTAAACCATTAATGGATGTTTTGAAGTAGTTTGAGTGAACGCAGACTCTCATGTTTGAGTTTTATTATAATGTGAAACTTATAATGTGACAAAGTTTATCTATAAATATGCACTGATCTGAAAGGGAAGTTGAAAGCTGTAACAGTGTTTTAAACATCCTGATGATTTTCGGAGAATACGTGTCTTAATTTTACCCAAGAGTCCGAAATGTATAACATTTGGTGACACAGTGACATGTCATATGCTAGTTAAATTTTTTCTGTGTTTGAACATGATGTAGTTAGTGATCGAACTGTGAATTGAAAGACGTTTATTTTTGTACGCGTGTTTTCTGATACTGAGGCCGTGAACATGATGGACGAGTGTCATAGGTTGGTGAACATGAAGACAGTGCTCTTGCTGTGTCTGTTGGTGACGGGAGGTTCGCAAGGGTTCAGTTGTGTTTGTAGCCCCTCGGAATGCGAGGAACTCAGCGAGGCCGACTGCCCGGGAGGCGGTACGGTCTGGGATCCTTGCGGATGTTGTAGGGTGTGTGCTCGCGTCGAGAATGAGCCCTGCGGAGGACCTTATGGCTTCTATGGATCTTGTGCCGAGGGACTCGAGTGTGTTGTAGCTGCTCATGCCACAGGGAAACCGGTCCTCGCTGCCAACTCGGAGGGCATCTGCACAAGTAAGACGCGTGCTCTGGTTTTCGGTTTGGGTACTTCTTTTCTAGGAATGTTCACGTTCAAGAGGATATTTCTGAAATTATTTCAAATGGCAGAGTGAATCGAAAAGGAGCGATACATTAAGCTTTACGGTTTTAACCACAATTTACACTTGAATCCAGGGCAGGAGTGCGTAAACTTCTAAACGCCTTCCTTCATCGGCGCTATTCATAGCTAATCTATTGACAGCACAATAACAATTGAAGTAACTAGTGTTCTTTAAATTATAAATTAAAACAGTAACTTTTAAAATATTACAATATGTTTATATCATCAGAATACGTTTTCGTATAGCAAATCATTAATGAGCCAAAGCACAAATTACATTTATAAAGATTTAATTTTCGGCTCTTATAATTTAAGTCTTATGTATCCTGAAAAAAATCTAGATTGGTTTGGGCACTACTTAGTATACAAGTTAGTTGCAACATCTTCCAGCATAATTCAACAAGGTGTTCTTGTATAGCTGAGGATTCCAATAAATACTACTTTTCAATATTATTCGTGTGATAGGGAGACAACACTCCATAATCTTGTAATGTTTTATTTTCAAAACTAAAATATTTTACTACATTTTCGAGCATAAAAAGTAGTTTGGACTTGACAGCGGATAGTGTTTCTTTCTATAAATTCGGTAGCGTCCAATTATTTTTTATTATTTTTTAACTCTGTGCTCTGTAACTATTTTTGCAAAACTTATATTTTAGAATATATTTTAAAAAATGCATTCTTTCTTCACCAAATACTTTAGAGCTTATGTTTCCATTGTATTTGGGACCGACAATGGTATGTTTTATCGTTGAATTGGGCAATTAGGGCAGGCGCATAATAACGTTAAACTCTGAGTTAAAATCATTATTCAAGTTTTTGTGAATCAAATGCTGATATAAAATTGAACGATAATTTATTTACTCGTGCTACGGTTTCAGAATCTGATATTATCTCCAATAGAAACATAACTTTTTGGCGTACAACAAAGCTAAAAACACGACGTTTTAAAAACAAGAGTCACTTCTTGATTACTAGATGGTTTTCTGCTCTTTACTTTCCTAAAAATAAGTTATTAAAGTATCTTAATTCATGCATTCATTTATTCATCTACTCACACACCAGCTGACTTCTTTAGTTTTTCTAGTAGAATACCAATCAGCGTTGCAGCCTCAATTACTTCTCTTATTCCATGTGATAAAGTGTAAAATGCTCCTTTCCTATCCCATTTTACACATTAAAAATGACCACTTAAAATATTAGTAAATTTATTCTTCGCAGACTTCTTAATGATGAATATCTCGGAAAACCATTTTCTATTGCAGATTCTGTATTCGTTTCAAGCATTTTTACCCCAAGATTTAATGATTTACACGCAATTATTGGAAGATCTTTCATTGCACGTTTATTTGAATATACAATTAAATATTTTGAACTTACGCAATTTTACATCGAATCACCATTCGTATTTCGAAGTGCTATGCAAGGCCGCCTTTAAAAAATCAAGTGTGTTAAGGGAAATTAAACGTAATATTTTATTATAAAAACAATAGATTCAAAAATACATATTAATTAAACTGTTGACTGCTACTCCGAAACATCGTGAATTACAAACACGCGAAATTAAGATATAATATTGTAGGCAACACATTATAAAATTATCTTTAAAAATCTAGCTTCTAAATAACTTTTATAATCAACATTGTCTTTGCAGAAGCAAAACCTCGAAATTATTTCCTAATAACAACGTTAAAAACTATTTCACAAATTTTGTAATCAGAAATATATTATTTTGTTTCTGCTATAATACTACATTTCCTTCTATTACTATTAATCTATGTGGAGGTATTTTATACATCGTCTCTACTAATGAGCTTTTAAACTGTTTATTCATTTTAAACCTATAGAGCTTAAAATATGTAACTTCATATCAATTTTATTGAAACGTTTAAAGTGTACTTTCATAAAATGAGACCAATAGATAGGTTAAATTAATTTATTTTAATTTTGCATTCTTTTGTGACATTTTTTGTAAATATCATCATTAATTAATTTTTATATTTTACAAAATTGAAGTTATTTTAAAAAATTAAAGTGTAGTAGTTATATGTTATTACATATAAATTATCACAATGAATGATATGTTGAAAAATGAAAACTTAAATGTAATACTCTCTAAATGAGATTTTATCAGCTTATTTAAAATTGATTAGTTTTTCCCTCTGTCTTAGTTTTATTATGCTTTTAAGTGATAACTGCTCGTACATCTCTTGTCAATCATCTCACAAGTGAAGCCTACTACGTTTTAATAACGATACATACAATTATACACTATTGATGCCAGAGCCGCCATTTCAGTCTTTGTGCAGCGTGAAAGAAATAAATTGTTGACATTTTAGTCCTTCAGATTTCAGAAAATCCATACAATAAATGGGATAATATTGTGAAGAAATTTCTGCGATTTTTATATACTCTGAATTTATGCCGACTTTCTTTTTAATTTTGTCAAAATCTAAATTATTTTGTTTTTGAGATGTCGCATTTAAAGTTTTAGATAGATCGGTTTTTTTATTTTAAATAGTACCGTTAAATTTAAAAAAGTATTAATAAGTTCTTAAGTGGCAGCTTCCATTCAAAAATTGGTTTAATCAACGTGAATTTCATTTTTAAAACATCCAGACATCAATTGCTGATCAGTAGTCATTTTGAGTTTGTCTTCATATTTGTACAAATATAAATATTTTCTACTTCCAGTCTTGATTCTAGAATAACTCTGACACTAATGGGTATGATTGAAGTTTATAGGTAAAATGTATGTTCATAGCCCTACTAGAGAACTCATTTAATGAGTTAAGCTTAAAGATAAGAAAACAGTCATATAAACACTTCTTTTAAAAACATTTTAGAGTGTTTATAAACTTCTATTCAAGTTCAATATCAGTTTTTAGTGAGCGAATGTTGAAGTTATTTCGTGTTGTATTTATCCCCACCGTTTTTAATTTTTTTACAGCGTAGGCTATGAACATATGCAATAAGGGTATTAATATTAATTTAAGTTTAAAATTTTCACTATAGAGAAACACGAAAAACGGGATTTCCATAGCTTCCTACGCTTAACAACAAGAAAGAAAGAAAAACGTTAAAAAAAAAAAAAAAAAAAAAAAAAAGGACTGCTTCTGTGGTCGGGTGGTCAAGCATTCTGTTTTTCAACCCAGAGATCCTAGGTTCGATTTCCCTTGGGGCGGAGGAATTTAATTTTTAACTAGATCACTTCTCTATCCTTCGCTGAGACTGGAAGTATGAATGCGGTAATGACTGTGAATGTATTTGATGATAAAAATCTGATGTGTTACACTCACATGACTTTCTCTAGCCGTTCTACAAACTTCTTACATAAGATTATTCTTCTTTCTGCACCTTGTTAATCGAGGTATTCAGCACAATGTTCTTATTACTTAGTTTCTTATAAGTAGGAAGAAAATAAGGGAATACACTAGGCTAAATCGATAGTCAAATGTTTTAAAAGCTGTCGTTATGCGATTGTCATTATAAATCGCTTCTTTTCTTGGCAAGGAGTAGAACAAAACGGACACTCCCGTCTGAGAAAAGTATAAGTACTTCACAACTGAAACTAATAACAATGAATACCTCCAAAACGGTAAGCTCCACGAAAAAAATGTAAATGACGTAAATTGTGTATTTGAACAAGGACTACATTTTTTGTACAGTAAGTTTTTGTCTATCTCTTACGGTTTATTAGTTACGTCAAATTAAGCAAAATTCATCCAGAATAAACAGGTCTTTAGAAGCTATTCCCATAAAATTCAAGATATACATTTTATTTGTCAGGTAAATATCTTTAATATACGACATTTTAATCAAAATCGTTAGAGCCATTTTTTAAAAATAAAAATTTTCGAAAAAAGTTCCATGTAAAGGGTAGTTTGGGTTGGGAGAGTTTTCTCAAAATCTTCGTGTCGCATCCCTTGAAGATACCGAACTTAAATACCAAGTTTGGTATTTTAGCTACTTTTCATTTTTGAGTTATCGTGTTCACAGACACACGGACACACACACACACACGGACCTTTTTCTGGAAATGCTTTTTTTGGATTTAGGGGGTCCTAAAACATGTATTTCCGGTGAAATCTCGACATCGGATTTTTGGGTGGAATGCAATACTTCTCTATCCCTATGTACATTGTACATACGGGGCAAGAGAAAGTAAAAATGAATAACATCAAGTTAAAATTATTTACAGTATTGAAATTTCATCTACTAAATTAAAATTGGTACAGTGCAATTGTGATAGTTTACAAATGAAATAGGAATATAAATAATACAGAGGCTTAAATGCAAATTTAGAATTACAGCATATTTTAAAACTCATTCACACTATAAACTCTGTTTTCCAATAACTGTCGCTGTAACTATACGTTGAACATCTCATGGGTTTTATATCTTTTAACTTGGTTGGTACCGTATTATTTAGTTTGTTTTATTTCTGGTGCTGTGGTTATTTGTTTTACTATGTGTGGTGAAGTTTTGTTTCGTGTATCATAGTAACCATTCACGCACGCACGCGCACACACACACACACACACACACACCAGGCCACTCGCCTCTCGTTAAGGGTTCGAATCCTGCAGCAGGCGATGGATTATTTTTTCTGGCGTAAAAATCCTTCCCGCGGAAGGAAAGTAAAGCCGATAGTCCCGTGTCGTAGATCTACATCACGTAAAAGAATCCCAAGCCTGATAAAGTGGCCTAAAGAAAAATTTAGCTATCTTTTACACAAATAAGGAATTGGACACTGAGAACCACAGAAATTAATTTCTGGTTAAAAATAAACATTCCCCGCACTAGCCGGAAATCGAACCCAGCAACTCTAAGCTGATATTCCAGACCCTAGCCCCTCGATCGCAGAAGCAGTCTCAAACATTCTTGGTAAATGATATTTCACTTGTTTTATTTTGCTAATTTCAGCATAGGCCGCCTCAGAAGTACGATTCCTGGCTATTAAGGCGGCAACTGGGAAAGTGTAGTATAAGTATGCAGAAATTGATGAATGGGAGAGATATGTGAGCGAGTCTGGGGCTAAGATAATTAGTAAGATAGTTAAAGCATGTAGCTAACTCACTTGATGTTTTTGTAAAAGAGTAATGAATCACATACCTTGTTCTGCATGCCCCACTACACATGTTGATGAGCTACAGGATACACTTTATAGTACTGCAAATAAGGCGTATGCGTAATTATAAAACAACTAAAGCTTTTGCGACACTTTTACAGCCAAGATTAGGAAACAACTTGTCATAATGGACAAAATGAGGGATCCATTCTTGAGTATTTACACTAGTGATTTTTATATCGCATTACTTGTAATTCATACCGGGATAACAGCTGTCCCAGTAACTGCAGCCAAATGAGCCTGTTGTAAAGGGTGGGGGAGGATCCAAGTAAAATAACCTGTGTAATGGCACGCTTGATAGCTGACGGGGTTACATTTGACTGCAACTGTTGGAATTTTGCTATTTTTTTTAAAAAATATGACAAAAACCACCGCAATTAAAAAAAAACGATTCAATGCACACTTGGAAGCTTAGGATTACATTTGACTGCAATTGCGTGGATTTTGCTACTTTTCTTTAAAAAGAAGGACAACTATCATTACAATTTTATTGAAAAAAGTTATATTTTTTCAATATACACGTCTTAAATAATTACATTTAATGGTCAAGGTTAGCTTCAATGAAATGAACACTAGAGTGCAAACCTTATAGCAGCCTTAAAGCAAGTGGGATTTATAAGTCCCGAAGGCAATAAAAGGCTAACGTGTTTGTGTGTATACACTGGGGCTGTAAAGGAAATGCGTTTTACGCTTTCGTTTCATATGGTACATCAGGAGATTTGTCGGTTTCTTTGAGCCCAACTCGTTTGTTTTATATGGTGCACAATGGGACTCGTTCGTTTCTTAAGGCTCAACTCGTTCGATTCACATGGTGCACAATGGGACTCGTTCGTTTCTTCAGGTTCAACTCGTTCGTTTCATATGGTGCACAATGGGACTCATTCGTTTCTTCAGGCTCAACTGGTTCGTTTCATGTGATGCAAAATGGGACTCGCTCGTTTCTTCGAGCACAACTCGTTCGATTCATATGGTGCACAATGGGACTCGTTCATTTCTTCAGGCTCAACTCGTTCGTTTTCTTATGGTGTACAATGGAATCGTTCGTTTCTTCAGGTTCAACTGTTCGTTTCATATGGTGCACAATGGGACTCGCTCGTTTCTTCGAGCCCAGCTCGTTCGATTCATATGGTGCACAATGGGACTCGTTCGTTTCTTCAGGTTCAACTCGTTCGTTTCATATGGTGCACAATGGGACTCGTTCGTTTCTTAAGGCTCAACTCGTTCGTTTCATATGGTGCACAATGGGACTCGTTCGTTTCTTCAGGCTCAACTAGTTCGTTTCATACGATGCAAAATGGGACTTGCTCGTTTCTTCGAGCCCAATCTTTCGTTTCATATGGTGTACAAAGGAACACGCTCGTTTCTTCGAGCTCAACTCGTTCGTTTCATAAGATCCACAATGGAACTCGCTCGTTTCTTCGAGCCCAACTCGTTCGTTTCATAAGATGCACAATGGAACTCGATCGTTTCTTCGAGCTCAACTCGTTCGTTTATTTGTCATAATGGAATTCGCTCGTTTCTGAAAACTCGTTCGTTTCAAATGACACATGCCAATTCGTTCATTTTAAATGGGATAAAATGGGACTCTCTCCTTTCTTAGAACCCAACCTCGTTCGCTTCAAATGACATGTAATGGGACTCGTTCGTTTCTTTGTCCCCAACTCCGTCTCATGATTAATAAATATCTAAGAAGATTGTTTTTCTCAATAGTTATCTCTTAGGTAAATAACAGGTTCAAAACGTTTCAGTTAAATAACTTGGGCTGAGTTACTGTACGCAATCTTTACATCCGCCCTTTTGCCTTATTTTTTGAATATTGGCATTGTGTTTGCTTGGCAAGAAAATTGTGAAGCTCTTATAATATCTATAAAATACCAAGGAGAATAAAAAATACATTTAAAATTGTGATTATGTAAAAGTGATTTAACCAAGATATCATACATTTTTAATAGTCAGTGTCATCCAATAAGTAAAACATGTTTTCGGGGGAGGGGGTGTCGTTCTACTGAGGAGCTTCAAGTTGATACTTTTTAACCTTGGTAACGATAATTTTGCCTTAAATAAGTTATTTAAATATTCGGCCATTTTGGTTAATTTTTTCACTGTTGAAATATCCAGTCTGTGCATTTGCAGAATTTGAAATGTGAATTTCAGTGGATGTTTGACTTATTATTACGAATATCGTAGGCCAATATGGAATTACAATTTTCGGGATAAACGCAATAAATCATGTCTAAGTAATTTTATATAGTACAGGGGGAGCAGATAAATTAAATTTACAATGTCATTTAGGATTTAAAAATTCACCAATTAAACACTTGGTAAACCAGCTAGTTGATTATAAAACTTCGCAGCATATATCAAAGGTCAATTCAGGGCATAATTTTAGTATAAGTACAAAGAAAATCAACCAAATTACAAATTATTGGTGGATGGATTCATTAAATATGAAAAACAGTCCAATACATTTATACAAGAGAAAATATATATTGTGATACAATATATATTATTGTAATATATATGTTTCTGCGCTACTTTACGTATACAATAAGGCAAGTAGGTACTTAAAAAAGAAAAAAATAATGTGAAATGCTAAAGTAGAAATAAAATTGTCAACAGAGAAAACTAAGGTATGTTATTAAATATATTGAAACTATTTTAAAAACTAGGATATATAAAAATTAGATGTCATGAATTGGTAATGAAGATATAATAAGAGAGCGAAATCCATTTACGGTAAACAACACATGGAAAGAACGATATAATTAAAGCATATAATTAGAAAATAAAACAAAAACTAAAGTCTGTGGCGCAACAACCCAGGTCTACCGCCCAACCGCTGCGTCCCCCACCTCTGCCCCTTACAGAATGGTTGGGGTACAATACTGGAGGGTGGAATGTGGTTAGCACGTTCCCTCATGACGGTTAATGTGGTCCACGCAACCTAGATCAAGTATTTCAAGCCCCTCCCCAATCCGGGGATATGACGAGACTGAATAAATCTCGAACCGGGTCTCCCAGCGGGTAAGGAAAAAAAAATCCCGTGCCGGCAATAAGAATCGAACTTGGGTCTCCAGTTTGGTAAGCAGCCGCACTACCACCGCGCTAAAGAAGCAACATTAGAAAATAAAAGGAAGGAGGATTTATGATGAAAGGAGCAAATATGAGAGCGAAATGGGTAGCTTATCTACTCCGTAAAGTAAAGGAAGTGGAGAATAAGAAGAAAACACACACAGACACACATATATATAAAATTACAAGAAAACACTAAACTTGTTATATATTTCATATAGAAAAATCAGCGGCATTTTATAGTGGTGGTAAACAGGGGTAGTTTTTTTTTTTTAAATCCAAACAAAATAGGTACACAGTACAGCTATCTCTAAAACACGGCATTTATACAGCGCTCTGAATGAAAACGTAAAAAACGGTTGCAGAGAGTTGTTTCGTCATTTGTACCACATCGAATTGTAAATGCTTTTGCTTTCTAATGCGTAAATGGAAACAATCACCTTGATGGCGTCTGGGAAGCGTCTGGGAATCAATACTTATAAATATTGGTTCCATATTGCTACGCCCTATTCTTTACGTCATATTGCAGAAGCTGCTTTAAGGGGAATCCTGCATTATGAATGATACACTATTTCTTTTAGAAACACTGTAAATACGGTTATTTTCTCAAATGTTAAATAAAGGGCGTATTTCTTTACCGAGCCACAGAGAGTTAAGAATTTCGAGCAAGTAATGTTACGCTCTTTACAACTGAGTAACACATGTTTAAACGTTGTTTAAAAATCTGATGTGTTCCATTCCCATGATTTTCTCTACATCTCTGTAACACATTATTGTTGTAACGCTTATTCTTCTATCTACTTCATGCTAATCGAGATAAACATTAGCAGAAATGCTTCTTGTAAGTAGAAGAGAAATAATGGAATACACTAGGCTAAAACGACAGTCAAATCTTTTAAAAGCTGGTTGCTAAGCAAATGAAACCCATTTCTTTGCATTGCCAGGGATTAACAAATTCACGTATGTGAAAAGTTTTTAAGTATTTTTAAACTTAAGCCAATAATATCTCAAAAATGGTCAACTGTACAAAAAAAAAATCGTATGTGTTCCATTCTTATGACTTTCTTTACATCTCTGCAACAAACTATTGTCAAAAAGCTTATGCTTCTATTTACTTCATGCTAATTGAGAAAAAATTAGCAGAAATTGTCTTATTACTTGCATCCTTGTAGGTACAAGTGAAATAAGGGAATACCATAGGTTAAAGTGATAGTCAAAAGCTGGTTGCTATGTGACTGAAGTTCCTTTGTTTGTATGGACAGGAGTTGACAAATTCCTGTATAAGAAAAGTAAGTCTTTCAAAGCTGAAACGAAAATCCAGGAATATCTTAAAAAAGGTCAACTCCACGAAAAAAATGTATATGACATAAATTGTGTGTTTTAATGTGCTCTACATTTCCTGTGTAGTAAGTTATGCACAAATCCGTAACATTCATCCAGAATAAAGTAGTCTTCAGAGGCTATTCCCAGAAAATTCAAGATATACATTTTATTTGTCAGGTAAATATCTTTAATATACGATATTTTAATCATAAATTGTGTGTTTCAACGATATCTACATAGTTTGTGTGCTAGGTTTTTCTCTATCACTTACGGTTTACTCGTTTGCAAAATCCAGCTAAATTATCCCCAACAAAGAGTTCTTCAGAGGCTATTTCCACTGACACACGGAGCTTGTTCTAAAAATGACTAAAACGTATATTTTATGGTGAAATATCGGTATCTAATTTTTGTGTGGAATGGAATACCTTCTCTATACACTATGTACATAGTACGTATAGAGAACGTAAAAATGACATTACAATGATTAAAATTAAAGGTTAAATGTAATCGAGAGGGATGCCTCAGGCGGTTTTGTCTGTGGCTCGTAATCGGGATGTTGCGGTTTCGATCCCCATCGACTGCTCACTCTGACTTGTTCGTTATTTCTACCCTTGCCGCATGGCACATGATACCACCAATATTTCTGGTTCCTCGTTCCTTATCATTTCATTTGGTATCACTTTTCGGGGTACCAACTTGATTTGGTAGTTTAGCGATGTATGGTGTGCGGAAAATGAGCGCCATGTAACTGTTTCCTTCTCCTTTGGCACAGAACCATAGCAAATTATTTAGACCTGATGTTGAACTTCAGCTACAGACCGTACGTGCTTTTGTAATACACACTAAAAGCAATATTAAAACAACAACAAATAATTAAAAGAGTACACACAAAAATAAAAAGACAAAGGTACATAATACACAATTAAAACAACAACAACAACAACGAATTAAAAGAATAAACACGAAAATAAAAATACAAAGATATACAGCAATTTAAATTTACAGCACAGAGTACACCTTCATAAATGTATCCCCTTATAAAATAATAATAAAAGAAATATATACACATAATATATACACAATATATAAAACCATAACACAACAGTGACCTAAGAATGACATAAAATATGTGTATGTAAAACATTGTAGTCATTTTTGTTTAGTTATTCTTATCCCCCCCCCTCTTCTCTATTGGCAGCCTTCTCAGTCCTCAGCTGTCTTGCTTTAAGTATAAATTTACCTAGCCCGTCCGTCTTCCGTGCCTGTCAGTAGCGTCAAACATGCTTCTAGCTCTACATTCGCGGTGGTAAAGGTTTGCGGTAAATATTTTTTCCACCATTCCTCCGTACCCCTACATCTTGCCAGGTTGGGGTCCACGACTCTTCCTCCTCGCAAATGGGACAGTTGTTAAAGTTCAATGTATAATATTGTTATGTTAATAAATACACTTATTCATTCATAGACCTGATGTTAGGAGGAGCTGCTATTGGAGTGTCTTCATCTGGGAAATCTAGGGACCCCGTCATAACCGCACTTGCCGTTACCTGTTCCGCGCAACGATCTTTGGGATCTTTCATCTTATTCCTTCTCTCGGGGGTTGCCTATGGCACAATAGGCTTCTGGTCCCTTCCTCAAACCCTCTATCATTGCCGACAAAAGCAATCCTGAATGTTGGTACACATTCCATACATTGCTACATAAACATATCTAAATTTCCCGCTCTTTTATTTTTAGGCTTTAGAATTAGGTTAGGTATTTTTGTGCGATGTTTTAGATGCAGTATGACAAAAATAAATTATTTTATTTTTATATTATTGTGCAGAATTATTTTGTTATGGCGGCGCTGTGGTTGAGTGGTTACGGCGTCTGAACGGGTTTTCTCCGGGTACTCCGGTTTGCCCCGCCACTCATTCCACCAATTGCTCCATCCTCTTTACTATCACCAATTTCACTTGCATTTCATATCATCCACTTCCAGGCTATGGTATAATTCCTTGTAACAGGCTCTCATTCTGTGGTTTCGTACCGTTGGCTTCCCAACAGGCTTCTGACCCCTATGCATTGGTTTGTAAGTTCTAGGGGAGTGCAGTTCTGCGAATACAAATAGGGTAAGCTGATTACGAAACGAAACGAATTATTTTGTTATAATGTAAGTTGCAAATTTAAGTTTTTCCTTATGTTGATCAACGTAGTACAGAAAATACTTACGTATGCAAGCAAATTTTCTTGAGTGCTTGGCTCTCTGTCTTCATTCGATAGTTTTTGCGAAATTTCGATGCCATAGCAGTGCAAGAACATTTCAGAGATCGTGCACATGCACGTGCGCTACGAGTGTAGAATTTCTTATATATTCCATTCTTTTGGTTTCAGCTTTAAAATACTTATACTTTTCTCAAAAGGAAGTCGTTGTTCTTATTTTAGTTTATTTACAACGTTTAGTAAGAGAGGAAGTATTGCATCCATCAAAAAATTGGATACCGAGATTTCACTGAAAATACAGGTTTTGAGACTCCTAATCTAAAGAAAGCATTTTTATAATGAAAGGTCCGTGCATGTGTTTCAAATATTCAAATTTGTATTTATGTTCAGCATTTTTCAAAGAAGTGTCATGAAATTTTAAATAAAATCCGCCGTCCCAAAATGGTAGATTTTTCTCAAAAATCGTTCTTACGATTTCAATAAATACTATATATTAAACATACTATCATGGAAAATAAAATTTATATCTTGAATTATTTGGAAATAGCCTCAGAAGTCCTCTTCGTTCTGGATGACTTTTGTATAACTAGTAAACCGTAAAAGAGAGATGCAATCTTACTACATACACAGAAATATAGATCTCGATAAAAAGATAATTTATATCGGATACTTTTTTTGTGGAGTTAAAATATCGAGATTTTTCTTGTTATTGATTCAAATATTCTCAAATGGGAAATCGTTATTCGTTTTTACTTTATCTGCTAAGTATAGTAGGAAGAGTATATATCGTATTCCAACAAAAAGTTCCATATTGAAATTTCACCGGAAATATATGTTTTGAGATCCCCTTAATCGGAAACAGCATTTTTAGAAAAAAATCATTGTATATGTGTGTGCATGTATGTGCGCGAGCGCTCGTGTGTGCCTGAGGTTGTCTGTATGTGTATCTGTGAACAATATAACTCAAAAATGAAAACTCGGATAAGTACCAAACCTTGTACTTAAGTTCAGAATTTTCCAAAGATTCAAGATTTTCAAAAACATCCTGTATCTCCAAGTAGCCTTTACATGGGATATTTTCCAAAAAGTTTGTATTTTCTCCAAAATAGCTGTAACAATTTTGATTAATATGCTGTATGTTAAAGATATTTACTTGAAAATGAAATCCATATGATGAATTTTCGGGAAATATCTGCTGTAAAGTTCCGTTCATTCAGAAGAATTTTATAAGTTGTGAAACTGGTAAACGTTAGGCGATAGGCGGTTAATGCACTGTAAGAAAATGTACACCTCTTAAAAGCACACAATCACTTTTTGTATCATAAGAATTCCGAGATATCAGTTATTAATAGTTTAACTATTACATTTTTCGTTCATTTAGAGACATTTCGACGTTTAGTCGTTTCTCACAATTGCTTGAAAACCATTTTAAGCGTAGTATGTAGCATCCAGTTCTTAAAACTGTTTAACCTTCTCCCTTTATTTCTACAATATTGCATCAGTAAAGTGAAGAATTTTAGAACCTTATAATCTGCTATTTAAAAACAAGCCATAAGCGCAATTAACAAACAGATGAAGAGCGTTTCTTTCTGTCTTTCATTGTTGTCATGTTACGCAATCTTTGTTCCTAATAATGTAGATTCACTGAGACAATCTTTGATAGCTTATAAGAGTGCAAAATGTACAAATTCAAAATGTGTTTAAACATACAGATAATATTTATCTTTCTATCTCATCTAATAACTATTTAAAAAGTATTTTAGGTTTCATAAAATGTTCATTCAAAATTTAGCAATTTTCGTTTTTTTTCTCAAAAGCTATGTTTTCACTTTCTCTAGCACGTATGTACAAAGTACATAGTGGGTAGTGACGCTATTGTATTCCACCCAAAGTTCGATACCGAAATTTTATCGGAAATACATGTTTTCAGGACACCATGTTCTAAAACAAAGTATTTTTAGAAAAAGGTCTGTGTGTGCGTGTTTGTGTCAGTGGACAGCATAATTAAAAACGAAAAAGTCGGTTAAATACCAGACTTGATATTTAAGTTTAGTATATTCCAAGGATGCGATACGAAGATTTTCAGAAAGATCTCCCCGACCCAAAATCGCTTTATATTGAACCTGTTTCAAAATTTCTAATTTTTAAAAAATGGTTCTAACGATTTTGATTAAAATACCTTATATTAAACGGAAAATAAATTGTGTATCGTGAATTTCTTGGGAATAGCCCCTGAAGTCCTCTTCATTCTAAAAGACTTTGCATAACTGGTAAACCGTAAGAGACATAAAAACTTACTACGCAAAAATCTGATGTGTTCCATTCACATAACTTTCTCCTCATCTCAGTAATGCATTATTGTTTGTAAAGCTTATTCTTCTACATATTTCATGTTAATCGAGATAAATATTAGCAGAGATGGTCTTATTACTTGCTTCCCGGTAAGTAGAAGGGAGATAAGTGAGTGCACTAAGCTAAAGTTATGATAAAATATTCTAAAAGGCATGTGAAAAAATCTATGTGATTGAAACCCGTTTCTGAAACTAAAAACGAAGAATATCTCGGAAATGGTCAATTACACGGAAAAATATGTCACATAAATTGTACTATGTTTTAAGGAAATCTATATTTTTTGTTGTAGTTTTTGATCCATCTGTCAAGGTTTAACAGTTATGTAAACCTCAGCAAAATTTGTTCAGAATGAAGAGGTATATCGGTATTTTAATAAAAATTATAAGTACCATTTTTGAGAAAATAAACATTTTCGAAGTTTTCTCTTTGTAAAGGATAGTCTGGGGTTGTAGGATTTTCCTCAAAATCTTAGTATTGCATTCTTGGAAGAAAATAAAATTAAATAAATACCTAGTTTAGTATTTTAGCTATTTTTTGTTTTTGAGTTATCGTGTTCTCAGGCACACGGATCTTTTCTTAAAAATGCGTCTTGTGCAGGGGATTCTAAAGCGTGTATTTACGGTAAAATCTCGGTATCGAATTTCTCTACCTACGTACTATATACAGTAGAGAAAGTAAACATGTTGATCCCTATAAAATACACAATTTGCGTCATATTCACATATATGTATATACTTTTTTGTTCGAGCTAATCATTTCAGAGATATTCTCTATTGTTGGTTTCAATTTTCAATACTTACATTTTCTTAAGCGGGAAACCCTCATCCATTTTAATTCTCTTTTGGTTTACTCCTGCATGTAGAAAGAGAACCGGATTTAAATGACAATTTTTGAAAGATTTGATTGTCACTTTTGTCTAGTATATTCCCTTATTTCCCTACTACTTATAAGGAAGCAAGTAATAAGATCATTTTCGTAATTTTTATCTTGGTTAGCGGGATCTAGATGAAGGAATTATTTGTTTGCAGAACATATAAAGTCATGTGAATGGAATCATAAAAGTTTTGTAGTTTAACGTCTTTTAGCTGGTAGATCACATCGGACAGTGAATGACGTGGGTGTAATTATGCTTAAATGTGTCCGGGGTCCATAGGGTTTAGAGTTACTCGTCATTCGCCTGTATAAGAGAAGTCCCTGGAAAAAGCTAATCCAGGTCGCTCACCCTAGCTAAGATACGAACTCGGGATCATTTGAATGTGAGGTAGATATGTTACCGCCACTACAGAGGCGGGCGAAAACCTACTTTAAACAGAAACACTGCGCGGATTTTGATTTTCTCTACACGTACTATGTACATAGTGTATAGAGAAACTCGATACCGAGATTTCACCGGAAATGCATGTTTTGAGACCCCCTGAATCTCCCAAAAATTAGAAAAAGGTCCGTCTGTGTCTGTTTATGTGTATGTGGACAGCAAGGTCAAAAATAAAAATACCGTTAATTACCAAACGTGGCATTTAAGTTTGCTATCTTCCAAAGATGCGACACGAAGATTTTCGAGAAACTTCCCCCGCCCCAAGCTACCCTGTACATGAAATTTTTTTTGAACATTTTGTCTCTCTCAAAAATGGCTTTAATGCTTTTGTTTAAAATCTCTTATATTTAAGACATTTACATTAAAAATAAAATGTGTATCTTGAATTTTCTGGGAATAGTCTCTCAATACTTCGTTATACCTCATTTAGTCTCTGGAAGATTTCTATTGAATATTTCATAACTGGTAAACCGTAAGAGAGTCAAAAACTTACTACACAAAAATGTAAATCTCATTGAAACACTCAATTGATGTCATATACATATTTTTGTTGGCGTTTTAGAGAAATCCCTTGTTATTGATTTCAGTTTTAAAATACTGTTTTCATACGGGAACGAGTCAACGCCCGGCTACGCAAAGAAACGGATTTCAATTGCATAGCAACTACATTTTAAAACTGTTGATTTTGTCTAGTGCATTCCCTTATACTTGTAAGTAATTAAGTAATAAGATCATTTCTGCTAATGTTAATCTCGATTAGCTGACGTAGATAGAAGAATTTTTGTTCTATTAATTACAGAGTCATCCACTTCAAGGACGTCATTGGTTATCTTCCTCCTTATGTAAACACGCTTTTATACATTTTACTGTCTATTCGATTTCCGCTATTCCTTGCACCTACAAAGAAATGTGCAATGAGACTATTTATAAAAGATTTTTCTAGATTAATAGGAGATAAATAAAACAGAAAGCTTTCGTAAAAATACTTCGTAAAAAGTATATAAATTAAACGAGTTAGTGGAAAAAAATCATGCGAATGTATCACGTGAGGTTTTTAATGTTTGGATTAAACTGCAGTCGAAAAAGCTGACCTCATTAACTAAAACACATGATTTGTTCCAAACTGAAATCTTCTATTAGTCGTACTCAAAAGAATTGTATAGCGTTTTAAAGCTTTCTATAAACTATCTCAACAAACTTCTCTTTGATCTATGTAACCTAGTTCTTACTTCTAAGTCGCCCTCCGTGGTGTAATGGTTACCAAGCTTCATATACCCAAGGTCGCGGGTTCAAGGACGATGGCTTTCTTCAGAAGGGAAGTAAAGCCGTTGGTCCCGTGTCGTAGATTTACGGCACGTAAAAGAACCTCAAGCCCGATAGAGAGGCCTCTGAGCAAAATTAAGCGGTCTTTCACGCCCAATATAGAATGGGACGTTAAGAACCACTGCAGTTAAAGAGCGTCCATAAATAATACGCCATTTATTTCTTACTTCTAAAAATATAGATTTCTGAGTTTTACATTACTGTAGATAGATATAAAGTTCATTACGCAATATAAGCAACACAAGATAGGTATACCTTCTGTTTTAATTTTTCATCTATTTAAAGTAAGTAAGGGTATTATTATATTCTATCCAAAACATTAATACCCAAATTCTACCGGAAACATATTTGGAGCAACCCTGAATCTGAATTTTTTGAAAATGCTTTCTATCTGTGTGTGTTGTCTGTGAACGGCATAAATAAATAAATTAAATAAATAAATAACAACAACAAAACAAATAGTCAGAAAAATATACCTGTGACATTTAAGCTGAATACGATTCAAGGATGTTATATATGTTACCCATTATGTGGTACATTCTTTGGAGATTTTTATTTTCTCAAAAATGGGTCTAACGGGTTTGATTAGTATACCACTTATTAAAACTCTTTTCATGCCAAATAAAAACATATTTTAAATGTTCTGGGAATATCTCCTGTGAAATCTTTTCATTTGAAAGACGTTTTGCACAAGCTTGTATAGCTGGTAAACGTTAACAATATTCTACTTCATAAAAATGTAGAGGTCTTTCAAACACATTTATTTCATATAACATTAAGCCATTTCCGAGATATTCGTTATAAACGGCTTCAATTTATCAATACTTTGTCTTCTTCTTTTTTTAAGTCCTCCCGAATTTTAGTTGTTTCTCGCTATTACATAGAAAAAGTTGTTAAGCATTTGTTAAAAATTTGACTGTTTGCTTTTTACTTTTGCATCTTAATAAAATGTGTAATGTAGCTGTATCTGTACGGTTTATGTCAATTGATTAAAATGAAGTAGACAGAAAAAACCTGGTGTGTTCCATTCACTTGACATTTTCTACCTATCCTTACAAAAGCTTATTCTTCTATATACTCCAGGCTTAAAGATTAGAAGGCTTGTCAAGATAAACATTACTTAGTTCCTTATATGTAAGAGGAAAATAAGGGAATATACTAGGCTAAAGCGATAGTCAAATGTTTTAAAAGCCGGTTGCTATGTGATTGAAATTTGGTTCTCTTGAATGGTCTGGTGTAAAACAAAAGAAAAAGAAAGAACAAATTCCTGTAAAAAGTATTTTAACATTTAAACCAATAACAAGGAATATCTCGGAAATGGTTAGGTCCATAAATTGTGTATTTAAACGAATCTATATTTTTGTGTAGCAAGTTTTGTCTGTCTCTTACGGTTTACTAGTTATGAAAAAGTCTTCCAGAATGAAGAGTTTTTCAGGGACTTTTCCAAGAAAATTCAAGTTATACATTTTATTTGTGATGTAAATGTCTTTAATATGCGATATTTTGAACATCATTAGACCCATTTTTGAGAAAATCAACAATTTCGAAAAATTTTCCATGTAAAGTGTAGTTTGAGGGGGGGATTTTCTTGAAAATGTTTGTGTCGCATCCTTGGAGGATGCTGAACGTTACTATTAAATTTGGTATCTATCGGATTCTTCGTTTTTTGACTATGTTGTTCACAGACGCACACATACATACCTACATGCACATGTTTCTAAAACTCTTCTTCATTTTTGATACAGACACCCTAAGACGCTTATTTCAGTGAAATCCCGGTATCGAATTTGTAGGTGGAATGCACTATTCCTCTACCTATGTATTATGAACAAAACAGAGAGCTTTTATAGTCATTAATACATGATTTGTGTAGGGCATGTAACACATTAGATATAATATTATTTTAGGCACCGTTCGGAGAAGGCCGATGATTGAAAATGTATATCAGTAATTTCTTTTCGCAGTGATTTAAAGCGTATTGTGTTCAAATGTGGTATAACAGGAAACAAACGTTATTACGTTATAATATGTATTTTTGTGAAGTATTATTGTGTTTGAACTTGAATTGTTCCAGTATTAGATTTGTATTGTGTGTGACGATAAATACGTAGAATGGGAAGTAACTATTGAAGCGCGAGCTTTTATTTTTCCGGAAATAAGTAATTTTAGTCTGTTGTAAATCAAAAACATTTCACATAATGGTCTATAATGTCGCATCCTATATATTGTTTGCAGAGTTTTGTATTGGATTTTATGGAAGCAATTACAGTTTTCTAATACAGGGCGATTCGACGAAACCGATGGTTTCACAATGATGTGACAATTATTTAATTGAGCTATTTATGTAAATAAACATTATTGCATGAAAATATCGCCTCACAAATTTTCTATTCTTGTACAGCGACAGTTTATTAATATCTGACCAGAGATTTTCGAAAAATCTCAATCTGAATCACATTAATTTTAATTATGAATTTTGTCTTTGAAGTCTGCAAGGGAGCAACCAAAATTGTTGCAGAAGCGGGAAACAAAATGCATACAAATATAATTTTCATTGCAGCTGTGCAATCTTTAGATTTCAATGTCTATTACTACTTTCTCTGGTGGCACTTATATAACAATATTGAGTGATTGTAGAGCTGAAAGACAATATTTAAGAGAAATGACTGCTGCTGCACTTGAAATGTTATTAAAGTCATTTGAAATATACAGCGTAGTCTGGTAAATTTTAGTTGTCAAATTAGAATTGCATTTATATAGTAGAATTTTCAGTAAAGGAAATGCTTTCTACAATATAATGGCACATTTTTGGCACTCTCTTCTGAAATATTCGTAATTTATATAAATAATTACTGTTTATACATCATTGCAAAACGTTGACTTTACTGAATCACTCTATGGAAGTAATAGTTTTATTATTTGCAATTCTTTGGTTTTTTGCATTTTTAATTTCCTGAAGAAACTTATACAGTACTTACTCCAATACCCTTTCCATTGAAGATTTTTTGAAAATTTTGCATTTCTCAAAAATGGCTCTAATGATTTTGATTAAAATACTGATTAAAGTTATTTATAAAATGTATACCTTGAATTGTCTAAGAATAGCCTCTGAAAACTTCTTTATTATGGATGAATTTTCTATAGCTGGTAAACCGTAAGAGAGAAAGAGAGAGAGAGAGAGGGGGGAGGGGGGAGAGAGAGTGTAGATCTCGTTAAAATACACAATTTATTGCAGATACATTTTTTTTTTGTAGAATTGGCCGTTTCCGAAATATTTCTTTCTATTGGTTTCAATTTTAAACTACGAAACATTTTTTAAATGGAAGTCGCCTTTTCTTTCATCTCTCGTATATTTTTCTGCTGGCTACATAATTATGTCTCATAATTTTTTTTGAAGAGCTAACCATTTCCGAGATATTCCTTGTCATTGGTTTATATTTTAAAATATTTATAGACTTCTGCAATGGGAAGCTTGGTCATGCAAGAAGATTGGAATTTTTAGTTAAATAACATAGGGTCCAGATCTTAAAAGAGTTTTAATCTATTTTATTTTACGTCGCTTTAACTTCTTGGTCATATGTGCATGCATGTGTCTATTAACACGGAAACTCAAAACCTTTCAGGATTATCCCCGTACCTCTGTCGTCTGGGTAGCTCAGTTGGTTAGGCCTTGGCTTTCTGAACTCAACTCCGATCCGGACCGACAGTTTTTAACTGTCGCTAAAAGTAGAATAGAAAATAGATGGCAATAAAGACTCCACTGCCTTCTATCCACAGATAGTTAAAACAGCTAGACTGAATGGGACCCTATCCCATCTGCTTTTCAAGGAGTAAAGTAGTATGGTTGTGAGGATGTGGCCTCTAAGGACCTGATGAACTCTGTCATCTGATTAGGGATGATGGAACCAACTAGTCTAGAGGCCATGATGCCTGATTGTACTCGCCATGTGACTACGGATGTGAAAGTAGACTGTGGAAACTTATCCCCCATATGCTTGACAAGAAGCGAAAGTGGTACGATATTTAAATTATGTTATTTTTTTAACGACGCTGTCAAATGCCAATCAGCGCCACCGGTGTGTCGGAATTTCGTCCCACAGGAGTTCTTTAAAATAGCTGTTTAGCTTGTGTTGTTTAAGAGTGAAGATGTAACTTTGGATCGTGGTGTTAAATATCCATTTAGGTATTTCTTTGGCAACTGAGAGAAACCATGTAAACTCCTCAGCCAGATTGTTCGTCCGACGGGTTAAAATATTTGACTAGCGTTTTAGCCTAGTGGATTCCCTTATCTCGTGTATCTCAAAGGAAGCAAGTAATAAAAACTATTTTCCAAGTGCTTATCTTGATAGATATCCATAAAATGTAAAGAAAGAAAAATAAGTTTGGTAAGAATATATGTTTTTCAGGATAGATAGAGGTTGCCTTGTTAGTGTAACATATATTTTTTCCCTTGTCATAACGGTCACATCGAATCTTGATATTTTTAAGCCATAGCAGTGCTCAACCTGGAAGTTTAAATTAAATTAAGTGTCATTTTATTTATGGACGCTCTTTAACTGCTGTGTTTCTCAGCGTCCCATTTTATAATGGGCGTGAAAGACCACTTTATTTTGCTCAGAGGCCTCTTTTATCAGGCTTGAGGTTCTATTATGTGCCGTAAATCTGCGACACGGAACCAACGACTTTACTTCCCTTCCAAAGGTAGCCATGCTGATTATTTTTACACCCGAAAAAAATCCATCGTCCTCCGCCGAATTTGGACCCGCGACCTTGTGTATATGAACAACCACGTAGGGCAACAACCTGGAAGTACGAGAGTACTGAATTCTCCCGGTGTATTTTCTGATATACCTGACCAACACTACATGCACTGCTCATGCAGAGCTCTGTTGGTGGCACAGACCGTCTATTTGCTCATCACGACGTGTGATTTTACTGGTTTGTGTGCACCCAGTCTGAGCTTGCACTGATAATGACATGATGCAGGTAAGACAAGTTGACAGAACCGGTAATGAATATGGAGATAATCCCGTCGCTGATACCGCTGACTGACAGCGGTGATGATAACACCGTTGAAACCACTGTGTGAGCTGGGAACAAATGACGTGGGAGTCCTGTGGGATAAACTTTACCGGCTTTTGATTAGTTTTCCTATCCAGGTGGAAGCCAAGTTATTTTTCTCTTCACCGACCTAGTCCTCCCCCGCTTAGTATGCAGAACAGGGGTTCCGACCACCTCCGAGCGAAATTAGCGGCTTCTATATCACAAGTTGCTTACACAGTTTCCAGTCCAGAAATTCGATACAAGACTTTGCGGGGTAATTTCTTATCTCACTTTGTCGCGAAAAACTGCGTCGTACATTCTTATGGAATAGCGATAATAGATGCTTGTCTGAGAGTTCCTTGAACTTTTGACCTCTTGTCTTGCTCTAGAACGACGTTTACTTACTATTTTCTCACAAGTATGTGATAGAAACTATTTTACACTAGACTTTGTGGTCTTTAGGACAGTGACGGTAATAACCACATTTATTTTTACACAGACATACCCTTATATGTAATGTATGCAATTCCATATTCTCTTGTGCACCAGTAGAATGAATTCTGTTAACTAGTGATAAGACTTCTTGGCCTGGAATCCAGTTTTATTCACGGATCTGTTATGACAGCCCTTAACCGTAGTAGTTACCAACTTAGATCAGTCAAAACTGACTTCATAACGTATAAGATGCAATTGCACAACAACAGAATGTTTCCTAGGAAGCATTAGTAAAGGTGCGAAGGGAAAGGGAATCTTGCAAGAATGTATAAAGTACTAGGTGATCAGCATACAGCTGAACAGATTTCGCGGGTCTTACCTGGCTGACGCGCTATGCGCGCTGAGACGATGACACAATTTCTGTACCAAATGTCTTACGGTTTGTCGTGTAGTTATTTCTAACCAAGAAACAAAAAGTAAATACTTAAAAATAAAAGTCTCACGTTTATATCAAGTCAGGAGATGTTGGTAGTTCTCCATTAAGCATTTCTGTATCTGCTTGAGAAATTGGACATTAGTCGCTCTGAGAAATGGCAGCAATTTCTTGACGAATGTTATTGTGTGTGTGTGTGTGTGTGTGTGTGTGTGTGTCCGTGTGTCTGTGAACACGATAACTCAACGAAAAGTTGGTAAAATACCAAACTTAGTATTTAAGTTTAGTATCTTCCAGGGATGCGACACGAAGATTTTAAGAAAAATCCCCCAACCCAAACTACCCTTTACATGGAGCATTTTCCGAAAATTTTGATTTTCTTAAAAACGGCTCTAACGATTTTGATTAAATTATCGTATATTAAAGATATTTACCTGAAAAATAAAATGTATATCTTGAATTTTCTGGGAATAGCCTCTGAAGACTAGTTTATTGTGGATGAATTTTACGGAATATTGCATTTCTGCTAAACCGTAAAAGATGAACAAAAATTTACCACACAAAAAATGTAAAGCACGTTAAAACACCCAATTTATGTTATATACATTTTTTTCGTGGAGTTGATTCTTTTGATACTCCCCATTTTTGGTTTCACCTTTGAAAAACTTATACGTTTCTTATACAGGAATTTGTCAATCTTGTCCATAAAATCAAAGGAACTTCAGTCACATAGCAGCCAGCTTTTGACTATCACTTTAACCTATCGTACTCCCTTATTTCGCTCCTACTTACAAGGAAGCAAGTAATAAGACTATTTCTGCTAGTTTTTTCTCGATTAGCTTGAAATAAATAGAGGCATAGGCTTTTTAACAATAATTTTGCAGAGATGTAGAGAAAGTCATGTGAATGGAACACATAAGATTTTTAGGTTCAGTAAAGTATATGGATTTGTTTTGTAAACGTTTTCCTTCAACCTCCCCCCTAGAGATAAAAATCAAAGGGTTAACTATGGGGATTCGCAGGTTCTATACGTAGTATGAATCTTAAATGAATATTTTTTAGGGAATAGGATTCTTGTACCCGACTCACTTAATACCCAATGTACTGTATCACTCAACAAACACGGCCCAAATTTGAAGGGGTTCTACTCACACTCGAACTTCTCGCAACCGACGGCCAGCTAAGAACCGTGAATCCTGTTCTTCTTTATGCTGCTCACCTAGCATTTCCTTTGTCCCTTATCGGTAGCTTTGCTTTTGCTCCTCCCGCTCTATACTCCTCGTGAGTTCCTCTCTCTCTGCCCCCGGAGTAAGAGAGAGTTCCGGGCGTCAAAGAGCTCCCAGTTTAATGACATTTATTTCAGGCTTCTCTTTCTTAGCTCACGTTCTTAACTATGTTCTTTACCACTGTCTTTATTCGCAGTTAGTGTCGTTTAAGGCCAGATAATATGTAATCAGTAATATTAGTTTGCTTCTCAAAAACTATTTGTCTCGTTTGGTTTCAAGTGTGGCACGACGTTATATTGCAATTCACATTGTGGTAAATACAAATTATTTATTTACTGAATTGGGTAAGGCTTGACGTAGGCTGTGAATGGGAAATAAACAATATTATCAGTTTATTTGAAACCCCTAATGCTCCTTCATAGCGTTGGGTTTGTGATTTGAAAATACTTTTCAGATTATTTAAACGCAAATAAAGAAAGGGAAAAGAATGAAGGAATCGGTGTTTCCTCAGTTCATTATTAATAATCACTACGTTGTATAAACTTTACCCTTTGCCTATTCCCCATTATATTCTTTATATCACAAACTTTATAAGTATAATATAAGTATTTTAATCTAGATTGGGTTGTCTCCTTAGCGCGGTGGTGGCGTTGCTGCTTGCCAAGCGGGAGGTCTGGGTTCGATTCCCAGTACCGGTGTGGGGATTTTTCCCCCGCTGGGAGACTTGGACCGGGGTACACTTTTCCTCGTGAGGTCCCTGGGGACCAATTATTGAGGAGCTACTTGATGGAGAAGTAGGTCATGAGGACCGCATTAACCGGCTGGGAAGGTTCGTGGCGCTGACCACGTCTCACCCTCGAATACTGTACCCCATCCATGACGTCTGTCATGAGCCGAGATGGGGGACGCAGTGGCCGGACGGTAGGCCAAGGTTTCTTGTGCTGTCTTGCCATGGAGATATTACCTATTATTATTATTGTTATTATTATTGTTAATATTATATAATCTAGATTGGCTATAGTATAATTCTTTTATTTCATGCCTACAACCATGCTTGGACTAATAGTATTTTTATCTGAAGTGCATTCTTTTCAGACTCAATGTATTTTCCGTTAAAACTATCTTTTTTTTTTTTTTTTTTTTCAAATATCTTAATACAGTTTGCCTTTAACGGCTGTTTTGGTCAAAGTTATGGATATTAAGATCACCATCCAGACTTAAACGCAATACGAAGATTTTGCGGAATATCCCTGAACTCCAAACTACCCTCTACATGGAAAAATGTCGACATTTTGATCCTCTCTAAAACAGTTCTAAGGACTTTTATTAAAATACCGTATATTAAACATGTTTACAAGACAAATAAAATGTTTATGTAAGCATTTTCGAGAATGGTCTCTGAAGACCTTTTCATTCTGGATGATATTTATACAGCTTTTGTTTAACTGGTAAGAAATAGACAAGAACTTACTACACAAAACATGTAGATCCCTTTAAACATACAGTTTATGTCATATACATTTTTTTGAACAGTTAACGTTTATCGAGATATTCGACGTTAATGGTTTCGCTTTAAGCTACTTAAACTTTTCTCAAACGGGAAACCATCTTCCTTTTTGCCTCTCTTTTATTTACTCCTGGTAAGCTTAGAAAACCGAATTTCAATTGTTTCACTTAACGACTAGCTTTTAAAAGATCTGACTATCGCTTTAGCCAACTCTATTCCCTTATTTCCCTTTTACTTAAGGGAATTAATAATAAGACCAATTCTGCTATGTTTATCTTGGTTAACATGATGTCGACAAAAGAATAATCTTTTGTATGAAAAGTTTATTTTTGGAACAGATAGAAAAAGTCATATGAATGGAACACATCAGTTTTTTCCCCAACAATCTATACATTATATTCATCACTAAATTAAATTTATAATTTATTGTTAAATATTTATAAAAGAGCATGATATTGTAGGTATAAGCTCTAACAATAAAATGAAAAAAAATGATAATATATACGTTTTAAAAATAACAGATATTACAGGGAAACGCTGTGACCTTGCAGGGGAAGCAGTCATCATTTTGAATATTAAAAAAGTAGCTGAAATTTTATATTTCTCTTCAAAAATAGCATGGTAATATAAAATGAAGTATGTATTTGTTATATAGAAGCCTTTGTTAGTGTAAATATTATAATTCTAGAGAAAAAATCTGGTGTGTTCCATACACTTGTTCTGTAACAAACTATTCCTGAAAAAACTTATTTTTATTTCTACTTCATGGAAATTCGGGTCTTAAGGGTTGCTTAAATCCTTTTAAGTGGAATATTATGAGTTTATTAAATAAACAGGCTATCCCAGAAAATTAAAGATATGCATTTCATTTTTCATAAAAATATCTTAAACTTATGCTTATTAAATCAAAATATTTAGCATCATTTTTTTGAGAAAATTAAAGTTTTAGAAAAACTTCCACGTAAAGGGAGGTTGAGGGTGGAGGATTATTCTAAAAATCTTCGTGTTGCCCTCCTTAAATACCAAGTTTGGTGGTCAATGGACTTTTCGTTTTTGAGTTATTCTGTTCACATATACATATCTACACACGAATACTTTTCTAAATATCTTAAGTGTTCCATTCACATTACTCTCCTAACCTCAACGTTAAAAATTATTCTTAAAAAGCTTATTCTTCTATCTACTTCATGCTAATGTCCAAGCGTCCGTAATCCACAGTGCCATGGAATTATTGATATTTAAGGATGAAAGAAGAAGGCGATTGCTAATCTTCTTGTACTTACACTGTAACTAAATAGAGTTGGTAGAGCTATAAGTTTAGAAAAAAAATCCGATATATTACATTCACATGACCTTCGCTACCTACTCTATAACTATTCTTACAAAAGATTATTCTTGGATCTGCTTCTAGCTAATCGAGATAAATATGAGAAGAAATTAGTTAGTTGCTTATACAGGGGAATAAGGGAATACACTAAGCTAAAGCGATAGTCAAATCTTTTTAAAGCTGTCATTATGTGAAACAATTGAAATTCGTTTCTGTTTGCAAAGGCTAGGAGTAAAACAAAAGAGAGATGAACGAAGTATAACTTCCCGTTTGAGAAAAGTTAACTAACTCACTTAAGAATATCTCAAAAACGGTTAACTTTTCAAAAAATTATATATTTTAAATTGTTTGTTTTAACGAGATCTATATTTTTTGTGCTATAAGTTTTTGTCTATCTCTTACGGTTTATGAGTTATGAAAAATTAATTTAGAATGAAGAGGCCTTCGGAGGTTATTCTTAGAAAATTCAAAATATACATTTTATTTGTGATGTGAATATCTTTAATATACGGTATTGTAATCAAAACCGCTAGAGCCATTTTGTGAAAATCAAACATTTCGAAAAGTGTTCCACGTAAAGGGTGCTTAGGAGATATTAAGCTTAAATACACAATTTTATATTTAACCGACTTTTCGTTTTTGAGCTATGCTGTGCACAGACACTCAAACGCACAGACAGACACACGTACCTTTTTCTAAGAATGCTTTATTCGGACTCAGGGAACCTTTTAAAGATATATTTTTGATGAAATTTGGACATCGAATTATTGGGTGGAATACCTCTAGCTACTATGTACATTGTGAGTATAACGGTTAGAGAAAGTAAAAAGGCCAATATAATAATAGTAGAATTGAATAGAAAAATTTATGGTAAGCATAGGACTGGAGACATATCGAAGTTATAAGGCAAAAATAATAACAGATGTTGCAAAGACAATAAAATCTAGAAAAGAAGAAATCAGTAAGATTTTATAGGAAAATAAAAATGAAATGGAGAAGGAAAAAGTATATAGGCCAATGAAGTAGGGAGGAAAAATCTGGATGAGGACGTGGGTGGTATATTTGAAAGGTCTAAGAGCAAAAGAGAAAGCAGTTTATGAACAGTGGAGGATGAAAATGAGCATAACCCCTTACCAACTGAATGCACTGAATTAGCGGATTGGAGGGGTAAAATATGCGGAAAGAAATGGGATGAAACACATAAAAACCTGATGTATTCCATTCACGTTACTTTCTCTACCTATTTTGTAACAAACTATTCTTATAACATTTTATTCTTCTATCTACTTCATGATAATCCAGATACCTATTAGCCGAAATGGTTTAAAAGCTGGTTGCAATATGATTGAATTTCAATTCTCTTTGCATGACCAGGAGTAAAACAAAAGAATTCGGAATGTCAAACTCCCGCTCGAGTAAAAGTATAAGAAATGGTTAACTCCACCCTAAAATATGTATGTGATATAAATAGTGTATTTTAACTTGACCTATATTATTTGTGCAGCAAGTTGTTTGTCTATCTCTTAAGGCTTACCAGAGATTTCCGGAGTGAAGAGTATTTCCAAGATATATTTTATTTGTCATGTATCTTTAATGTAAGACATTTTATCAAAACCATTAGAACAATTTTTGAAAAAATAAATATCTTCGAAAAATGTTCTATGTAAAGTTTAGCTTGGAGTGGAGGGATTTTCTCGAAAATCTTTGTATGGCATCCTTAGAAGATGCTAGAACTTAAATGCCAAGTTTGGTATTTAATGGACTTTTCGTTATTACTTTCTCTAGCCATATGTACAATGTACATAGTGGATAGAGAAGGTATTGTATTCCTCGTAACAGTTTTATATGGACATTTCACCTTAAATACCTGTTTTGAGACTCCCTGAATCCAAAAAAAAAATTAGAAACATATTCGTATGTATGTGGGCAGCATAGTTCGCAGACGAAAAGTCTGTTAAACACCAAACTTGGCATTTAAGTTCAGTATCTTGCAAGGATGCGACATGAAGACTATCCGGAAAATCCCCCCATCCTCAACTACCCTTTACATGGAATATTTTTCGAAAATGTAATACTGACTAAGACAAATAATTTAGTCATATACTTTTGCTTTGTAGAGTTAACATTTTTCAATATTTTTTTATTATTTATCTCACTTGTAAACTACTTAAAACAATTATTAATTCAAAATCTTCTCAAGCGGGAATACGAAAGAGAACCGTAAAGATTAGACTATCGTTTTAGCTACTGCTTTCTCTTATTTATCTTCTACTTTCAAAGAATACCATTTTTGTTAATGTTTATCTCGATTAGCATTATGTAGATAAAATAATAAACTTTTGAATCCAAAAAAACAACATTTGTGAGTGTCTGTCAGCTTGTGTGTGTGTCTGTGGGCAGCATAGCTCAAAAACGAAAAGTCCGTTAAAAACCAAACTTGGCATTTAAGTGCAGTATCTTTCAAGGATGCGACACGAAGATTTTCAGTAAAATCCCCCATCCCCAACTACCTTAACATGGAACATTATTCGAAAATTTTGATTTGCTCATAAATGGCTCTAACCATTTGGAGTAGAATATCGTATATTAAACATATTTACATGACAATTAAAATGAAAAAAAATATCTTCTATTTTATTTCTACAACAATGCCTTTTGATTAAAGTAGCGTATATTTAAGATATTAGATTGCCAAGGTTCTCTTCATTTTGTAGCAACGATGGCATATTTTTGTATAACGGTAAACCATAAGAGATAAAAAAAAACAAAAAAAAACTTGCTACACAGAAAAGAGCTCTTTAGGAGACACAAATTAATTAAAATACATCTCTACGAAGCATCAGCTGTTCCGGAAATAGAAATTGAGCTTTATTTATGGACGCTGTTTAAATTGTTGGTCCTTAGGATCCCTTTCTACATCGGGGTGAAAATCGGTTAACGTGGCTCTTGAAGTGTCTTTATGAGGCTTGAAGTTCTTTTACACGCCGCAATTGTGACACATGTGACCACCGGCTTCACTCCCCTTACGGCCTCCGCCGGGTTTGGGTCCCGGACCTTGGCAAACAGAGGCTAGTGTGTTACCCCTAGAACCACAAAGAACGGCAGTCATTTTCAAAATAAGCGCTATTGTTGGTTTGAATTTGTCAATGCTATGTGATTTTGTAGTGGTTTCATTATTTAGTTGTTTTTCGCGAAGTCATGAAAAGAGTACAGAATTCCAAGGCGATCCACTTTTAAGCATTTGGCTATCGCTTCGGATTCCTGCATCCCCTTTGTATCTAAAACAGGTAATCAAATTTATTCTCAAATGTTTATTTCAATAAACATGAAGTAGGTAGACGAAGCTTTTACAGGAATAACTTATCGCAGCTCGATAAAACATATGATACTGAATAGAGAAGGTATTGTGAATATCACAGATACATTTTTTTACTTTCTCCATACGCACTATGTACATAGTGTATAGAGAAAGTATTGCACTCCACCAAAAAATTCGATACCGAGATTTCACCGGAAATATATGTTTTAATGTCCCCGATATCCAAAAAAAGCATTTTCACAAAAAGGTCCGTGTGTGTGTGTGTCCGTGTGTCCTTGTGTCCGTGTGTCTGTGTGTCTGTGTGTCCGTGTGTCTCTGTGAACACGATAACTCAAAAACGAAAAGTCGGTAAAATACCAAACTTGGTATTTAAGTTTAGTATCTTTCAGGAATGCGACACGAAGATTTTGAGAAAAATCCCCCCACCCCCAACTATCCTTTACATGAAACTTTTTTAAAAAATTTTGATTTTCTCAAAAATGGCTCTAACGATTTTGATTAAAATTTCGGATATTAAAGATATTTACCTGACAAATAAAATATATATTTTAATTTTCTGGGAATAGCTTCTGAAGAGTAGTTTATTCTGGATGAATTTTACTGAATTTTGAATAACTGCTAAACCGTAAGAGATGGACAAAAACTTACTGCACAAAAATGTAGAGCACATTAAAACAACCAATTTATGTTATACACATTTTATTCGTGGAGTTCGTCGTTTTTGTGACATTCCTTATTTTTGGTTTCTGCTATGAAAAACGTATACTTTTCTCATACAGGAACTTGTCAACTCCTATCCATATAAACAAAGGAACTTCATTGAAATATCAACCAGCTTTTCACTATCACTTTAACCTACGGTTGTCCCTTATTTCGCTTCTACTTACAAGGAAGCTAGTAATAAGACTATTTCTGCTAATTTTTCTCATTGGCATGAAGTAAATAGAAGTATAAGCTTTTTAAGAATAATTTGTTGCAGGGATATGGAGAGAGTCATGTGAATGGTACACATCAGATTTTTTATATTGTCACTATTCAGCTGTTTCTCTCCATTTGGTGTAAATAATATGCAATTTCAAAGCTAGTATATAACGACACACTTTTAAAATTTTCGATTACTGCTATTTGTACGTATATGCAAATATTTATATAAAGCAGCTTGAAAGAGATAGAAGGATAAGCTTTTTCAAGAACAGTTTATAGAGCCTATATGATGTGAGATTTATTTTCTCTAGTGTAGCAACTCATGATTAATATACGTAAAACAGAGCATTATTTAAAAATGCACTTTCTCTTTTTTAAAAGTGGATGATATTAACTTCCTATCGCTCTAATATTATTATTTTAATAATAAACTGCATTTATATCTCCATAGCTCTTATATTTAAGCTTGGTTGCGCAACGAGTTTATTACTTTAACACACAGGACTAAGTCCGCACTATGCAATACACCTGGACATTGAAGGCAATCTATCGTCACGGCTGAATCAAGTGACGGAGTGCAGGTACAAATATTTTGACCGTTGCATAGTAACGTATTGCTTCAGACATGCTCCAAGTTTTCTGTTTTCTGGTTGAGTACATTGAGTACTAAGACACAGATGAGTGGAGTTGGAACAGCCTGTCTTAACTAGAGATTCCATATCTCAAATTGTTTAAGGCTTCTCTAAATGGTGTGAAACACTTTGATTTTATTAATTTATGTACTATAATAGAATTTTTTCTATACTCGCGTTTAGCAATATATTATGTGTCAGTGAATGTGTATGGTAGATGTTTTAAAACCATAATTTATCAGGAAATATTGTAATCATTAGGTTTATGTTTGAAGAATATTGACATCATACCTGAGATAAGGTTTAATATTCTGTTGTGTTCGCGAATGTCCTAAAGCAAGGAGCAGTTTAACTGTATTCCTGTGTAACTATATTGTAGTGTAGCATTTAAAAGTTTAGTTCCGTCACTTTACAGAACGATTTGTTCTGCAGCAAATCTTTTACGATAAATGGTCTCCGAAAATAAAAGCTTGAATGATACGCTGAGACAAATCGGTTTAAAAACCAGGTTATTTCCGAGCTGACTGGACCGCGGCTGTTTTACGAGTGAGTATATAAGCTTTTCTTCTTTATGAACGATAAAAGACTGATGAGAAGGGTTGAAACGTGATGGGCAGTACCTCGGCCTCTCTTCTTTTCTTCTCTTTGCTTTATTCTCCATTTTCCGTTGAGCGACGTTGAGTCGAGTTGAGCTCCTCATAAAGTGTGCTGCCTTCCGTCTATAATCTCTGGATCCGACGATAATCCTAGGGATCTTGGCGAGTGAGTGACAGGGTGGGCCTTGCGAATGTGTTTCCTGTCTCTACACGAGGCTTTGCTCCTTAAAATGTTTTGTGAAAACAACACAGAAAAACACCTTAGCTATTCCAGAACTTCAGAAATAGCCCCTTTAAATGTTCTTGTAATACAGTTTTAAAATAAAACTACCATCTATTTTTTGACACTGTAATGAATGCTTCTTCCCATTGTTTTGGGTGAAATAGAAGACACACTGCGAATTATAAGTATTATTTGAGAAACTCATCTAATTCCATTGTTTATGCAATATTCCAAGAAAAAAATCTGATGTGTTCCATTCACATGACTTTCTCAACATCTATGCAACAAATTGTTGTTAAAAAGCTTATGATTCCATTTACTTCATTTTAATCGAGAAAAAAAAAATAGCAAAAATAGTCTTATTACTTGCTTCCTTATAAGCAGAAGGTAAGTAAGGCAGTACTATAGGCTAAACTGATAATCAAAAGCTAGTTGCTATGTGACTGAAGTTCCTTTGTTTGTATGGACAGGGGTTGACAAATTCCTGTATGAGAAAAGTGTAAGTTTTTCAAAGCTGAAAATAAAAACAAGGAATATCTAAAAAACGATCAACTCCACGAAAAACAATGTATATAGCTTAAATTGTGTGATTTAACATGCTCTACATTTTTTGTGTGGTAGGTTTTTGTCCATCTCTTACGGTTTAACAGTTATGCAAAATTCCGTAAAATTCATTCAGAATAAAGTAGTCTTCAGAGGCTATTCCCAGAAAGTTCAAGATATACATTTTATTTGTGAGGTAAATATATTTAATATACGACATTTTAATCAACATCTTTAGATTCATTTTTGAGAAAATCAAAACTTTCGAAAAAAGTTCCATGTAAAGGGTAGTTGGGGATAGGGGAATTTTTTTTAAAATCTTCGTGTCGCATCCTCGCAAGATACAAAACTTAAATACCAAGTTTAGTATTTAATGGTGTTTTCGTTTTTGAGCTATACGGCCAATAGACACGCACACATACACACAGACAGACATACACGGACATTTTTCTAAAAAAGCTTTTTTTTATTCAGGGGGTCTCAAAACATGTATTTCTGGTGAAATGTCGGTATCGAAATTTTGGGTGTATTACAATACCTTCTCTACCTATGTACAGGGTAGTGTAGAGAAAGCAATATTGTGCTGCAAGAAAAGGTGTAAACATAGCAAAAATGTAAATGCTGATTTTGTTTATGTGATCCTAACCTCTAGAAGAAGAAATTAGAATACGTTTTCTGCCAAAAACCGTTTCATTGCCATTTTTAACGCTGCTCATAAAGGAGTCTAATTCCAAAATATTTCACTTTAAGTCCTATTTATTTAGTTTAATTTAAACATAATAGATCAGATACAATACATCCTGTCCACCAAATTTGAAATTTCAAATACCTATTGCATAAAAGAATACTGTATATCATTTATAGTTACAATCCGGATACGTTTACTTTCTCAACATAGTACATGGTTCGCAGGTAGAGAAGGTATAGCACTCCACCCAAAGCTATATACAGAGATTTCACCAAAAAAACACGTTTTAGGGTCATCTGTTTCCAGAGAAACATTTTTAGAAAAGGTCCGTGTGTATCCTTGTGTCATGATAACTCAAAAACGAAAAGTCAGTAAAATACCATACTTGGTATTTAAGATCAGTATCTTCCAAGGATGCGATACGAAGACTTTGAAGAAACCGCCCCCCAAAAATTATTCTTTGCATGTAAGCATTTCGAAAATTTTTATTTTCTCAAAAATGGCTGTAACGATTTTGATTAAAATACCATATATTAAAGATATTACATGACAAATAAAATGGGTATCTTGAATTTTCTGGAAATAGCCTCTGAAGACCTCTTTATTCAGAATGGATTTTACTTAATTTTACATAACTAGTAAACCGTAAGAAATAGAGCAACGTACTATAAAATAATGTAAATCTTGTTAAAACACACAATTTATGTCATATATTTTTTCCTGGAGTTGACCATTTTTGAGATATTCCTTGTTATTGATTTCAGTTTATCATACAGAAATTTGTCAACTCTGGCCATGCAAAGAAACGAATTTTAATCACATGGCAACCAGATTTTAAAAGATTTTACTATTGCTTTAGCATAAGGTACTTCCTTGATTCCCTTCTACTTACAAGAAATCAGGTAAATACAATTTCTGCTAATCGATTAGGATGAAGTAGAGAGAAGAAAAAATAATCTTTTTAACAATAATTATTTGTTGCTGAGATGTAGAGAAAGTCATTCCAATGGAACACATCAGTTTTTTACTTTCTCTACACGTGCTATACCTGTACATAGAGTTTAGAGGAATTTTTATGTTCTTCCAAAATATTCGATACTTAGATTTCATCGGAAATACATGTCTTGCGAACCTCTGAATCCAAAAAAAAAGCATTTTTAGAAGCATGTTCATAGCTCATAACCGAAAAGTCCGTTAAATACCAAAAGTGGTTGTAACAATTTTTATTAAAATACCGTATATTAAAGATATTTACATGACAAATAAAACGTCCATCTTGAAGTTTCTGGGAATAGCCTCCGAACACCTCTTTATTCTGTATGACTTTTGCATAACTGGTAATCCGTAAGAGATAAACAAAAACTTAACTGCTTAAAAAATGTAGATCTCATTAAAATACATAATTTATGGCAGACATTTTTTCGTATAGTTAACCATTTCGGAGATATTTCCTATTATTGGTTTCAGTTTTAAAATACACTTTTTTCATACGGAAGCTGTCAACTCCTGACCATGCAAATAAACTAATTTCAATCCAATGCAAACGGCTGTAAAAATATTTGACTATGGCTTTAGCCTAATATATTCCCTCATTTCCCTTCTTTTTATAAGGAAGGAAGCAAAAATACCATTTTTGCTAATGTTCATCTCTAATGGCGTGAAGTAATAAAAGAATAAGCCTTTTAAGATTAATTTGTTACAGAGATAAAGAGAAAGTCATTTAAATGGAACACATCAGATTTATTTTAGGTTTAAGTTTACTTTTAATGATAAAAGTAATGTTCTAGGCATTAAAGTTAATTAATAGCAATAAAAGAAGTATTCATAACAAGTTTCATTCAAATAGGATCTTCATTCTGGATATATTAAATAATGTATTCGATTTAATTAGCTAAAATCAAAATCCATCTTCTCCTACATGTATTTATGTGCATGCGCCATTTTTTAAAATTACATTCTTGATACATTTCTAGCAAATTTTTTAGTTGAAATATATGTTTCGGGGTCCCTTGAACCCGAAAAAAAAAACGTTTTTAGAAAAAGGTCCGGAAGCTGTTATTTTTTTATTGTTCAGGGAGTCTCAAAATGAATATTTTCGGTACAATCTCGGTATCGAACTTTTGGGTGAAATACAATACTTTCTCTACTTACTATACGTGTAATAGCAACATCTAACGATTTAATAAAACAGTTAATATTCCAGCATTAAAAGACCTAACATTTGGATATATTTAAGGTGTAAATATAAATGGAGTTTTATTTATGGACGCTCTTTAACTGCTGTGGTTCTCAGCGTCCCATTCTATACTGGCCGTGAAATAACGCTTAATTTTGCTCAGAGACCTCTTTTATCAGGCGTTATTTTATGTGCCGTAAATCTACGACACGGGACTAGCTGCTTTACTTCTCTTCCGAAGAAAGCAATGCTAAGGATTTTTACGCCCGAAAAAATCCACCATCCTCCGCCGGATTTGAACCCGCGACTTTGGGTATATGAAGTTAGCATGGTAACCAATACTCAAAGGAGGGCGACGTATATTGACTGTGACATTTATATTACCTTGAGGTATTATATATTATTAATATGATTGTTGTGACATTAAAAACCTGATGTGTTCCATTCACATAACTTTATCCACATTTTCTGTAACTAATTATTGTTAAAAAGCATATTCTTCTATATACTTTATAGATAATCGAGAGAAACATTAGCAGAATTTGTCTTAATTAATTGCTTTCTTGAAGGTAGAAGGAAAATAATGGAGTACATTAGGCTAAAACGATAGTCAAATCTTTTAAAAGTTGGTTGCTACGTATTGAAATAGGTTTCTATGCAGGGCCAGAAGTTTACAACCTTCCGTGTGAGAAAAGTTTAAGTATTTTAAATCTGAAACAATAAAAACAAAATCTCAGAAATGGTCAATTCTACGAAGAAAGAAAAAAAAAACGTAAATGATTTAAGTTGTGTGTTTTAAGTGATCTACATTTGATTTGTGTAGTAAGGTTTTATCTATCTCTTACGGTTTACTAGTTACGCAAAATTCAGCAAAATTCATTAAGAATAAACAGCTCTTTAGAGGCTATTTCCAGAAAATTCAAGATATACATTTTATTTGCCATATAAATATCTTCAAAATATAGTAGTTTAATCAAAATCGTTAGAGCCATTTTTGAAAAAAATCGAAATGTTCGTGTACCATTCTGGAAGATACTAAATTTAAAAATACCAAGTTTGGTATTTTACCGACTTTTCATTTTTGAGTTATCGTGTTCAAAGTCACACGGACACAAGGGGACTTTTTCTAAAAATGCTCTTTTTTTGATTCAGGGGACCCTAAGATGCGTATTTCCGGTGAAATCTCGGTATGGAGCTTATGGGTTGGGTGCAATTCCTTCTCTATACACTATGCACATGGTACATGTAGATAAAGTAAACATATAAACTATATTGAACACCTAGAGAAAGTAAACCGTATCACTTTGATGATTTAGGTTTCTTATAATATATAGGAAATACGAGAAGAAGTGAGATTGCATTATGTAATAACTTACTCAGTTGTGTGTTAATTCTGTGGTACACATTGCTGAACTTTGATCAAGTCTTTTCAATAACAGATATCTTTCCAGATTTTACGACACGTATGCAGCAGTTTTTTCCCTAGCGATTTCTGTAGCATCACCAAACAAGAGTTGAAGATAACTGCTGGAAAAGGAGGACGCGCTTCTCTTTATTCCCTTCAGAGACAATAACACGGTCGTACATTCAGACTTTGGTCAATAGCAGCCTGTTTCTGAATTTATGTCATAGAGAGCGAACTGTGTGCTCCAAGTTGCTGCTGAAGGAGACAATGGAGGAAACTTGGCGAAAGTTCCGTATGGTATCGATTGTCAATTGCTCTCGCTAGCAAACAATTACCTAACTAATGAGAGGTGCCTTCTGGCGAGTAAAATTGCAGAAATTGAGGCCAATGATGAAGATGATGATAGAGACGAGGTAATGAAAATGGAAAGTGATAATTGCTTAGGTAACGAAAGTTTTCCAAGTTCTCCCAAGTTTAGGAACACTATCCATTTCGGGCCGGGCCGTAGTGGAGTGGTTAGACCACTCACCTCTTACCTAGACGGTCCGGGTCCGAGCCCAAGTGGCCGCATGTGAGATTTGTGAGGAAAAGCGGCGCAGGGGCGGGTTTTCTCCGGGTTCTCCGGTTTCCCCCGGATACATTCCACTGGTGCTCCATCTTCATTTCACGTATCATCAGTGTCATCGCCTGTGGTGCCACAAGCAACAAAAGCAGGCGTTAAACACTACAAAAAAAATTATTCATTTCCAACAACAGCAACCCGAAGAATATGCACCAATAAAACTTAATATTTAGACTAACATAAACCTCCCATTTGAGAAAAGTAATAGTATTGGACAGTTTAAACTACTAACTAGGAATATATCATAAATGATTAACTCGTCCAAAAACAGTATCTGACAAATTGGTTTAAATGAATTTTATATTTTTTGTGTGGTAACATTTTGTCTATCTTTTACTAGTTATATAAAAGTCATCCAGAATAAAGAGGAAACTCCCAGAACATTCAGGATATACATTTATTTGATTTGTCATAAAACATCTTAAACGTGTGGCATCGTTAGTGCTATTTTTGAGAACATAAGAAATAAGGATGGTTTTTATTTTATTGAAAATCTTAGTGTCACATTCTTGGAGTATACTGATCTTAAATACCAAGTTTGATATTTAACCAACGTTTTATTTTTGAAGTATGCTGTTTATAGGCGCACATACAAATACACACAGACAATTACTCAGGCTGATTGACACGGTTTTTTTTTGTTTTTTTTACTAATTTTTGTTTTTTGATTCAGAAATTAACACAACATAATTTTGTTTGCGATCTTTGTAAAGATCTTTTGGGTGGAATACAAATATTCCCCTTCTTGCTAAACGTAGCAAAGAAAGTAAAATTGTTTTAAATTCCTAAACTTTTTGTCGCATTCTCAGAGTTAACGACTATACATTTTTAGAGCTATGAATATTCACCCACGTTCTTCAAGCTATTGCTGTTAAATTAAGAAGCATTACTTAAATTGCTTTGGAATACGTAATAGTTGACTTATCCAAGCTCATCTCGGATGATTCTGGTTCTCTAAAGGAGATACAAACATACATACAGCTATTCGTTGCTTGCAGTTAGAATCTGGCTTACAAGGAGGAAGCAAACCTGGAGCGGAACTTGTGGCAAAGATACGCTTTGCTTTCACTTGAGAAAACGTGAGACAAAGACCTTTGGTTTGGTGCAAGGAGCTTATGTCACGTGCTAAGGTGTATTTCCGTTGCGTAAGGGCTTCCAAACACAACAGAGAATAACGTCTTTCACTTTGCAAACATATGTCTTCACGCATATAATCCATTTTACTGTGGAACTAGATATCACTTTCCAACTACACTTCGCACAGCTAATTGTAACCCTCGAAGGTTTCCAGTCCATCTAATTGTAACTTTTTTACTTTCTCTACCGAGTATGTACAATATACATGGTAGGTAGAGAAAGTGTTGCATTCCACCCAAAAAGTCGATACCAGATTTCACTGGAAATAATTGTTGAGAACAACTGAAAAAAACCCTATTTAAAAATATATATCTGTGTATACATTTAGGCTTTCACGGCCAGAGTTAATGCAGTAAAAAGTAGATTCCAGGCTTGTAGGTCGTGGCGAGTCGATGCGGTCTGTTAAACACCAAAAGTTAAAATTTAAGTTCAGTATCTTCCAAAGATGTAACACGAAGATTTTCAAGAAAATGCCCCCACCCCCAACTTTTTACATGGAAAAAAATTCTAAAATTAAATTTTTTCAAAAATGCTCAAAAGATTTTGATTAAAATGCCGCATATTAAATATATATTTTTTTTATTCAATGCCTTGGCGACCAGCTTTAAAACAATATGACTATTGCATTGACTAGTGTTTCCCTTATTTCCCTTATACGAGTTAGAAAGTTATACATTTTTAGAATGTTCCGATCATGTATATCTCAATTAGCATGAAAGTGTATATAAGAATAAGGTTATGTAAGAACAGTTTGTTGTAGAATAGTACAGCAAGTCACGTGAAAAAACTACATTTTTTTTTTAATTCAGGAAGCCTCAAAACGTGGATTTTGTTAACATTTCGGTACTGAACCTTTGTGTGTATTTACAATTCTTCCTCTACTTGCTATACGTAGTAGAGAAAGTAAAAAAGCTATCAGCATTATTGTATTACCTTACAGCAGTATTGCATAGGATAAAACCTCTGTAAGCTCTCTGTAATCATAATATTGTGAGTATGCCCTGCCACCATACTGCTTGCTTTGTAGGTCATAATTGATTGTTGGCATCCATTGTTGTTGAACACCTGTGTCGCGGAAGGTACTTTAAAGTCGAAGCCTCACAGTATTAAGCCTGAGTGACTTTGTGAATATTGGCGGTGTAGTGCACATGCGGAGAGCTTCTGGAATTTTCCAGTGACGTGGTCAACAGAAGCCCTGCCGGTGTGTAGTTTTCACTGGGGATGCATCGCGCGCATTTTGCATCGTGACCTCAACGGGATTTTCGTAGCGAACTTTTCGCCGCCGTAAAAAACAATCGAAAATAATTTATTTGTGAGCAGATTGCAATCAGTTTGTGGAAAAATAAAGTTATTATTGGAGAAAAAGATGTTTTGTTGCATTATAAGAGTGACTTGGATATACTGAAGCAGCTTTGATAATTTTCACCATGAAATTACCAACTAAACGAAGTAAATAAAGTAGGGTTTTGATCCCGACAATGCAGTAAAGACGGGGTTCTTTCTCGCCGCAGCAGAAGACCCTCACGCTCGAGTAGACTGCCTCTGTTATCGCAGCCCAGCAGCTGTTTCCCGCAGGGGCTTGAAACCTTCGGCAGCCCTATCAGCACTTAGCCGGTGTTTAGCTTCTTACTTCTGTGAGGGGTCAAATAAATGTAGGCTAGCTCTGTTGCATGCAGAGTGTTATCAAGAGTTGTCGTACTAAATTATTCGTTAGCACAGAAGTTTACACTCTAAAATGTGATGTGTTCCATTCACATGACTTTCGCTACCTGTTCCTCAAACAAACTATTCTTATAAAACATTTTTATTTACATCATGCTAATCGAAATAAACATTAGCAGAAATTGTCTTATTATTACTCGTAGAAGGAAAATATGGGAATGCACTTGGCTAAAGTGGTATTCAAATTCTTTAAAATCGGGTCACTTTGTGATACAATTGAAATTCGGTAATATTTGCATAACCAGGAGTAAAACAAAAGAAATGATAAGCGAGTGTCTACTCCCTTATGTTTTAAATATTCTAAATTTGAAATCATAACAAGGAATATCTCAGAAATGGTTAACTCAAAATAATAATAATAATAATAATAATAATAATAATAATAATATCTAATAATAGGAATAATAATAAGGAAAAACAAAAGAAAATGTATATGCCATAGTTTGTGTGTTAAACTAAATCTACATTTTTTATGTAGTGTTATAGTGTTATATTTTGTCTATCTCTTACGGTTTACTAGTTATGCAAACATCGTCTAGAATGAAGATAACCTCATAGGAATTCTCAGAAAGTTCAAGTAATGCAGTTTATTTACAATGTATCTTTAATATACTGTATTGTAATCAAAATCATTTGAACCATTTTGGGTAAAACGAAAATTTTGAAAAATGTTCCTTGCAGTTTGGGTTCGGGGTTCCTGAAAATCTTCGTGTAGCGTTCTTAGAAGGTGCTGAACTCAAATATCAAGTTTGTTATTTAGCGGCCTTTTTGTTTTTGTGTTATGCTGTTTACGGACAGACCCAAATACATAAATACGTACGTACATGCATGCATGCATGCATACATACATACATACATACATACATACATACATACATACATACATACATACATACATACATACATACATACATACATACATACATACATACATACATACATACATACATACATACATACATACATACATACATACATACATACATACATACATACATACATACATACATACATACATACATACATACATACATACATACATACATACATACATACATACATACATACATACATACATACATACATACATACATACATACATACATACATACATACATACATACATACATACATACATACATACATACATACATACATACATACATACATACATACATACACACATAATTTATACAGACACAGACACACAGATACACTGACACACACGGACATTTTTCTAATAATAATAATAATAATAATGATAATAATAAAATACGTTTTTTCGTAGAATTGACCATTTCTGAGATATTCCTTATCTGTTTCAGATTATATGACGTTACCATTATTTTGTCTTCTTTTTCCGACGGCTTCAACTCAATTGCGGTACACACACTGATATGTTACTGTTATCAATTAATTTGACTGTAGCTTTCAATAGCTGGATTTAATTGTTTATACTTTTATTTCCCTTTTCAAGAAGTTTATGAGCTGTTGGTTTGTGTATTCATTTCCTCACAACATCCAACAGGAAGTTATTCCTTTAATTTGTTAATCAGAAGCATATATTCACGATCTATTCTTCAAACCCAGGACCTCAGTCATACACTATCTCACAAAATAAAATTATTTACAAGTTGATGTTAAAAGCGGAATTTTCATATCACCTTCGATGCCTTTATCAGAATGCCAAGCCACCATTGCCTTATCTTTGTTTTTTTCTTTACAAGTAGAAGCAGAAGAATTATTTACCTCTATACCAGGAAATAGGGGCACTTCATTTTATACGACAGAGTGACGCCATTTCATAGAAAAAAAATCTGATGTGTACCATTCACAAGACTTTCTCCATATCCCTGCAACAAATAATTCTTAAAAAGCTTATACTTCTATTTACTCTATGCTAATCAGACAAAAATAGCAGAAATAGTCTAATTACTCGCTTCCTTGTAAGTGGAAGCGAAATAAGGGACAACCGTAGGTTAAAGTGATAGTCAAAAGCTGGTTGCTATGTCAATGAAGTTCCTTTGTCTATATGGATAGGAGTTGACAAGTTCCTGTATGAGAAAAGTATACGTTTTTCATAGCAGAAACCAAAAATAAGGAATGTCACAAAAAACGACGAACTCTACGAAAAAATGTATATAACATAAATTGTGTGTTTTAATATGCTCTACATTTTTTGTATAGTAAATTTTTGTCCATCTCTTATGGTTTAGCAGTTATTCAAAATTTAGTAAAATTCATTCAGAATAAACTTCTCTTCAGAGGCTATTCCCAGAAAATTCAATACATTTTATTTGTCAGGTAAATATGTTTAATATACGAAATTTTAATCAGAATCGTTAGAGCCATTTTTGAGAAAATCAAAATTTTCGATAAAAGTTCCATGTAAAGGGTAGTTGGGGTTGGGGGGATTTTTCTCAAAATCTTCGTGTCGCATCCCTGAAAGATACTAAACTTAAATACCAAGTTTGGTATTTTACCGACTTTTCGTTTTTGAGTTATCGTGTTCACAGACACACGGACACGCGGACACACGGACACATGGACACACACACACACACACACACACAAACACACGGACCTTTTTGTGAAAATGCTTTTTTTGGATATTGGGGACCCTAAAACATATATTTCCGGTGAAATCTCGGTATCGAATTTTTTGGTGGAGTGCAATACTTTCCTTATACACTATGTACATAGTGCGTATGGAGAAAGTAAAAATGTGTTTTAATTACGATGCAGCAAAATCCACCAACACGTGTTGCCGAATTGCCGTCTACTTTGTTCGATCAGGTAATCCAAATGACTTCTCAAGGGATAGTCATGTATCTCTAATATTTTATCTACATCACATAGGACTACTTTCCTCTGTTTCAGTTAAAAGCGTTCTGGTATGGCTAACGTTGTCATCACGTACGGGCCAGGTGTATTTGCTAAGAATAACTTTTGTACAACAGATACGCTGCAAGAGATACACAAAAACTTACAACAAAAATGTTGTGATCTCGTTAAAACACAATTTATGCATTATATATATTGTGCTATATTGAAATTTGAGGTTTCACCAAAGATACATGTTTTCAGATCCCCTGAATCAAAAAAAAAAAAAAAAGACATTTAAAGACAAATGTCGTGTATGTCTGCTTTTTTTGGTAGTGTTTAACGCCCGCTTTAACTACTTATGGCACCAAAGGCGGTGACACTGATGCTACACGAATGATGATGGAGCACCGGTGGAATGCTATGACGGGTGAAACCGGAGTACCCGGAGAAAACCCGCCCCAGCGCCGCTTTGTCCACAAAAATCTCACATGCGGTCGCTTGGGATCGAGCCCCGGCCGTCTAGGTGAGAGGCGAGTGGTCTAACCACTCGGCCACGGCGCGGCCATGTGTGTGTGTGTGTGTGTGTGTGTGTGTGTGTGTGACGGTTAAATACCAAACTTGGAATTTAATTTTAGTATCTTATAAGGATGCGATACAGAGATTTTCAGGAAAATCCTCCCACCCCAACTATCCTTTACTTGGAACATTTTACGAACATTTTGATTTTCTCACAAATGTTACGATTTTGATTAAAATTTATATATTTTTATGCCAAACGAAATTTATGTATTGCATTTTCTGAGAATAGCCTCTGATGAACTCTTCATTCTCTATGACTTTTGTGTTACTGGTAAACCGTAAGAGATAGACAAAAACTTACTTCACAAAACATAGATCTCCTTAAAGCACGCCATTTATATCATATGCATTTCTTGGTAGAGTTAACCGTTCCCAAGGTATTTCTTGTTATTGCTTTCAATTTTAAACTACTTAAACTTTTCTCAAAGGTGAAGTCATTTCGTTTCATCTCTCCTGGCAAGCAAAAGAGAACCGAATGTCAATTGTTTCATATAGCGATCAGCTTTTAAAAGATTTGATTATTGCTTTAGCCTATTTTATTCCGTTATTTCCCTTCTACATATAAGGAAGCAATTCTGTTAATGTTTATCGTGATGTAGATAAAAGAATTATCTTTTTTTAGAAAAGTTAGTTGTGGAGCAGCTACAGAGAGTCACGTAAATGAAACCCATCAGATGCTTTAATAATGATAACTTAAATATTTTAAAACGGACTTTGTGAGTTCCACTACAACACAGGGGCTACGGATATGCCTTCTCTTTTCAATTATAGCTTCCTCGACCAAAGTCAATGTTTGCGAACAACAATAGCGATGACAATGGCCATTATCATACCAGATTCAACTGCAGAGACTTAAGAGGTCAACCCAGAATGTTAATTATAATCTACATGTGTAAATTTCTGAAACTTATTTAATGATTCTAAATACTTCTGGAGGGGTCTATGAACTGAATTACTGCATGAATGCTTGCAAACGAAATAGAATATTAAGGAGATTAAGCTGACAAAAGCAGAGAGAAACGCGGAAATAACATTAAAAGCAAATTTAACAAAGTTGCAGAATATTTAGTTCCTGAAACTTAATCCCAGCACCACGAAGCAGAGCACAGCTAAATCCCACGGTCCCGAAATGACAAAAATTATATTTTAAATCTCTCCACATCCTCTCCCTTTTTTCTCAGCGAGGTGACCTGTTGTCGAGACACTGGATAATTATGCCTTCACGCTCCACGCTAAGGAACAGCTAGAGAAGATGCCATTATTCATATATGTGCCATTTTTATCCAGAATGAATGATAAAGTATCGACCATTTTTGGCAATGGCACTTCATAGTATAATATATGTACTTTCATACATACTTCAGTTGATAAAATTATTATTATTATTATTATTATATAACCACCACCACCACCAATAATAATAATAATAATAATAATAACAATGAAACCTGCCGAACTGATGGGTTGCGTTGGTTCATTGCGGAGGGGGGCTCCACACTGCAGCCAGTGTGTCAGCCCCAAGAGGAATGGATGGACTATATAACAGTATTAGGCGGGCGGCCGAAACCGTCCGCGGGGAAAGAGTCACTGTGGTGGATCCCTAGCATATTCCAAGCAGTTTTCATAGCAATGCGGGGAGACCTACGACCTGGGTCTGACGGAACTCCAGCACCACCCCACCATCCCGTATTTCCAAAGGACATTCAACACCACGGAGGGGCTCCACCATCTCTCGCCGATACTTATAACCCTGAAAGAGACTGATTCGAATGAAACAGAGAGGAAATGAAGGAACAGAGATATCGGGGGAATAAGGTAACCTCAACAGCATTCGCACAAGAAACCCCCCGAAATAAAACATAGGTTAGAGAGGTCGGATGCGGGAATCGGACCCACGACTTCCTGAGTGCTAGTTCCACACGAAACGCTTGAACCACCTGCCTCTGTAACTAACGAGGTTATACAGTGGCCTCTAGAGAGGCTTGTTGTAACCAGCTAACTTTCTAGTAGAGTTTTTATCTGCCACCGGAGCCCCATGTGTTGGTTGATTAGCTTAATGTCCATTGGATTACACTAGGGAAAAGCAGTCACTCATTGGATGTAAAATATTGATAGTTTTTCTCAGGAAACTGCTTGACAGGGTGAGAATAAATTAACTATTTCTTCTGTTTATTGCAGAGAAAACCTAAAGATTAAGATTAATATCCCGATAAAATTTCATCGACTTCAGAGGTTTTAGAACCGAAGAACTTGCGAGCACCAGGGAAGACAATTCTCATCTATTTAATTATAGTAATAATGTATTCCATTCACATTACTTTCTCTACATCGCTGAAACAATTTATTGTTAGAAAGCATATTCTTCTACTTTATGATAATCGAGATAAACATTAGCAGAACTTATCCTAATTACCTGCTTCCGTGTAAGTAGAAGGAAAATAAGGGAATACACTAGGCTAAAACGATAGTGAAATCTTTTAAAAGCTAGTTGCCATTTTGTTAAAACCCGTTTTTTATGCAGGGCCAGGAGTTTACAACTTATCGCGTGAAAAAGGTTTAAGTAGTTTAAATCTGAAACAAATAACAAGGAATATCTCAGAGATGGTCAATTCCACGAAAAAAAAACGACGTATATGATATAAATTGTGTGTTTTAACGTGATGTACATTTTTTGTGTACTATGTGTTTGTCTATCTCTTACGGTTTACCAGTTACGCAAAATTCATTCAGAATAAGATCTTCAGAGACTATTCCTAGAAAATTCAAGATAACCAGTTTATTTGCCATAGAAATAATTTTGATATACGGTATTTTAATCAAAATCGTTAGAGCCATTTTTGAGAAAATAAAAATTTTAGAAATTGTTTCCAAGTAAAGGGTAGTTTGGGGTGGGGGATTTTTCTCAAAATCTTCTAGTCGCATTCTTGAAAGATACTAAACTTAAACACAAAGTTTAGTATTTTACAGACTTTTCGTTTTTGAACTATCGTGCTCACAGACACACGGACACACACACACACGCACATGAACCTGTTTCTAAAAAGCTTTTTTTTTTGATTCCTATATTTCCGGTGAAATCTCGGTATTGAATTTTTAAGTGGAGTGCAATACCTTCTCTACACACTATGTACATTATACATGTAGAGAAAGTAAAAATTACGACGTGTTACATTCATATTGCTTTCTCTACTCACTCTTCTATAAACCACTCTTTAAAAAGCTTATTATTCTAACTAGTTCTTATTAATCCAGATAAATTCCAATTCACATTTATACATTTCCTTGTAGAATACGGTAGGTAAAGCGATAGTCAGATTTCCAGAGCGTCACCATCTGGTTGCTCTGAAATTCTGTGCTCTTTATAAGACTACCAGAAAAGAAACTATATAAATAAAAACGAATTACGGCTTCCATTTTTAGAGAAGTAAAATCCTTTGAAAATTTAACTAATGACAATGAATACCCAGAAAATAGTTAACGTCACAAAAAGTTACTCATAAATTAGTTGTTCTAATAACATTTACATTTTTGATGCAATACAATTTTCTCTATCTATAGCTTACCAATTATACAAATCAAGAATGGAGAGGGCTTCAAAGGCGTTTACCAAAATCAAATGTATAAAATCAAACGCTCTTACATATATAGTGTTTCAAACACAAGTTTGGGAAAATATTTCCATGCAGCGGGGAGTTTGGATTGGGGTATTTTATTGAAAATCATTGTGTCGCATTCTTGGAGGCCTGAAATTAAATACCAAGTTTGTTTTTTAACCGACTTTTGTTTTTGAGTGCTGTTCGCAGACACACATGCACACGGAAGTTTTCTGATTTGGGGGGGGTGTGGGAGGCCTCAGGCAGTCGCAGAAGGTGTAGTTATATAACTGGTGTGTTCATATAAATGGTATATTTTCATGGTTGTGGTTAACTTCAACATGGAGCTACATCGTTTAATTTCACAAAAAGCACAAGATAATGTTTGTTAGAATACATTTATAACACTCGCTTGTAACTGATAGTGATAAATAAGAAATCCAGATGTTGCTCAAACTTTAATCAATCTTATGACATTTCCTGCTAAAGTATTCAGTATCTCAGCCTTGTATTTACATTTATTTTCTTCTCCTGAAATTAGAACTGTCCTTAGACAAAAAAATATTACTTGGCAAAGATAAAAATAACAATAACATTAAATCCTAGGGAAATTCATTTTATCTTTCAAAAATATATAACAAAAATGTATATATTAATATATAGCATATAAAGGATTTCATAGGATTTTACATAATTGTTAAATAAGTTAATATTGGTACAATAAATCATTTCTATATTTGTGATTCCTCCTTGTCGTACCATTTTAAATGTACATATGGGAGCAAACAAGAGATTAAATTAGACTGCCTCCGTGGTCGAGTGGTCAGCGAGCTGACTTCTGTCCCGGGTTCGATTCTCGGCTGGGGCGCTGAATTTTTCTTTAGCCAAAATTATTCCCTATCCCCCCCAGAGTCTGGAAGTTTGTATGTGAGTGTGAATGTGTGCGTGTTTGAGTAAAAAAACAAACATGATTTAAACCAACGTAAAAAGTACTTACAGACGAGATGTTTCAAGTGGAAAGCCCCCGATATGACCTTAGATATTAATTGAAAAAAAAGTGGTTAAATTCATTGTATTCGACTTTGTTAAAGCTTTTACATTTATTCAAAATGCATTAGATTCCATCAAGCTGACTTGAAACAAATCCCAAGCAACAAACATGAACCAGAGATCATATTTTCTCGACATGAATGATCTGTGTATGCAAGTAAATATAATAATCGAACGTTAATGTTTAGCGACTAGAACTTGTAGAGAGAGCGAAAAATGAGCTTCCTGCAGTCCTGAAGCCTACAATAGCCTAAATATAAATCAAACGTTTCTTGAGTGATGTTTATTATGATGTAAACTAAGTCTCAAATTACTTATTACTACCACAACGACATTCTTTCGTTGTATTAGTCATTTTCAGTGGCTATTTAATTTCGTCCTTAAGCAGTTAAATGACCCAAAACGAACAACGATAATGACATTATGGTAGTTTATTGCTATATGATTATTATTATTTATTCAAGCATTATACCTATCTCGTTAATTTGGGATCTATATTATTATTATTATTATTATTATTATCATCATTATCATTATCGCATATTAATACTGATGCTACATGAATAATAAACGAGCATCGTTAAGTAGACAAAATATTAGCCCCAGCCTTATTAGTGTCACCATTGGTTAAACAATAATAATATTTAACAGTGCTCATACAGTAAGAAAATAGATGTTTGTCAGTATTACGCACCACCAATTGTTTGGGATGACGTAAACAACGCGCGAGTAGGGTAAATTATGTTAGAGGGGTATAGAATATGGACGCGAGCTAATATAGGTTATTGTCCTGATGCCTCATAAGGGTGCATCGCTGGGAGGGAGGGGGTGAAAGGATTCACTGGGTGGTAGGAACCAGGAGCGATCGCACAGCAATGACAGTTTCCAAGTTGAAGCACCCCCACAGTCAGACAGGCAGATTAGGGGTTCGTTCTAATACAGGTCCAACGTATCCCGGCAACCAGCCGAAGTCAAGGGACGGAGAATCACAATGAGAATTCTTTTTCCCTGTCACGCCGTACGGAGTACCATCTCCAACACTTCCTATCCAGAAAGAAATCTGCGGGATGAAAGATGAATGAATGGTTAATGGAAACGACTTGGAGGAACAGGGCATTTAGGGATGGAAGAAATTTACCCAGCATTCGCCAGGCGACCCAGAGAAATTCCGAATAAAACCCATGGGTCAGGAACGCCGACCACGGAGATCGTACCCGCCACCTCCCAAATGCGCGCCACAGACGAAATCGACTGAACCATCTCCCTGGGGAAGTATAATGTAAGTTTTAAGTTGGCACTTTTTATATTACTTGTCTAACACCCCTTAGGTTTCCTTATTTTGGAAATTCAGTCTCCAATTTAAAACTCAATTATGCTCCTTATTAACTGCGCTAGTATGTGAGCAAGAAGGCATCAGCGGTGTTGCAACTCATGAAGTGAAAGATAAGGAAAGATCTTCCGCCGTTCCTGAACTGTCTGGTTCGCTATAGAGAGGCAGGACATGGAAAGAACGGATGGTGAGTGTTTCTCTCTTTTTCTAATAATCAAAGGCAAAATTACACATCATGGATTATAGAAAGGTTATGCGAGATTTCGGGGCTAAACATTCTGTACCAACTTAAACCCCCTAGTCCCTATAGACGCGGTATTTTCTGTTCTTAGATTTATTTTCAGAATATATCACAAAGTATCGTGTTAAAATATTTATAGTCTTCAAAATAATGGTCGTATAAGACCGTGCCTTGGAAGGAACCAGAAATATTGTTTAGTACATTCAAGCGTTGATAATAGAAACAAGGGTGTATAGGTAGAAGCGGTCACAGCAAGCAGTTTCGGGATTTGCATTAAACATGACTAATGTCAAGGATAACCCTAATTTGATTAGCGGCTATCTCAGTGTTTATTAAACCTCGCCAAATAATTCTACAAATTGGACGCAACTGCCCGTGTACAAATATGCGTCACTATCAAAATGAATTACGAATTTGTTGATCAGGAAAACGTCAGCGCTGCGATCACTCTACGCTCTTTATTATTCATGTTTCTGGGATGGAGGAAACCGCGCGGAAAATTGTCATTGGCGCAGCTTACGCGCATGTGACAGGAAATATACACTACGTCCGAGTTACAACAGCCAGTTACACAAAATCTGACAGCTTACACACACTTTTGCAGGTAATGCATCTGGGCATTTCAACGCGTTCACCAACTTCTGTTTCTGGAGGTGTATGAGCAACAATTAATTTGTGTGCAACAATTAGCAAGAAATGCCCTATATAACTGCATGGTTTATTTTATTCTGATTTATGTACAATATATATGTATATATCCAAAACTTTAACCATTTTCCAAAATGAAAGCCAAAAGGAGGGCACCAAGGATCACTCAAGGAAGAAAATACATCTCACAGGGCACTCATCTGTGTTTGTGTTCTTATTACATAGGCATGGTGTATCCGTTTAAATCTTTTAATAATTTTAAAATTAAATCCGAAAGTGATTAATAGCCCATGTCCGTCAGAAACAATAAGAATTTTCAATGGTGAAAGACTTATCAAAATTGGTTGAATAGTTTTTACTTTCTCCATACGCACTATGTACATAGTGTATAGAGAAAGTATTGCACTCAACCCAAAAATTCGATACCTAGATTTTACCGGAAATATATGTTTTAGGGTCCCCAATATCCAAAAAAAGCATTTTCACAAAAAGGTCCGTGTGTGTGTGAACACGATAACTCAAAAACAAAAAGTAGCTAAAATACCAAACTTGGTATTTAAGTTTAGTATCTTCCAGGGATGCGACACGAAGATTTTGAGAAAATTCCCCCCACCCCCAACTACCCTTTACCAAACTACCCTTTAATTTAGATTTTCTCAAAAATGGCTCTAACGATTTTGATTAAAATTTTGTATATTAAAAAAATATTTACCTGACAAATAAAATGTATATCTTGAATTTTCTGGGAATAGCCTCTGAAGAGTAGTTTATTCTGGATGAATTTTACTAAATTTTGAATAACTGCTAAACCGTAAGAGATGGACAAAACTTACTACACAATAAATGTAGAACACATTAAAACACACAATTTATGTTATATACATTTTTTTCGTGGAGTTCGTCGTTTTTGTGACATTCCTTATTTTTGGTTTCTGCTATGAAAAACCACTATAACCTACGGTTTCCCTTATTTCGCTCCTACTTACAAGGAAGCGAGTAATTAGACTATTTCTACTATTTTTTTCTGATTAGCATAAAGTAAATAGAAGTAAAAGCTTTTTAAGAATTATTTGTTGCAGGGATATGGAGAAAGTCATGTGAATGGTGCACATCTGATTTTTTAGATTACCGTACACGTACATGTATAGTATACATTTTCTCTCGCAATAGTATTCACAATACATCCTTTTTGGGCAAGAGCTTCTTCCAAACGAATGGAAACTGGAGTTTGCAATCCCTAGCTATTCCTGAAAGATCAGGAGTTTCCGGTTTAATCGGAAATATTCCTAAAAGATTAAGGGTGCTCAACTGCGTTTTTTTGTTGTTGTTTTTTTTTAAATATCATTGTTAAAACCAAAAGATAAAATCAAAACATTGGCCAGAATAAATATAATAACTAAAATGCAATATAAAATCCAGTAGAATTAAAACTGCGTATGGCAGAAACCATCTATTCTATCTATTAAAAAAGACGAAACTAAAAAGGCGTAACTAAAGCCAAATTCCCATTCATAAAATGCACACACATGTGATAAAATTGTAAAAACCGTAGCTACCACAACAAGATCGAGTCAGAATAAATACAAGTAAATCAAACTAAATCCTGATGGTAAAAGGTTGAGTAAGATAAAACGTAAAAATCCTGTCCACCGCACAGATACCATCCGCCAGGAGCTGTTTAATACTGTCCAACAGTTGCAGAGTAGCTCGTACATGTGCTAAACATACATACAAGTTTGACTCCTCTGTCCTGACATCTTGTTACCTAGGTCAGGACATAGTTGCCACACTTCATTTATTGCCATAAAACATGTTTACAAAAAATGTTATAAGTTACATCAGATTTACAAATTACAAACTATTCTACCTACTAATACCCTAAAACTACTGGCTTCCAGTAATTTACTAACTACTAAATGCTACTGGCTTCCAGTAGCCACTCCTAATTGATTAATGAGTCTTCTTTTATAATAAGTTCTTTATAATTCTTCATTTTCAATTACCTAAGTAGTTCAAGCTCTTATACTCTTCACTATTCACACAATTATTCCATATTTAATAATAAAAACAATTTGCAGTAAACTTAAACTTTCCTTCACCTATTTCAATAAAACATATTTTAGATTAAAATTAATAATCCAAAATTTATCAACTTCAATAATACAGTTAATATTTATAATATTTTACAATATTAAAATATTAATTATTAAAATTAAAACACTATTTCAATATTTCACTATATAATTAACATGTGCTAAACACGACGGACCGTCAATTTCTGCCTACACAGCGGACATATAGGAGCAGGGTTCCTCTTCAACAGTGGCCGTGTGTAAACATATAGTTACCTCCCGACCGGAGGTAACCCAGTGGATAGGGAGGTCTTTCACCGACCTAAGTTTGTTTCCGTGCAGAGCTGACCACTCTGCGTGCCAGCATGTTACCACCGCTCTCCGCACAACAAGCCTGAAGTCTTGAGCTGTTACACATTGTTGCAACACTGGGCTCTTTGAAGCTACCTTTGCTACCAAGTCCGCCAGTTCATTCCCCGGCAAGCCAATGTGCCCAGAAAGCCATGCATACTCCACATTTACGCCCGAGGAGTATAAATCGCGGAGGGCGTCCTGAATGCGTTGCACGATAGGATGGTAGATGTAGAGCTCACTCATAATAAGGCAGTCACCCAATTTTCGACGGTGAACAAATAGCATAGCATACACATCTGCAGTGTAAATGGATGTGCTACTAGGTAAACCGAAAGAATGTGGTTCGGTATCAGTATCAAAGGCGAATCATCGGTGCACTTAGTCCATCGATGTATATACAAATACGGCCACTAATTGGATAAAACATTCTAAAACGCAGTACGGATATTAGACGCAGGCATTGTAAACTTCCCGTAGACCATCATCCTGAGATATACATGGGACCTGGCACATAACCAAAGTGGGTGCACCGTCTCTACCTTGGGAAACATTCTAGGCAGGTCAGTAGAAGTTCGCGGAAACGAAAACCTGCAAATCGTGGTCTAACGGAAAGGTGGCGATATCATTCGTCCAGCTCGGTGGAGAAAAATGTGTTAAACGTTGGATGCTCTTAAGCCTACAGCCATAATTAACTAGCAGGACATCACGCTGATACCCTACTCGGTATGTCCACTAGTTCTTTCTAGTTTCTCTCTCTCTTGGCTATCTTGGTACACCCGCTGCCTCTCCGTTCGTCTGTTCAGCGGGTTCACTACCTATTGACGTTCCTCTGACGTGTCCTATCTTTATTTCAGGAGTTTTCTGTGATTGTAGCACACTTTAATCGTGTCCTTTTGCTTCTGCATTCTATGTCTTATTGTTATATCCAAGATTTTGCTTTTGTATTTTCCATTACTTTCTCTACCACATATATAAACTGTACACAGCAGCTGACAAAGTATTCCATGCCACCCAAAACTCCAATACCGATATTTCATCGTAAGTACATGTTTTATACCACCTTTATCGAAAAGGAGCATTTTTAGAAAAATGTCCTACGTTTGTATGTGTGTCTGTATCTGTTTGTGTCTGTGAATAATATAACTCAAAAGCTAGAATATGCTTTTTAAGTACCAAATTTGATATTTCCCAAGGCTATAACATGAAGATCTTCAGGAAAATCTCCCCCTCTATTCCAAACTACCTTATATGGAAGATTTTTCAAATAAAAATGTATATCTGAATTTCTTGAGAAAGGTCTCTGAAGTCCTGTTCATTCTGGAGGACCCTAACTGGTAAACCGTAACAGAATGAAAAATATTTACTAATTTAAATCTTGTCAAAACACACAATTTACGCCAAATATATTTTTGTTAGATAACCATTTACGGGATATTCCGTATTATTCATTTAAAATGTTCCAGATTTTTTCTCAAATGTAAAGCTGTTATTCGATTTTCTTTCTGCTGATCAAACAAAGAGAACGAAATTTCAAAGTCCTCACTTAGTGGAAAGCTCTTTAAAGATTTGTCTATCGTCTAAGTCTATTGCCTTAATCCCATTATATCTACATGAAAATATATAATAGATATATTTCTGCAGATGTTTATCACGATTAATGTGAAGAAGATAAAAGAGCAAGCATTTTAAAACAAGTTTGATGTGGAGAAAGTCATGTGAATGTGGTACATCAGATTTTTGTTAACTACACATGAGCCATACATAGAGCTGGTAAAATACATATTTTGATTATAAAAACTTATGCTTTATGATATTAATGTACGTTAAAACCGATCAAATCTTATGCTTTTCGTTCTCGTTCTCTTTCTCTATGTACATAGTGTATAGAGAAAGTATTGCGTTGCACTCAAAATTTGATACTGAAATTTCACCGGAAATACATGTTTTGGGTCCCCTGAATCCCCCCCCCAAATTACAAAAAGGTCTGTGTTTGTGTGTGTATATGTGTGTGTGTGGACAGCACAGCTCAAAAACGGAAAGATTGTAAGACCTGGTATTTACATGGAGCTTTTTTCGAAAATTTTGATTTTCTCAAAAATGTCTAACGATTTTGATTAAAATATCGTATATTAAAGATATTTACCTCACAAATAATATGTATATCTTAAATTTTCTGAAGACTTCTTTATTCTGGATGCATTTTATGACATTTTGCATAACTGTAAACCGTAAGAGATGGACAAAAACCTACCACACAAACAATATAGAGCACATTAAGACACATAATTTAAGTCATATACATTTTTTCGTGGAGTTGATCGTTTTTGAGATATTACTTGTCTTTGGTTTCAGCTTTGAAAAACTAGTACTTTTCTCACACAGGAATTTGTCGACTCGTGTCCATAGAAACAATGGAACTTCAGTCACATAGAACCAGCTTTTGAGTAACACCTTAACCTATGGTACGCCCTTATTTCACTTCAACTTTTAAGAAAACAAGTAATAAGGCTATTTCTGCTAATTTCTTCTCGATTACCATGAAGTAAATAGAAGCATATGCTTTTTAACAATAATTTGTTGCAGAGATATAGAGAAAGTCATGTGAATGGAACACATAAGATTTTTCTGGTTTTCATTCTAGGCTTATTGTGGAACAAATAACTTCTCTTGTATATTATGGTATGTGCATGCCTAGTGATGGATTATTTTAGAGTGGTTTGTGCTATTCTATGATATTGTTGATTTCGGCAAAGGTCCGAAATAAGGCTTTTGGGAATGAGGCAGTAACCCAAGTGTCTGGCCGTTATTGTTACGTGACTAATACGGTAACCACAGCATGTACAGACTCACACCCAGCCACCAAGACGTGCGACGAAGCGTCCCGCAGCGCTAATGAGTCCCAGTTAAGTCTCACGGCCTTATTAATTATCAAAACCGGAGTTTCGGCCTGCTCCCCTGGGTATAGGGCGACACGACATTGACGTCCAGCGTCGCACTCTTCCGTAGGCTTCTTGTACACGATCAAATGTTTGTCAAATTCAGTACTTTACAAGATCTTCCAGGAGTTGTCAAATTCCAGTGCTTTTAAAGTCTTTGAAAATGCTGAAATGAAATCAGAGCTTGCTGTAAACGGTCAAAGATTTTGATGGTTTTGACCAACAAAATGCGAGTATTTAAAAGTGCGCCTGGCTAAAAGGGAAAAGTAATACAAAAACCATATTACTTTCTCTATATTTCTGTAAAAAGTATTGTTAATAAGCTTATTCTATTTATTTCATACTAATCGAGACAAAATTGGCAGAATCTTATTACTTAGTTCCTTATAAGTATAAGGGAAATAAGGGAATACTAAACCGTTAGTCATATGTTTTAAAATGCTATGGGATTGAAATCCGTTTCTTTGCGTGGCCAGGAGCATGAGAAAACTTTAGGAATTTGTTGAAAAGGATCATCTCCATGAAAAGGATTGTATATGATATAATTGTATGTTTTAAGGAGATCTACACTTTTTATATACTCAGTAAGTTTTTGTCTATCTCTTGCGACTTACCAGTTGTGGAAAATGCAGAAAAATCCATCCAGAATAAAGAGGTCTTCAGAAGCTGTTCACAAACAATTCAAACATACGTTTTATTTGACAAGTAAATATCTTAAATATAAGACAGCGTAATCAAAATCGTTAGAGCCATTTTTTAGAAAACCAAAATTTTCGAAACATTTTCCATGTAAAGGGTAGATGGGGGTGGGGGATTTTCTTGAAAATCTTCGTGCTGCATCCTTACTGAACTTAAATATCAAGTTTGGTACTTAACGAACTATGCTACCCACAGACACACACATACACGGACATGTTTCTAAAAATGTCTTTTTTGATTCAGGGAGTCCCAAAACATATATTTCTAGTGAAATCTGGTATAAAATTTTTGAGTACATTACATACCTTCTCTCTACACTATGTACATGTTACGTGTAGGGAAAGTATAAATGGCTACCAGGGAAAGGGATGCGGTAGCCATCTAAAATAAAGGTAGATTTTTTATTATATTTTTTCCCAATTAAATGTTTAAAATCTTCATGTAGTTTATTAATAATTAAATTAATTATTAGTTTTATGAAAGCTCGTCATACCTATGAGTATATTTTATGGGCTTCGTGGATCATCACAACAAAATGAAGACACGGCTTATCTAGAAATTTTCAGGCAGATTTCAGAAATACAATAAAACATTTTTGATACAGCGCAGTTAATTTGTAAATATATGCTTTTTCCACTGCATTTGTAATTTGATGTTCTGGGGAATCCGATGTTAAACACAAAATTACGTAGTAATTGCAAATTGTTACACCATGACGCTAATAGTAATTTATTTTGATAAATTTTAATTCTTGGTTCTGAAGCGGTTTGGCAAAAAGCCGTATAAATACCACATTTATGAAGTTTTTTGATAGTGTTTAACGATTTATGACATTGCCAAGCATTGCCAAACCTTGTCCAATATTATCAAATATTGTTAAACATTTGACTACTTTTCTTGTAAACTCTTGAATTGAAAAACAAGTTCGATTATGCACAAAGAGCCCCAAAGAAAATCTCACTGTACCTCACGCTTACGTCACATTATTTATCGTTGCACATGGCCTTGTGAATCCATGGTTGGTTGCTTGAGGCCATGGGTCAAGGATGCGCCACTCCTGCTAAATAGTTATGGCAATAACTGCAAGAAAGTTTATAAAATGACATATAATCGATCATGTTGGTTAAAAGAGAAAGAGACAGAAGGAGTGCATTAAATTTGTTATATAGACCTCTTCGTATTCGGCTAGTAGGACACTTCTCAAAAGGCCACCGAAAACGATACAAAAGGGGCTTCATGTTCTTTCTGAGGTCCCAAATAGATATTTCCTCAAACTGGCAATATAGATACATATAAGCATACACAATTATATATATATATATATATATTAAAAAAATCTCATGTTTGACTCACTTTGTGTATATACTCACTGTTGCACAAACTATTCTTATAGAGGCGTATGGCTATTCACATAGAAACATTAAGGTGAGAACATATGTGTATGACATGAATATAAAATTCGCCTTGCCATTCACAAAGCCTTAAAGACGTTAGAATAAAAACAATATAATTTACTCCGCCTCGGTAGAGTGGGAGTAGCGTGCCGGCCTCACATTCGAGAGGTCCCGAGTTAGAATCTCATTCAGAGTGAGTTACCATATAGGATTTTTTCGGGGTTTTCTCTTATCCTGAGTTACCTTAAGCTTAAGCTTCATGATCCAGAGATTATTTGAGCATTATTTCACAGATTTCATTCCTCATCTATGAGGACGATTAAGGTCAGGTTAAGCTATTAAAACCTCCCCCCTCAAAACAACAGCGATACATTTTATACTCTTACAACTCCATTAGCTTACATTTATTTTTTACGTAGCCTGGCTTACTCTCTCCGTAGGTACGACTAACATCCTCCTAGGACTTACAAGTTAATGCCTAGGAGTCAGAAGCCTGTCGGGAAGTCAACTGCATGTAACCACAGAACGAGGAACATGGAACGAGTGGTCGGCCCGTAACATGAGTGGATGGTATGAAATGAAAGCGAAATGGATGGTAGAAAAGGTGGAATGAGTGGCGAGAGAAACCGCAGGATTCGAAAAAAAAACCCACCCAGTCGCCGCTATTTTTTTTTTTTTATTTTTATTAATAAAACAGTAACGGAGTCTGATCAGGACTCCGGTACTGTATCCCTATTTACATTTCCCCCCGTAGGTTTTACTGATTACTGGTTTTACTGTTTCTTTTACAAACATATACACATTGCACAAACATATAACACCCATGCCCAAGGCGGGACTCGAACCCACGATTCCCTGCCCACGAAGCACCAAAGCGAGACGCTTTAGCGAGCGTGGCCATGGGGACCGGCCACCGCTTCGTCCACCACAAATCCCACATGCGGTCGCTTGGGATCGATTCTGCGCCGCCTAGGTGGGAGGCGAGCAACCTAACCACTCTTGGCATGGCGCCGCCGCTTATATTTATATTATACTATATATTATATCTCGTCATATAAAAACAAAACGTAATGGTTAATAACATATACATTTGTACATAACGTCGAAAGACCATCATAATAATATTATAATTAAAAGATAATTTCATATATGAGTTCCCTCGCAATTGTTTCCAAATATTTAGTTTAACAAATTATTTTTGTAAGACAACGACGATTTTCAAATAAAAGTTTTAGCTCCTCACAAATTACTTCTTTTTAGCTCTTTTCTGCTTCTCTAGATTGCAATAGTGTTTTTTCTCTCCAATCCCATTAGTGCTTGGAGATGCAAGCTTTGGCGTTTGCGTCTGGCGAATGTTCATGTTCGTGTTAACGAAAATAATTTTGAATGATCCTATCTATTAACCTACTCAAATGCTTGTGTGGGAGGATTTTATTGAAAATCTTCATATCGCATTCTTGCGCTATATTAAACTTATACACGAAGAGTGGTATTTAACGAAGTTTTCGTTTTTGAGCTACACACAGACACACATATACTGGCCTTTTTCTAAAAATGCCTTTTTGGATTCGGGGGTCTCAAAACACGTATTTCCGGTGAAATCTCAATACCTTCTCTATACACACTATGTACATAGTACGTATAGAGACTTCTCATTTAAGAAATGTATAAACAATTTAAAATTGAAACCAATAACAAGGAAAATATCGGCTAAGGTTAATTAACCTAAAAAATGTATTGATTTAAACTGTGTGCCGCAAGATCTTAATTATTGTTAACAGCTATGCAAAATTCATTCAGAATGAACAGAACCTCAGAAGCTATTCCTAAAAAAATCAGCATATACATTTTATTTATTATGAAAATATCTTTGAACATACTATGATACTTTAATAAAATCATTAGAGCCTTTTTGAGCAAATAAGGTTATTCAGAGAATATGGTTGTTGTTTCAAACAACAAGTGGTAAAAAGTACCAATCTTAGAAAGCTTAAGTTTGAAGTTTGACGATTTTATATTGTTTAGCATTGTTTGGCAGCCATCATTAATGAATGCTCTCAGAGAATTTGTAAACATGGATAAAACTAGTCATCGTTGTGATACAATACTTTCATTTGAAAGGTCTTAATCCAATTAATATTAAAACTTAGCTAGATTCTACTTTGGGGAAGTCTGATCCTTCGCATATAACAGTGAAATATTGGGTGGCAGAGTTTAAGCACGGACGTACGAGCTGCCAAGACGAACACCGCAGTGGTTGACCAAATGAGGTTACCAGTCCAGAAATTGTAAAGAAAATCCGCAAAATGGTATTGGATGACCGTCGACTGAAAGTACGTGGGCAGCAGACATTGGAGGCATTTCAAAAAGTTCTATACATAACATTCCGATTTAAAATATGGATATGAGAAAGTTGTGTGCAAGGTGGATGCCGCGCTTGCTCACAATAGAACAAAAACAGCGTCGTGAGGATGTTTCTTCGAGTGCTTGACAAAGTTTCGTTGCTATAAAGCTGAGTTTTTGCATGGAGTCATAACAATGAATGAAACCTGGGTCCATCACTTGACACCTGAGACGAAGGAACAATTAAAACAGAGGATTGGAAGGGGAAAATCGGCTCCAAAGGCGAAGACAGTTCCATCTGCAGGCAAGGTCATGTGGTTAGTTTTCTGGTACGCACGCGGGATACTTTTTATTGATTATCTCAAAAAAGGAAAAGTAATCAATGACGAATATTATGCCAACTTGTTAAAGCGTTTGAGTGATGAAATCGAGCAAAAAGGCCACATTTAGCGAAAGAAAGTTTTGTTCCATCAAGACAATGCCCCCGTTCACACTTCCATTATCGCCATGGCCAAAATTAATGAGTTAAAGTTAGAATTGCTTCCTCATGCATCCTATTCACCAGATTTAGCCCTCTCTGATTATTTTCTGTTTCCAAACTTGAAGAAATTAGTGGTAGAAGATTTGCCAACAGTGAAGAGGTGGAATGTACAGTTGATTGCTATTTTGCAGACCTCGATTGTTCTCACTATAAACAGGGTATTGAAGCTATTGAACATAGCTGGGAAAAGTGTATCGAGCTGAAAGGAGACTATGTAGAGAAATAAAGTTGTTTTTCCCTAAAATGCCTATTGTTTCTTTGTTAGGTCGGGTACTTCTGGGACAGCCTTCGTATTTATGGCATTTTAATTAAAATCGTTAGAGCCACTTTACAGCATACCAAGAACCACAGAAAATCTTTTATCACGTAGTTTGATGGTGAGATTTCGTTGAAACTCTTTATGACGTATCTTCGGCAGATACTTAACTTGTTTACTAAGTTTATCCTTTTCACTTTTCGGTCACACCTATTGTTAATTTAATAGCGGTTGTCACTTGTGCCTCGAGAAATAAGGGAAATGACCACAGAACAGATGACTGATGGAAGGAGCCAAAACCAGAAAGCCGAGAGAAATAGCTGGAAACAAATTGTATGACCGAGTAAGAAATGAATATATCTGATAGCATTCATCCTATGGTCAGGGTGGGCTGAAAGAAGGAAAAAATCTGATGTTTTCCATTCACATCGCTTTCTCTAGCTGCTTCACATATAAAGTATTCTTAGAAAATATTATATAATACTTGATTCTTTGTAAACAGAAGGGAAATAGGGAGCACACTAAGCTAAAGCGATAGTCAATCCCTAAAAGCCAGTCGCTATGTGAAACTATTGAAATTCCGTTCCCTTTGCTTTCTAGGAGTAAACAAAATATAAATGAAAAAAAGATGATCTACCATTTGAGAAAAGTTAAAGTAGCTTAAAATTGAAACCAATAAAAAGGAATATCTCGGAAATGGTCACTCCATATATGTATATGCATGAATTGAGTGTTTTAACGAGGTGTACAGTTCATTTGGGATGTAAATATCTGTAATATATGGTATTTTAATAAAATCGTAAGGACCATTTTTGAGAAAAACAAAATGTTCCAACCTTTTTCCATATTAAGGGCAGTTTGAGGTGGGGGATTTTCGTGATTCTACTAAACTTAAATACCAAGTTTGGTATTTAGCAGTCTTTTAGTTACCGTCCACAGACACACACATACATACACAAGTACACACGCGCGGACTTTTTTCTAAAAACGCTTTTTATCGTACTCAGGGGACCTCAAAAAATATATTTCCTGTGAAATCTCAGTATGGAATTTTTCGGAGGAATACAATACCTACGTGTACCATGGCGTAGTTAGACCACTTGGCTCCCACCTAGGCGGCTAGGGTTCGATCCCAAGCACCTGCATGTGGGATTGTGGTGGGCGAAGCGGCGTCTGGGCGGATTTTTTTCGGGTTCTCTGGTTACCCCCGTCACTCATTCCACCATCACCTTTATCATTATCCTTTTCGCTTGTATTTCATAGCATCCACTTCCTCACGTTCTTGCTTGACTACGGGCTGACCACTCGTTCCAGGTTCTCCATTTTGTGGTTTCGTGTTGTTGGCTCCCCTAGGCACCCACTTGCCAGTCCTAGGGGGTGTAAGTCGTATATACGGGGAGGGTAATCCGACTACATATCGTAATACATTACCTTCTCAATATATATTATGTACGTTGTACACACGTGCTAGAGAATGTAAAACAATAGAAGGACATAATTCTGGGATGTATGAGGAAAGAATTCTACAACTAGAGACAACACCGCAGAACCGAGGGTGCTGGCTCAAGCGGTAACGTCTGTGGTCTACATTCAGGAGGTTCAAATCGCATGGGTCGACCAATCTGGTTGTATTTTTTTTTTTTGTTTTTTTTTTGTTTCCCTCAGTCGTCTAGGTAAATAGTGTATTTTGTATATTTAATATCACGGCCCGAAGTTTTAACTTCTATTTAAAAAGAAAGAAAAAACCTGCAAATAGATAGTAACAGCGATATCCACATACCGTTAAAGCGGATAGACTAGATGACACCCTAACGCTATCGTGGAACAAATTAGTATTGTATAAAAGGATGTGGCGTTAAGAGCTGGCTGTACTCCGCTATCTGACTACAAATGGTGAAAGCAGTCTGCTGTGGTACCTATCGCTGTCAACTTGGCACGAAGTGAACGCTGTATAGTACCGAGTGAGTCCAAATCGCTACTCGCCCGCCTCAGTAGTCTGATAGTAGCGTGCTTGTCTCACATACTTGAGGTCCGCAGTTTGAATCTCGGTCAGGGGAGTTACCCTAAGGTATTTTACCCGGGGTGTTTCCTTATCCTGTGAAGAAGAATGTCGAGTAACTTTAAGCTACATAGACCCTGGGCTAATATGAGCATAATTTCATCGATGTTATTCATCGCCCGCCGATATTACCTACCACGTTAAAGGACGTTAAATTACAACAACAACAACAACAAAAGGCTACTATCCACCACATTGTGCAAAAGATCCTACCGAACAAATCCATCGGGATGACTAAAAAATTAAAGCGACGATAAAACAAAAGCAACAATAGAGAAGAGAAAAAGAAGTCCTGGGCAGCCAAAAAGAAGATGCAAGGACGTCTTGATTCACTCATAGAACAGGCGACTGCGCCTAATATAAAGAGAAGAAGAAGAAGATGGTTCTGAACATACACATACACTAAACAGCCCGGGTTCGATCCCAAGCAACCGCATGTGAGATTTGTGGCGGACAAAGCGTAGCAGGGTCGGGTTTTCTCCGGATTCCCCGGTGTCCCCCGCCATGGCATTCCACCGGTGCTCCATTTTCATTCGTGTATTATCAGTGTAATCGCCTGCGGTGCCATAACTAGTAAAAGTGGGCGTTAAACACTATAAAAAAAAATCTGATGTGTTCCATTCATTATGACTTTCTTTACAACTCTACAATAAATTAATGTTAAAAAACTTATGCTTCTATTTACTTCGTGCTAATCGAGAAAAAAAATAGCAGAAATAGTCTTATTACTTGCTTCCTTGTAAGTAGAAGCGAAATAAAGGAGTACCATAGGTTAAAGCTGGTTGTTATGTGACTGAAGTTCCTTTGTTTGTATGGACATGAATTCACAAAGTCCTGTATGAGAAAAGTATGTTTTTTTACAGCTGAAACCAAAAACAAGAAAAATTTAAAAAACAATCAACTCCATTAAAAACATGTATATAACATAAATTGGGTGTTTTAAAGTGCTCTACATTTGTTGTGTGGTAAGGTTTTGTCCATCTCTTACGGTTTAGCAATTATGCAAAATTCCGTAAAATTGACCCAGAATAAAGTAGTCTTTAGAGGCCATTCCCAGAAAATTCAAAATATACCTTTTATTTGTCAGGTAAATATCTTTAATATACAATATTTTAATCAAAATCGTTAGAGCCATTTTTAGAAAATAAAAATTTTCGAAAAAAGTTCTATGTAAGGTGTAGTTTAGGGTGGGGGGATTTTTCTCAAAATTTTCGTGTCGCATCCCTGGAAGATACTAAGCTTAAATACCAAGTTTGGTATTTTAATGACTTTTCGTTTTTTAGTTATCGTGTTCACAGACACACGGACACACGGACACACAAACACACACACACACACACACACACACACACACACGGATCTTTTTGTGAAAATGTTTTTTTTTTTTTATACAGGGGACCCTAAAACATATATTTCCTGTGAAATCTCGGTATCGAATTTTTTGGTGCAGTGCAATACCTTCTCTATACACTATGTACATAGTACGTATAGAGAAAGTAAAAAAACACACACTGACACATGGAGGAACATTTTTCTCAAAACAGTTTATTTTGGTATCATGGAGCTTTAAACCACTTAAATGTCGATATCGAATTTGTGAGAGTAGTGAAATACTTCCTTTATCTACTAAAAGGAGGCGATATTGCATAAATTAAACACAGTTTTAATAGCTTTTAATGCTCCTAAATACAACACAAAAGGTCACTGACGATACTTGAAATAAAGTGATAACTGATAATTACAGTTGGAAAGGAAATGTTCTAGATCTAAATTTAGTGAACATTATTGAATTTGAAGGTTGAAGACATCTAGAAAATAACAGTCTGAGAGAACGAACCTGGCGGAATTTGAACCACGAACCTCCCGTGTACGACTCCATATAGGTAAAAATTTGAATATAATTAAATTCAAAGCGAAAACGTCGAAGTTTAACGTCTTTGAGGCAGGGTTACGAGAGTAATGTTCAAAGTAAATTACAAGGTGTACAATATTGTATGTAATTAACTATTTCCTTTTATGACAACTGTTAATGATTTTGACTTAATTAACAGGAGGGAAAAATCGATGTTACAAGCTCTCTCATTAATCTTCTCCGAGACGAGTTGTCATCAGCGAGTAACGCTCGTGCGTCCAAATACTAAACTATAAATTATAGGAAAAAGAAGAGGATGCGTCAGGCGTTTTTGTCTATGACTCGCATCGGGAGGTCGCATGTTCGATCTCCGTTGACCGCCTTGGATTCTTTCGTGGTATTTTCTTTTCGCTAGGCGTATAAAGGGATGGTTTTTCTATATTACTATTACTTTCTCTATACGCACTATGTACATATTGCATAGAGAATGTATTGCACTCCACCAAAGGATTCGATACCGAGATTTCACAGAAAATATATGCGTTAGGGTCCCCTGTATCCAAAAAAAGTATTTTCAGAAAAAGGTCCGTGTGTGTGTCCGTGAACACGATAACTCAAAAACGAAAAGTCGGTAAAATACCAAGCTTGGTATTTAAGTTTAGTATCTTCCAGGGATGCGACACGAAGATTTTGAGAAAAATCCCCCCACTCCAAACTACTCTTTACAAGGAACCTTTTTGAAAAATTTGATTTTCTAAAAAATGACGCTAACGATTTTGATTAAAATATCGTATATTAAAGATATTTACCTGAAAAATAAAATGTATATTTTGAATTTTCTAGGAATAGCCTCTGAAGACTACTTTATTCTGAGTGAATTTTACGGAATTTTGCATATGTGCTAAACCGTAAGAGAAAGACAAAAACTTAATAACTCCATGGCACGACAGCTCACGGGGAACCTTGGCCTACCGCCCGGCCGCTGCGTCCCCCATCTCGGTCCACTACAGACGTCATGGATGGGGTGCAGTATTGGAGGGTGAGACGTGGTCAGCGCCTCGAGCCCCTCCCGGCCGGTTAATGCGGTCCTCACGACCTGGAGCCGCTACTTCTCCATCAAGTAGCTCCTCAATTGGCCCCCCAGGGACCTCACGAGTCTGAGTGCACCCCGGTCCAGGTCTCCCAGCGGGGGAAAAATCCCCACGTCGGTACTGGGGATCGAACCCAGGTCTCCCGCTAGGTAGGCAGCTGCACTACCACCGCGCTAAGGAGACGACCGAGACAAAAACTTACCACACAAAAAGTGTAGAGCACATTAAAACATACAATTTATGTTGTATACATTTTTTTTCGTGGAGTTGATCGTTTTTGAGATATTCCTTGTATTTGGTTTAAGCTATAAAAACTTATAGTATTCTCATACAGGACTGTGAACTCGTGTCCATACAAGCAAAGGAACTTCAGTCACATAGCAACCAGCTTTTGACTATCACTTTAACCTATGGGTACTCCCTTATTTCGCTTCTACTTACAAGGAAGCAAGAAAAATACTATGTCTGCTAATTTTTTCCGAATTAGCAGGAAGTAAATAGAATCATAAACTTTTCAAAAATAATCTATTACAGAGATATAGAGAAAGGCATGTGAATGGAACACATCAGATTTTTTTTAGTTCTCTTATTTGGCATCTTTTCTTTTCAGATCATCTTGGCCATACTGGGTAGTTTGGTGGTGTGTGGTGCACGGTGAATATCGCTATTTTACTGTTGTCTCCTCTTTCCTTTTTTTTAAACTTTTTATAAAAACCTGATGTGTTTAATTCACATGGCTTTCTCTACATTTCTGTAACAAATTATTGTCAATAAGCTTGTTTTTCTATCTACTTCATGCTAATCGAGATAAGCATTAGCAGATAGTCTTATTACTTTGTTCCTTATAAGTAGAAGGAAAATAAGGGAATACCAGGCTAAACCGGCAGTCAAATGTTTTAAAATGTGATTGATATGGGACTGAAATCCGTTTCCTTGCGTGGCCAGAAGTTAAAAAGCTACTTCATAAGACATTTTTAAGTGTTTTAAAGCTGAAACCAATAACCAGGAATATCTCGAAAACGCTGAACTACACGAAAAAAATGTATGTGAAATAAATTGTGTGTTTTAATGCAATCTGCATTTTTGTGTAGTAAGTTATCTCTTACGGTTTACTAATTATGCAACATTCAGCAAAATTCTTCCATAATAAAGAGGTTTTTAGAGGCTATTCCCAGAAAATTCAAAATATACATTTTATTTACCATAGAAGTGTTTTTAATATACGGTATTTTAATCAAAAACGTTGGAACCATTTTTTAAAAAATCAAAATTTTAGAAAATTTCTTCATGTAAAGGGGATTTTCCTCAAAATCTTCGTATCGCATCCTTGGAAGATACTAAACTTAAATACCAAGCTTGGAATTTTAACAACTTTTTGTTTTTAAGTTATCGTGTTCACAAACATACACACGGACCTTTTTCTCAAAATGTTTTTTTTTTAAATACAGGTGACCCTAAAACGTCTAATTCCGGTGAAATCTCGGTATCGAACTTTTGGGTGGAATGCAATACCATCTCTGTACACTATGTATATATTACGTGTAGAGAAAGTAAAAAATACAGTTCCAGAGTCTGGTCGGCACTGCGGCGCTGTATTCCCTTTTCCAGTTTTTTCATTTTTGTAACATTGTCTTTGTTTACTGTTTTGATTACCGTTTGCTATTTTCTACTAATACACACACATATTTCACAAAGATATAAACACCCATGCCCAAGGTGGTACTCGAATCCATGATCTCCTGAGTCAAGAAGCACCAAAGCGAGGTACTTTAGCGAGCGCGGCCATGGGGACCGGCATCCTGAACAGAATCAGAGCAGTTCGGTCCTGTTCGTCAGGAGGAGCGCCGGGGATTGCCTGCATGAGTGTCTATCTTGAACTTCGTGGACGCTGCTGTATCTGCACCTACCACTACTTTCCGGGCAACATCGGATCGTTTATCTCTTCTCTTCTTCCCGGAAGTTGCATACGGCACACGTCTCTGGTCGCAGTACTTAAATTCTCCCCTGTACCTTGCAAGAAAAATATCTGATCTGATGTGTTCCACTTAAATGAGTTTCTCTACAACTCTCTAACAAATTATTGTTAAAAAAAGCTTATTTTTCTATTTACTTCATCCTAATCGAGATAAACATAAGCAAGAAATACAATAGGCTAAAGCGATAGTTGAACATTTTTAAAAACCGGTTGCTATACAATTGAAACCCGTTTCTTTGCATGACAGAAGTTGACAAATCCAGTATGAGAAAAAATTAAGATGATGCATCTGTGAAATTTTCAAAATCTACAGTAAATAGATGGGTGGTGAGTGGTTGGACCGCTCACCTCCCATCTAGGCGGTCCGGGTTCCCAAGTTTCCGTATGTGGGATTCGTGGTGGAAGAAGTGCGTCTGGGTGGGCTTTTCTCCGGGTCCTCCAGTTTCCCCCGCAAATCATTCCACCAATTGCTCCATCATCAACTTTCCAATCATCAATTTCACTTACATTTCATATCATCCACTTCCTCATGTTCATGCCTGGCTTCGAGCCGAACTCTCGCCGTTGGCTTCCCGACAGGCTTCTGACCCCTAGGCATTGACTTATAAGTCCTAGGAGGGTGTCAGTCCTACATATACGGGGAGAGTAAGCCGATTACGAAATGAATGTCTTAATGTAATTTATACATAATAATGGTGATATTTTTGCGATGTATCAAAATTCTAGCTTGTATAGTTATTTAAATATTAATTTTTACCGTCTAAATTCATTGCTGTAATAAAATGAGGCACGTCATGCATTTTTAAAATACTCATATACAAACAACAAAAAACAGTTTTACAGCAAATGAGTTTACAGATAGATGTGTCATATTATATACCCAATTTGCGTTTTAACAATAATTTGTTAAGAAAGTCATGTGAATGGAACACACAAGATTTTTACATATTGTAGTCAATTATTACGATTTATCAACCGTAATGATTATCTGCTCTACATCTAATTTTTATCGAACGGTTTAATTTTTCCGAGTAATACAGTATACTTAGCTGCAAACTTTATCCTTATTATAAATTTCATTTTTGAACTATGAAATTCTTGTTAGAGCTACTTTTGTTGGTACCCATCTCTTACTTTCATACATCAACGTTGTAAAACTTTATATTGTTTCTTTAACATTTGTTCTTTAGGTGCCGCAAATGATTTCAAACTTAACTGATCTGTTGGTTATATCTTTGTTACTTTCCCTGGCCCCGTATGCACAATATACACAGGAATAGAGAAGATATTGTATTCCATCCAAAAATTCGATGTCGATATTTCACCAGAAATATGTGTTTTAGGATCCCTGAGTCAGAAAAAAGCATTTTGAGTATGTATGTATATATATATATATATGTGTGTGTGTGTGTGGGTGTGTGTGTCTGCGGACAGCATAGCTCAAAAACTAAAAGACCTTTAAATAAAAAACTAGAATTTAGGTTTAGTATCTTACAAGGATGCGACACAAAGATTTTTAATAAAATCCCCACACCACAAACTACCCTTTAATGGAAAATTTTTCAAAAATTTTGATTTTTTTCAAAAATGGCTCTAAAGATTTCATTTAAAATCCTAGATATGTACATCCCAAATAAAATTAATATCTTGAATTTTCTGGCGATAACCTCTGAAGATATCTTTATTCTGGTTGAATTCTGCATAACAGCTAAGAGATAGACAAAAAACTGCACTTAAAATGCAGATTTTGTCAAAGTATACAATTTATGTTCTCTATGTTCTTATTGTGGAGGTAACCGTTTCCGAGTTATTCCTCGTTATTGGTTTCAACTGTAAAGTACTTCTACTTTTCTCAGATAGGAAGTGTCCGTTTTTCTTTTGTTCTACTCCTGGCCGAGCAAAGAAGCGATTTGCAATGACAATCGCATAATGACAACTTTTAAAATATTTGACTATCACTTTAGTATAGCACATTTCTTAATTCGCTTCTACTTATTAGGAATTAAGTAATAAAAACATTCTGCTGATTTTTATCTCAATTAGTATTGTAGAAAAAAGAATAATCTTTTGTAAGAAGTTTGTTTGAAGAGTAACTAGAGAAAGTCATGTGAGTGAAACACATAAGATTTTTACTTTCTCTACACGTACTATGTACTTAGTGTATAGGGAATGTATTGCACTCCATCCAAAAACTCGATAGCGAGATTTCACCGGAAATATATGTTTTAGGGTTCCCTGTATAAAAAAAATTGAAAAAATGTGTGTGTATTAAGTTGGGTATCTTCCAAGACACGACACGAAGATTTTCAAGAAAATCCCCTACCACAAACTGCCCTTTACATGGAAAAATTATCGAACATTTTTATTTTCTGATAAATGGCTCTAAAGATTTTGATTAAAATCCAGTACATTAGGAATATAGAATCCCAAATTAAATGTATATCTCGGATTATCTGGGAATAGCCTCTGAAAACCTCCTTATTCTGGATGGATTTTACCGAATTTTGCTTAACTGCTAAATCGTAAGAGCTAGACAAATACTTACTGCACCAAAAATATAAAATATCTCGTCAAAAAGCGCAATTTATGTCCTTTGCGTTTTTGTTGTGGAAGTAACCGTTTCCGAGATATTCCTCGTTACTGTTTTAACTGTAACGCACCTTTACTTTTCTCAGACAGGAAATGACCGTTTATCGTTTTGTTCTACTCCTGGCCGAGCAAAGAAGCGATTTGCAATGACAATCGCATAACGACAAATTTTAAAATATTTGACTATCACTTAGCATAGCACATTCGTTAATTCCGTTCTGCTTATAAGGAACTAAGTAATAAGAACATTCTGCTAATGTTTATCCCGATTATTATTGCAGAAAAAAAATCTGATGTGTTCCATTCACATGACTTTCTCTACATCACTGCAACAAATTATTCTATTTACTTCATCTAATGGAGCAAAAATTAGCAGAAATAGTTTTATACCTGCTTCCTTGTTAGTAGAAGCGAAATAAGGGAGTACCATAGGTTAAAGTGGTAGTCAAAAGCTGGTTGCTCAGCGACTGAAGTTCCTTTGTTTGTATGGACACGGGTTCACAATGTCCTTCCTGTAAGCGAAAAGTATAAGTTTTATAGCTGAAATCAAAAACAAGGAATATCTAAAAAATAATGAACTCCACAAAAAATGCATATAAGATAAATTGTGTGTTTTAAGGTGCTCTAAATTTTTTGTGTGGTAAGTTTTTGTCCATCTCTTACGGTTTAGCAGTTATTCAAAATTCAGTAAAATTCATCCAGAATAAACTACTCTTCAGAAGCTATTCCCAGGAAATTCAAAAGATACATTTTATTTGTCAGATAAATATCTTTAATATACGATATTTTAATCAAAATCGTTAGAGCCATTTTTTAGAACATCAAAATTTTCGAAAAAAAAATTCATGTAAAGGGTTGTTGGGGGTGGGGGAATTTTTCTCAAAAACTTCGTGTCGCATCCCTGGAAGATACTAAACTTAAATACCAATTTTGGTATTTTACCGACTTTTCGTTTTTGAGTTATCGTGCTCACAGACACATGGACACACGGACACACACACACACATGCGCGGACCTTTTTCTGAAAATACTTTTTTTAGATAAAGGGGATCCTAAAACATATATTTCCGGGGAAATCTCGGTATCCAATTTTTTGGTGGAGTGCAATACCTTCTCTATACATTATGTACATAGTTCGTATAGAGAAAGTAAAAATAATCTTTTGTAAGAAGTTTGTTTGATGAGCAATTTTTTTTATCACGCTTGTTTCATATTCCAAACAATTGAAGGATGTTACTTGATCGCCTAAAAGAATGTCTTCCATAACAATTTGAGCGGATAGGATATATACTTCTGCAAGCCATCAATATAATTGTTTCTTTTGAGATTTTTGTTTCATGTGTTTTAAAAATTTCATTAAACCCATTTAAATTGCATGGCAACTGCATGACAATTGCATAACATCGCTAAAAAAACACTTCTATAACGGAAGCTAAACTTTGAAAAATAAATCTATTATGATTTGAACTATTGATTGATCCATTTAAAATACATACCTGTTGTTAATTCACTGAAATAAAGTAGCACAAATAAAAATGAAATAAAACCTGAACGACTGCCAATTTCTGAGGAACTCGATATGCATCCATAAATAGCAGCGTAAAAAATCAAAACTAAACAGATAGGTATTATTCCATTCAGGAAGAATAATAAAAACAGTGATTTCACGGTTAATCTGTGTGAAATATTGCCATAACGCTGAAAGAAATTCATTTTATAATTGGCAATAGTGATGTAGTTAATTTGATTTGTTCGCATTGGTAGCAATACATTTGCCGTAATTCTATTACGAGGAAGTGGTCATTTTCCATAGGAGCTTTTTATGCTACTGAAATTGGATTCTGCATAAAACTACTAAAAAGTGCACTCGTCGTTTTTGCTTCCAATCAGTGTTTTTCTATTAGCAGTATTTTCATCCGATTATCGCCGTGTTTCAAAAGCTATTTACTTGGTGCCATGGCGGCACCAGCATGAACAAATAACCCGCAGATAACACCGTCTGCAAACCTTTTTCGATATGCCCATTTGTCGCTTTCAGGTGCAGTTTGCTAAGCAAACACTATATCTGCATTTTAGCTTCTGTTTTCTTTATTTAATCAGCTTTAATCGTCGCTCATTACTAATTCCCAATGAATACATTTCTTTAATGGGGACAAGTATATTTGGCTTTGTTGTGCATCAGCCAGGCTTTTGGTGGCTGGTTGTAATGTCCTCTATTTCGTCTGCCAATATTTTAACGTTCCCTACCAGGTATGTAAAATTTAGACAGTATATACAGAAGGTACTGTATTCCACCCAAAAACTCGATACTGAGGTTTCACAAAAGTACATTTATGAGGATCCTTGAATCCAAATAGGATGCATTTTTACTTTCTCTACACGTACTATGTACATAGTGCATAGAGAAGGTATTGTAATGCACCCAAAAATTCGACACCGAGATTTCACCGGGAATACATTTTTTGGACCCCCTGAATAAAAAAAAAGCATTTTTAGAAAAAGGTTCCGTGTGTGTGTTTGTGGACAGCATAGCTCAAAACCGAAAATACCGTTAAATACCAAACTTGGTATTTAAGTTTGGTATATTCCAAGGATGCGATACAAAGATTTTCAAGAAAATCCCTCCACCCCCAACTACTCTTTACATAGAACTTTTTTTTCGAAAATTTTAATTTTCTAAAAAATGGCTCTATCAATTTAGATTAAAATATCGTATATTAAAGATATTTACCTGATAAATAAAATGTATATCTTGAATTTTCTGTAAATACCCTCTGAAGACTACTTTATTCTGGATGAATTTTACGGAATTTTACAGAACTGCTAAACCATAAGAGATGGACAGAACTTACCACACAAAAAATGTAGAGCTCGTTAAAACACACAATTTATGTTATATACAATTTTTTTTCGTGTAGTTGGTCGTTTTTTAGATGTTCCTTCTTTCAGCTTTGATAAACTTATACTGTTCTTATACAGGAATTTGTAAACTACTGTCCATACAAACAAAGGAACTTCAGTCACATAGCAACCAGCTTTTGACTATGACTTTAATCTATGGTACTCTCTTATTTCGCTTCTACTTACAAGGAGACAAGCAATAAGACTATTTATGCTAATTGTTTCTCGATTAGCATAAAGCAAATAGAAGCATAAGCTTTTTAACAGTAATTTGTTACAGAGATGTAGAGAAAATCAGTGAATGGAACACATAAGACTTTTTAGTAAAAGGTCCGTGTGTGCGTGTGTGTTTGTGGACAACATAGCTCAAAAGCGAAACGACTTTTAAATACCAAACTTAGTATTTAAGTCTGGTATTTGGCTCAAAGGATGTTGATTAAAATGTCGTATTTTAAAGATATTTACCTGACAAATAAACTGTATATCTTGAACTTTTTAGGAATAGCCTTTGAAGACTTACTTATTATGGAAGAATTTTATGGAATTTTGCATAACTGGTAAACCGTAAGAGATAGCCAAAGGCTAACTTACAGCAAATGTAGAGCTCATTGAAACACACGATTTATGCTATATACACTTTATTCTTGGATTTGATCGTTTTTGAGATACTCCTTGTAATTGGCTTCAGCTTTAAAATACTTATATTTTTCTTATACGGGAATTTGTCAACTCCTGTCCATACAAAAAATGAACTTCAGTCACACAGCAACCAGCTCTTGATTATCGCTTTAATCTATGGTACTCCCTTATTTCATTTATACTTACAAGGAGGCAAGCAACAAGACTATTTCTGCTATTTTTTTCTCGATTAGCATGAAGTAAATAGAAGCAAAAGTTTTTAACAATAACTTGTTGCAGAAATGTAGAGAAAGTCATGCGAATGGAACACATAAGAATTCTAGAAAAATATCTTAGTGTGACTGTGGACAACATTACCCGAAACGAAAACGAAAAGTTAGTTAAATACCAAGCTTTGTATTTAAAATTAGGTGCGACACGAAGATTTTCAAGAAAATACCTTCACCCTAAGCCTCTTAACATGGAAAATTTTTATTTTCTAAAAAATGGCTTTAGTGATTTTGACTAAAATGCAGTATATTAAAGACATTTACGTGACTAATAAAATGCACATCTAGGAATAGTCTATGAAGTCCTCTCCGTAATGAATAACTTTTGCATAATTGGTAAACCGTAAGGAGTAGACAAACACTTACTGCACAGACATTGTAAATCTCGTTAAGACACACAATTTGTATTATATACATTATTTTTTGTAGAACTAGCCATTTCCAAGATATTCCCTGTTATTGTTTTCAATTTGGAAATTTGAATTTCAAACTTTTCACAAACAAGAAGTTCTCAACCATTCCATATCTCTTTTGTTTTACTACCGGCCATAGAGGGAGAACCGAATTTCAATGACAATCACATAGTGACAAGTTTTAAATGATTTGAATATCGCTTTAGCCTAGTATAATACCTAATTTTTAAGGTACAAAGTAACATGACCATTTCTGGTAATGTTTATCTTGATTAGCAAGATGCAGATAATATTTTTTTTAAAAATAGTTTGTAGAACTGATAGAGAAAGTAATGTGATTGGAATATTCCGATTTTTACTTTATCTAGCCCGTATATACTATGTATATAGAGGATAAAGAAGCTACTGTATTCCTTCCAAAAATTCAATATTGAGATTTCACCGGAAATATGTTTTGAGGTACCCTGAGTCCAAAAAAACATTTTTAGAAAAAGGTTCGTGTGTATGTCTATTAGGTGTGTGTGTGTGTGTGGACAGCAATACTCAAAAATGAAAAGACCATTCGTGTCGCATTCCAAGGATGTGACACGAAGATTTTAAAAAAAAAATCCCCCCCACCACAAAGGGAATTTATAGAAAAATTTTGTTTCTAAAAAAATAGCTCTAACGATTTTGATTAAAATGCCGTATATTAACGATATTTAATCACAAATAAAATATATACTTTGAATTTTCCAGGAATAATCTCTGAAGATCTTTTTATTCTGGATGAGCTTTGCAGAATTTTTGCATAACGGTTAAACCGTAAGCTGTGGACATAAACTTACTTAAAATAAGTAGATCTTGTTAAAATACATACTTTATGTCATGTACATTTTTTTTTTGTAGAGTTAACCATGTATTATTGGTTTCTATTTTTTCTCAAACCGCACAATATTAAGCGAACCGAACCTCAATTGTTTCACACAGCAACCAGTTTTTGAAATATTTGACTGTCGCTTTAGCCTAGTGCATTACCTTAGTTCCCTTCTACTTATAAGGAACTAAGTAATAAGAACTTTCTGCTAATGTTTATCTCGATTAGCATTGTGTAGAAAGAAGAATAATCTTTTATAAGACATTTGTTGAGCAGCTAGAAAAAGTCATGTGAGTGTAACTCATCAGTTGTTTAAGAATATACACGTAAAAACGACCATTTTTATCATAAATAAATTTACAAAAAGATTTGTCATATTAAATTCTTTTGTGTTAATCCTAAGTAGTATAAAATTATTACTTTTTGAACTCTAAGAACTTTTGAATTTTCAAAATTTAATAAAATTACTTTTTGTACTCTAAGAACTTTTGAATTTTCAAAATTTAATAAAATTATTACTTTTTGTACTCTAAGAACTTTTGAATTTTCAAAATTTAATAACTTATTTGTCAAAATTGGAACAGTATTTGGAAAAGTTTTCTTTAATGTGGTTTTGAGAGGCAGTATAAAATGTTAGTAACAACCGTGTGGAACATTTTGAGTATGGATAAGTGTTAAAAATAGTTTGCGAGAAAATAAGCTTTAATAAGCACACAAGACTGCCTCCGTGGTCGAGTGGTCAGCTAGCTGACTTCTCACCCCGGGGTCCCGGATTCGATTCCCTTCTGGGGCGGGGGATTTTGTTTCTTTAGCCAGAATTATTCCCTATCCCCCACAGAGTCTGGAAGTTTTTATGTGAGTGTGAATGTGTGTGTTTTTGAGTAAAACAAAATGGTTAAAACCAACGTAAAAGTACTTACAGACAACGAGTTGTTTCAAGTGGAAAGGACCCGACATGACTTTAGATGTTAAAATAAATGAAACAATTAAAAAAAAAATAAGCACACATATACTCATATATAGCTTCAGTTAACTGATAGTTAAATTTCACCAAGAGTGAAAAAGAATATATTTTTACTTTTTCTAGCCCCGTATGTACAATGTACATAGGGATAGAGAAGTATTGCATTCCACCCAAAAATTCGATGTCGAAATTTCACCGGATATAAATGTTTTAGGACCCCCAGAATAAAAAAAAAAGCATTTCCAGAAAAAGGTCCGTGTGTGTGTGTCCGTGTATCTGAGAACACGATAACTCAAAAACGAAAAGTAGCTAAAATACCAAACTTAGTATTTAAGTTCAGTATCTTCCAGGGATTCGACACGAAGATTTTGAGAAAAAAAACCCACCCCAAACTACCCTTTACATGGAACTTTTCTTTGAAAATTTTAATTTTCTTAAAAATGGCTCTAACGATTTTGATTAAAATACCGTATATTAAAGATATTTACCTGACAAATAAAATGTATATCTTGAATAGATTCTAAAGACCTGTTTATTCTAGATGAATTTTGTTTAATTTGGCATAATTAATAAACCGTAAGAGATAGACAAAAACTTACTATAGAAAAAATGTAGGCCTCGTTAAAATACACATTTTTTTTTTCGTGGGGCTTACCGTTTTCGAGGTATTCATTGTTATTAGTTATTGTAATGACAATCGCATAACGACAGCTTTTAAGACATTTGACTATCGATTTAGCCTAGTGTATTCCCTTATTTTCTTCCTACTTATAAGGAACTAAGTAATAAGAACATTGTGCTAATAATACTTCGATTAGCAAGGTGCAGAAATAAGAATAATCTTATGTAAGAAGTTTGTAGAACGGCTAGAGAAAATCATGTGAGTGTAACACATCAGATTTTTTTTAAAGTTTAAAATTCGTATTATTTTATTAGGAAAACATTTTTAATTTTTCACAACTTTTGGTCAAATTTTAGATGCGTCACCTTGATACAGAGAAACATTAGTAAACTAGATGAATATGTAGACTTTACGTTGGTAGCTTGAATCACGCGGAAGAATGTAAACAATCATGGAGATGTTTTGTAGCCCAAGGGATCCAATCAATGATTTTACATGTGAATGCAGAGCCGGAGTTGTTTGCGAACTTAATAAAACAAGGCACAAGAGTGGTGCAACAGACAACACCACTGGGCTGCTTGAAATGGAAAAGATTGCTTTATATTTATTTTACACCAATACCGTCATTCTGGTTTCGTTGTTAAGCATAGACAAGAAGAATCAAGCGCAGTAAATGCTATCATTTTTACTTTCTCTACACGTACTATGTACATGCATTCCACCGAAAAATCCGATACTGAGATTTCACCGGAAATAAACGTTTTAGGGTCCACTGTATAAAAAAAAATCTGATGTGTTACACTCACATGACTTTCTCTAGCTGTCCTACAAACTTCGTAGATAAGATACTTCTTCTCTCTGCACCTTGTTAATCGTTATACTCATTAGTACAATGTTCTTATTATTTAGTTCCGTATAAGTAGGAAGAAAATAAGGCTAAACCAGTCGTCAAATGTTTTAAAAGCTATCGTTATGCGATTGTCATTACAAATCGCTTCTTTTCTTGGCCAGGAGTAGAACAAAAGAAAAACGGACACTATCGTCTGAGAAAAGTATAAGTACTTCACTACTGAAACTAATAACAATGAATACCTCGAAAACGGTAAGCTCCACGTGAAAAATGTATATGACGTAACTTGTGTATTTTAACAAGACCTACATTTTTTGCACAATAAGTTTTTGTCTATCTCTTACGGTTTATTAGTTATGCCAAATTAAGCAAAATTCATCCAGAATAAACAGGTCTTCAGAAGCTATTCCCAGAAAATTCAGGATATACATTTTATTTGTTAGGTAAATATATTTAATATATGATATTTTAATCAAAATCGTTAGAGCTATTTTTAAGAAAATCAAAATTTTCGAAAAAAGTTCCATATAAGGGGTAGTTTCGGGTAGAGGGATTTTTCTCAAAATCTGCGTGTCGTATCCTAGGAAGATACTAAACTTAAATACCAAGTTTGGTATTTTAGCTACTTTTCGTTGTTGAGTTAATCGTGTTCACAGACACTCGGACACACGGACATACGGACACACACACACACACACACACACACACACACACACACACACACGGACATTTTCCTGAAAATGCTTTTTTTGGATACAGGGGGTCCTAAAACATGTATTTCCGGTGAAATCTCGGTATCGAATTTTTTGGTGGAATACAATACTTCTCTATCCCTATGCACATTGTGCATATGGGGCTAGAGCAAGTAAAACGTATTTTTAGAAAAAGGTCCTTGTGTGTGGTTGGTGTGTCATTGTGTTCGTGTGTCTGTGAACAGGATAACTCAAAAACGAAAAGTCGGTAAAATACTTAACTTGGAATTTAAGTTTAGTATCTTCCAAGGATGCGACACGTAGATTTTGAGAAAAATACCCACCGCAAACTACCATTTACATGGAAAAAAATTCGAAAATTTTGATTTTCTCAAGAATGGCTATAACGATTTTGATTATAATTCCGCATACTAAAGATATTTATATGGCAAATAAAATGCATATATTGAATTTTCTGTGAATAGCCTCTAAAGCTCTCTTTATTCTGAATGGATTTTGCTGAATTTTGTGTAACTGGTAAACCGTAAGAGATAGACAGTCTTACTTCACAAAAAAATGTAGATCAAATTAAAACACACAATATATGTCGTATACGTTTTTTTCGTTGATTTGACCATTTATGAGATATTCCTTGTTATTTGTTTCAGCTTTAAAATACTTAGACTTTTTTCTCACGGAAAGTTGTAAACTCCTGTCCCTGCATAGAAACGGGTCTAATCCACATAGCAACCGGCTTTTAAGAGATTTGACTATCGTTTTAATCTAGTATATTCCCTTATTTTCCTTCTACTTACAAAGAAGCAAGTAATTAAGTGAGTTTCTGCAAATGTTTATCTCGATTATTATAAAGTGCATAGAAGAACAGGCTTTTTACTTTCTCTACACGTACTATGTACATAGTGTATAGAGAAGGTATTGTATTCCACCCAAATATTTGACAGCGATATTTCACTGGAAATTCATGTTTTGGGTCCCCCTGAATCCAAAAAAAAGCATATTTGGAAAAAAGGTCCGTGTGTGTGTGTCTGTGGACAGCATAGCTCAAAACCGAAAATACCGTTAAATACCACACTTGGTATTTAAGTTTGGTATTTTCCAAGGATGTGACACGAAGATTTTCAAGAAAATACCCACCCCCAACTCTCTTTACATGGAACTTTTTCCGAAAATTTTGATTCTTTCAAAAATGGCTTTAACGATTTTGATTAAAATTTCCTATATTAAAGATATTTACCTCATAAATAAAATGTATATGTTGAACTTTCTGGGAATAGCCTCTACTTTATTTTGAATGAATTTTACGGAATTTTGCATAACTGCTAAACTGCAAGAGATGGACAGAAATTTACCACACAAAAAATGTAGATCATGATAAAACATAGAATTTATGTCATATACATTTTTTTAGTGGAGTTGATTGTCTTTGAGATATTACTTGTTATTAGTTTCAGCTTTAAAAAAGGTATACTTTTCTCAAATAGGAATAATAAACTCCTGTCCATACAAACAAAGGAACTTCAGTCACATAGCAACTAGCTTTTGATTATCACTTTAACCTATGGCACTCCCTTTTTTCGCTTCTATGTACAAGGAAGCAAGTAATAAGTCTATTTCTGCTTATTTTTCACAATTAGCATGAAGTAAATAGAAGTATAAGCTGTTTAAAATAATTTATTGCAGAGATGTAAAGAAAGTCATGTGAATGGAATACATCATATTTTTAACAATAATTTGTTATAGAAATGTGGAGAAAATCATGTGAATGGGACACGTCAGATTTATTTACACACACACAAAATACGAGGGGTAAAACCAGTAGGAGGAGGCAAGGGTATGTGCCGTCATTCCTTATCCTCGTATTCTCATCTCTGCTTTATATTTTAATTGCTGTGGATGAAGCTTTATCAGGAAGTGTCAGCACTTTGAAGCTTCATTTACCCTGTCCCTTTATAGAAAAGAAACGTTGAAAGTGACCTTTATCAAATTCATCGCAAATATAATATCATAAAAAAACTGTTTATATATTAATGACAGTATAAAAAGAAAAAGGGAAATGCAATGTAAAGGGTTATAGTTTTAATTTTTTCTCGAGAAAGAGAAAGTTTTTCTTCTGGGGAAATACTTCAAGCGTCAGCAGTGAAGAGCATGACTAATAATAATTTAATACTTGGACTTGTGTTATGTTCACATCAGAAGCACTTAAAATATCCATGATGATGTAACAGTCAAAGTACCAAGCCAGGTGGTTGAGGCCTTTCGTGGGATTCGCATTCAGGAGGTCCAGGATCGATCCCGTTGACCGCGCACTCTTACCTGGGGCCGTTTAGGCAACTGCTGAAGTACTGTATATAGCTGTGAGCCCTTACGATGAGGTGTGGGGAGAGGGGAACGCGATATCTAGTTACCCGGTGAGCTGTTATGCAGTAATCATTCCTGCAGATATGTGCAGTGACCTAGCAAAGATGCAGAAGTAGTTCAATGCTGTAAGAAGATTTTATATTCTTTTCACCATGTCTAAGTTAAGAAATGTACGGTAGTGCATTCAGAAGGGCATTAAATTATATGTAACTTTATAGATAAATATGATGAAGAAGTTTTGAATATACAGTATTTATATCCAGTGCCACGGCATTATACTGGTGTTTCCGTGTCAACGATAAAGAGAATTCATAAGGAGAAGAGCTGCGGTCAAGAGGAGAAAATAATATATTGAGCACTAGAACATACTGTTGCGCAAATCAATGACCTTAATGTTACCGTTAATCGAGGAATAATACGGTTAACTCAGATTATATTTATTTTAAAAAATGTCTATGTCTATAAAGTGTGTGTTTTAATGAAATATACATGTTTCTGTCTTTCTCTTACTTACAAATTTAAGTAACACTCCAGAATGAAGAAGTCTTTAGAGGATATTTCCAAAAAATTCAAGGTTTACATTACGTTTGCCAGAAGATATCTTAAACATTTGGTATTTTAATAAAAATGTTAAAGCTAATTTTGATAAAATAAAAATTTTCGAAAAAATGTCACTTCACAGGGTAACGGGGGTGGGGGAGGTTTTGTTGAAAATCTTTGTGGGACATCCTTGGAAGATATTGAACTCAAATATCAAGTTTCGTTTTTGAGCTAGCCACACACACACACACACACACACACACACACACACACACACACACACACACACACACACACACACACACACACACACACACACACACACACACACACACACACACACACACACACACACACACACACACACACACACACACACACACACACACACACACACACACACACACACACACACACACACACACACACACACACACAAAAACTAATATTCTTCTTCAGAAAATGAAACAGCGTCGTGTTCAGAATTGGACACGGAATTAGCACGACCTCTAATATATTAAGATAGGCTGCATGTTATGCTTCAGCAGTGTTTTTGTTTGCGTGTCAGCTTGTCTGTACTCATGTGTGTGTTATGTATGCATTCCTTTCAAGGTTCACGAGCTGGAAATACAACTATATCCACCACGGTTCCTTTCCCTTTCATTCCTTCATTTCATAATAAAAGGTTCAGTCGATTTATGAATCTATTCTAGTAATTCTAATATTATTAAAATATTAAATATTATTACTTTCTATACGTACTATGTACATAGTGTATAGCGAAGGTATTGTAATACACCCAACATTTCGATACCGAGATTTTACCGGAAATACATGTTTTGGGTCCCCCTGAATCCAGAAAAAGCATTTTTGGAAAAAAGGTCCGTATGTGTGCGTGTGTGCTTGTGTGTTTCGATGGACAAGATAGCTCAAAATGAAAAGACCGTTAAATACGAAACTTGGTATTTAAGTTATCCCAAAGATGCGGCATAGCTTAAAAACCCTTTAATAGAACTTTTTTTCGAAAATTTTGATTTTCTCAAAAATGGCTCTAACGATTTTGATTAAAACATCATATATTAAATGTATTTACATTACAAATGAAATATATAGCTTGAATTTTCTGGGAATAGTCTCTGAAGACTACTTTATTTTGAATGAATTTTACGGAATTTTACATAATTGCTAAACCGTAAGAGATGGACAAAAACTTACCACACAAAAATTATAGAACACGTTAAGACACGCAATTTATGTTATGTACATTTATTTCGTGGAGTTGATTGTTTTTGAGATATTCCTTATTTTCGGTTTCAGCTTTAAAATCTATACTTTTTTCATACAGGAATTTGTCAACTCCTGCCCATACAAACAATGGTACTTCAGTGACATAGTAACCAGCTTTTGACTATCACTTTAATCTATGGTACTCCGTTATTTCGTTTCTACTTACAAGGAAGCAAGTAATAAGTCTATTTCTGCCCTTTTTCCTCGACTATAATGACATAAATGGAAGCATAAACTTTTTAACAATAATTTGTTGCAGAGATGTAGAGAAACTCATGTGATGGAACACATCAGATGTTTATAGTTAAATTGTTTAATAATATGTCTACTGTACATGCTTTTATTATCACTGATTCCTTTACATTTCGGTTCCTTTACATTTAAATATCTTCATTTCCAGCAAATGTAGGTGAATGAGTGTGTGGAATACCCTTCCTTAAGCCCTTAACCTCCGTAATCCGGCTCTTACCATTGCAATACTTTCTCGCTCCTCTTGAGGAGATACACCCAGAGCACAATTTTCATTACTCCTCCCCTACTCGGAGAAAATCCCTAGCTGCATGCGTTCCCATCTGTCTCGTGGTGGGTTACAGGGTAGAGCATTATTTTAGCACGCACGCTGTTTGTGTCAACAGACCGTAGGAGAAGCTCAGTTTGTGGATATACCTCTTCAGCTCTAGCTCTCTCTCGCTTGTTCACTGCACTAAAACCACCCAGTCACGTGATCGTAAAGTACCACCTCGCAGGTATGTGACAAGTGTACTCTTCGCCCTTCTGCAGCAGAGGCGTCGTCCCCCGATTAACGTAATAATTAAAGATTACACACATGCGTCACGGCTCAGCGATTTTTTTTTATGGTAGAGAATATATACGCATCAGCCAGAACGAAAAAATAACGCTGGAAGTTATAAATGGCATATCTGCAAATGTTTTATTTTTCTGGAGTGTAAATCCAAAGTATGGCCTCGCAATGAAATCCATAATCTGTTTATGTAATTATTTTCTGTTTCCTTAATCTATATTAATAATGAGATAAAATTTGTATATGTGTATCTGATATTCTTGGATTCCCATTTCGATAACTCGTTTATCATTGAAACAGTGTTACCGACTGGCATGGTTTACAACACGACTTGTAACTTTAATTACTAATAATAGATTATGATACAAGGGTTGCGAGTTCGAATCTCGCTCAGGGTGAGTTACCCGGATTAGGTTTTCTTTGCGGTTTTCCATTATCCTGAGAAGACAAATGTGCCAATCTCCATGGCCACGCTTGTTAAAATGCTTCCCTTTGGTGCTTCAGGGGATTGTGGGTTCGAGTCCCAGCTTGGGTATGGGTGTTATATCCTTTGCATGAAAAAAAAAATCGAAAATTCTAATGGCTCTAACTATTTTGATTAAAATACCGTATATTAAAGATATTTAAATGACCAACCGTATATATTCAATTTTCTGGGAATAGCCTCTGAGGACCTCTTTATTCTGAATGAAGTTTGCTGAATTTTGGATATTGGTGAATCGTAAGATAGACAAAAACTTACTGCATCTAAAATGTAGAAACTATTAGTATGTTAAAACATATAATTTATGCCACACGCATTGTTTTTGTGGGGTTGACCGTATCTGCGATATTCCTTATTATTGGTTTCAGTTTTAAAATACTTAAACTCTTCTTATGCGGAAACTTGTCAACTTCTGCCAATACAAAATATATATATAAACAAAACAAAATAAAATAAAATATAAAAATAAAAAATTAATAATAAATAAATAAAAGAGGATTTCAGTCCCATATCAACCAGCTATTAAACAATTTTACAATCTTATTAACCTAGTTTCCTCCGTTATTTACTTTCTATTTAGAAGGAACCAAGTAAAGAACATTTATACTAATGTTTATCTCGATAGTATGACGTAAATAGAAGAATAAGTTATTTTAACTATAATTTGTTACAGAGATGCAGAGAGAGTCATGTGATTTTTATTCATGAGTCCTCAAAACATGATTTTCAGTGAAATATTGGTATCAAATATTTCTACACATTGTGGGTGGTAGAGAAAGTAAAAATTTAAATAGCCTTTAGTTATTTATTCTCTGTGGCGAAGTTGGATGCTTTATAAAAACTCTGATGTGTTCCATTCACATGACTTTCTCTATATCACTGCAACAAATTATTCTATTTACTTCATCTAATGGAGCAAAAATTAGCAGAAATAGTCTTATTACTTGCTTCCTTATTAGTAGAAGGAAATAAGGGGGTACCATAGGTTAAAATGATAGTCAAAAGCTGGTTGCTCGGCGACTGAAATTCCTTTGTTTGTATGGACACGGGTTCACAAAGTCCTGTATGAGAAAAGTATGTCCGCATAGCTGAAAAAAAAAAACAAACAAGGAATATCTCAAAAACAATCAACTCCACGAAAAAATGTAAATAACATAAATTGTGTGTTTTAAGGTGCTCTATATTTGTTGTGTAGTAAGTTTTTGTCCATCTCTTACGGTTTACCAGTTATGCAAAATTCCGTAAAATTGACCAAGAATAAAGTAGTCTTCAGAGGCTATTCCCAGAAAATTCAAAATATACATTTTATTTATCATGTAAATATCTTAAATATACGATATTTTAATCAAAATCGTTAGAGCCTTTTTTAGAAATTCAAAATTTTCGAAAAAAGTTCCATGTAAAGGATAGTTTGGGGTGGGGGAATTTTTCTCAAAATCTTCTTGTCGCATCCCTGAAAGATACTAAACTTAAGTACCAAGTTTGGTATTTTATCGTTTTTGAGTTATCGTGTTCACAGACACACGGACACACACACACGGACCTTTTTCTGAAAATATTTTTTATTGGATACAGGGGACCGTAAAACATATATTTCCGGTGAAATCTCGGTATCGAATTTTTTGGTGGAGGCAGTACCGTCTCTATACACTATATACATAGCACGTATAGAGAAAGTAAAAATCTCATATTCCACAAATTACTTACATACCTACTTTTATTTTGAACCATATAACAATTCACAATAAATGTTATTATTTTTTTTTTTCGTTTTTCGACATTTAACGAAATACCTAGGTCATGTCGACGATGAACGAAATCGGTGAAATGATGCTCAAATGGCGCTTAAATTACTGGACATTCATCTTCTCAGGATAAGTGAGAATCAGCAGGACTTGAAAAGAGTGACAGTACGGAATAATTTAAACTATTAATAAACATATCTTGAATTCACTCACAACAGAAGTTATTTGAAATAAATTGTGTGTTTTAAAGAGATCTACATTTTTGGTGCAGTGCATTTTTTTGTCTATCGCTTAACATTTACCAACTATACAAAATGCCTTTCGAATAAAGAGGACTATAAAGGTGCTTCCCAGAATATTTAACAATGTATTTGTAATTTAAATATCTTTAATTTACTGTATTTTAATAAAATTGTTAGAACCATTTTTGAGAAAATAAAACGTGTCGAGAAATGTCATTTAAAGGTGTTGGTGTGATTTTCTTGATTCAAATATCATATATTAAAGATATTTACGTGACAAACAAACTGTATATCTTGAAATTTCTGGGAATAGCTTCTGAAGACTACTTTATTCTGGACGAATTTTACGGAATTTTGCATAACTGCTAAACCGTAAGACTTAGATAAAAAACTTACTGTACAAGAAATGTAGAGCACGTTATAACACACAATTTATGTTATATACATTTTTTTCGTGGAGTTGATCGTTTTTGAGACATTCATTGTTTTTGGTTTCAGTATAAAAACTTACTTTTCTCATATAGGAATTTGTCAACTCTTGTCCATATAAACAAAGGAACTTCAGTCACATAGCAGCCAGCTTTTGACTATCACTTTAACCTATGGTACTCCCTTATTTCGCTTCTTTCGCTTCTACTTACAAGAAAACAAGTAATAAGTCTGTTTCTGCTAATTTGTTCTCGAGTAGCATGAAGTAAATAGAAGCATAAGCTTTTTAACAATAATTTGTTACAGAGATGCAAATAAAGTCATGTGAATGGTACACATCAGATTTTTTATTTATGTTATTCATAGACACAAACTCATTTATACATGCGCATGTGTTTTCTTACTATAAAATCGTTTTTTTGATATAAGGTACTCAAAACACGTGTATGTGAAATCTCGGAACGAATTTAGGGTGGAATGCAATACTTTCTGTACCTCTATGTATGTAGGAGAAAAAATAATAAAACATATGTAATATTCTTTTACTTATATTCGTTCTTAATCAGTTTCTCTTTAAATAATTAATTGATATGAATGAATGAATTAGTGTATTTATTGAAATAACAGTATCATATATTGCACTTCATCAATCGCACTGATATGAGGTTTTGCAATACGCAAAATAGTAAGTAATGTTATAAAAACAATAAAAACAAACAATTGCAAGAGTAAACACGAAAATAAAAGGACAAAGATACTGCGATTTAAATTTACAATATAGGGTACACCTTATTTAGATGCATTAATGTACCCTATTATAATGGACAAATACACTTAAGAGAAATATATACAGATAACACTAACATCACAACATAACAATGAGCATAACATAAAATATATGTATGTAAAACATTAGTATCACTTTTGTTTAGCTATTCTTATTGCCCCCCCTTTTCTCTATTGTCAGCGTTCTCAGATGTCAGCTGTCTTGCCTTAAGTAGAAATTTACCTAGCCCGTCCGCGTCTTCCATGCCTGCCAGTATCGTCCAACATGCTTCTTGTTGTACATTCGCGGTGGTAAAGGATCGCGGTAAATATGCTTTCCTCCATTCCTCCGTACCTCCACATCTTGCCAAGATATGGATCCACGACTCTTCCTCTTCGCAAATGGGGCAGATTCTTATACCATTCTTGTCAGTAATTTTTAACATCCACCATGCTCCTAGTCTAAAGGGCCATTCACATCGAAAACCAACCGTAGACATAACGTAGACACAGAAGCTTGCACCCAATATATGTATGAGCTCATTCACGATGGATAAATTGATATTGACGTAGACATAACCGCAGTACGTTAACGGAGAAGCATGCAAACGCCAAGCTTTTGCGTCAAAGTTAACATGCAACGTAGGAATCAACCAATGAGTACACTAATCGATGTGTTATTAAAATGGTTTCGCCTGATGATTTTCTCTCATTTTGCTTAGTAGATGATGAAAATCCCCTCCGTTAATTCGTCTTTGTATAAGCGGATGAATCCATCATCCTCTACGACGAGAACACCGTTAATTAAAATATTAAACACCAAAAAATTGGCTACTCTAGTTTGTATGTGCAAGAATGCTTCCACACTGTCTCTGCCAGCCATTTTAGTTTGTTATTCACTCACAAGACACAGTTCACTTGTTTCAATTTCTGTTTGGTTATTGTCTACGTTTACGTCTGTCATTGAGAATGGTCATGGTGCATTTAATTCTGCGTCTATATTCTACGGTTAATTTTCATTGTGAATGGCCCTTAATCCACGATATGTTAATATACAGAGTGATTTATATAGAACTGACGCATTTGTTTCTTTAACTGTTTCAAAACGAATTGTGCTAGCGACAATTTATTATACCTAAATTGTAGAGAAATTTCGGGAGATTATTTACCTCTATAGCAAATGTTGAAAATGTCCTCCATCCTGCATAAGGCACAACTCAACACGTCGTTCCATGTTACCGGCCACTCGTTGGAGGACTCTGTTGTCAATAGCTTGAATCTCCTTTGTGATGTTGTGCTTCAGATCATCCAATGTTCTGGGGACGTGTGGCGTAAACCGTGGCTTTTAAGTAACCCCAAAGAAAGAAGTCCGGCGATGTCAAATCCGGAGATCTCGGTGGTCACAGGTTCCTGGAAATTATCCAGTCGTCAAAGAAACTTGCAATTAGGTTCATGAATTCATTTGTTATAGGCCATGTAGCACCATCTTGCTGAAAACATCCTTGATTCAGCTCTACATCGTCCAGTTGCTCAACAAACTCCATGAAAATCAGTCGGTACTCTGCAGTGTTCACAATCTGGTTAAACATCTGTGCATCTAGTGACAAGGAACCGAAACTCCAGAATATTCTGCTTAATTTGGTGCTAAAATTGCGTCATTGAATGCATTTCCAACGGAATAATTAAAGAAAGAAATGTGTCAGTTCTATATAAATTACTCTGTACTTTCACTCTATAATGATATACTGGCGTCTAGATAGTTGCCTGTCACCGTAGACCCGACACAATAGCTTGCGATTTCTCCCTCGCAGGGAGATGCATGTACTCAGCCTAGAGATACGTTTTAGCATAAATTGAAGAGTTGCTTGATGAGTAATTGGCGGTTGCTGGTCACGAAAACCGCGCATACATATGCGCATGGTAGCGGTTCGGTGAGCTGACCGGGTCCTATCTCACAGCAATGTGCTGCAGTACATCTTGTGTGGACGGATACAGATTTGCAGCAGCCATAGAACTGTGTCTTCAAATGATGGCACATGTCTACAAGAGTCGGTAGAAGGGGAACTCGCGTGTAGATAAGCAGCCTTAGAGCCCAAGTGAAATACACCTGTGGTTAGAATATCTATAAAGTCTAGCAAGGAAGAAGAAGAAGAAAAAGAAAAGGAGCTTACCTTAAGAACCAGATTAACAGTAACAGTAAAACTGAAACAAACTTAAATAATGTTCTCCGGTGCAAAGTTCCTTCTAACCATTCAAATTCAATGCTTACAATACTTTCCAAGAGTTGTCACATTTCACAACTTTTTGTCACGCTGCCTCCAAAACTTTTAAAGTTTTATTAAGGAAACATTTTCTTTATGGACACTCTTTAATGATTGTGGTTCTTGGCGTTCCATTCTATATGAGTTTCTCTACATCTCAATAACAAATTTCTGTTATAAAGCTTATTTTTTATCTTCTTAATGCTAAGCGAGATAAGTATTAGCAGAAATTATCTTATTACTTCCTTTCTAGTAAGTAGAAAGGAATACGGGAAGAAACAAAGCTAAAGCGATAATGTCTGGTTGCCATGCGGATGAAATCCGTTTGTTTACATCGCCAGGAGTTGGCATATTCCCGTATGTGAAAAGATATAGTACTTTAAAACCGAAATCAATAACAAGAAATATCAGCCCACCTGGGTAGCGTGGTGGTAGCATCTCTGCCTCACGTTCAAAAGGTCGTGAGTTCGAATCTCGCTTAGGGTGAGTTACCCGGGTAAGGTTTTTTTTCGGGGGTTTCCCTTATCCTGAGAAGACGAATGTCGAGTAACTTTAAGCTCCATGGACCCCGAGATCATTTGAGCATCATATCATCAATTTCATTCATCGTCCGATATGACCAAACCGGGTTAAAGGACGTTAAACAAAAAAACAAAAAAACAAAAAAAAAAAAAAAAAAACAAAAAATCTCAAAATTGCCAACACTACGAAAAAAAATGTGTGTAACATAAATTGTGTGTTTTAATGAGACCTAGTTTAGTTTTGTATATCAAGTTACTATCTATCTCTTATGATTCACTAGCTATGCAAATTACAGCAAAATTCATTCAGAATGAAAAGTCTTTAAAAACTATTCCCAGAAAATTCAATATATATATATATATTACTTTTCATATTAATATCTCTGATGTACTGAATTTTAATATCAAAATCTTTATAGCTATTTTTGAGAAAACCGAAATTTTCGAAATTTTTTCCACGTAAAGGGTAGTTTCTGGTGGGGGATTTTCCTCAAAATCTTCCTGTCGCATCCTTGGAAGATTCTGAACTCAAATACCAAGTTTGGCATTTTATCGACTTTTTGTTTTTGAGTTATCATGTTCACAGACACATCGATATATATACACGGATCTTTTTCTAAAAATAAATTTTTCGATACAGAGGACTCTAAAACATCTGTTTCTGGTGAAATCTCGATATCAAATTTTTGGGTAGAATGCAATAACTTCTCTATATACTATGTACATAGTACATGTTAGAAAAGTGAAATTAGTAGACATTCATGTCGAATGAATTTCAGCTAGTAAGAAATTTTCTATCACTTAATTCACTGGTGTGAATAGTTTGGTATATTACAAATTCGGGACTTACGCTCAATCTTATTTATGTAATATAATCTCATATTCAGAAAATGCGAACCTATCTTACGTAAGTTAGACCTAGCTTAAGTCCTCATAAGCAGAAAGTGGGACATACATTTAATTACATTCAATAAGATCGAGGGACAATTTTACATAAATAAGATCGTGTGTCAGTTTAGTGTGCAGAAATGGGACTATTTTACATAAATACGATCGTGTGTCAGTCTAGTGTGCAGGAATGGGACAAGTTTACATAAATAAGATCCCGTAAGTCCTCATGTGCAGAAAATGGGACCTATCTTACGTAAATAAGATCGAGCGTAAGTCCTATGTGCAGAAATGGGACTGTTTTACATAAATAAGATCGAGCTTAAGTCCTCGTGTGCAGAATTGGGACTGTTTTACATAAATAAGATCGAGCTTAAGTCCTCGTGTGCAGAAATGGGACTGTTTTACATAAATGAGATCGAGCTTAAGTCCTCGTGTGCAGAATTGGGACTGTTTTACATAAATAAGATCACGTAAGTCCTCGTGTGCAGAAATGAGACAATTTTACATAAATAAGATCCCGTAAGTCCTCATGTGCAGAAAATGGGATCTATCTTACGTAAATAAGATCGAGCGTAAGTCCTATGTGCAGAAATGGGACTATTTTACATAAATGAGATCGAGCTTAAGTCCTCGTGTGCAGCCATAGACGGATATGTCAGAAGTAATTTAGGGCATTATTTCTTACTGAATGAAAGGGAAAAAATTACAATTCCAACACAGTTGCCGTAACAGACACCGAGGAGTGCCGGTTAGGAAATAAAGTTTGCTTCTTTTCCGTTTGGCGTAGCACAGCCAGAGATAAAGAAGGTTACCGTACAGAAGTACGTGAATGGGATGCAAATAAGGCTACAATAAACTAGATACAAAGCCGCATTTCGTTCACGACATGAGACCAAGTCAGACTTTTCATACAAGTACAATTTTCTTTTTTCGCTCCGACGTAACCCAGCGACGGTTACATTGCAGCAATCACAATTTATGCGCATTTTTATGAGCCCAGTTTATGATTTGCTCTCATATGCACGCTTCTCAGCTATTTTACTATACAATATACATGCTTAATAAGATCTGGATTTACTCTCAACGACAGAATTCATAAGCGATACCCTTCTCGAAGTTTCAACTTTCCCAGATCAGCAGTTGAATATGGGATTAGTTCACAGAGAGAGAGGATCAACCAGAACCAGTGGAAAGATTTCAGTCCTCCGTTTGTGATTGTGACATGGAAGAAATACTGTCATTCATTATTCGTTTTCTAGGTATAATATTAGAAAAAAAATCTGATGTGTACCATTCACATGACTTTCTCTATATCCCTGCAACAAATTATTCTTAAAAAGCTTATGCTTCTATTTACTTCATGCTAATCTAGAAAAATTAGCAGAAATAGTCTTATTACTTTCTTCCTTGTAAGTAGAAAGGAAATAAGGGAGTAGCATTGGTTAAAGCGATAGTCAAAAGCTGGTTACTATGTGAATGTAATTCCTTTGTTTGTATGGACATGAGTTGATAAATTACTGTATGAGAAAAGTTAAGATTTTCAACCCTGAAAATCAAAACATGGAATATCTCAAAACCGATTTACTGCAAGAAAAACTGTATACAACATAAATTGTGTGTTTTAATATGCTCTACATTTTTTGTGTAGTACGTTTTTGTCCATCTCTTACGGTTTAGCAGTTATTCAAAATTCAGTAAAATTCATCCAGAATAAACTACACTTCAGAGGCTATTCCCAGGAAATTCAAGATATACATTTTATTTGTCTGGTAAATATCTTTAATGTATGATATTTTAATCAAAATCGTTAGAGCCATTTTTAGAAAATTAAAATTTTCGAAAAATGTTCCATGTAAAGGGTAGTTTGGGGTGGGGGGATTTTTCTCAAAACCTTCGTGTCGCATCCCTGGAAGATATTAAACTTAAATACCAAGTTTGGTATTTTACCGACTTTTCGTTTTTGAGTTATCGTGTTCACAGACACACGGACAGACGGACACGCTGACACACGGACACACACACACGGACCTTTTTCTGAAAATACTTTTTTTGGATACAGGGGACCCTAAAATATATATTTCCGGTGAAATCTCGGTATCGAATTTTTTGGTGGAGTGCAATACCTTCTCTATACACTATGTACATAGTACGTATAGAGAAGTAAAAACAGGTTAAATATCATGTTTCAACACAGCTCAAGAGAAGCATAGTGTACAAATGGTGCTTCAAAGCTACACAAAAACGAATCACTGTTGCATCCCTCGTATACGAGACGGACATCAATGAAAGAAACGATTATGTAAACATGCAAACTAGTTGGTAGTGAATCCTTAGACGAAAGGCTCATGGGAAATATTTATTTTGAAGAGGGGATTTCTAGGGTTGCATCAAATCCTTTTTTTTTTTAAACTGGGGAATAGATCTTGGAGAATACGTTTCCTAACAGGGTATTAATTTTTACTTTCTCTTCACATACTATGCACATAGTATATAGAGAAGATCTAAGAACTTTTCGATATCGAGATTTCAACGGAAATATGTGTTTTGAAGTCTCCTGAGTAAAAAAAAAAAAAAAAAAATAGTAAACATCTATGTGTTTTGGGCAGCATAGCTCAAAAACTAAAGGACCGTTAAATACAAACTTAATATTTAAGTTGTATGGTTACTTTATATCTATATATTATATATATATATATATATTTATTGAGACAGTATAAATATATATATTAAGGCAAAATCTTCTGTTTCCAATTTCCATGCAATGAAATAGAATTACAATTAAATGATTTGACAAAACTTTATTGTAATGCCTTATAATGTACAATTTTCCTTCCAGAGAGAAAACAAATGGCGCCGGTGGTTTGCCGACTCTTGAGCACGCAACGTACAACTGCCCATGCGAAAAACACGGCAATTCAAGATATATTTCTCACATTTCTAGCGATTGACTTTGGGATTTATTGTCATTGAGAATGCAAGGAGCACCGGAAACTGAACACGCTTAAATTCAAAAGGAAAATCGGTTGGCATTAGTGGTATTCTTGGAATAAACACATCCTCACCTTTGACTTTCCTATGATTATAGTAGCTTAAATCAAAATTTTTATATTTTTTTCAACAGTAAGACTTGTTCTTTTGCACAATATCAGCTGATTAAGATTGCGTAGCATAATTATTGCCAAGTCAACCTTGAGCTGTAAATTGTGTGGCGGAATCCTGGCAAATCCGATGAATTTAGGAATTCAATTAAGTAATTGACGACTTCATTTGGATCGATAATGAAATCGATCGACTTAAATGAATGCATTTGTCCAATCATTTTACTCTGATTTTTTATATTCAAATCATCTACATTCTTATTAGTTACTGCTAAAATGGCTCGTTCGCTCAACCAGGCATATTTTTTGTAATTTACAGAAATATTTGAGAACACTTTCGATATTAGTTCTTCCTTTGAAGTTGTGAAGTAGCAAAAATATGGTGAAATGAGGCCAGTAGAAAGATTAACAGGAATTTTCCCATTGCTAATATCTAATAATGCCTTTGTATCTGCAAAGCGCAATGATCTGCGCAATGTAGCATATATAGTTGGTATTGCGAAAATGACGAACTCAGAGCACCCATAAGGTAGTGTGGAAAAGATGACATATGCAGTTAACAGCGTGGGTAAGCAAGGATGTCGTTGGCATAATAACAATAATGACGGGCTTTCATAATGTGGCGGGTAAACGCTGAAATAGTTAATGCATTATATTAAGGAGAAAGTCACAAAGTAGCATTCATGCTTCCTCCGAATCTCTTTCTTTCCTTTACTCCTAATGTTTTCCATCTCTTTCTTTATTTTCTTCTATGTCAAAACAGTCATTTTTAAGACTAACAATGGCATAACTAAAGAGCAGTAGATCTGGTTGGGCAAGTGATAAGCTTTATTTGATGATACTTTTTGTATTAAATTTATCCATTTAACCCAAAATATTACTTGATCAAATGTATTAAGTGCAGCGCAATTGCAGTGTGATGGTGACGGGGGTATCTTCATGTTCTGAAGAAATCACCTTTATCTAGCTCATGTACCCATAACCTCAAATAACCAACTTCTACAATAGGAAGTTAACCTAAAATTGTTTACTATCCGTGCCCCGTCATTTCTCCGGCATTCCCTTAGCATTGAATGGGGAAGAAAAATTGAGCAGTACTACGGCCATCTAGCGGCAAATATATAAGTACCTACTCTAGGTGTTTGTCGCCAGGAAAGCTTCTTTGCTTCTTCATTTTAAGCGACAGGAGTAAGGAAAGGTATGATACATAAAAAGGTATTTTAATTTCACTGCTGCGTTGCGTTATTGTCTCGATAAACTGGTGCGTTACCTTAACATTGAATGGGGAGGGAAAATATAGCAGTACTACGGCCATTTAGCAATAAATAACCGTGGTACCACCACCATTAACCGAAATGCGTTCCATTGGCACTGTTATTATTCATATTATGAGCCTTTAAAATCTTCCCGCACTATTTTTAAACATTTTCTTTTCCATAAACCTTGTCGCAACAGTAACGAAAAAAAAAAAAATTGTTTAATTTGGTGCAGTCGTTCGGAAGTGATGCGCGTACATACACTTCGGCGATTCATTTATATTATATATAATATATAGTTTGAGTTCGTAATTCCCCATTCGCTTATTTACACACGTCGCGCCCTGCGAATTACAGGACATCTATAGTGAATACTATCCCCCGGACCCGGCGAGGAGGAAGGGAGAAATTGAAGGTACTACATAACTCTATAGGCTGCAACCCGAAGATCCGTCCCATTTTTGTAGAGAAAGAGAGAGAGAGAGAGAGAGAGAGAGAGAGAGAGAGAGAGAGAGAGAGAGAGAGAGAGAGAGAGAGAGACCACGCTTCAGTCAAGTAGCCCTATAGTGTCCAAAGGGAATACTGTTTCCTTGCAGCAAGTATCTGCAACATTTGTCCGGCACCACCACACCACGAAACCTTCAAATGACATGAAAGACGACAAGGAAACAGAATGAAAGGAAAATGAGTGAAAGGAAACCGATGGTTTCACACCTCCAACATTCTCCTACCAACCAGGTAAAGCCTAAGATGAGTATGAGATTGACGAGAATCGAACCCGGGATGCCACGGAGATATCTCGCTCGGTCTTGTTAATTTAAGGTAGGTCTCTTTTTCTGCACATTAGAACATACACTCGGTGTCTTATGAACTAAGATTCTTACTTACGCTTGGTCTTATGTACGTAAGACAGGTCTGATTTTCTGCACAAGAGAATTTACTCTCGATCTCCCCGCCCCCCATTTGTATAGCCCCCTTTAACTGCTATGGTCATATCGGGTGCATTTAACTTGAGAAACTATTTTATAGTAACTGTAAGTAATTGACATGAAGTTAATCATTTCTTATTATTATTCGCATGCACATTCACTCTCACATTCATACTTCCAGACCCAGTGGGTGATAGGGAATAATTCCGGTTAAAGGAAGGTCCCAACCCAACCGGGAAACGAGCCCAGGACCTCCGGGTGAGTACACTAGATCTTAATTACGTAATATCCGTCCCATTTTGTGCATATTAGGATTTACGCTCGATCTAATTCATGTAAAATAATCCCATTTCTGCACACGTGGACTTAACGCTTAATCTTATTTATGTAAAATAATCCCATTTCTGCACACGTGGACTTAACGCTTAATCTTATTTATGTAAAATAATCCTATTTCTGCACACGTGGACTTAACGCTTAATCTTATTTATGTAAAATAGTCCCATTTCTGCACACGTGGACTTAACGCTTAATCTTATTTATGTAAAATAGTCCCATTTCTGCACACGTGGACTTAACGCTTAATCTTATTTATGTAAAATAATCCCATTTCTGCACACGTGGACTTAACGCTTAATCTTATTTATGTAAAATAGTCCCATTTCTGCACACGTGGACTTAACGCTTAATCTTATTTATGTAAAATAGTCCCATTTCTGCACACGTGGACTTAACGCTTAATCTTATTTATGTAAAATAATCCCATTTCTGCACACGTGGACTTAACGCTTAATCTTATTTATGTAAAATAATCCCATTTCTGCACACGTGGACTTAACGCTTAATCTTATTTATGTAAAATAATCCCATTTCTGCACACATGGACTTAACGCTTAATCTTATTTATGTAAAATAGTCCCATTTCTGCACACATGGATTTAACGCTTAATCTTATTTATGTAAAGTAGTCCCATTTCTGCACACGAGGACATACTTTGATCCTATTTATGTAAAATAGTCCCATTTCTGCACACGTGGACTTAACGCTTAATCTTATTTATGTAAAGTAGTCGCATTTCTGCACACGAGGACTTACCTTGATGCTATTTATGTAAAATAGTCCCATTTCTGCACACATGGACTTAACGATTAATCTTATTTATGTGAAATAATCCCATTTCTGCTCACGTGGGCTTAACGTTTAATCTTATTTATGTAAAATAGTCCCATTTCTGCACACATGGACTTAACGCTTAATCTTATTTATGTAATGCATGTACCACTTTCTGCATATGAGGACTTACGCTAGGTCTTATTTACGTAAGATAGGTCCCATTTTCTGCACATGAGGATATGCGCTCGGACTTGTTTAGTAACATAGGTCCCATTCTCTGCACATGAAGACTTACGCTCGGTCTTATTTATGTAAGATAGGTCCCATTTTACATGAAGTCCTACGTCTTCCCCTTTCTTCTATCTCTTTCGAGTTCTACGCCGCTGATATAGTATATTAACAAACTTCTTTTAAAATTTAAACCCCTAATGGGTTTGTTACATTTACAGTCTTGCTTTTATTGCATATTATTTTCCAAATACTGGAAATATCATTTTGAAATTATTTTCTATTTGATATCTGGTATTCCTTTCGAGGTGATGTATAGATACTGATCACATATTTGTTTATTCCAAAATTTACATACGCTGTGCATTTCCTTTTATGTTGGGTGGAAGCTCTCTGGTATCAGTAAGGATTAACAGCTGTTAGCCATGAATTTGTAAAAGTAACCCATTAAATATTCAGTGTGAATCCAATGGAATTAAAATCAAAGTGGGAAAATATTCAGGGAAACCAAATTCAATAACAGCTACATCAGAATATTGTTTCTCAGCACTTTAACAATTATACGATTACCGCAGCGGTTTTAGTCCACATAAATATGCGATCTGCATTATTTCAGTGCTTAAAGTTGAACAATAGTATTGGTACCGAGAAAGATGACACCGCGCAGTAATGTGTGAGGCTTGCATACGGGAGGTCCCAGTTTCGAATACCGTTCGTATCTATCATTATTCCTCTCCATCATTTCCTTTAATCTGTTTCAGATTCATGTGTTTCGGGCTTTCGGAACTAACGACGGTGATTGGTGCGTTTGATAGAGGAGCTACAAAGTTCTGGTAGAGGCCTGGTTACCTGCACATTACATGTAAATCTTAGGGATCCCGTCTTTGCTAGCGCGCATCGTCGTCATGACCTAGTCACCCTTCGAAGTCTTTCTTTCAGCCCTTTCACATAAGACACAGTGGGCCTACTTAGTTGGCCTATTGGGTGTTGAGCTTCAACCCCCATCTCCTGTCTGGATAACCTAAATCCTAGTTATGAATAGTAGCACAGCATCTCAAATGATTTGCTTTTGCATCGTTTCTTATGCCTAAGAATAAACGGCAGGCAGATGTTGGATATATCAGCTGGCTCCAAAAAATCTGACAGTATATGATCTATGGAGTTTAAGGTAATTCAGTGCAATGAATAATGATGCTTCTTTTCAGTGAATTATTTAATTTCAAAAATATTTTACCTATAAGTTAGAAAATATTAAACTTATAATTTTCGGAAGATGTTTTTGGAGAAGTTTAGTAAGAATTTGTTTCTGCTTTATTGCAGAAGTAATAAGTTATATGAGGAAGATGAATGAAATGGGTAAAAGATGCTCAAATGAGTCTGGGATCCGCAGAACTTATAGTAAATCAACATTCATATTCTCAGTATAAGGGAAAATCCCAGAAAAAAAAACCTTATCTGGGCAACTCACTCCCAACCGAGATTGGAACTTGGGACCCCTTTAAGTGAGGCAGATACGTTATTACCACACTACAGAGGTGGGCACAGTTATCTTCCATTTCAGAATTGATACTTTTAATGGAAATCAATAATGAATACATTTTAATCTGGCTATTTTGTAAGTAAAGATATTATTCTTGAGCCATGCCAATACGTCCGAATCAGTGAATCACCAAATCTTCTACGGAAGGTGTTTAGAATGCCGATTACCTTGTTTAATTTCTCTATCATGCGCATAGTAGACCGAGATTTCGATGTAAATATGTTTTGAGAACTCCGAATAAAAATCCATTGTGTTGGATCAACTCGACTTTTCCACCTAATCCTCAATAAACTACTCTTGCAGAGTATTCTTCTATCTCATGTTAATCGAGATAGCTAGTTGTAGAAATAGTTTTACTGCACATTTCCTACATTTGGAGATACGGAAATACAGAGGCTTAAGGATAATCAAATCTGTTAAGAGCTGTTCGCTATGGATGTCTTTGACATTTAACAATAAATCATATCTCGGAAATGATTAAATCCACAAAAATAATAATCTGAATTGTTACAATCACATGACTTTCTCGATCCTTTAGCATTTATTAATGGGCATAAAAACCACTCTCAAGAAAGTTAATTTTTCTAATCAATTTAACCAGATTAAACCTTCATAGAAATAACTATATTATATATTTAGTTATAAATAAAAGGGAATAGTGACAGAAACATGTTTAAGAACTGGACACCACACACTGACTTTAAAACTCCATACTCGAAACATACAATTGCTAAAAACAATTGTATGTCCAAAGGACTTTAAAAGAATGACAAACAGTCCATTCATTACGGATTAATAATAATAATAATAATAATATAATAATAATAAATAACGGATATATTGAAACTGGTTTATGCCACGAAACAATTTATTTGATATAAATTGTGCTTTAAACAGATCTTATTGTTCCTGTAATGCATTTTCTTCTATGGTTTAACCTTTACCATTATACAAGATTCTACAAACTTCTTTCAAATGATTGAGCTGTTCCCAGAAAGTTAAAGGATATACATCATATTTACATGTAAATATTGTAAAATTACTTGAGGCATTTTTGAGAAAAAAAAAACTTTCCAAAAATGTTCCACTGAAGTGTAGTTGGGATGGGTCATCTTGTTGCAAATCTTCACGTCGCATCTTTAAAGTACTCAACTCAAATACTAAGTTTAGCATTTATCCAAATTTTCGCTTTTTACTTTCTCTAGCCCCGTATGTACAATGTACATAGGGATAGAGATGTATTGTATTCCACCCAAAAATTCGATACCGAGATTTCACCGAAAATACATGTTTTAGGACCCCATGCACCCAAAAAAAGCATTTTGAGAAAAAGGTCCGTGTGACCGTGTGCCCGTGTGTCTGTGAACACGATAACTCAAAAACGAAAAATAGCTAAAATACCAAAATTGGTATTTAAGTTTTAGTATCTTTCAGGGATGCGACACGAAGATTTTGAGAAAAATCCCCCCCACCCAAAACTACCCTTTACATGGAACTTTTTTCGAAAATTTTGACTTTATTAAAAATGGCTCTAACGATTTTGGTTAAAATATCGTATATTAAAGACATCTACCTGACAAATAAAATGTATATCTTGAATTTTCTGGGAATAGCTTAATGGATGAATTTTGCTTAATTTGGTATAACTGGTAAACTGTTAGAGATAGACAAAAACTTGGTATACAAAAAATGTATGCTTTGTTAAAATCCACACCTTACGTCATATACATTTTTTTTGGTGGAGCTTACCGTTTTCGAGGTATTCATTGTTATTAGTTTCAGTTGTGAAGTACTTATACTTTTCTCAGACGGGAGTGTCCGTTTTTCTTTTGTTCTACTCCTGGCCAAGAAAAGAAGTGGTTTGTAATGAAAATCGCATAATGACAGCTTTTAAAACATTTGAATATCGTTTAGTCTAGTGTACTCCCTTATTTTCTTCCTACTTATAAGGAACTAAGTAATAAGAACATTGTACTAATGAGTACCTCGATTCGCAGGATGCACAAAGAAGAACAATGTTATGTAAGAAGTTTGTAGAACAGCTAGAGAAAGTCATGTGAGTGTAACACATAAGATTTTTTAAAATTATGCTGTTCACAGACAGACAGACAGATGCGCACGCGTGATTATAAAATGTGGCATTTGAGATGCGATCTTATAGAGATGCGACATGATTTTCAATACAATCCCACCACCTCAAACTACCCTTCAACAGAAGATTCGTTGCTTTTAATTTTCCCAAAAAGCTATAATTTTTATTAAAATGTCATATAGTTGAGGTATTTATTCTTGCATGGTTTAAATTTCTGGGAAGAGTCAGGGCTCCTTTATGAGAAGACATTTCTTATACTTTTGCATAACTAACCAAGGCGTAAGAAATTCTGAATAGGAACTTTATTAATACATCTTGTTATGCTGGACCCAAGCTTGGGCAAATATTACGTTCAAATAGGTTATTGCCAGAGGCGGGATTGGGATGGGAAAGAAAGGCTTCTAAAGATACTTAAACCCTTTGAAAGTTAAAAGCGTAATCCAAATTCAAAATATTTTTACTTTCAATAAGTAATATCTTACAACAGTTTACAAAGCAAAGCTCTCCATTATGTAAAGAATCTAAGACAGCTAAAATACAATTAAAGGTTGAACATTATAAATCCTATCTCTTCACGTCTTGCCTTACACAAAGACGTTGTTTGGATGCAAGTTAGGTTAGAAATTTTGCCAACTTAAGCGCAAATAATAAGTAGGAGTTTAGAAAGCCGAAAATTGTTCGTGCCAGACTTCCCAACACGACCTAAGCTATACTATCACTCCTCGTCTGGACGGTCTACGCTGGAAGTCTGTTTGCAAGCTCTCTCGTCCGGCCAATCCCGTACGCCGGGCCAGGAGTGTCCGGGGCTGCGCAGCTGTGACGTAGCTCAGCCAACGAAGTCAGCTAGATGGAACCGGCTTGTTTTGGCGCTGTACATGTATTTCCTGTACTCGCGGATGTGATTTAGTTGCAGTCGTAACAGCATGTTACAATTTCAAGTTCAAATCTTTGACAAGGAAATGTTTCGCTTTGCTCGACGTTTAAATCGTGAATCGCATGAATGTCTAATATAAATTATTTTAAACTATCAGCTCGTTGCTTTGATTTCGTCCTTTGGGTATCATAGGTTTAGTATTTTTTAACGTAGTACTATTTTGTGTGTATATTAAAATGGAAAGCTGTAAGTTGAACAAGAAGATAACGCAGGCTTCATATATCAACAAACAGTTTACTTTCTCTACACGTACTATGTACACAATTTATAGAAACTTTATTATATTCCACCCAAAAATTCGATGTCGAGATTTTGCCGAACATATCTGTTTTGAGGTCCCCGAGTTAAAACATTAGAGAAAGGTACCCGTGTCTATGAACAGCATGGCTCATATCAAACTTAGTATTTAAGCTCAGTATCTTCCAAGGATACCGCACGAAGATTTTCAAGCAAATCCCTCACCTCAAACTACCCTTTACATGGAAAGGTTTTTGAGCATTTTGTTTTCTCAAAAAATAAAAATATTTTTATTAAAATACAGCACCATGTTAAAGATATTTACATTACAAATAAAATGTACATCTTCAATTTTCTGTGAATAGCTTTGAAGACCTCTTCATTCTGGATGAATTTTGGATAACTAGTAAACCGTAAGGGATAGACAAAAACTTACTGCAAAAAACGTAGATCTCGTTAAAACACCATTTATGTAATATGGTTATTTCTCATATGAGAATTTTTCAACTCCTGGCCATGCAAAGAAGCGGATATCAACCACATACCACATAAAATATTTGACTATCACTTTAGCATAGAGTACTCTCAAGTAATAATACCATTTCTGCTAATGTTCATTTCAATTAGTAGATAGAAGAACACAATTTTTAATAATAATTTGTTGCAGACATGCAGAGAAAGTCATGTGAATGGAGAACATTAGATTTTTATTCAAGTCAACACTAGATATTAGTTCATCTACATTTCCCAATGTTGACTGAGAACAATACAGAAACTGACGTTTCCTCGCAAAAATGTTAGGGTATTGTATTTTTTAAATGGTGTTTTAACTTTGATAATAAAGAGAGAATGTGTGTGCTTCCCTGTCACACAACTCATCTGACAGTGAATTTAGAGCTAATGTACTCATTTCTTTGATTTTAATAGCAGAATTTCTGATACATTATATCCTTTTTACTAAATTGTGACTTTCATTGCTGAAAAAACTGTATCCTTTTATGAACGCGCTTGCACTTTGACGCACAATTTCTCTTTGACGAGTATCATGTGATTTTCTATTGCGCATAGAACAGAGACGAGAAATAATAGCCTTTTGAGTGTCCTATAAGTGGGGAAGATAGCTGAAGGGCTCCCTGTTTGTATGTTGGTGTAATGAAGTTCGAAAATGGAGTCTGTGATCGACCTGTGTTCTAACCTGAGAGCGGTAATTGACTTTCTTGTGGCAGGAAATGAATCTGTCACACATAGACGCTGAATAGAGAAGCGTGGCAGCGTTAGCCTTTGACGACCTCGGAACATTCGACAATAATTTCTCTTTGCCCATCCACATTCGTTCTAAGGCTGAATGCATTTTGTCCCTGTGGCGGAAATAATTAAACTTCTATTCTTTCCCATAAAGTTGTTTTCAATCTCTCTGAGACCACTGCCAACTGGCAACCACGAAGAGAATTCTTCAGTACTGGGAAAGATATAACACACTGCGGAGTCAGGATAGCTTGGAACGAAGAAGTTTAAGAATCATTTTTACCCAGAATAGCAGGCGGAAACACGTGATCGGGATGTCCCGGGTTCGATTTCATTGACTGACTGCTTTTTACTTTCTCTAGCAGGTATTTATTTCACCTACAATACCGACATTTTACCAAAAATACATGTTTTGAGACTGGGTAAATCCAAAAGCAATATTTATAGACACATGTCCATGTGTGTGTGTATTTGTGGGCAGCATAACTCAAAAATGAAAAGACCGTTTAATACCAAACTTGATATTTAAGTTCAGTATCTTCCAAGGATGCGACATGAAGATTTTCAAGAAAATTCCCCGCATAACTATCCTTTCTTTACATGGAGTATTTTTCGAAAATTTTGATTTTCTCAAAAATGGCTATAACGATTTTGATTAAAATACATGTTTAAGAGATGTTTATGACAGCCGAAATATATATCGTGAATTTTCTGGGAATAGGCTCTGGATACCTCTTCATTCTGGTTGAGTTTTGTATAACTTTTGCAAAACTGGTAAACCGTGAGAGATAGACAAAAACTAACTGCACAAAAATGTAGTTCTCGCTAAAACACATCATTTATGTTATATACATTCTTTTTTTGTAGAGTCGGCCGTATTTATAGATATTCCGTATTAATTGTTTCAATATTATGCTACTTAAATCTTTTCTGAAACGGGAAGTCATCTCACTTTTCTTCTCTCTTTTGTTTATTCTTGGCAAGCAAAGAGAACAATTTCAATTGTTTCACATAGCGACTAGCATTTAAAGGAGATGGTATCGCTTTAGCTTAGTGTACTTCCTTATTTCTCTTATACTTACAAGAAATTAAGTATTATGGCCAATTCTGTTAATGCTTATCTCAATTAACATGATGTAAGGAAATCTTTTGTAAGGAAAGTCTTTTGCGGAACAACTAAAAAAGTCATATAAATGGAACATATCAGAATTTGATCCTGGCTTCCCCAGGTTGCTAGGCGAATGATGGATTGGTTCCTCTGCTACCATGAATTGTACGTCCCTCATTTTCGGTGAACCATCTGTTACAGAGATGTACGATAAGGAGACGGCGGTTGGCATGTTGCAGCAGGACGTTGAAATTTGCACTTTGGAAAGATTTCTCTGTGGCGCTTGGTGACCCCTTACTTCTTAGTTGTGTATTCATCTATCCCCTGACTCCACAGGTTACTTCGGTTCTCCCTTTCATGTCACGTTGTAATCACCACCATGCCCGGTGCTCCAGTTAATGGAGGTTCCTCATCTGACTACTACTAATTCCTAACTTAGAATAGTATGAGCCATGGCCTCTTAAAGTGACTTTCCACATTACAGAACTCATTAGAGAACCTCCATTTTTTGGTTATTATTAAAGCTTTTATGTTTGAAAGTTTGATAGCGCAGTAAAGACCAGATTAGTTTGTCAAATAAAAAGTTTCAGGTATTTTAAGCAGTTTTAATATTTATTATGATAAGTAAAACTTCCGGTTCTAAGAATGAAGCAATTCAAACAACCAAAGATAACATGTCCAGTTACACTGTTCAAATCAATCGTAGTGTTTTTGATTTTGTTGAAAGGGAATCTGAATTGTTTCGTGGTTTAATATTGAACCTGGTAAAGGTGATGTTGCATTAACTATTTTTAGGTGAAATGGCTGAGGTTATAAGTGATAAATCTATTAAGGGGATTTTTCTCTTTTACCAGAGTTAAAATATAAATGTATGGTGTTATAGCAAAACATTATGATATGTTCCATTGACATGCCATTCTCTGTATTTTTGCAAACAAACTTTTTACATAATATTATTTTTATCTATATCATGCTAATTAAGATAAACATTACCAGAAATGCTGTTCTTATTTTGTTCTTTATAAGTAGGAGGTAAGAAGGCAATACACTAGGCTAAAGCGATAGTCAAATCCTTGGTCGCTATGTGAAACAATTGAAATAGGGTTCTCTTTGCAGGGGTAAAACAAAAGAGATATGAAAGGAATTATGACCTCCCGTTTGAGAAAAATTTAAGTATTTGGAATTTAAATTCAATAACAAGAAATATTTCGGAAATGGTTTAAACTACAAAAAACATGTATATGACATAAATTATGTCATCTACCTTTATTGTGTAGTCAGTTTTTATCTACCTCTTAAGGTTTACCAGTTATGCAAAAGTTATTCTGAATGAAGAGGTCTTCAGTGGCTATTTCCAGAAAATTAAAGATATGCATTCTTTTTGTCATGTAAATAACGGTAATATAAGCGGTATTTTAATCAAAAGCATTACAACCATTTCTGAGAAAATAAACATTTTCGAAAAGTTTCCGTATAAAGGATAGTTTGGAGAGGGAGATATCTTGAAAATCTTCGAGTTGCATCCTTAGAAGATGACCTGATTTATCATACACACACACACTCACACACATTTTTTAAATATTATTTTTTTTGGAAACAAGGGACCAGCAAAATTCTTATATAATTTTTTGGGGTGGAATTCAGTACCCTCTCAATCTATTTATATCAGCTAAGTAGAGAAGGTGGAAACAGCTGAGTAATATGGTGATTTATGATATACGAGAATAGAAAAAGAAGACTTAGGAAATGTGTATCATACAATGTTTTTTGCAGGCAGTACGACATTTAAATAAAATAAATATTAGAAAGCAGTTATCGGTTTCACGAACATACCCAACAGCGATTATTTATGTGACATATGGATTTAAAAACATCAGAAATAATTTAATAAACACCTGATGTATTCCATTCACATAGCTTTCTCTACATCTGGGTAACACATTACTGTTAAACCACCTATTCTCCTGTTTAAACAATAGCAAAAAGTAGAATGGAAACAAAGCGATACTCAATTTTTTTAAAAGCTGGTTGCCATGCGGTGCACCGGTGGAATGCAATGGCGGGGAAACCAGAGAACCCGGAGAAAACCCACCCCTGCTTTGTCCACCACAAATCTCACATGCGGTCCCTTGGGATCGAACCAGATGAGGTGTTGGTGAGAGGGAGTGGTCTAAGCACTCGGCCACGGCACATCCCTAGCTAGACAAAGGTATGTGAATGGAATATATTCGATTTTTTTTTATTTTCTTGAATTGTTATTACTTTTGAAGGCATACTTTAAAGGAATATATAACTCATTTCAGCAAATATTTTTCTGCGCTTGGTGGCTACATTTGGTGCTGTTGTGATGGACAGTAAAATTATAACACATATTTCTAATAAATTATGATTTAACAGTTGTTTAACAGAGTAACAAAAATCATTATTTAATAACTAAAAAAAATAAGTCAATTAGAAACTCTTCGGAGGTATTGTATTTTTATTCCTGTGATTGAAATTATTGTGAAGTTTGTTTATAACTGAATAGGTATTAGGTGCTCGAGTTCCCAATTAATACATATTTAACCAATAACGGCGTGTAATACAATATGAAAACAAAATGTTTAAAAACGTAATCTCATCTAGAACAACCAGAACGCTAACGTCGAGTTTTATTATGTTCATTTTAATTATGTTACAGCAAACGCAAACAAAGCAATTATATATACATTAATTGAAGGTCGAAGGTAAACAACAATTTAATAGCACGTTACTCGTACAATAATCTTTTTATATATAAGTAACACATCCAGTTGACAACAATTGCTATGCTTCACGTAACTGAAGACCCGCAATTCATCAACCACCTAAAAATAAATACTTCATTTCTAAAAATACAGATTTTTGAGCAGAGCTTTTAGTGATTACGTTTATTTTAAATACGATAAAATTACTTGTTTGGGCACTGAAAAAAATTGATATATTACATTCACATGAGTTTTTCTAACTAATCTCCAATAGACTAATCTTACAAAAACTTATTTCTCTATGTACTTCGCGTGTATCGAACAACCATTTGCAGGAACGTTTTGTTACATACATCCTTGTAGATACGCAGGACTAGGCTAAACGATAGTCAAATCTTTCAGAAGCTGGTCGCGCTGTTATCTTTGCTTGGCCGGGAGAAAGAAAATGAATAAAGATTTTCCATTGAGAAACAAAATATTTTAAGATGTTAATTAACAACTAGGAACATCTCGGAAAGGGTTAATTCTTTAAATGTTTTGAACATAAACTAAGTGTTTTAACGAGATCCTTACTTTTTTGTAGTAATAAGATTTTCTCTATCTCTTAAGGATTAACAGTTACGAAAAGGTCATTCAGAATTAACAGGGCTCCATTGGCTACTCCCAGAAAATTCAATATATACATTTTATTTAGTATAAACATATATTAAATTGATACATCTCTGAAATTTGCCCAAAATTATTAAAAATGATATTAATTCTAAAATTATTTATTTCCACAACTGGCAAACTTTAACTAAAATTAACTGAAGATTTAGATGGATTGGCGCATCTTTAATGACAGCCACTCCCAATTTTATACCTTATTTTCTCGAAAAACTTTTTTTTTAACACTTTCCCATGCTCGAAATATTCCAAACGATGCATTTTTTTTATTAATTTGATTCAAAATGTTTATACTCACTAAAAAGCACGTTAAAGAAAATGGTAAATTGCTTTTTCGAAATAATGCTCCATTTTGATAGATAAATCATTCATTATGAAAATCAAAAGTTAGAAAACAACGAAAAGTAACAATTATTCTACACCAATTAAAGTTATTATAATAAATATATAATATGATAAATCTATTTGTAAATTAATTTAGTGTAAAACTGCAATTTTTGTGAATATCTTTAAAAATACATCACGTGGCTCATTTTTACTTTCTCTACACATACTAGTACTATGTACATAGTGTGTAGAGAAGGTATTACATTCCACTCAAAAGTCAATACCGGAAATACATGTTTTAGGGTCCCCTGTGTAAAAATTATTCTTGGAAAAAGGTCCATATGTGTGTGTGTCCGTGTGACTGAGAACGCGATAACTCAAAAACGGAAAGTCGGAAATGCCAAACTCGATATTTATGTTTAACATCTACCAGGGATGTGACACGAAGATTTTGAGGTAAATATAATAAGATAGTGAGGTAAAATCCTTTACATGGAAAAATTTTCTAAAATTGTGATTTTCTCAAACATGACTCTAACGATTTAGATTAAAATGTCGTAAATCTTTAATTTTCTGGGAATAGCCTCTAAAGACCTCTTTATTCTGAATGAATTTTGCTGAATTTTGCGTAAGTTGTAAACCGTAAAACATAGACAAAAACTTACAACTCAAAAATGTGGATCTCGTTAAAACATACAATTTATGTCATATATGTTTTTTTTTGTAATCAATTTTATTTGTTTCAGGTTTAAAACACTTGAACTTTTCTCACACGAAAAGTTGTAAACTCGTGGTAGTGTATAGAAACGGATTTCAACCACATGGCAACCAGCTTTTAAGAAATTTGACATTCGTTTTATCCTAGTGTATTCCCTTATTTTCCTTCTACCCACAAGGAAGGAAGTAATTAGAAAATGTTTATCTCGCTCATCATAAAGTAGACAGAAGAAAATGCTTTTTAATAATATAACTTACATACTGTAGATTTTCCAAATTTCACAGATTCATCACTTTAAATATAATATGATATTTGAATCAAATTCATTACAGCATTTTTTGAGAAAATCAAAAGTTTAAAAACGTGTTTCATATAAAGCGTAGTTGGGGGGTGGGTATTCTGGAAAATCTCCAATCACTTCCGCGCAATATAAGAACTTAAATATCAAATTTCATATTAATTCGACTTTTCGATTTTGAGCTATGCTATTCACACACACATACACACATACGCCCATACACATACACCCGCACCATACACGGACCTTTTTTAATTTCTCTAGCCTCTTATGTACAATGTACATAGGGATAGAGAAGTATTGTATTCCACCCAAAAATTCGATGTCGAGATTTCGCCGGAAATACATGTTTTAGGATTCCCTGATTCAAAAAAAAAAATGTCCGTGTGTGTATCTATGGACAGCAGAGCTCAAAAACGAAAAGACGGTTAAATACCAAACTTGGAATTTAAGTTTGGTATCTTCCAAGGATGCGACACGAAGATCTTCAAGAAAATCCCCCCACCCCTAACTACCCTTTACATGGAACATTTTTCGAAAATTTTGTTTTTCTTAAAAATGGCTCTAACGATTTTGATTGAAATACAACATATACAAAATTTCTATAAAAAATAAAATGCATATCTTGAATTATCTGGGAATAGCTTCTGAAGACCTGTTTATTTTGAATTCTGCTTAATTTGACGTAGCTAGTAAACCATAAGAGATAGACAAAACTTACAGCACAAAAAATGTAGATCTTGTTAAAATACAACCTATGTCATATACATTTTTTCGTGGAGTTTATCGTTTTCGGGGCATTCCTTGTTATTAGTTTCAATTGTAAAGTACTTATGCTTTTCTCAGACAGAAATTTTCCGTTTTTCTTTTGTTCCACTCCTGGTCAAGCAAAGAAGCGATTTGCAAGACAATCACATAACGGCAGCTTTTAAAACATTTGACTATATCTACTTATAAGGAACTAAGTAATAACATTCTGCTAATGTTGATCTCAATTAGCATGGTGTTGAAAAGAAGAATTATCTTATGTAAGAAGTTTGTTTATAGAGTAGCTAGAGAAAGTCATGTGAGTGTAACACATCAGATTTTTCTAAAAGTGTTGTTTTATTCAGGAGACTTCAAAGTATGTTTTGAAATCTCGGTATTGAATTTTTGGGTGGATAAAATAGCTTCTCTACCTATTATGCACCTATATACTACATGGTAGAGAAAGTAAAAAGGTGAAAAGTTTGCATTTAAGTGAAAAACGTCAGTACTTACTTGCAGAAATATTTTGTATTGATGATGCTGATATCGTTTCTGTATGTGACAGATGTTGAAAGGAAGCCAATTTTCAACGTAGCTGCGCTTTATTTGGTTCAAGCAATAATTCTGTTTTTACGAGCGAACATCTTCTCCACTGGCAAGAAATGATATTCTTTAGTCAAACGCATCTATGTAGTTTGGCATTATTATTTCTATGATATTAATCTTCGAGAATAGCGTCGAGTTTAATAAAGATTACCCGCATAGCATTAGTTTCAAGGTCAGTTCTGCCCGCCTCTGTGGTGCGGCGATGGCGTGTTTGCCTCATATTCAAGACGTCATGTTCGAATCTCGGTCAAGCTACTCGGATAAAGATTTTCCGGGAATTTCCCTCATCCTGAGAAGAGGACATTGAACTGAAGGAAAGTCAGCTAAAGGCTTCTAGGATATGTTTTGTGTTAATTTTCAAGACAGGTTTCTAACAGTGTTAAAAATGGCGTTTTATTTATGGACGCTCTTTAACTGCTTAGTTCTCACCGTTTCATTCTATACTGGGCGTGAAAAACCGCTTAATTTTGCTCAGAGGCCTCTCTATCAGGCTAGAGGTTCTTTTAAGTGCCGTAAATCTACTACACGGGACCCACGGCTTTACTTTCCTTCCAATGATCTGGAGAGCCTTACAATGTCTTTCATTGTATTTTTTAATTTTAATTTTAGGTTTAACATCCCTTAAGTTGGTTGATTATATGAGACTATGAAAGAAATCAGTGATGTGATTATAAATGATTCCGTGGTTCATGAAGCTTAAAGTTATTCGACATTTGTCTTCTCAGGATAAAGAAAAACTCCGACGAAACTTATCCGGGCAACTCACCCTAAACGAGATTCAAACTCACGACCTCTTGAATGTGAGGCAGACATATTATCCCCACACTACAGAGGCGAGCTATTTGTCTATTAATTATAATATTCATTCTTGGGAATTCCTTCAATAATTATCATTTCTTGCGACTGGAAAATTCTTATTATACCTATATATGAACAGCTGTTTTCAAAATGCTCAGCTATTACGGTTGGTATAACTTATTTAACGGAGGAGACAGCGCATGGATTGGACTTCGATAGATCTATTACGCTAGTACTCTTAGAAGAAAGAGATGAAGTGAAGAAATCACAGCAGGCTATAGACCGCAGGCAGGTTGACCACAAACGCACGGAAGTATCTTACATTTTCTATCTTGAAGATCCGTTTCAAAACTGGGGCTGCCCAAAGACGGCGATCAATAACGCATTGATCCAGGCAATCTTCTAGTATCCTTTTGAGAAAATATCTGCGCCATCTGTCCGGAATCGCAACAACAAGAAAACAGAACCACACCTGCATCAAGAAAAGGAAACGAATAAAAAGGAAACGATAACATGGAAGTCCTGGTAGATAAGAAAAAAAATCTGATGTGTTCTATTCACATGACTTTCTCTGTAACTCTGCAATAAATTACGTTAAAAAGCTTATGTTTCTATTTACTTCCTACTAATCGAGAAAACATTTGCAGAAATGGTATTAAAACTTACTTCCTTGTAAGAAGAAGCGAAATAAGGGAGTACTATAAGTTAAAGTGATGGCCAAAAGCTGGTTCCTATGTGACTGAAGTTCCTTTGTTTGTATGGACACGAGTTCACAAAGTCCTGTATGAAAAAAGTATGTTTTTTATAGCTGAAACCAAAAACAAGGAATTTCTCAAAAACAATCAACTCCACGAAAAAATGTGTATAACATAAATTGTGTGTTTTAAAGTGCTCTACATTTGTTGTGTGGTAAGTTTTTATCCATCTCTTACGGTTTACCACTTATGCAAAATTCCGTAAAATTGCCCCAGAATAAAGCAGTCTTCAGAGGCTATTCCCAGAACATTCAAAATATACATTTTATTTCTCAGGTAAATATAATTAATATATGATATTTTAATCAAAATCGTTAGAGCCATTTTACAGAAGATCAAAATTTTCGAAAAAAGTTCCATGTAAAGGGTAGTTTGAAGTGGGGGGGGATTTTTCTCAAAATCTTCGTGTCGCATCCCTGGAAGATACTAAACTTAAATACCAAGTTTGGTATTTTAATGACTTTTCGTGTTTAAGTTATCGTGTTCACAGACACACGGACACATTGACACACGGACACATTGACACACGGACCCACTGACACACGGACACACACACACACACACACACACACATGGACCTTTTTCTGAAAATACTTTTTTTTTGGATACAGGGAACCCTAAAACTTATATTCCCGGTGAAATCCCGGTATCGAATTTTTTAGTGGAGTGCAATACCTTCTCTATACACTATATACAAAGTGCGTATAGAGAAATTAAAACTACAAGATCCTTTCTACCAACCAGAGTAAACCACGAAAAATCAAAGGTAAGAGTGGGCGGTCGACGGGGATCAAACCAGGATCTCCCAACTGCAAACCTCAGATGTTACCGCGGAGCCATCTCCCTCAGTTTAGGCTTATGAATTAATTATTATAATGGAGTGGTTCTTTTCAAATTTCCTTGCCCCATTAGCATGCCAATGAAGTCGTACTAATAATTAAGGATTAGAACATATAAGTATGCTTAGTAATAAACAAAGTATTGATATTTTTGGCTACAACAGTGAAGAACATTACGTCTAGACAATAACAAGAAAAACAAGGAAGCTTAGAACAGGCTGTTCCAGCGTTATTGCGCGCAGAGAGCAACTAAGTACAGTAGAACTTTATTAATCCGGTCTAATTGGGACTGTAGTTTGTCCGAATTAACGAACGTCTGGATTAAACAAAATAACCTATGAAATGAGCCAAGGTAAATATTTAAACACTATGTTCAGTAAAAAGAACGTGAATTTTAAATTTAAGAAATACAAAGGCTATTTAGTATTTAAGATATACAGAATTATAACATGTCAATCAAGGCTCACTGTCATTGGCGTGCTTAATGGTTTGAAGAAACTTCTGATATTTTGTTGTCTTCCTTGGATATGAATTTCTTTAATGATTAGCTCGTGTTGATGCCTCAAATGTTCGTAATATGCAGATATGTTTGCATCATTACATTCAACCTTGGGAAGGTCAAAACCAGCCACTAGCTGTGGCACAAACAGGTGACCGACCGACTGGGACTGATGGGAGGCAGTGTGAATACGTGTTGTCTGTCCGGATTAAGAGATGTCCGGACAAATGGGGTTCGGATTAATGAGCTTCTACTGTACTCACGAGTCGCAGCAGATTGCCTGTGCCTGTAACATACAATATACAGTATTGAAGCAAGCGCTTGTGGTATGAACTTAACATCGCCCAGTAAAATATTTTCAAGCTCCCCCTCTAGCCGGGCTCCGAGGGTTTACTGCATAGGAGTGAGTACTCTGGCTCAATCATACAGCGTATCCTTAAGAATGGTTAGAATCAATCTTGTTGAAGTAGATGCACAGGTAAAAGACAATTTCGAAACGCAGAATTGTGGTTTAAGCCTAAATATGGATGAAGCAATCAAGCAAGAATAAAGATTAACAATATGACGATGATAAGTATTCAACCCGAAGGTTGGTCAAAGGCCCGTACGGAATCGTGGGAGAGACTACAGTGTGACCTCGGCAAGGATGATACAGCGGTGGTGTTACCGTTTCCCTTCCGCGAGATGATGATTATGATGATGATGAATGGACACACACCCAGACCTACCTACCTACGGGGAAGAAAACCCCTAGGCTAGAATAAACAGGAGTGCTATCATTGTGCTAAAGCGATGGATAGAAATTATGCATTTGCCGCATTTAATTGGATAAATCTGGAATGTGTCTTCTTGTGCTGCAGGTGAACGCAAGAGTTTAGGGTGAAATGTCTCTGCAGAAGGTAATAACTTGCAGAGTTTATTCCGTATTTTGTACTTACTAATAAAGCACACACAGTTTACTTAATGATGTTTAACGGGTGCATTGAAGGTTTTCAGGAAGGACTTGCTACTCTAGGCAAATAAAGCTGTATTAGTCGCGTTTGCCTGAATGCGCTCACTAAAGAGCCTAACTTTGATGTTTCGTGGCGCAGGGGATTGTGGGTTCAAGTCCCACCTTGGGCATGGGTGTTTGTATATGTGTATATGTCTGTGTAAATAAAAAGAAAACGGTAAATAAATAGGTCAAGAAAGCAAGATAAGAATCCAGAACTGTATTTAAAAAACAAATGACATATGGAAAGAGCGGAGATAGAAAGGACGCACTAACAGGTTTCTAAGTGTCTGTTATATTACTTGTGTGAAATTTGGCATGTATTGTAATTTACCTTTTTTGAATTTGTGAATTCACGTTCGCGGAAGCATGTTTCTAAAAGTTCCTTTTTACATTCTCTACTATATATACCAGGGAAAGTACTGCATTCCACCAAAAAACTCGATGTCGACGTTTCACTGGAAAGTTATGTTTAAAGATTCCCTGAATCAAAAATAACCATTTTCAGAAAAGGTATACGCGCTCGCATGTATTGATGGGTGTGTTCAAGTGTATATCTTGAGTATATGCGTGTATGCCTGTGAACAGGTTAACTAAAAACGAAGAGTCGGTTAAATATTAAACTTGCAATTTAATCTTAGTATCTTTCAAAATTGCGATACAAAGATTTAAAAAAAGAAACAAAAACCCTTCCCCCAACTACCTGAAACTTTTTTAGATTTTTTCAAAAATGGGTCTAACGGTTTTGATTAAAATATCACAGGTTTATAATGACAAATAACATGTTTTCGGAATTTTATGGGATTAGCCTCTAAAGCCGTCTTCTTTCTGGAGGACTTTAGTGTGATTGGTAAACTGTGAGAGACAGACAAAACTTACCATACAAAGTTCTGGATCTTATCAAAACACACAATTTATGTCGAATAGCTTTTTTACTTTCTATACACGTACTATGTATAATAGTGTATAAAGAAGGTATTGTATTGCACCCAAAAATTCGATACCAAAATTTCACCAGAAATACATGTTTTGTGACCCTCCGTGTATATGTTTGCCTGTTTGTGTGTATGTCTGTGTTGGTGTGTGTCTGTGGGCAGCATAGTTCAAAAACGAAAAGTTCGTCAAGTACCAAACTTGATATTTAAGTTTGGTGTCTTCCAAGGATGCGACACGAGGATTTCCAAGAAAATAAACCCCACCCCAAACTAGCTTTTACTGGAAAAACATTCGAAAGTTTTGATTTTCTCAAAAAGGGCTTTAACGATTTTGATTATAAGCTCTTATATTTTAGCTGTTTACATTTCAAACAATATGTATATCTTTAATTTTCTTGGAGTAGCCTCTGAAGATCTCTTTATTCTGGATGATTCTTATTGAATTTTGCATAACTGGTAAACCGTAAGAGATAGACAAAAGCTCACTACACGTTTTCGAGATATTCCCTGTTATTAATTTCAGTTTTAAAATACTTAAACTTTTCTCATACGGAAACTTGTCAACGCTTGGCCACACAAAGAAACGGATTTCAGTCCCATGGCAACCACATTTTAAAGCATTTGACTGTCAGTTTAGTCTAATGTACTCCCTTATTTTCCTTCTACTTATTAGGAGCTAAGTAATAAACGGTTTCTGCTAATATTTTAGCATGATATAGAAGAATAAGCTTATTAATAATAATTTGTTACAGTTGTGTAGAGAAAGTCATGTGAATGGAGTACATCAGAATTTTGTTGTTGTTGTGAAGTTAACAGTTTCTGAGATATTCCATGGTACTAGTTTCATTTTTCTCTATTTATACTTTTACTTTGTTCATTGTACATACGGGGCCAGAGAAAATAAAAACGATTTTCCATTTGAGAAAAGTATAAATAGAGAAAAATGAAACTAGTACCATGGAATATCTCAGAAACTGTTAACTTCACAACAACAACAAAAACCTGATGTACTCCATTCACATGACTTTCTCTACATAGCTGTAACAAATTATTATTAATAAGCTTATTCTTCTATTTCATGCTAAAATATTAGCAGAAACGGTCTTATTACTTTTTTTTTGGATACAGGGGTTCCTAAAATATGTATTTCCGGTGAAATCTCGGAATCGAATTTTTGGATGGAATACAATACTTCTGTATGTATGTGGGTGTGTGAGTCTGTGTGTCTGTGAACACGATAACTCAAAAACGAAAAGTTGGTGAAATACCAAACTTGCTATTTAACTTTAGTATCTTTCAGGGATGCGACACGAAGATTTTGAAAAAAATCCCCCCAACCCAAATTACCCTTCACATGGAACTTTTTTCGTACATTTTGATTTTCTTAAAAATGGCTCTAACGATTTTGGTTAAAATGTCGTATGTTAAAGATATTTACCTGACAAATAAAATGTATATCTTGAATTTACTGGAAATAGCCTCTGAAAACTACTTTATTCTGGATGAATTTTAAGGAATTTTGCATAATTACTAAACCGTGAGAGATGGACAAAAAGTTACCACACAAAAATGTACAGCACGTTGAAACACACACAATGTAAGATATATGCATTTTTTTCGTGTAGTTGATCGTTTTTCCTTATTTTTGGTTTCAGCTGTGAAAAACGTACTTTCCTCATACAGGAAGTTGTCAACTCCTGTCCGTACAAAGGAACTTCAGTCACATAACAACCAGCTTTTGACTATCACTTTAACATATGGCACCCCATATTTTGCTTCTACTTCAATGTGAAATATTGCATTGAAATTCATCAAATAGAGAAAGGAGTAACTCGTCCGTTCAGCTCTGCATTATACTGTTTAGAACATATACTGCAACGTAAAGCATAGGGTGCTAGTTATCGGGCGTGCATAAACGCCTCAGGTTAAACCCTGGCAAGTGGCTCGATTACTGGTAATCCTCAACGACAATTATTCGAGCCATCGATTAATTGGTGGAGTGACTAACACCTGCGTATAATGAGGAAGGCACATGTGTTGCGTGCAACGCCTGGTGTTTGGCAAGACTGTGCTGTACGTCTATTTGTCGTAATCCTGTAATGTATATGGGCAGGATCAACACATGCTCGCACGGTGTCATAATGAACCAGCCACACTTTTTGTGGCGATTGTCAGCTAATTCGACTCTTAACTATGTTCTTTTACTTTCTCAGAGTATAGAGAAAGTATTGTATTGCACTCACAAATTCCATACTGAAATTTCACCAGAAATGCATGTTTTGAGACACCATGAACCCAAAAAAATCTTATGTGCCCCATTCACATGACTTTCCCTACATCTCTGTAACAACTTATTGTTGAAAAGCTTATTCTTCTATCTACTTTATGATAATCGACATCAACATTATAAGAAATTGTCTTAATTACTTGCTTCTTTGTAAGTAGAAGGTAAATAAGCGAATACACTAGCAAAACGATAATCAAATCTTTTAAAACCCGGCTGTAATGTGGACGGAATCCGTTTCTGTGCATGGTCAGGAATTTTCACTTTCCGTGAGAAAATTTGAAGTATTTAAATCTGAAACAAATAACAGGGAATATCTAAAAAATTGTCAACTTCACAAAAAATAAACAAACAAACAAACGTATATGACATAAATTGTGAGTTTTAACGAGATCTACATTGTGTGTGTAGTAAGTTTTTGTTTCTCTTACGGTTTACCAGTTACGAAACATTCAGCAAAATTCATTCAGAATAAAGAGGTCTTTAGAGGATATTCCCAGAGAATTCAAGATATACATTTTATCCGCGATTTAATATATTTATACGATATTTTAATCAAATCGTTACAGCTATTTTTGAGAAAATCAAAATTTTCGAAATTTTTTCCATGTAAAGGGTAGTTTAAGGGGGGTGTTCTCGAAATCTTCGTGTCACATCTCTGGAAGATACTAAACTTAAATACTAAGTTTGGTGTTTTACCAACTTTTCCTTTTTGAGTTATCACAAACACATGCACACACGGACACACAATGCTTTTTTTGGATACAGGGAGCCCTGAAACGTCTTATTTCCGGTGAAATCTCGGTATCAAATTTTTGGGTGGAATGAAATTCCTTCTCTATACACTATGTATATAGTACGTGTAGAGAAAGTAAAAAAAGATTTTTAGAAAAATGTCCGTGTGTGTCTGTGTGTCTCTATTTTCAAGAAAATTTCCCCACTTCCAACTACCGTTTACAAAGAAAACATTTCGAAAGTTTTGATTTACTCAAAAATGGCTGTAATGAATTTATTTAAATCTCTTATATTGAAGATATTTATGTTACAAATAAATTGTATCTGTTAACTTTTCTGGGAATAGCCTCTGAAAACATGTTTATTCTGGATGGATTTTGTGGAATTCTACATAGCTGGTAAACCATAAGAGATAGACAAAAACTTACCACACAAAAAATGTAGAGCTCGTTAAAGCACATCATTTATGTTGTATAAATTTTTTTCGTGGAGTTGGCCGTTTTTGAGATATTCCTTGTTATTGGTTTCAACTTTAAAATACTTATACTTTTCGCATACGAGAATTTGTCAACTCCTGTTCATACAAACAAAGGTACTACATTCACACAGCAACCAGCTTTTAAAGGACTTGACTATCGATTTGGCCTATTGTACACGCTTATTTCCCTTCCACTTACAAGGAAGCAGCTAATAAGATCCTGTCTGCCAATTTTTTCTCAATTAGCATTAAGTAAATAGAAGAATGAACTTTTTAACAATAATTTGCCGCAGAGGCGTAGAGAAAGACTTGTGAATGGAACACATAAGATTTTTACTTTCTCTATACTCACTATGTACATAGTGTATAGAGAATGTATTGCACTCCACCAAAAAAATTCGATACCGAGATTTCACCGGAAATATATGTTTTAGGGTCTTCTGTATCCAAAACAAGTATTTTCGGAAAAAGGTCCGTGTGTGTGTGTGTCCGTGTGTCAGTGTGTCCGTGTGGCTGTGAACACGATAACTCAAAAACGAAAAGTCGGTAAAATACCAAACTTGGTATTTAAGTTCAGTATCTTCCAGGGATGCGACACAAATATTTTGAGAAAAATCCTCCCACCCCAAACTACCCTTTACATGGACTTTTTTCCAAACTTTTGATTTTCTAAAAAATGGCTCTAACGATTTTGATTAAAATATCGTGTATTAAAGTTATTTACCTGACAAATAAAATGTATATTTTGAATTTTCTGGGAATAGCCTCTGAAGACTACTTTATTCTGTATGAATTTTTCATAACTACTAAACCGTAAGAGGTGGACAAAAACTTAACGCATAAAAATGTATAGCACGTTAAAATACACAATTTATGTTAAATACATTTTTTCGTGGAGTTGATCGTTTTTGAGATATTCCTTTTTCTTGGTTTCAGCTTTGAAAAACTTATACTTTTCTCATACAGGAATTTGTCAACTCCTGTCCATACAAACAAAGGAACATCAGTCACATAACAACCAGCTTTTGGCTTTCACTTTAACCTATGGTACTCCCTTATTTCGCTTCTACTTACAATAAAGCAAGAAATAAGACTATTTCTGCTAATTTTTCTCGATTAGCATGAAATAAATAAAAGATAAGCTTATTAACAATAATAATTTACAGAGATATAGAGAAAGTCATGTGAATGGAACACATTAGATTTTTTTTATAAAAAAGTGGACCTCAGCGAATTAAACTTTTCATTTATGTAATCAAAACATATTTACTGCTACATATTGTGTATTATGACATTGATTATTAAATGCTGTTTACCCGACACCAATGGTTTTCACAAATATGTTTCGCAATAATCTTTTATTCAGTGTGTACGCGTAAAAATTAGTAGTCAGACTTTGTTACAACATTAGCCATTTGCAGCTAGTTCCAACTTTTGGTAAAACGAAATTGGTTCTAGCCCTTGCTTTTGAGGTTATGTTGCATTTGCAGTTTGCAGAATAAAGCGGAGAAGTGCAGAAATAATTGAATGTCTTGATTTATATGCAGCGCAGAAGTTCTTGTGGGTTTTAAAATATATACACTTTAAAAAAAATGCTGCTCCGCTTGAATTACTTTAAAAAAACTTAATACGGATGAAATGACAGTAAAACAGCTTAAAAAGAATTCTCTCTATAAGAAATAACTGCAAAAACGAAAACATTTTGGATCTTCTAGAACTTCCTTCAAAATACAGAATACTCTAAAATGATCTCTGAATCCTGGGTTAAGCCCTTTTTATACTTTTTATATTATATTACTTTCGTCTTCTGTCATTTAAAGGCCATTAATAAAGATAAAGGCTATACAGCGGTAGGGAATACCTCACGCACTGCGATCTATACAGATATATTGCGCACTAACAGCCTCCAGCAGGAGGGATGAAGTGAGGGAACAGGTTGCTATAGGTCACAGGAGGAAGGCTACAGAGAGGCAGGAAAGTTCCTATCTCCGCGGCTGAAAGTTCCTCGCCAGGGTCCGCCGTGCACACGCCTTAGGTGTCGGGTCTCATCAACATCCCCGCGACTACGACTAGAACATCATATCTGCCAGCGCTGCCACGCATCACAAGACTAGAAACACATCTGACAGAAATAAGGAAATAAAATGAAATGGAGTGGTGGAAAGAAAATTGCGGAGAATAATCACCACAGCATTCCTTAAGTGACAAGGCGGAACCTTGAAAAACCCAAATCAGAATGCGGGGATCGAACCAGCAATCTCCCGAAAGCGAGTTTCCCACGTTATTCGGTAAGGCCAGTAGTAACATCTCTGCCTCTGGTTTAGCTGATGAAATATCTGTACCATCCCCTTTTAAAAATACCATCCACTTTTAAAAGCTACCTCTGCAGAAATCAGATTTCATAAACGAAACCTAGACTAAGACTGCATAAGTAAAAGAATATTCTAGTAAGATATGAGGCTGATTTCATAAACAAGACACATTCCTATTCAATTCTGTTTCTTTAAAAAAAATCTGATGTGTTACACTCACATGACTTTCTCTATATCTCTGTCAATTATTATTGTTAATAAACTTATCTTTTATTTATTTCATGCTAATCGAGAAAAATTATCAGAAATAATCTTATTTCTTGTTTTATAGTAAGTAGAACCGAAATAAGGGAGTACCATAGGTTAAAGGGAAACCAAAAGCTGGTTGCTATGTGACTGATGTTCCTTTGTTTGTATTGACAGGAGTTGACACATTCCTGTATGAGAAAAGTGTAAGTTTTTCAAAGCTGAAACCAATAAAAAGGAATATCTCAAAAACGATCAACTCCACGAAAAAATGTATGTAACATAAATTGTGTGTTTTAACGTGCTCTACATTTTTTATGCGTTAAGTTTTTGTCCATCTCTTACGGTTTAGTAGTTATGAAAAATTCATCCAGAATAAAGTAGTCTTCAGATGCTATTCCCAGAAATTTCAGAATATACATTTTATTTGTCAGGTAAATAACTTTAATATACGATATATTAATCAAAATCGTTAGAGCCATTTTTTAGAAAATCAAACTTTTCGAAAACAGTTCCATGTAAAGGGTAGTTTGGGGTGGGGGGATTTTTCTCAAAATCTTCGTGTCGCATCCCTGGAAGATACTAAACTTAAATACCAAGTTTGGTATTTTACCGACTTTTCGTTTTTGAGTTATCGTGTTCACAGACACACGGACACACGGACACACACACACACACACACACGGACCTTTTTTTGAAAATACTTTTTTTGGATACAGGGGACCCTAAAACATATATTTCCGGTGAAATCTCGGTATCGAATTTTTTGGTGGAGTGCAATAGTACATAGTGCGTATAGAGAAAGTAAAAATGCGCGATTACACTATTAGTGTGAACAACACGTGTGTGCAGATTAACCAACCTACTTAAAGAGTAATCTATCTGCATGAATGAAAAAAAAATCTGAAGTGTTCCATTCACATGGCTTTCTCTACATGTCTGCAACACATTATTGTCAAAAAGCTTATGCTTCTATTTACTTCATACTGATCGAGAAAAGATTGTGTGTTTTAACGTGCTCTACATTTTTTATGTGGTACATTTTTGCACATCTCTTACGGTTTAGCAGCTATGCAAAATTCCGTAAAATTCATCCAGATTAGTCTTCAGAGTCTGTTCCCAGAAAATTCAAGATATACATTTTATTTGGCATGTAAATATCTTAAATATAAGATGTTTTAATCAAAATCGTTAGATCCAGTTTGAGTAAATAAACATTTTCGAAAAAGTTCCATGTAAAGGGTAGTCGGGGTAGGGGATTTTCTTGAAAAGTATGGTAGTTTGGTATTTAATGGTCTTTTCGTTTTTGAGCTGTGCTGCCCACAGACATACAGACACGCACGAACCTTTTTCTAAAAATGCTTTTTTTGGATTCAGGGGTACCCATAACATTTATTCCCGTTGAAATCTTGGTACCGAATTTTTGGGTGGAATACAATACCTTCTCTATACACTATGTACATATTACGTGTAGAGAAAGTAAACAAAAATTATGTGTGCCATTTTCTACATCTCTGCAACAAATTATTGTTAAAAACCTTAGGCTTCTCTTTGCTTCATGCTAATCGAGAAAAATTGAGTAGAAATAGTCTTATTACTTGTTTTCATGTAAATAAAAGGGAAATGAGGGAGTACCATAGGTTAAAGTTGTAGCCAAAAGCTGGTTGCTATGTGATTGAAATTCTTTTGTTTGTATGGATAAGAATTGACAAATTCCCGTATGAGAAAAATATATATAAGTATTTTCAAACAATAACAAGGAATATCTAAAATCGATCAACTCCACAAAAAATGCATACAACATAAATTATTTGTAACAAGCTCTACATTTTCTGTTAAGTTAACTTTCGTCTATCTCTTATGGTTTACCTGTTTTGCAAAATTCCGTAAAATTCAACCAGAATAAAGTAGCCTTCAGAGGATATTCCCAGAAAATTCAAGATCTGCAATTTACTGATCAGGTAAATATCTTTAATATACGATATTTTAATAAGAAACGTTACAGCCATTTTTTAGAAAATCACAATTTTTGAACATTTTTCCATGTAAAGGGTAGTTGGGGAGGGGGAATTTTCTTAAAAATCTTCGTGTCGCATCCTTGGAACATAAAAAACTTAAATACCAAGTTTGGTATTTAACAGCCCTTTTGTTTTTGAGCTATGCTGTCCGAGGTCATACAAGGACCTTTTTCTAAAAATACTTTTTTTTTTTTTTTGGATTCAGGGGGACCCAAAACATATACTTCCGGTGAAATCTTGGTATCGAACTTTTAGGTGCAATACAATACCTTCTTTATACACTATATACATAAGAGAAAGTAAAAAAAAAATCTGTTTGGATTCAGGGGACCAGAAAACCTATAGTTCAGGTGAAATCCCGGTATCGAATTTTGGGTGGATTACAATGCCTTCTCTATTTATGTTTAACATATGCGATAGAGAAAGTAATAAGCTTCGTATGAAGATTTTATGTCCACTAATAAACGCTAAAGTTTAAAAGAAACTTATGTTTATGCAACACATCAATTTCACTTTCTCTACCATATGGATAGGTAGTTATTTCATTTCACTAAAACATTCGATGCCGAAATTTCACTGGAATTAAACGTTTGAGGTCCCCTATGTACATCAATTAAAAACATTTTTAGAAAAATATTCATGTGTGTATGTGTTTCCGTGTATCGCGCTAGCATCCAGTTTCCGAGGTTGCAGATTCAAACCCAGCGGAGGGCGTTCGATTTTTTTCGGGCATAAAGGTCTTTAACATGGTTTCTTAGGAAGGGAAGTAGATTTATGGCATCTGAACTAAACTCAACTGATAGAGACCTCTGAGCAAAATTTCCGGTCTTTCACGCTCAATGTAGATTGGAATGCTAGGAACCATACTAGTTAAAGAGTGTCCATAAATAGAACTCAATTTGAGAACCATTTATGTGTGTATCCGTGTGTCTGTGACTCAAAAAAGAAAATTTGGTTAAATACCAATCTTGCTATTTATGTTTAGCACCTTCCAGGGATGCGATTCGATGTTTTAAACATACTCTTGAAAACCTTTTACAAGAAAATTTCGAAATGTTTTGCTTTTTCAAAAATGGTTCAAATGATTTTGGTTTAAATGTAATGTAAAAGATAGACAACATTTTATTGCACAAAAGTATAAATTTCGTCTCAATTTATGACAGGTACATTTTTTTGTGGATATATTTCTTTTTGGTGTTTTAATTTTAAAATAAAATATTTTTTCTCCTGGTCAACAAAGAAAAGGAATTTCAAAGCTATCATATAGCGATCCGCGTCTAAAGGATTTACTATCGCTTAAGCCTACTGAAAACTCTTATTCCCATTGTATATACAAGATACTATGTGATAAAGAAATTCCTACAAATGTTTATATTTATTAACGTGAAGTAGATAAAAGAATAACATTTTAGTTTGTAGTTAATGGACACAGAAAATAATGTGAATGTAACATACAATATTTTTATGAATTATATAGCATACGGGGTGGAAGGGAAGTCATTCTATTAATTTAAACCTGTTACAGATCAGATCAGATTACTTCAGTTGTATAAGATTCCAGCTGCAGCCGACTGGTAGCTGGGAGCGGGACTGTCACTCTACCTTTCAAAACCAGAAGTAGGTCAACCCTTAAACGGGTTTCACTATCGCTAAGGCTCATGACTCATGATTGTTGTAAACGTTTCTTGTCAATGATTCCTTCGGTGTCAAGTTTTAACCTAAACTCGGAATCTAAGAATAATCAGCTTGTTCAACATTACAATTATATACGTTTTGAATTGATGCTGCTTAATTTAATTAACCAAGCCTTCTTTCTGATAGTAAACACACAAAAACACAAGATCAGACTCTTACAAAGTGTACTAAGTTGTACTTATAACATGGACAGCAAATGATTCACATAATTCACAGCTGACATAAATATGGTGTGATTTTCAGTCACTGACCACGCTAAACGTTTATTGGATGATACAGACGTTACACTCATACTGTTAGTGTAATCCAATAGCTACCAAGATGTGTCATTTTGCCTAAACATAACACCACGTTTCATCATGTTTGTTTGGATCAAGGGTAGTATTAAAATAAAAACCGCTCACCTTTCAGTTCAGGTATCCTTTTGTTATAATACGTCCGAAGGCGGTTCTCACCTTCTCCTAGCAACATTTCTTATTTTTCCAACCATAATAATCTTTAAAATAATGCTCGAAAACGATTAATTATTTCAAAAACCCTTTATGATGTCAATAGTTACTATCGAAGCTAAGTCGAAATAGGGGTACACTGGCCGTCTTAAAGAAACAAACTTATTATCTTCATACATTCTTCATAGCAGTTTGGAAAAACAGCCTTTTTCCCAAAATCGGCTGATTCCAATTTAAAATGCTGTAGTATACATTTTTATTTTGAACTACCTTTACATGTATTAGAAGGAATGAAATAAATTCCCTTCCATCCCGTATAAAATATTATGTCAGATATAATGAGTAGAGAAGAATGTGATAGTTTCATAAATCTGTGTTTTGTCTTCTTTTTAAAGATCATAGATAAACATTTAAAGTAACAATATGACTTTATTCAGTGTTACTTTCAGGCTACAATACAAAATACAAATACATGTGCTGAAGAGATATAAGAAGAAATGGAATTGAATCTCGTAGACTTCTGTAAATCTGATTAAAATCATTTCGCAGATGTGTCCATATATTCAGAACATTCCTCATAAAACTCGTGTTCTTTCTCCTGCTTTTGATTCGTTCCTTACGTTATAGCCAGTATCCTGTCACTTGTCGTTTCCTTCTTGCTTTTCTTTTCCGCCATTTTCGCCATGTGTAAGATTCTTTTCGACTTCTTCTGTTTGTTTTCCTTTGAAATGTATAGCATTTTTGGTATTAATGATGTCAGGTAGCATATCTCCTAGTATCTCACTAGCTTCATCTGACAAGACAAGCTTCTTCGTTTCCTCAATCATCGGGGCTTCCTCTAGCTGGAAATCCTGTTCAGGAACCCTGTCTATAGCGATTTTGCCAATATCTGCTTTGTTAATGGTGACTTTAGGAGCTTCTGTATCTGCCTTACATTCTTTTGCAGTGGAGTAGGTATTACTATCGTCAGCTGTATGTTCCCTTTTGTTCACCAACGCTGATTTGAGTTTCTCTCTGTACTTTTGCAAATGTCTCTTATTTGCAATATGTTTCTTAGAGATCAATCTTAATTTTCTTTTATGTAGATGGGTATGAGGATTCATGTCTTTCTTGTCTTTGGAATCACTATTATGTTTAAACCCCTGTGCGTTATAATGTGAACGTTTTAGAGGAGATTCCTTGCTAAGACCATTAGAAATATACTTTCCTTTACGCATATGCAATTGGTTCAAATTATTTTGAACGTTTTCTTCGCCGGCTGATGTGAACCTCTTTTTCAAAGTATTTTCTTTACAATCTGGTGATATGTGCCTCTTAAGGTATTTGCTATGAAATTTATGGCCATTTTTGTTCTTATTTTTCGTTGGGTTGGGCTTAAGTTTCCTGTAGTATCTCTTTTTGGTCACAGGGTTTGTATGCAACCTCTGGATTTTGTTGGCATTAAATTTGTTATCTGTACCGTACTTTTGTTGCTTAGAATTTGTGCCTTTACTGTTGTATCTACTTAAAGTATTGAGTGGTTGATTGAATAGCATCCACCTATAAGTAGCTAGGTCAGCATTCATTCGATTATTTATCTTTCGAATGTACTCTTCTGTAACATGCAGAGGAACATCTAAAATCATTCTGTGAGTTTTTGTGATGTCATTTTTATTTTCTGCGTAACTCTGATCACTTCCGATGGAAACATCTTCACCCAGGGCTGCGATCTCACGTTCTCTTTTCTGAGGTAAGACTTCGAGAATTGGAATTTTTCGATTGTATTTGTTTGTCGGCTTGTTAGGGCTTACGAGTTCATTATTATTTATTATCTCGGAATTATGTGTTAATTTCGCATGCGTATCTTTGGTCTTATAACTATTTAAATTATCATTCGCACCAAAATGTAATGTTATGTGTAAAATATTTCTCTCCTTTCTGTGATTATTTAGTGATGCCTTACCGGATAAATGGGATGGCTTTGTGTTTGCTTTCAGCTTAGTGGTTACTTCTGTGGATTTTACAGCAGTTTTATGAGATGCATTATGCACTTGGGAATGGTTACAATGACACACCTTAATAGGAGTGCAGAGCTCCATAGTCATGGGCTTCTTACCTTGGCATGCTTCATCGTCTGTAATCACTTCTAGGTCTTGAGCAGGGGACTGTTTCACACAGTTGACGCTGCGCATTCTACATCCCGTCTGGTAAAGGCATCCCTAGAACATTGAGGACATTTTAATTGTTTAAAGTTATATTTGGATTAAAAGCTTCATTATAATTGATATATGTGTTACGTTCACAGGGCTTTCTCAAACTTTTTTTCATTTATATATAATTTGGTCTACAAAAGAAAGTGGCGAAAGTTTAGACGGTATTTTCTCTCTATTTATCATTCTATTGTTTGTTGGTTATATTTACTTTGTTGTTCTGTTTATTTATGTTATTTAATTTATATATTCTGTATGAAATCAAACTAACACACAAAACTGGGTGGATAATTTTTTATGTTAAACATTCGAATGGCTTACGTGATCAAACGCTCGTAAGAAATTGTTCATTTAGTTAAAAAGCTATGAGGGTAAAGACTTCGTCATTGTATTCTTCAATTATTGAGGCCACAGCAGGAGAGCAAGTGAGATACAGATACTTGCTCAAAGTTACCAGGAAACTCTCAATTATTAGGAAAGAAGGCACTTTTTATTTTCTCTACACGATGTACATTTGTTGACAAGGGAAATAAGGTGTTTTTGCCACTTTGTCTTCTGCAACAGTTAAGGCAGATTATTTTCGTTTAAATGCTTCGCTCACCGTCTAACTGTGCAACAGGGGAGGATACATGCAGAAAATTTCAGATGATAGGAAATAGGATTTGAAGATTTAATAACTATATTACTGCGTAATCTTGTTACCAAATGAATGTATGTTAACCTAACAAAACAATAATATTTCATCTAAACTAATAATTTACAGAATATGTAGAAAATATCATTATAAGTTTTGTTTTTTCAAATTTACTTATATTTTTATGCACAATATTTGTTATTTTTATGTAGAGCAAACAAAAACAAGAAAGCATGATTCCTTTAATGCAGAACTTCACAACTGTAAGTAAATATACGACCATGGTATTGCTTATTCTCATTTTGTACTGTAGTCCGTATGTTCAAATGCAATCTTTATCACATATTTCTTCAACACAGTCTCCCTCCATGTGTAGTGGCTACCATATACCCAAGATCGCGGGCTCAAACCCGGCAGAAGACGATGGATTTCTTCGGGCACAAAAACCCTTAGCATGGCTTCCTTCGAAAAGGAAGTAAAGCTGTGTTGTAGATTTACAGCACGTAAAAGAACCTTAAATCTGATAAAAATGCCTCTGATCAAAATTAAGCTGTCTTTCAGCCCAAGTTAAAGTGCGTCCAAAAAAAAAAAAAAAATCCATTTCCATTTCCAACACTTGGCAAACTTCAGAGATGATTTGAACAAGTATTACTTATTATGGGCACTATTATTGCTCCCTGACGTCAAATAATGCTAATTTCCTTCTGCCATACTCAGACATACACATAAACTTAAAAGTTATGACGATTATACTATTAATTTTTTAATACAAACACCGCTGTCACACTCTGAAGAATCTATGTATCCGCTAAGATTTTATACAGAGTGCTCTAGAATAGTATGGCAAAAATGTTGAAACATTTTCGATATAAAGGACACGTGCTTGTATGTGCCTCCTATTGGAACTAACTCATCATTATTACTGTAAAGTCCAATTTCTATGCTTTAGATTCATTTTTCTGCTACATATTTAAACATGCTGCTTTGTGATATGTTCTCAAATCTTTTGAAAACGTGAACTCAAAATGAAATCATTAGCTTTAGAACACTCATGACACACATTTTCTTATATTTTTAACTCCAAAAATGAACTATTATTTATTATGAATACTTGAGTGTATTTTGTTACATATTTTAAGCACGTGTAATTAATTATAACTGCTACTATAAATTTCAATATTATAATAATTACATAATCCTTTGAAATTAACTAACACAACAGATAATAATGAAAATGAAAGGTTTCTATAAATTATTTGGGTTATTGCGTTGCCAGTTTTGTTATGAATAAATGTTCGTTTACAAAGGATATTTTGGCATGTTGAAAAATGTGGTTCTGAGACAACTTGACTTAACTTAAAGAAAAAAGCATTTAAAGTTGGCTGACAAGAATAGAGTTATCAATTAAAATCTTACATTTTTGTCCTAAACTAGATATATGTTTTGATTATCTCCATAATATTTGCAAAAATTAAAAAAGAAGAAAAAATCACTAATTTATGAAGTGTGACTCAACTTATCTTAAATATGTTTATAATGTTTTAACACAATTTGTAACGTTTTTAACAGAACATTTTGTGATTTGATGTTTTAAAGTTTGGTATCTATTTTGGGATATAATCACCAAAAGTCGGTAACTTTGAAGAGCGCCTCAGTACGTCTTGGAAAATATTCCATTGTCGCTTGGTACGACAAAGCCAGAGACTTGCTGACCACTTAGGTACGAAGAAAGTCTGATGCACAGTGCCTGGGAAAGAGAACGGAAACAGAAACGAAACGGGAACCTGAATGCGTCATGCACAATAATCGAGAATGGGATCGGGGAACCATAATCCTAATCTGAATTTATAGATTAGGAAGATAGATAAACTATAGGCTACTCCACAATAAATTGGAAATTTGAATCTAATCCAGAACAGAAAAAAAATGAAAATAGCGAGTTATGTATGGACGCTAAATTGGGCGAGAAAGACCGCTTAATTTTGCACAGAGACCTCTCTTTCAGGCTTGAAAAGAACCTCAAGCCTGACAGAGAGGCCTCTGAGCAAAATGTCTGTGTGTAATTGTCTGTCTCTGCGTATGTCTTCAAGAAAATCCCACCACCCCAACTACCCTTTTCATGGACATTTTTTTTTACTCAAGGTGTTTCAAAACGTGTATTTCCGGCGAAATCTCGCTATCGAATTTTTGGGTGCAATACAATACCTTAACTATAACACTATGCACATAGTATGTGTGGAGAAAGTAAAAACAGATGAAAAAGTTGCAAAAGAAAATGAACAGACATCAGCCGGCAGGACATTGAATCGGGTTGTAAAACTAAATCTATGACACGGGACCAACGGCTTTACTTCCCTTCTGAAGGAAGCCATGCGAAGGACTTTTACGCCCGAAAAAATCCATCGTCTTGAACCCGCGATCTTGGGTGTATGAGGTTAGCACGATAACCATTACACCATGGAGGGCGACTCCAGAACAGACGCTTGAATAAGTTGTATAGCGCCTTTAATCGCAAATCGAATCGGAAGAGCATGTCGATTAGTGTATCGATAACAACATGGAAACTCATTTTGGTTCATACGGATATCATTTCTGTGTTGGAGAACCATGACTTGATAAGAGCATTTTTGCTACTTTTGCCATTTCTTTTATTAGAATTACTTTAATGATAATCTTGAAGCTGTAAAAGAGTTGATAAGGGCATTATTAAAAATAGGACCACAAGGCGTTCTGGACACACCTTGATATCTGATAAATCTGATTTATAAACAGAACTGTAAAATCCAAACGTTGATATATAGCATCTATAATATTTTTCACAATTTAGTTTATGTCTCCGCATCACACAATTGCCTAAGATCGATTAATGCCACATTTTTTCATCTGCCACATGCAGATTCACCAACTTTGAAATTCAATACAGTCAAGTTGTTCGAAAGCAGTATGCTACATTTCTGATTCCTAAACTTGATAGATATATAACATTATTGATGTCAAATTATTAAAATTATTACACAAATATTTTCTTCAAGGATTGTTTGTTCGTGCATGAATATTTGAGATAAAAGTTAAAGTTGATAAAAATTAACAAAAGTGAAAAGTAAGGAAAATGAAAGAGAAAACATAAAGATATTTTGACTCTAACTGAACAAAATTCATCTGGCTTTGCGTACTTTAGCCAGAAGATTGCCCAGTTCCTCAGGTCAGCCAGTAGATTCCAACATGCCAAACTCCTTCTAGTAGAACTTTAACATTTTTCTTTTAATTTAATTCTCCGCTGGTTCCCCCATTGTGTACATTCCGCCAAAATAAGTGCCCCGTCTTCATCCAAACCATAGACTGGGGAGATTCTCCTACCAGAATTGTCTGTCATTTTCTGTGTCGTCCAACTTCCCAGCCTGAACCAGCCACTCTTGATCTTTCTTTTCTTCCTAAGCGAAGTATGCATGTCTCTTAAGCCCAGTTCAATTTTATTTCGTTTGCTAGAGAGGATTTAATTTTACAACCCGATTAAATTTCCTGCCGTCTGATGTCTGCTAATTTTCTTTTGTCACTTTTGTATGTGTTTTTGTTATTTGTTTTGCCTCTTCGCCTTAATACCCATGTCTATTCTTCTTAAACCTCTTTCGAGTTCAGCAGCTCAAGACTTGGAGACAAGTTTTCCCGCTGGTATTTATGACATATGAAATGTAATGAAATTATTGACAGTGAGCTAGCGTTGTACCAGTTTAGTTCTTTACTTTCTCTATACGCACTATGTACATAGTGTATAGAGAAGGTATTGTACTCCACCCAAAAATTCAATACCGAGATTTCACCGGAAATATATGTTTTAGGGTCCCCAATATCCAAAATAAGCATTTTCACAAAAAGGTCCGTGTGTGTGTGTGTGTGTGTGTGTGTGTGTGTGTGTGTGTCCGTGTGTCCCTGTGTCCATGTGTCTGGAACACGATACCTCAAAAACGAAAAGTCGGTCAAATACCAAACTTGGTATTTAAGTTTAGTATCTTTCAGGGATGCGACACGAAGATTTTGAGAAAAATCCCTCCACCCCAAACTACCCTTTACATGGAACTTCTTTCGAAAATTTTGATTTTTTCAAAAATGGCTCCAGCGATTTTGATTAAAATTTCGTATATTAAAGATATTTACCTGAAAAATAAAGTGTATATCTTCAATTTTCTGGGAATAGCCTCTGAAGAGTAGTTTATTCTGGATGAATTTTACTGAATTTTGAATAACTGCTAAACCATAAGGGATGGACAAAAACTTACTACACACAAAATGTAGAGCACATTAAAACACACCATTTATGTTATATACATTTTTTTCGTGGAGTTCGTCGTTTTTGATACATTCCTAATTTTTGGTTTCTGCTATGAAAAATTATACTTTTCTCATACAGGAACTTGTCAACTAATATCCATATAAACAAAGGAACTTCATTGACATAGCAACCAGCTTTTGACTATCACTTTAACCTATGGTAGTCCCTTATTTCGCTTCTACGTACAAGGAAGCAAGTAATAAGACTATTTCTGCTAATTTTTTCTGATTAGCATTAAGTAAATAGAAGTATAAGCTTTTTAAGAATAATTTGTTGCAGGGATATAGAGAAAGTCATGTGAATGGTACACATTAGATTTTTCAAGTCTATTGGTGGCTACTTTAGAACACAACCTTGACTATCTTTTACAATGAAAACAGCTACAAACATTTGAAAATGAGCGGCGTTTGCTTTCACTACCACTTACATAGTACATAGTATATAGAGAATTAACATTTCAATATAAAAATTAAATAAAAATAAAAACAAATTACATTTCACCCAAAAATTCGATATCGCAATTTCAATGGAAATATATGACCATCTGTGAACTCATAAACCAAAAACGAAAAGTCGGATAAATACCAAACTTGGTATTTAAGTTCAGCATCCTCCAAGGATGCAACTCAAAGAATTACGGGGAAATTCTCCCAACTAAAACTACTCTTTAGATGGATGATTTTTCCGAATTTTCGATTTTCCCAAAAATGCTTCTAACGATTTTGATTAAAATACTACATATTGAATATATCTATATGGTAAATAGCATGTATATGTTGATTTTTTTTGAAAAAATAAACTTTGAAATCCTCTGCATTATTATTTTGCATAATTGGTAACCCGTTAGAAGTAGATAAAATGTAAATACACAACAAATCTTAATCTCGTTGAAGCACACAAGTTATATTCAATAAAATTTTGGTGTGGGGCTAACCACTTCTGAGATATTAATTTCTATTGTTTTAAAATTTCCAATACTTGTATCAAATGGAAGTGGGCATTGGTCTTCTTTTTCTATTCCTGATCTTGAAATTAGAACGAATTTCGTCATCTTTTAGCGGCCAGCTATTAAAAGATTTGACTATTGCTTTAGTGGTGTATTACCTTGAAATTGAGTTTTATTTATGGACGCTCCACCTCAAACTACCCTTTACACGGAAAACATTTCGAAAATTTTGATTTTCTCAAAGATGGCTCCAACGATTTTGATTAAAATATTATATATTAAAGATATTTACATGAGAAATAAATTGTTAATCTTGAATTTCGTGGGGATAGCCTCTGAAGACATCTTTATTCTGGATACATTTTCCGGAATTTTATATACCTGGTAAACCGTAAGAGATAGACCAGAGCTTACTTCACAAAACATTTAGAGCGCGTTAAAACACATTTTATATACATTTATTTTTTCGTGGAGTAGACCGTTTTTGAGATATTGCTTGTTATTGGTTTCAGCTTTAAAATACTTTACTTTTCTCATATGGGCACTTGTCAACACTTGAAACGGATTTTAATCCCATAGTAACCACATTTTAAAGCATTTCACTGTTGGTTTAACCTATTATCTTATTTCCCTTCTACTTATAACGAACTAATTAATAAAACCATTTCTGCTAATGTTTATCTGGATTACCATGAAGTGGAAAAAGAATAGTCTTTGTTACAGAGATGTAGAGAAAGTCATGTAAATGGAACACATCAGATTTTTTAACCACTTTCCCCAAGGTGTCGGGTTTGCCCCAGTTGTACGACGAGCTTGACAACACATTGCAGATTTATAAAACAAAAGTTGTAAGCCATATTTTCATATGGCTATAATATTCTATGGAAGGAGTCTGACAAACATGATACCTTGCAGTGACTCCAGGCCCCGATCTTCCAGTAAGCCTTGCATGGGCCAGTGTTGCAGATTCTTGTCATAGGCTCTGGTTTCATGAGGTGCTCACAGTAGGAGTCACTGACCCGTCCACTGCGCTCCTCAACGCAACTGGGATCTGACATCTCAACTCCACCTCCGCATTTCACTGAACATTCTCCCCACTCCAGGAATTCCCAGGAGTATTTCGACTCTTGTTCAGTACTCTCTTCTTCGACAGTGTTCTGGGAATGTATTACCTGCGAGTTACTTTCCGATGCCACTGTAGTTGTCGTAAATGGAATTTCCACACTTAGACTGCCCTCGGTGCTTTCTGTCTGACTGTCTTCACCTGGAATATGTACATTGGGGAATTTTGCTCCCGCTGCACCGAGAATCCCCTCGGATTTAGAGGGTAACGCGTATCTGCAACAAGCATTTAAAAATTAATCATTGTGTATTGCTACTATAGAAACTGAAAGACAAACCTGATTGATTTTTCGAGAGACCAAGGACAAAAACATCTGATCTATTCCATTCCATGATTTTCTCTACAGCTGTATAATGAATTATTCTTAAAAAGCTTGTTCATCTATCTACTTCATGCCAATGAAGATAATAATTAGCAGAAATGGTCTTATTGATTAATTCCTCATAAGTGGAAGGGAAGTAAGGGATTATACTAGGCTAAACCGACAGACAAATGTTTTAAAACATGGTTGCTATGGGATTGAAGTCCGTTTCTTTGCATGGCCAGGGGTTGACAATTTTTTTTTTGAGAAAAGTATTATAAAACTGAAACCAATAAATAACAAGAAATATCTCGGAAATGGTCAACTCCATGAAGAAAATGTATATGACATAAATTGTGTGTTTTAACGAGATCTAAATTTTTTGTGTAGTGCCTTTTGTTTATCTCTTACGGTTTATCAGTTATACAAAAGTCATCTAGAATGAAGGGATCTTCAGAAAATTGAAGATATACATTTTGTTTGCCAAGTAAACATCTCTAATATACAGCATTTTAATCAAAATCGTTAAAGCCATTTTTGAGAAAACAAAAAATTTCGACATTTTTCCCACGTAAAGGGTGGTTTGGGGTGGTCGATGTTGCTATGGCATTGAAATCCGTTTCTTTGCGTGGCCAAGCGTTGACAAGTTCCCATATGAGAAAGATTTCAGTATTTCAAAACTGAACTCAATAACAAAGAATATCTCGAAAACGGCCAACTCCACGAAAAAAAAAGTATATATTGTGTGTTTTATCGAAATCTACATTTTTAGTGCAGTAAGTTTTGGCTATCTCTTACGGTTAGACAGTTATGCAAAATTCAATAAAAATCATCCAGAATAAAGAGGCTGTTTCCAGAAAATTCAAGATAGACATTTTATTAATCATATAACTATCTTAAATATAAGAGATTTTAATCAAAATCTTTAGAGTTATTTTTGAGAACATTTTCGAAAAGTTTTCTAATTAAAAGATAGTTTGGGGTGGAGATTTTCTTGAAAATCTTCGTGTTGCATTCTTAGAAGATACCAAACTTAAATACCAAGTTTGGTATTTAACGGTCTTTTCGTTTTTGAGCTATGCTGTTCACAGACACACATACACACAGGTGTTTTTCAAAAATGCTTTTTCTTCGGGTCAGTAAGAACCTTATTAGTTTCCCTACGTTATCAGTTGTTCATACCTCTGTTGCCACCAATGGGTGCAGCTGTGTTAACGAGAGGGTTACTTACCCTTTGTCTCTGCGGTCGATTCTCACTTTTAGATCTGCGCGCGAGCTTTTAATTCATTTTGCCGCCATCACATGTGTGCTGATATTCAAATCGCTATAATGAAGTTTACATAGTTTCCTTGTTATTAGGATAAATGTAATGTTTTGTACAAGTATTTGTACAAGGGACATGTAGCAGGGATTGTGGGTGGTAGGTGATGCCTATTATGGTCCCTCGTTTGGTCGAATCTGTGTGCTCTGCTGTGTTCAGCTAGCTCATAGGTTTTTACTATATACACATGAATTTAGCGAATTTACTTTTGCCACTGACTTACTTCTAATGCTCACTGTTAGTTGGAAGCCAACCACTGTTCCCGCTGTGTGAGATTTAATTAAAAATGTTTTGCCCTAATCAGACTTAGACGGCCAGTGTCTTGAGAGGTCTTTTATCTCAGACAAAAGTTTTCAGGTAGGATTTGAAATGAACAATTTAAATAAATAGAACCGAGTCAACTATATCTTTATATTCTAAGAATTAATGGATAGCTTCCTCCCACCTTTTTAAATTACGTAGTCCTACTCCGGCGCTGTATTACTGTTTTTTTTATTTTTTTGTTTCCAATATTCCATTTGTTTTACAGTTTCACATACATATACACGTTTACAAACATATAAACACCCATGCCCAAAATGGGACTCAACCCCACGATCCCCTGCGCCACGAAGCAGTTTAGCGAGCGTGGCCAGGAGACCGGCCCCTTCAGTGACATGCTTCTACGTATTTTCTTTTTTAACTGATTTCACTTTATAACAAATTTAGATTAAATACTCTAAGACTTCAATACTTTTTCAAGTTAGATTCAAAACAGTTATTATGGGTTTATTATTTCACAAGAATATAATATAATTGCCAAATTCTTTCTATTCTGTTGTGTTAATCATTGAGCTCTTATCACATCTCCTACCAATCTTAAAGACGTGCCTAAGCTTCCGGAAGCTCTTACAAAATATTTTTGTATCAATGAGTTGAACAACTTGTTGATTTTATTTGTAATATATTGGTTGCTATAGCAGCCACAACATTTGAAGATATACAAATCTTATGTTATAATTTAACATATAATGCATTGTAGGCATAATTAGCACATTTAAATAAAATATATATATATATATATATATATATATATATATATAATTTTTAGTATGAATACCTTTTATGGATTCAGCTGTCTTTACATAATATTTATTTGTGTAACTAGTATATCATCTGATTGTGAGACGTGTGTGTGGGTGTGGGCGTTGGTGTGGTTGTGGTTGTGGGTGTGGGCGTGGGTGGTGGTGGGTGTAGGTCTGCGGGTGTGTGTGTGGGTGTGCGGGTGTGTGGAGGTGTGCGGGGGTGTGCGGGGGTGTTGTTGCGGTGTGGGGGTGTGGGGGTGCGTGGGGGTGGGGGTGTGGGTGTGTGGGGCTGTGTGAGGGTGGGGGTGTGTGGGGGTGTGGGTGTGTGGGTGTAGGTGTGGGGGTGTGTGAGGGTGTGGGTGTGGGGTGGGTGGGGGTGTGGAATTGTGTGGGTGTGGGTGTGTGTATTCGCTTTCGCTCACGCGTTAATTTTTAAGAGTGTTACAATGAGATTATACACGTGTTACATTCAAAGTTTTGTGCAATTTTAGCATTAAATTACGTAAACTAATTAATACATTAGATAAATGAAAAATTATAATGTATCAGAGATCACAAATGTATGATATATGGTTGCTAAGCAGATTTTATTTCATTTGTTTCAATCCTATAGAGGAAAACGGAAGGTAATATAAAACTGTTGAAAATAAGGATTGTGTTCCGCTTGCCATTTTGAAAGAAGAGTGCTGGGAGTTTATTAGTTCCAGAAAAATGAAAAGCTGTTTAAGGAAAAGAATATGAAAAGTTTTGTTTATAAATAAATATTACTCGCATACTTTCTGAGTTGGTAATTATGCAAACGTTTATTGCTCCTTAACGAACTAAGTTTTAAAGTTAGATTGCAAGTGCTGTTTTGTTTTTTCAGTCGAAGGTTTTTACGTCTTATGTATATTCAAAGGTGAAATGTATACTGAAATGAAAAGAAAATGTCAACATTTCATCTTTTGGTAAGGTTTTTTATTTTTAAAGAAGCTCTCGGTGGGGATATACGTAAAACAATCTGAAGTGTTCCATTCACACGACTTTCCCTACATCACTGTAACAAATTATTGTTAAATATACTATTCTTCTATTTTATAATAATCGAGATGAAAATTAGCAGATATTGTCTTAATTACTTGCTTTCTTGTACGTAGAAGGTAAATAAGGGAATACAATAGGCTAAAACGATAGTCAAATCTTTTAAAAGATGGTCGCTATATGGTTGAAATCCTTTCTATGTATGACCTGAGTTTACAACTTTCTGCGTGAGAAAAGTTTAAGTATTTTAAATCTGAAAGAAATAAAAAGAATCATCTCAAAATGGTTAACTCCGCGAAAAAACGTTAACCATAGGCGAGGTCCGAATTTGTAGGGACAGTAGAAGAGTGGTAGCAGAGCGTGGTTACGATCCGCGACCTCTGGGCTATGGGCCCAGCACGCTCCCACTGCGCCAAGAGTGACTATGGCCCTAGCGGCCAATATCTAGACCGACTGCCATCTGTCGTGCCAAATCGGCACAAACTGCATGTTCTTATCAACGACATATCCCTGTGGAACATCTTCGCTATTGGCAATGGTATTAATTTGAGTATTGTTTGTTATAGCTGGGTTCTACTTTGTTTAACGTTATTCATTAGAACACACACACATTCACACTTTCTTTCATACCTTTAGATTCAGGGGATCACACGGAGTAATCTGGGTTAGAGAATAATTCCCCAATCTCCAGCTGGAAATCGAACACGAGACCCCTAAACCAGCTGGCAAGAGCTCTACCGACTGAGCTGCGGGGTCAATAACATGCATTTAAATACTTTTCAATGCCAACTGTCCTGGTTCTTAAGTATTTATGTCTATAAAAACTGTGTGCTCTTGTTTCTGGAATAAATATGAAATTATTAACATTCATAAACGAAACGTTTTAAGAAATATAAACTAAATTATTATGGGGTGAGTAAATGCTCTAATTCTATCATTCTCCTAATTATTCGGGAATTAATTTTTTAAACGCAAATGATTAATTTACGTTTTAATGTTTACGCAAGAATGCTTTAAAATTCAAATCCTATATCTTCCCCATTAAAACATAAATAGTATTACCATTTATAAAACTCTAATTTTACCTACAGACACTTGAAATTTAAGGAGGGTTTGCAGTAGATAGTTATAATTACTGGACACGTTCAGTCCTCAAAGTAAATGGCCGAAAAGGATATATAGGTTCTTGCTTATGGAATAACATTTATTGGCATTATGTATGCGCAGAACCACATATTCGCTTTCTAGTTGTTGCTTACTGTTTACTTTTAGTTTCTCAATTACGTATGCACAATGTACATAGTAGGTATAGAATATATTGTAAGTATTCCACGAAAAAATTAGATACCGAGACCCCCTGAATACAAAAACCATTTTTTGAAAAAGGGCTCTGTGTGTGTGTCTGTGGACAGCATAAATTAATTCGCCTATGGTGTCTATGTAAGTAAAAGCGCGTTAAACACTATAAAAAAGAATAACTCAAAATGTATAGTCACTTAGCTATTAAACTTGGTATTTAAGTTAAATAACTTCCAAGAATCCGAAACGAAGATTTTCAGGAAATCTACGACCCTAAACTACCCTTTACATGGAACATTATTAGAAATTTTCGATTCTTTAAAAAATGACTAACAAATTTAATGAAAAATGCAGCATATTTAAGATATTTACATGACAAATAAAAGATGGGCAAATCTTACTATACAAAAAATTGTAGATCTCTTTAAAACACACAATTTATGTGATATACAATTTTTTATAGAGCTAACCATACCTTTCATTTGTTTCAATTTTAAAATACTTTTCTCGAACGAGAAGGCTCTTCCGTTTCATCTCTCTTTTGTTTTACTCCTGGCTATGAAAGAGAACCAAATTTCAATGAAAATAGCATAGTGATAAATACACTTTAAAACTCTTTGACTTTCGGTATAGCTAGTGTATTCCATTATTTCCCTTCTACTTATGAAGAAGTAAGTAATAATTTCTGGTAATGTTAATCTGATTAGCATATGTAAATGAAAGAATATTCTTTTGTAAGAACACTTTATTTGCAGAACAAATGGAGAACGTCATATGAATGGAACACATCAGATTTTTATTTCATTTTTACTTTCTCTACAGTGCTATAGTGTATAGAGGAAGTATTATATTCCAGCCAAAAATTCGATACCGAGATTTCTCCGAAGATACATGTTTTAGGACCCCCTGATTCCAAAAAAGGATATTTACAAAACGGTGTGTGCGTTTGTGTGTATGTGTGTCTGTCTGTGTATATCTGTGGACAGCATAGCTCAGAAACGTAAAGACCTTAAATAGCGCACTTGGTGTTTAAGTTTGGTATCTTCCAAGGATGTGACATGAATATTTTCAAGAAAATCCCCTCACCCCAATCTACCCTTTACATGGACAAATTTTCGAAAATTTTGATTTTCAAAAAAAAAAGGCTCTAACGATTTTTATTAAAATACCACCTATTAAAGCCATTTCCATCACAAATAAAATTTATATCTGGAATTTTCTGGGAATAGCTTCTGAAGACTGTTCTATTCTTGATGAATTTTGCATAACTAATAAACCGCAGGAAAACTTACTACATAAAAAATGTAAATCTCGTTATAACACATAATTTGTGTCATACAATTTTTCGTGGAGTTAGCCGTTTTTGAAATATTTCCTGTTATTGGTCTCAGTTTTAAAGTACTTATACTTTTCTCATAGGGAACTTGTCAACTCCTGGCCACGCTAAGAAACGGATTTCAATCCCTTAGCAACCACATTTTAAAACATTTGACTGCCGATTTAGTCTAGTGTATTTCCTTATTTCCCGTCTACTCATGAGGAACAAGTAATAAAACAGTTTCTGTTAATACTTAGAAGAATAAGCTTATAAACAATAATTAATTTGACACAGAGGTGTAGCGAAATTGGATTAATTGTTTTTTTCACACAAGCCGTGTGTAGGACAGGAGTTGGATAGGTAGAGTCAGACTGTAAAATTCAATGGCCATAGCCGGGATTTTAACCATGGTTCTCCCGATCCCTATCCGGTTGCTCTGCCACTGAGCTACCATGGCAACAAGTAAGAGAAAGTGCAGAGTAAGTCATGTGAATGGAACACATCAGATTTTGTTGTCTTAAAGTGTAGCGATCCGAATGTGCAACATTATTTTTGCTTGAAACATCTTAAACAGAATCGTTTTTGTAACAGAAATATTTGTCTAGTGTTCGGCTTTAAAGATTTTATAGTTTATTGAAAGTTATGTTTAAACTTACTTATAGGTTACTCCAGGATTGGCGTCGTCGAAGAAACAGACATAGAGGTTTATGCTATTTTCCATAGGACCATTGACGATGAGCATTTCTTTGTCTGGTTCTGGATGGGTGTAGACGCTCACAGACCCTGCAATTCGGCGCTCACCGTCGGTTTCCTCGAGGTAATTTCCATTAAGATAGAAATTCTTACCACTCTCATCGGTAACAGCGATCGTGTTCGGAGATGGCTGGAAATAAAAAGCAAAGGCATAAATTGCCTTATTCTGTACTTTGATGTTTGGGTCCGTCGAATATCCATCAAATAATGCGGCTTGGCAGTAAACAAATTATAATCTTCATTATTTTTTACTACTCTTCTGTAAACCATTTTTACAAAGGCTTATTCTTCCAAATGCTTCTTGTCAAAAGAATAAAATACTTTTAGAAATTATTTTATTATACATTTCGGGTAGAAGAGGGAAGCAGAAGTTTGAAACTATAGTCAGATGCTATGTGATAGCTTTGAAATTTGATATTCCTTACACAAGCACGAGAAAAAAAGAGAAAGCGAATAGCGACTAAAGAACTTGAAAATATATATAAATCTTATGTTAAGGGGAGTCGAAATTTTCTATCTTACCAATGTTTGTATGGACAGGAGTTAAGAAATTCCTGTATGAGAAAAGTATGTTTTTCACAGCAGAAACGAAAAACCAAGAATATCTTAAAAATGATCAACTCCACGAAAAAATGTATATGACATAATTTGTGTGTTTCATTGCGAGCTAGATTTTCTGTAGAGTAAGTTTTTGTCCATCTCTTACGATTTAGCAGTTATGCACAATTCCGTAAAGTTCATCCAGAATAAAGTAGTCTTCAGAGGATATTCCCAGAAAATTCAAGATATACATTTTGTCAGGTAAATATCTTTAATATACGATATTTTAATCAAAATCGTTAGATCCATTTTTAAGAAAATCAAACTTTTCGAAATTTTTTCCACGTAAAGGGTAGTTTGGGGTGGGGGATTTTCTTGAAAGTCTTCGTGTCGCATCATTGGAAGATACCAAACTTAAATACCAAGTTTGGGCTTTAACGGTCCTTTTGTTTTTGTGCTATGCTGCACACAGACACACACACACATACAGCCAGACAGACAAACAGACAGACAGGCAGACACACATGGACATATTTCTAAAAATGTTTTTCTTGTATTCAGGGAATCTCAAAACATGTATTTCCGGTGAAATCTCGGTATCGAATTTTTGGGTACCTTCTCTATACACTATGTACAAAGTTCATATAGAGAAAGTAAAAATAGACATAAATTGTGTAATTCAACGAGATATACTTCATGTGTAATAAATATTTGTAATAGCTTATTGTTCAACAGGAACTATATTCATTTGGAATGAAGAGGATATCAAGAGATATTTTCAGAAATTTCAAGAAATACATTTTATATTTTAGCATGCAAAGTTGTTAAACATAAGACAGTTAAGACTGCCTCCGTGGTCGAGTGGTCAGCGAGCTGACTTCTCACCCGGAATTTTTCTTTTGCCAGAATTATTCCCTTTCCCCCATAGAGTCTGGAAGTATGTATGTGAGAGTGAATGTGTGCGTGTTTGAAGAAATAAAATGGTTTAAACCCAACGTAAAACCTACAGACAACGAGTTGTTTCTAATTCGAAGCCCCCGATATGAACTTAGACGTTGAATGAAAAAAATAAATAACTAAATAAAAATAAGACAGTTAAATAAAAATCGTTATATCCATTTAAAGAATATAAACGAAAAGTTTCCATGTAAAGGGAGTTTCGGGCTAAGGGAATTTTCTTAAAGCTCTTTGTGTCGCATGTTTGGAAGATACTGAGTTTATATATCAAGTGTTGATATTAATGTGGCTCTTCGTTTTCGAATTCTATAATACATATGCACATACGTCTTTTTTCACTTGGGAATATGTGGGTTTCACAAATCAAAGACCCCGACATGACTATTTAAGTTAAAGGGGGCTATACAAATGAATAAAAAAGGACAAATAAGGGAATTTACTAGTGATAGTCATATCTTCTTAAAAGTAAAGTATAACCTTGAAATTCCATTTGTTTGCATTGTTAAAAGCTATAACTAATTGGAAAGTGTAAATCAACAAGAAATATCTTGGCGATGGCTAATTCCAAAAATAAAAAAATTATCTGACATAAATCGTGTGTTTTAACGATATCTACATATTTTGTGTAGTAACATTTTATCTATTCCTTCATATCATGTCATTCAGAATGAAGAAAAGATTAGAGACTATTTCCAGAAAATTCATGCATAGTTTTATTTTTCATAAACGTATCATAAATATATTGTACTTTAATTAAAATTGTTAGAGCCATTTTTTAGAAAATCAAAAATTATTAGAAGATACTAAATTTGGAACATAACCAACTTTTAGTTTTTGGTTTAACTGACTTTTCTTAAAACTATTTTCAGAGTTCCTCAAAATATTTATTTCCGGTGAAATCTCGGTAATTAGTGGCATGCAATATTTTCTTTACCTACTGCGTACAGTGTAGGTAGAAAAAGTAAAATGTTAGCTGAATTACCTCAACTTCCTCCACGAATATTTTCCTGGCTTCAGCTGGTATCGTAACGATCTTCTCATAGTCGTTACCTCCCTGTTTTGTGTAAGTGCCCTCCACAATCTCGCAGCCAGTTCCATCACCATTGCAGATGCCACATTGGTCTTCCACTGCGCCGGAGTCCATCACCCAGTCGCAACCCACCTTGCGACAAGTACCGGCAATACACATGTCTCTAGTTCCTGGTTTACATGGTGTACCATCGGCAGCTCTAGGAGACAGCGCTCTACACTGGTTTACTTCATTACAGCAGAGTAACTTACAAGGCGTTTCCGATACCTTAGCACAGAGAACAAACTAACATTTACAACCTTTCTACATTCAATAACAACAGTGGTTTTACGAATTTCAAAAATATCCTTGTATAAAGTAGTATCCTTATATAATTATTATTAAAAAGCTTATGCTACCATTTATTTCATTCTAATCGAGGAAAACTTAGCAGAATGGTCTTATTACTTTCTTCTTTGTAAGTACAAACGAAATAAGGGAGTACCATAGATTAAAGTGATAGTCAAAAGTTGATTGCTATGTGACTGAAGTTTCTTTATTTGTATGGACAGGAGTTGCAAAATTCCTGTATAAGAGAAGTATAAGCTTTTAAAGCTGAAACCAAAATCAAGGAATATCATACTCTATATTTTTGGTTTGGTAAATTTTGTCAATCTCCTACGGTTTAGCATTTATGTAAAATTTCGTAAAATTCATCCAGAATAAAGTAGTTTTCAAACGCTATTCTAAGAAAATTCAGGATATACATTTTATGTGTCAGGTAAATATCTTTTATATACGATATTTTAATCAAAATCGATAAGGCCATTTTTGGGAAAATCAACCTTTTCGAAAAAAGTACCATGTAAAAAGTAGTTTGGAATGAGAGGATTTTTCTCAAAATCTTCGTGTAGCATCCCTGGAAGATACATAACTTAAATACCAAGTTTGGTATTTTACAGACACACACACACACATTCACACAGACAGACACACATGGACATTTTTCTAAAAACATGTTTGGATTAAGGGGTCTCAAAACATGTATTTCCGTTGAAATCTCGGTATCGAATTTTTGGGTGCAATACAATACCTTACCTATATACTACATACATAGTACGTATAGAGAAAGTAAAATATGTGAATGTGTTTCACTCACAGGACCACCACCACCGCCACCACCACCACCAACATTATAATCACCATCATTATTATTCTTCACTTTTGTGCTAACTATTCTTAAAAGCAGTTGTTCTCCTACTTTATTCTAATCAAAATAAACCTTCCATAAATTGTCCTATTACCTTGTGGACAGAAGGACAAAACTTCCCACACACAAAATGTAGAACACATTAAAACACACATTTTATGTTATATGCATTTTTTCCCTGGAGTTGATCGTTTTTGAGATATTCCTTGTTGGTTTCAGCTTTGAAAAACATACTTTTCTCGGCGCACCAACGGCATACTCACAGACACAAAAGCACAGGAATATTTTTCGAAATATGCTCTTTGTGGATTCAGGTTTTCTAAAACATATGTTTCCGGTAAAATCTCGGTATCGAATTTTTGGAAGAATGCAATACCTTCTTTACCTTAGCGTACATAGTACTTGTGAACTTTGGTATTTATCTGACATTTCACTTTTTTATTAATGTTGTTTGCACACATACCTAAACATACACCTACACACACACACACACACTATTAGGACATTAGATGTAATAATAAGAATTTTATCCATAGGATTTGTTGATTTTTTCAATTATTAACTCCTGCTTTATTTAAGGCACTGTTATTTATATGTGAGAAAATGGTAATTCATAATGTAAGGAATTTTCAGGATGTTCGTTTCACGCGAAATTTATCAAGTTTAATACCTTCAACATAGACGTTTTCCTAAAAATGTATTAAGGGCATTCCAAAATGTATACTTTGTGTAAAACCTAATACGTATTTGAATTTAAATATATCCTCTAGGTGCAGGAAACTTCTAAACAAGAACCATATTTAAACGCTGACAACTGAAAAACGACCAATTATGGCTTGGGCTTCAGTACTTCACTACTGTTATAAACTATAAACACTTTCAATGTTTTACAGTAACTGCAAATCTCCGATGTTGTACAATACACGGTTTGCAACAAGCTCACATCGTAGCCTGTTTCCAACAGAGTAAATTAGTAAGTCAGGCGTGTTGTAACCGCCGAGCAGTAAATGGATTGCATTTTATCCAGTAACCGAGAGCTTTCATTATATTGCAAACTCTCCGAAATACCCTGATCCCTTTAATTAACGAGAATGTAATAGCACGTATAATAAAAGATGTCAGGATACGCTTCAGTCAATGCATGATTTGAAAATAAAATAATGACAGAAAAAGAAACGGTGAAACATATATACAAAATGGTATCTCCTTTCTTTTATTTATGATGTTCTGGAATATATAGCTTAAAACATTAATAAAATGAATAGTTGTGTAGTGATCATATTAATTATTTAGTTAATGAATGGTCCTTTGTATTATAATGGTTACCCTGCAAGCATCTGGTTTCTGAGGTTGCTATACAAACCCAATGGAGGGCTTATGAACTTCTTGAGGGTAAAACTTCTTAGCAATGCTTCCTTTGGAAGAGAACTAAAACCTTCAGTAAGTGTTTGAACAAAATTTTCGACACCACAATGTCCTCCTTCTCTCCCATAGCGCTATCTATGTGCGGTAGACTAATTAGTTGCCACCATATGCCCTTAGTGGCGGAATCAGGACACAGAAATTCAGCTGATCACAGCAAAACCGCTACGATATCTCTATTCAGCAACGGCGGGTCAGAAAAGCAATAGTAGTAAGAGGAGCAGTAGTAGTGGTAGTGGTTGTGGTAGTGGTAATGGTAATGGTAGTGGAAGGAGTAGTGGCAATGGTAGTGGTAGTGGCATGGCAGTGCTAGGTCTAGGGGTAGGGGTAGGGGATAGTGGCAGTTGTAGTGGTAGGGGTAGGGATAGAGGCACGTGCAGTGGTAAGGGTAGGGATAGTGACAGTGGTAAGGGTAGGGGTAGTGGCAGTTGTAGTGGTAGGGGTAGGGGTTAGTGACAGTTGTAGTGGTAGGGGTAGGGATAGAGGCACGTGCAGTGGTAAGGGTAGGGATAGTGACAGTGGTAAGGGTAGGGGGTAGTGGCAGTTGTAATGGTAGGGGTAGGGGTTAGTGACAGTTGTAGTGGTAGGGATAGAGGCACGTGCAGTTGTAAGGGTAGGGATAGTGACAGTGGTAAGGGTAGGGGATAGTGGCAGTTGTAGTGGTAGGGATAGAGGCACGTGCAGTGGTAAGGGTAGGGATAGTGACAGTGGTAAGGGTAGGGGATAGTGGCAGTTGTAGTGGTAGGGATAGAGGCACGTGCAGTGGTAAGGGTAGGGATAGTGACAGTGGTAAGGGTAGGGGTAGTGGCAGTTGTAGTGGTAGGGGTAGGGATTAGTGTCAGTTGTAGTGGTAGGGGTAGGGATAGAGGTAGGGGTAGGGGGTAGTGGCAGTTGTAGTGGTAAGGGTAGGGATAGTGGTAGTGGTAGTGGTAGTGACAGTGGTAGGGGTAGTGACAGTGGTAGTTGCAAGGGTAGGGATAGTGGCAGTAGTAGTGGTAGGGGTAGTGACAGTGGTAGGGGTAGGGGGTAGTTGCAGTTGTAGTGGTAGGGGTAGGGATAGCGGCAGTGGTAGTGGTAGGGGTAGGGGTAGTGACAGTGGTAGGGGTAGGGGGTAGTGGCAGTTATAGTGGTAGGGGTCGTAGCAGTGGTAGTGGTAGGGGTAGGGGCAGTGGCAGTGGTAGTGGTTGAGGTAGAGGTAGTGGCAGTAGTAGGGGTAGTGTCAGTGGTAGTGGTAGGGGTAGTGGCACATGCAGTGGTAGGGGTAGGGATAGTGGCAATTGTAGTGGCAGGGGTAGGGGTAGTGGCAGGGGTAGAGGTAGTGTCAGTTGTAGGGGTAGAGTGAGTGGCAGTGGTAGGGGTAGTGGCACATGCAGTGGTAGGGGTAGCGATAGTGGCAATTGTAGTGGCAGGGGTAGGGGCAGTGGCAGGGGTAGGGGCAGTGGCAGGGGTAGGGGCAGTGGCAGTGGTAGTGTTTGGGGTAGAGGTACTGGCAGTGATAGTGGTAGAGGTAGGAGTAGTGGCAGGGGTAGTGGTAGTGGCAGTAATAGTGGTAGGGGTAGGTGTAGTGGCAGTGATAGTGGTAGATATTGGGGTAGTGGCAGGGGTAGTGGTAGTGGCAGTGATAGTGCTAGGGGTAGGTGTAGTGGCAGTGACAGTGGTAGGGGTAGGTGTAGTGGCAGTGATAGTGGTAGGGGTAGGTGTAGTGGCAGTGATAGTGGTAGGGGTAGGTGTAGTGGCAGTGATAGTGGTAGGGGTAGGTGTAGTGGCAGTGATAGTGGTAGGGGTAGGTGTAGTGGCAGTGATAGTGGTAGGGGTAGGTGTAGTGGCAGTGATAGTGGTAGAGGTAGGGGTAGTGGTAGGGGTAGGTGTAGTGGCAGTGACAGTGGTAGAGGTAGGGGTTGTGGCAGTATTAGTGGTAGAGGCAGGGGTAGTGGTAGGGGTAGGTGTAGTGGCAGTGACAGTGGTAGAGGTAGGGGTTGTGGCAGTGACAGTGGTAGGGGTAGGTCTAGTGGCAGTGATAGGGGTAGGTGTAGTGGCAGTGACAGTGGTAGAGGTAGGGGTAGTGGCAGTGATAGTGGTAGAGATAGGGGTAGTGGCAGGGGTAGGTGAGGTGGCAGTGACAGTGGTAGGGGTAGGGGTAGTCGCAGTTGTAGTGGCAGGGGTAGGGGTAGGTGTAGTCGCAGTTGTAGTGGCAGTGACAGTGGTAGGGGTAGTCGCAGTTGTAGTGGCAGGGGTAGGGGTAGGTGTAGTCGCAGTTGTAGTGGCAGGGGTAGGGGTAGTTGTAGTCGCAGTTGTAGTGGCAGTGATAGTGGTAGGTGTAGTGGCAGTGATAGTGGTAGGTGTAGTGGCAGTGATAGTGGTAGGTGTAGTGACAGTAATAGTGGTAGGTGTAGTGGCAGTGATAGTGGTAGGTGTAGTGGCAGTGATAGTGGTAGGTGTAGTCGCAGTTGTAGTGGCAGGAGTAGGTGTAGTCGCAGTTGTAGTGGCAGTGACAGTGGTAGGGGTAGGTGTAGTGACAGTGACAGTGGTAGGGGTAGGGGTAGTCGCAGTTGTAGTGGCAGGGGTAGGAGTAGTGGCACTGATAGTGGTAGGGGTAGTGGCAGTGATAGTGGTAGGTGTAGTGGCAGTGATAGTGGTAGGTGTAGTGGCAGTGATAGTGGTAGGTGTAGTGGCAGTGATAGTGGTAGGTGTAGTGGCAGTGATAGTGGTAAGTATAGTGGCAGTGATAGTGGTAGGTGTAGTGGCAGTGATAGTGGTAGGTGTAGTGGCAGTGATAGTGGTAGGTGTAGTGGCAGTGATAGTGGTAAGTATAGTGGCAGTGGTAGTGGTAGGTGTAGTGGCAGTGATAGTGGTAGGTGTAGTGGCAGTGGTAGTGGTAGGTAAAGTGGAGTGATAGTGGTAGGTGTAGTGGCAGTGATAGTGGTAGGTGTAGTGGCAGTGTTAGTGGTAGGTGTAGTGGCAGTGATAGTGGTAGGTGTAGTGGCAGTGATAGTGGTAGGGGTAGGTGTAGTGGCAGTGATAGTGGTAGGTGTAGTGGCAGTTATAGTGGTAGGTGTAGTGGCGGTGATAGTGGTAGGTGTAGTGGCAGTGATAGTGGTAGGTGTAGTGGCAGTGATAGTGGTAGGTGTAGTGGCAGTGATAGTGGTAGGTGTAGTGGCAGTGATAGTGGTAGGTGTAGTGGCAGTGATAGTGGTAGGGGTAGTGGCAGTGATAGTGGTAGGGGTAGTGGCAGTGATAGTGGTAGGTGTAGTGGCAGTGATAGTGGTAGGGGTAGTGGCAGTGATAGTGGTAAGTATAGTGGCAGTGATAGTGGTAGGTGTAGTGGCAGTGATAGTGGTAGGTGAAGTGGCAGTGATAGTGGTAGGTGTAGCGGCAGTGATAGTGGTAGGTGTAGTGGCAGTGGTAGTGGTAGGTGAAGTGGAGTGATAGTGGTAGGTGTAGTGGCAGTGATAGTGGTAGGTGAAGTGGCAGTGATAGTGGTAGGTGTAGTGGCAGTGATAGTGGTAGGTGTAGTGGCAGTGGCAGTTGTACGGGTAGGGTGAGTGGCAGTGATAGTGGCAGGGTTGGGGGTAGTGGCAGTGATAGTGGTAGGTGTAGTGGCAGTGATAGTGGTAGGTGTAGTGGCAGTGGCAGTTGTAGGGGTAGGGTGAGTGGCAGTTATAGTGGCAGGGTTGGGGGTAGTGGCAGTGATAGTGGTAGGTGTAGGTGTAGTGGCAGTGACAGTGGTAGGGGTAGGTGTAGTGGCAGTGATAGTGGTAGGGGTAGGTGTAGTGGCAGTGATAGTGGTAGGTTTAGTCGCAGTTGTAGTGGCAGTGATAATGGTAGGTGTAGTGGCAGTGATAGTGGTAGGTGTAGTCGCAGTTGTAGTGGCAGTGACAGTGGTAGGGGTATGTGTAGTGACAGTGACAGTGGTAGGGGTAGGGGTAGTCGCAGTTGTAGTGGCAGGGGTAGGGGTAGTGGCAGTGATAGTGGTAGGTGTAGTGGCAGTGATAGTGGTAGGTGTAGTGGCAGTGATAGTGGTAGGTGTAGTGGCAGTGGTAGTGGTAGGTGAAGTGGAGTGATAGTGGTAGGTGTAGTGGCAGTGATAGTGGTAGGTGTAGTGGCAGTGATAGTGGTAGGTGTAGTGGCAGTGATAGTGGTAGGTGTAGTGGCAGTGATAGTGGTAGGGGTAGGTGTAGTGGCAGTGATAGTGGTAGGTGTAGTGGCAGTGATAGTGGTAGGTGTAGTGGCAGTGATAGTGGTAGGTGTAGTGGCAGTGATAGTGGTAGGTGTAGTGGCAGTGATAGTGGTAGGTGTAGTGGCAGTGATAGTGGTAGGTGTAGTGGCAGTGATAGTGGTAGGTGTAGTGGCAGTGATAGTGGTAGGGGTAGTGGCAGTGATAGTGGTAGGTGTAGTGGCAGTGATAGTGGTAGGTGTAGTGGCAGTGATAGTGGTAGGTGTAGTGGCAGTGATAGGGGTAGGGGTAGTGGCAGTGATAGTGGTAGGTGTAGTGGCAGTGATAGTGGTAGGTGTAGTGGCAGTGATAGTGGTAGGTGTAGTGGCAGTGATAGTGGTAGGTGTAGTGGCAGTGATAGTGGTAGGGGTAGTGGCAGTGATAGTAGTAGGGGTAGTGGCAGTGATAGTGGTAGGGGTAGTGGCAGTGATAGTGGTAGGGGTAGTGGCAGTGATAGTGGTAGGTGTAGTGGCAGTGATAGTGGTAGGTGTAGTGGCAGTGATAGTGGTAGGTGTAGTGGCAGTGATAGTGGTAGGTGAAGTGGCAGTGATAGTGGTAGGTGTAGCGGCAGTGATAGTGGTAGGTGTAGTGGCAGTGGTAGTGGTAGGTGAAGTGGAGTGATAGTGGTAGGTGAAGTGGCAGTGATAGTGGTAGGTGTAGTGGCAGTGATAGTGGTAGGTGTAGTGGCAGTGGCAGTTGTACGGGTAGGGCGAGTGGCAGTGATAGTGGCAGGGTTGGGGGTAGTGGCAGTGATAGTGGTAGGTGTAGTGGCAGTGATAGTGGTAGGTGTAGTGGCAGTGGCAGTTGTAGGGGTAGGGTGAGTGGCAGTGATAGTGGCAGGGTTGGGGGTAGTGGCAGTGATAGTGGTAGGTGTAGTGGCAGTGATAGTGGTAGGTGTAGTGGCAGTGGCAGTTGTAGGGGTAGGGTGAGTGGCAGTGATAGTGGCAGGGTTGGGGGTAGTGGCAGTGGTAGAGGTAGTGGCACGTGTAGGGGTAGGGGTAAGTTTAGGGATAGTGCTAGTGGCAGCGGCAGCAGAGCAGAAGCAGTAGTAGTAACGGTTGCAATAGTGGTGGTGGTGCAGCGTTATTTATTATGTACTTAGTATTACATTAATTGCGTGACACGGTCACATAGGTCCGAAAACCATACATGCGCTTAAGAAAAATGCTTGGTTTGTCGTTGGGTAATCTTAAGTTCCAGAATCCATACAGTAAGATTACATTCTTCTTCGAGTGTTATATTATTACTAGGATGGAAATCATTATTTTATAAGCTCAATATGAAATTTATTATTTGTAAATTGGTTAATAATCTGTTGAACATCGATGAAAATGAGAGAATTTTACGAGGGGAAATTTGGCTGGGACCACCAGGCCCCCAAATATATAACAGTTACTAGAATGTAAACTAAACATATATGAGTACCAGATATGTTTAAACCATAGTGACACAAATATATTATCTCTTAATACACATACTTCCATTAAATGTGTGCCCAAGCTTGAACAAAATAGATTTTTCAGAAACTGAACATTAATTTTTGTTATACGAAGCGTAATTCCGTACCATAATTCAGTGTGGTTTTAATTTCACATTATATCAGCTTCAAAAGTACTTTATTTGTTCAAAATTTCTTTCCCTAGGTAATCATTTGAGGCAGAAAAACTAAATACATGTTTTCCTTTAACACATTTATTTTGGGGATGAGGAATTAAATGTGATAACTGTTAATTAATGTTAACAATTTATTTTCCGATGATTCAAATGTTGGTCTATTCGTGTCCTGAAATCTAAATTTTTTTTTACACTTTTCGGTACCAATAGATTTTCAAGTTGTCACTTAATACATGTCCAGTCGCAGCAGCATAATGAGATTCACATTACAATTAAAAACTATTGTAACAAAGACAGTTTTACATCATATTAGCACAGTACAATTTCTCTGGTTGTGACTAGTTGTTATTCATTGCTGTTCTTTCTCGCAAAGAAAGTTGTTTTCTGCTTAGAAGACTGTACTGCATTTTTATGATAGGTTGTAAGGGCATGTTCCAAATTGGATTCACCACGTGTGGCAGAAAACTTGCACTTTTCACAAGGGATAACCATGAATAATTATCTTAATTTGTTATTTTGTTAAATAAACACAAGCTCGCATTTTCTTTGGAGAAGCATCATCCTTTCCAAAAAAAGGTTAAATAAAAATCTGATGTGTTACATTCACATGCCTTCTCTACATCTCTGCAACAAATTATTCTTAAAAAGCTTATGCTTCTATTTTCTTTATGCTATTCGAGAAAAATTAGTAGAAATAGTCTTAGTATTACTTCCTTCCTTGTAAGTGGAAACGAAATAAGGGAGTACCATAGGTTAAAAGGATAGTCAAAAGCTGGTTGCTATGTGATTGAAGTTCCTTTGTTTGCATGGATAGGAGTTGGCAAATTCCTGTATGAGAAAAGTAAAGTTTTTTTAAAGTTGAAACCAAGAACAAGGAGTAACTAATTAACGATCGACTCCACGAAATAAATGTATATGATTTAAATTATGTGTTTTAACGTGCTCTACATTTTTTGTGTGGTAACTTTTTCTCCATCTCTTACGGTTTAGCAGTAATGCAAATTTTTATAAAATTCATCCAGAATAAAAAGGTATTCAGAGGCTATTCCCAGAAAATTCAGGATATATATTTTATTTGTCACATAAATATCTTTAATATATGATATTTTAATCAAAATCGTCAGAGACATTTTTAAGAAAATCAAAATTTTCAAAAAAAATTTCCATATAAAGGGTAGTTTGAGGTGGAGGGATTTTTCTCAAAATCTTCGTGTCGCATCCCTGGAAGTTACTAAACTTAAATACCAAATTTGGTATTTTACCGACTTTTTGTTTTTGAGTTATCGTGTTCACAGGCAGACGGACACACACACGGACCTTTTTCTGAAAATATTTTTCTTGAATACAGGGGGCCCTAAAACATATATTTTCGGTGAGATCTCGGTATCGAATTTTTGGGTGGAGTGCAATACCTTCTCTATACACTATGTACATAGTACATATAGTACATATAGAGAAAGTAAAAATGGAAGTGAAGTTTTATTTATGGACGCTGTTTAATTGCTGTAGTTCTCAGCGTGCCCTTCTATATTTGTCGTGAAAACCAGCTTAATTTTGCTCATAGGTCTTTTTATGAGGCTCGAGGCTCTTTTACGTGCCGTAAATCTACGATACGGTACCAATGGCTTTTTTTCACTTCGGAAGGAAGACAGGGTAAGGATTTTTACACCCGAAAAATCCATTGCTCTCCGCTGGGTTTTAACCCGCGATCTTGGTTATATGACGTTAATATGGAAACCATTACACCACGGTGGGGGACAGGCTTTGCGAAACAATTGAAATTTGTTTGCTTAATAGAATAAATAAAAATAGACGAAAAGAAATATTACTTCCCGTTTGAGAAAAGTTTGAATAGCTTAAAGATGAACCCAAAATCTGTAAAATTCAGTCAGAATAAAGTAGTCTTCAAAGGCTATTCCAGAAAATTCAAGACATTTATATTATATGTGAGGTAAATATCTTTAATATACGAGATTTTAATCGAAATCGTTAGAGCCATTTTTAAGAAAATAAAATTTTTCGAAATTTTTTCCATGTAAAGGGTAGTTTGGGGTGGGGAAAATTTCTTGAAAATCTTCGTGTCGTATTCTTGGAAGATACTAAACTTAAATACCAAGTTCGGTTTTTAACGGTCTTTTCATTTTTGTGCTATACTGCCCACACACACACACACACGGACATTTTTCTAAAAATGCTTGTCTTGGATTCAGGGGGTCTCAAAACATTTATCTCCGGTGAAATCTCGGTATCGAATTTTGGGTGCAATGCAATGTCTTGTCTATACACTATGTACATAGTACGTATAGACAAAGTAAAAAAAGAAGTATGTGATATAAAGTGTGTATTTTAATGACATCTGCATTTGTTTCTGCAGTACGTTTTTGTCTATTCTTAAGGTTTATCAGTAATACATAAGATATACACATGTCATCCAGAGTAAAGAGGCTTTCAGGAGCTATTCCCAGAAATGTCAAGATATATATTTCGATTGTCATGAAATATCTTAAGCAAAGGCATTTTAATCAAAATTGTTAGAAATGTTTTCGAAAAATATTGCATGTAAAGGGTAGTTAGGGTGGAGGGATTTTCTGGAAAGTCTTCGTTTTGCATCTTTAAAAGAAACTTAACTTAAATACCAGATTTGGTATTTAGCCGACTTTACGTTTCTGAGATGTGCTGCCCACACACACCCGCGCGAGCGCAAACACAGACAGACACACAGAAATAGACAAACAGACGGAAATTTTCTAAAAATAGCTAATATGGTTTTTTATTCAGGGGGTCTGAAAATACGTAACATCGGTGAAATCTCGGAATGTGCTTACGTGCTAGAGAAAGTAAAGGAGTAAGGAAGAATCCTTTGTTACAGATTATGCTTAAAGTTAAGTCTTCTATTAACTCTAGAATTATTTATGATGCTATTTGATGCTATCTGAATTTAATACGGTTGTTATAATTACAATTTTATTAATATATAAACTAAGTAAATTTAAGCTATCGGAATATAAATTGATACACTTATTTTTATTATCTAATATGATTTATACCAATACATGCTGTACAATCATAAGATTATAGCTCCCCGTTGATCAGTGGACTGAACATCAAGACCAACTGCAGTATAAGGTTAATTCAATGAGGTGTGTATGACAAGCTATTCTCGTCTGTCAATTGTTGGCTAAAGGCGGCCGTATATGTAGGTGTGTGTATCAATGTTAATGTGTATATATATTTCTATTATCCAAAAATGGGTGGTTTGTTATAACATTGGCTGCTCCTAAAATAACTTTTATATATATGAAATTGATGAAATTATTGAAATGATGCTCAAATGATCTCGGGGTCCATGGAGCTTAAAGCTACTCGACATTCGTCTTCTCAGGATAAGGGAAAACCCCGAATAAAAAAATCTTATCCGGGTAACTCACCCTAAGCGGGCTTTTATATTTTATTGTCCGGAAAATATTTGTTCTTGTTTCAGGTACGGAAGTTGAGTCCGTTATTTTATCTTTTTTTTTTTTATATCCGCTTCTTAATACAATTTTAGAATTAACATTATTGTGCATTAATTTTCTGCTTAAAATGCTAAGTAGTTTAAAGTAATCCCGATATGTTTTAATGCGGCATATAAATATTAGCTTGGCATGATCATCTTAGGTTATTAAAGCTATTATGTTCGTCTGTTTATAGTAAAATGTGTTTTTATAATATATTTTATTTATAAATTCTTGCGTTAATTTCATTTAGGTGTTAATTAATCTGTACAACTTGTGACTTTACAACTGTGTACAAGAAATATGATTAAAATTAAAAGTAGTTATACTTTTAAGGATTTTATAAAAATGTAGTTACCCCTGCATATGGTTTCCAATGGTGGAGTTTATCTCTGAAAGGTTTGTTGTCGTACTCAGCACACTGAGTCTCTCTGTAGCTTGGCTCCATCATATCACAAGGTGTGGTGTTGCATATGCGATAACGTTTTTTCTCACCTGTACAGTACCGGCCGTGGTTTTGAGGAACTGGGTTAGTACAGTCACGTTCGCTAACAGATACTCCAGCTCCGCAAGTCCTAGAACACTCCGTGTAGGATCCCCACTCAGCCCAACCACCATCCACCGCGGCCGGCCGTGAACCAATATCTACGCAGTGTCTCTCGAAACACCACATATTCTCTCCACATTTAGTGCCATCAGCAGGAGGACTGCCATACGTGCCACACTGCTCTTTTTCATTCATAGTACACCACAGTTTCTCACAAGTTTCTTTAGGCCCTCTCTTGCAAGACTTAGAGGTAGGTCCGAATTTCTGACGGCATTGCCATTCTATATCGTACATGGCACCTGGGGGCATATTTGGAAGCTTGAATGAGTGTTCTTGTGGCTCGTCTAACAGGCAGCTGCCCAAGTCACTTTCTGCAAGTTCAGTGATGAAGCCCCTGCTACAGCTAGACCATTTGTTTGTTGCTAGTTGCACATATGGGGACATGACATGCGCGAAAAGCTTCTCCGGGTCAGAGTAAGGTTCACATCCTGAGGCATCAATCTCATCATGTGCACATCCCATGACATGACCCACCTCATGGGTTACGACGACTCCCAGCGTAAGGCCATTGTCCTCGTTTATACAACAAGAGTGACTGGTATCACACGCCGTAGCCGTATTTGCAAGTCCTAGGAGGCCACACTCAGTTACGTTGTCGGAACAGATGTCATAGCGCGTAAGCAGAACAGCGATGTCATGGTGATTAGGATGCGAGATATCCTTAGGATTGACTTTGAATTGCCACTTACAGAAACTGGAGAGTGTAGATTCGGCATCTCTGTTGATGACCAGGTCTATTTCTTCTTCCTCTTTTTCGAGATACATGATGCGAACGACGACAAAGTCTATTAGATTTCCAACACTAGCATCATGGTAGAAATCATTAGCCATGTTCATGATGGTAAGAATGTAGTACTCACGATCGGGATTGTTGTGGTATTCGACGAAACGTTTATCCGCCACCACAAGTATCTCCAAATAGCGATGCTCACTGTGAACAGTTCGCTTTTCCTCTGGATGGCGCACTACCTGCCGAATACGATCTAAACGTCTCTCAACATCTCTTTTCAGAGAACTCTCTGGACCTATATGACGTGAATGTTCCTTCATTAAGCGCTCTCTCCACGCTCTTTCCCAGTCATCGCCGGTGCCGCAGTTTCTTTTGTGTCTAGCTTCTTGTGAATCCTCGTATACTATATGAAGATGTCGACCATCCGATTCTGGTAGGTGATCGGAGACAGGCTCTATGAAATGGCGACGTCCGTCACTGGTCTTGACATACCCTACCATACCCGATTGACAAACGGATATAGCCGCCCGACTTGTGTTTCTATTACCTCGGATCCAACCAGTGTAATGGCACTGCTCCGAGCTGGCAGGATGGATGTTCGTGTCCTGGAGAGATCCCCCTGAGCGCTTTTCCACCATCAAGCCTGGTGACATCAGCCCTCTGTTAGGATATAATTCAACCATGTACTCCTGTTCTCCGATAGCAAACCCATAGTGCACCCTATCATTTGAAATGTCTGTATTTCGTCTTTCCCTCACTCTCGCTATATCTCTTTTGTAGAAGTGAGGCAGGGAATATGAAAGGAATTTACCTTCAGGACTCAGCTTACTGGGCACCGTAACCTCATACTCTTTCACGTCCCTTGTAAATCTGCCGTTAAGGTGCTTTGTTTTCCAGCTGCCGTCGTCTATACTAAACATTTCTAAAATGGACATTGATTGAAATAGCGTCATAAACATAAGGAGAAACTCCGTCATATACATATTCTACATCCTTGTGTGAAAATAAACATCATAAGAAATGACTGACGTTTGAGAAACAAATGCATCTCGTATAAATTATTCCTCTATGGTAAAAATAAATGAAACACGATACGTATTGAAACATCAATCTTGGAAATATATATTTCTCAATGGGATTATTAATAATTATATACTATTTCTCTATGGATTCTCTGTATATTAGCTTACCTAAGTACGTTCAGAAAATATTCCAAACACTTTAAATATCTAAGGAACTAATAATTAACACTCAAAATAGTTTTATTTTGACCCATTACTTATGCAAGGTATATTGCTGTATTTTAAAAGATCGAAGAAGCAAAATACAAAACGCTATACACTTATATAAATATGTCAATATGTAAATATCGATATGCTTTAAAATAAATTGACAAATATTTTACATCGGTATGGGTTAAGAGACATGCCTCAAAATGGTTTCAAAACCGCTTATGAAACAGGTTAAAACACATTGTATTTACATTTACTAATTGTTATTGCCACAGTTATATTAAATATTGCAACACCTTGTATACTTTTATATATTGCAGTATAAGCCATCTGATATTTTGCGTAATCTAGTCGAACATCAGTGAAATTTTCCAAAAAATTGAGAAAAATGAAAAACGTTTTTTTACATAATAAATAATATGAATTTTAAACTTTCCTCTCAGAAGTAAATTAAAGAAAATGCACGCACTTTTTCAAAATAATGCTCCAACTTTGAGAAATAAATTATTAAATTTTGGAAAATCAAGAGATTTAGGAGTTAGGTACAGCATTAATCATTTTTCTACAATAATTAGGTTAATGTTAAAAAAATATGATAGGATGGATCTATTTATATACGCATTTACTGTACACATCAAGTTTTTTATCTTAAAATATGGCTCATTTTTGTTACAACGAGCAATTTAGACAATAAAAAATTACTTTATTAATTTATTCCTCCATGGTAACAACTAACCTTGTGTTTTCTGTGATAGTGCACACTAAAACAGGGAGGAATACATTTTTCTCCATTCAAAAAGCAACCAAGGAATTAGATGTGGTTTACTCGTCTGTGACACGTAAAGTCTTCGTAATCATTTTCATATGATTGATTTTTAATCTTGCACTTTGAAATTCAAATATTTTTAGAAACCATATAAGTTCTGCTACTTATCCAATTTTAATGGTAAAATGAAATATTTATATATCTATAGATGCCCTATCAATTGAAATATTCAAATAAAGGCAAATTTGTGAGTTAAAATACACCTCGTATTATACAAGCAATTTTTTTGTATTAAAACACTGACTCTAACACAGAAGATATAATCCACAGAAATAAAATCCCAACTCCAAACTACTCTTTTCAAGAAACAAATTGCAAACATTTTGATTTTTCAAAATACCGTATATTATTTGAATAACATACGATATATAATATATATAATGTATAAAATAACATACATAATATGTATCTTGATTTTCCTGGGGATAGCCTCTGAAGTCATCTTCATTTTGAACGACTTTTACAAAATGGATAAACTATAAGGGATAGATAAAAACAACTGCAATGTAGATCTCGTCAAAAAACATATTTTATATGCTTAACTTTTTTGTTGTACATCTAACCGTTTCCGAGATATTCCTTGTTATTGGATTCAAGTTAAAGATACTTACCTTTCTCAAAATTTACACTTATTCTTATTGTCAAATACTTACACTTTTCTCAAAAAATTTGTCCATGTTTCTTTTGTTTTACCTCGAGCGTCGCCCTCCGGGGTGTAATGGTTACCATGCTAACTTCATATACCCAAGGTCGAGGGTTCAAACTCGGCGGAGAACGATGGATTTTTTCGGATGCAAAAACTGCTGAGAACCACGGTAGTTAAAGAGCGTCCATAAATAACACGCCATTTACATTTCCGAGCCATGCAAAGAAGCGAATTTCAATAGCAATCACATAGAGACAAATTTTGAAGCATTTGACTAATTCTTTAGCGTAGTATATTCCCTTAATCCCCTTCTACTTATAAGGAAGTAAGTAATAAGACCATATTGCTAATGTTTATCTCGATTAGTATGGTGTAGAAAGAAGAATAATCTGTTCTAAGAAGTTTGTAGAATGGCTAGAGAAAGTCATGTGGATGGAACACATCAGATTTATCTTTTTGCAACAATTTCTATCTACATAAACTATTTTCTAGCCATCTTGGAATTATAAAAACAAAACTGATGAGTTGTATTCACATGACTTTCTCTACTTAGTTTTCTACAAACCATTCTTACAAAGATATTTTTAAAAGACGCTTCCATGTTTGTGAAGATACATGACCACAAGGAAAATTGAAAAGCAACTTAGAACTTAAATATGTATTTCAAAATTCCAAAAGCAACAAATAATATTTACAAAACAATTAAGGCCACAAAAATTGTTTGACATACATTGTGTGCCTTAAAAGATCTACATTTTTATGTTGCAATATTTGTCTGTTTATTGCGATTTACGAATTACACAAAAATAATTCAGAGTTGAGACATATATTTTATTTTGTAATACATGTCTTGAGCATATAGTGTGCTAGTTAAATGGTTAAGGACATTTTAAAGAAAATAATTCATTGGGAAATATACCACGTAAAGTTTTTTTTTTTGTGGTAGAGGTCATGTTGCATTTAAACTCCAAGTTTTGTATTTAATCGACTTTTTTTTGGAGTTGTGCTTTTCACATACATATGGATAATGCTGTTATTTGCGGAAATCTCAGCATTGGGAATGGATTAACTCCTCTACTTACCTTAGGTAAATAGTAGAGAAAATAAAATATCACGTTTTCTCTATATTTTTTACAATGAAGAAGTTCATAATAGAGCGATAAAAGATTCTAAGACTTCCAGATATCACTTAATAAAATATATTATTTGAATTAAAGTCACTAGGGATATTGTATTACAAAGTGTCCTATAAGGTTAGTAAACTACATTTTGAAAAATTGATATAAGAAGTTGATATTCTTAGCCAAAGAGGCCGGCTGTCATTCCGAAGATAATAATGAATATCACAATTTCTATAAAAGAGAACACATGGGCATTAGCCAATAGAAACTCGGCTCTATGTTTTACACACAGTAAGCATTTGGTACAAACTAAGACGGCAAAAAAAAAAAAAAAAAAATCTACAGTGTAGGATTAATTAAACCCAACATATTACGTTTAGGGATAACTTCTATGAGTGCCCAAAACATCAAAGAGGTAATTAAAGATAATGGACGTGTATCTTGATCTTCAAGGTATTTGTATCCAATATCGTTAATCACTGGAGTAAACATCTAAGCATCCTTTTCAAGAACGACTCCGAGCCCCTCCTAATTTTGTGAAGACAAAAGGAACAACTGAAGAGCTGCACTTTAGGCTGTTATATTACATTCCAAGATTTTCGAGCCGCTGTTGTTTATTGTTATATTACTTTTGGAAACTGTTCTTTCAATCTTTATGTTAATCGATTTTAGCGTCTGCAAAAATAGTTTAATTATATATTACGTTATGCGTAAAGGGGGACTTAGAAGTTAAAAATTATAGATAAATATTTAAAAGAAAACTTCTATATTCCATACTTTTTACTTTCTCTATACACACTATGTACATAGTGTTAAGAGAAGGTATTGTATTGCACCCAAAAATTCGATACCGAGATTTTACCGGAAATAAATGTTTTAGGGTCTTCTTTATCTTTATCTAAAAAAACATTTTCGGAAAAAGGTCTGTTTGTGTGTGTATGTGTGTCCGTGTGTCTGTGAACACGATAACTCAAAAACGAAAAGTCGGTAAAATACCAAACTTGGTATTTAGGTTTAGTATCTTCCAGGGATGCGACACGAAGATTTTGAGAAAAATCCCCCCCCCAAACCTTTACATGGAACTTTTTTTCGAAAATTCTGATTTTCTCAAAAATGGCTCTAGCAATTTTGATTAAAATTTCGTATATTAAAGATATTTACCTGACAAATACAATGTATATCGTGCATTTTCTGGGAATAGTCTCTGAAGAGTACTTTATTCTGGATGAATTTTACTGAATTTTGAATAACTGCTAAACCGTAAGAGATCGACAAAAACTTACTATATGAAAAATGTAGATCACGTTAAAACACACAATTTATGTTATATACCTTTTTTTCGTGGAGTTCATCCTTTTTGAGAGATTCCTTGTTTTCGGTTTCTGCTTTGAAAAATTTATACTTTTCTCATACAGGAATGGGTCAACTGCTGACCATACGAACAAAGGAACTTCAGTTACATAGCAACCAGCTTTTGAATATCACTTTAACCTATAGTACTCTCTTATTTCGCTTCTACTTACAAGGAAGCAAGTAATAAGACTATTTCTGCTATTTTTTTCTGATTAGGTTGAAGTACATTTTATTGTCAGGTAAATATCTTTAATATACGATATTTTAATCAAAACTGTTAGAGCTATTTTTGAGAAAATAAAAATTTTCGAAAAAAGTTCCATGTAGAGGGTGGTTTTAGATGGTTTTTTTTCTCAAACTCTTTGTGACGCATCCCTGGAAGATGCTAAACTTAAATACGAAGTTTCGGTATTTACCGACTTTTCGTTTATCATGTTCGCAGACACACGGACACTGATATACGGACACATGGAGACACATTCACACGGACCTTTTTTCTGAAAATACTTTTTTAGGATACAGAGACCCTAAAACATATATTTCCGGTGAAATTTCGGTATCGACTTTTTTTGGTGGAGTGCAATACCTTCTCTATTCACTCTGTACATAGTACGTGTAGAGAAAGTAAAAACGTATACTTTTCTCATACAGGAATTTGTCAACTCCTATCCATACAATCAAAGGAACTTCAGTCATATAGCAACCAGCTTTTGTCTATCATCTTGGCCTATGGTACTCTATTATTTTGTTTCTACTTCGCAAATAATAAGATTATTTCTGCTATTTTTTCTCGATTAGCATGAAGTAATAGAAACATAAGCTTTCTAGCAATAATTTGTTCCAGAGATTTAGAAAAAGTCATGTGAATAGAACACAGATTTTTTGCTTCTGGTATGTCTGATACAGAGCGTAGTCAGCGCCGTGAGGTCTCTTTGGGACCAAATTGAGGAGCTACTTGATGGAGAATCAGGGCCGCTGGTGTCATAAACTTCATGTAAGTGACAGGGTGGGTGAGGTGGCGGAGGGTGCATGCTAGCCACTTACCATCCCTGTCACTGCAGTTGTTGACGATATCCTGTAGTGCTGGATAGGTCTCCCGCGCCGTAAGCAACCACGCTACCACCGCGCCCTCCGTGGTGTAATGGTTACCGTGCTGACTTCATATACCCAAAGTCGCGGGTTCAAACCCGGCGGAGGACGATGCATTTTTTCGGGTGTAAAAATCCTTAGCATGGCTTCCTTCGGAAGGGAAGTAAAGGCGTTGGTCCCGTGACGTAGATTTACGGCACGAAAAAGAACCTCAAGCCTGAGCAAAATTAAGCGGTCTTTCACGCCCAATATGGAATGAGACGCTGAGAACCACAGCAGTTAAAGAGCGTCCATAAATAACACGCCATTTCCATTTACCGCGCTAAGGAGACGACCGATAAGAAAAATAAGTCAAAATGTGTTATCAGCGAGAAATTACCTTGTGATTGACGTTCTGCTGACACGTGGCTGCCTCGGTGCGCTGTTGCCCTATTTACTCGCTGTCCGTCTTCAGCGACAAACGTTCCACTGCTTCCTCTAAAATGCCTTCTTCTCTCCATGCCTACCTCTCGTACGTTGAACTATTTTGCCCCATTTATCATAGTTACCCCATCCATTCCTTTCCACATTGGGTCCTGTATTTCACTAAACGGAAAAGTTTTATTATTTCAGCTAAAGTAACCTCGACTTACTTATCACGGATGTAAGACATTTTGAAATTACAGTGTCACTCGTGATATTTCTAGAATGAGAACAGGAGCAATGTCCGCGATATATAAACGTAGTAACGATTGTAAATGTAAATCCTTACGATCACTATGTGTAACACAACTGAACTTTTCACAGTATGCAATCAAACAATCAGAAGCATGAGAACGCGCGCGTAAATTTCCACTGAACCACGAAAGTGTTGCAACGCCGATGACGTCACGTCTCGGGTGGTTATGTATTCTTACACTGTGATTGGTCAGCAACCTGACGAGCCCCTGCCAGCAGACGACACACCCCACAGGTGCCAATCACAAGGACATTTCTCACCGATAATAATCATATCATGTCTTAATCAGTAAATAGTTCTGAGAAAATATGTTTATATCTACCATATGGTCGTTCCATCTATTTAAAAGTCATTAATTGGCTTTTAATATTCTCTCTTTATTTACTTTTATTAAACATAATTAACATACGTACATAATATTACAATAATGACTAACCCAGTGCACAGATCAGCAGAATGTTACACTATGACCAGATTACTCAGCTTAATGAACACGGTACACAGTTGAGGTTCAGCGGCTCCTTGATGGCTACGGTATTCACTCCAGATGCAGTTGATGCAAGTCAGAAACACAATGCCCTTGCTCCCAGTTTTGCTTTGTACCTAAGGCAACAGAGAGACTAATGTGTGAATGGAATTTCACTTTGTATAATACAAGGTTCTCATTTATTTTCTGACCTCAGCGAGTGTGGATTTGAACACAATGAAGCCATAGCCTTTTGACAAGGTATATTTGCTAGATAGGGTTTCTGAGGTTCCGAAGAAACTTGTAAATAGCACATTTTCGTTGATAAAAGACATATGCTTTACCTTCTCTATTTGGTTTGTACACAGTAGGTAGAGAAGATATTGTATTCCACCCAAAAATGTATGCCAAGGTTTTACCATAAATACATGCTTTGAGGATAAATGAATCAAAACAAGTAGAAGAAGTTCTGCGTGTGTCTCTGTGTGGATAGTATAGCTCAAAACTAAAAATCTGATTTGTTCCATTCACATGACTTTCTCTACATCGGTGTAACAAATTATTGTTAAAAATCCTACTCTTCTATGTACTTTATAATAATCGAGATAAATATTAACTTAAATTGACTTATTTACTTGCTTCCTTGTAAGTAGAAGGTAAATAACGGAATCCACTAGGCTAAATCGTAGTCAACATTTTTAAAAGCCGGTTGCTATGTGGATGAAATCCGCTTCTATACAGGGCCAGGAGTTTACAGCTTTCCGTGTGAGAAAAGTTCAAGATTTTTAAATCTGAAGCAAATAACAAGGAATATCTCAGAAATGGTCGACTGCACGAGAAAAACGTATATGACGTAAATTATGAGTTATAATGTGCTCTACGTTTTTCTCTCTTACGGTTTACCAGTTACCCAAAATTCATTCAGAATAAAGAGATTATTTCCAGTAATTTCAAGATATGCATTTTATTTGCCATATAAATATGGGTAATATACGGCGTTTTAATCAAAATCATTAGAGCCATTTTTGAGAGAGTCAAAATTTTCGATATTTTTTTCATGTAAAGAATACTTTGAGGTGGGAGGAATTTTGCCAAAATCTTCGTGTCGTATTCCTTGAATATGTTAAACTTACGGACCTTTTTCCAAAAATATCTTTTTTTGGATACAGGGAGCCTAAAACATTTATTTCTGATGAAATCTCGATAGCGAATTTTTGGGTGGAATGCAATACCTTGTCTATACACTATGTACATTTTACGTGTAGAGAAAGTAAAAATTGGTTAAATACCATACTGCTATTTTCGTTCAATATCTTCCACGAATGTGACACCAAAAATCTCAAGAAATCTTGCCACCTCAAAATATAATATACATGGAAAACATGATCAAGAATTTTAATTTTCTCAAAATTGACCAACGACTTTGATTAAAATTCCGTATGTTAATGGTATTTACGTGACAAAATGTTAATCTTGAATTTTCTTGGAGTAACTTCTGAAGATCTCTTCATTCTCAATGAGTTTTGCATAACTTATAAACCGTAAGAGATAAAGAAAACTTATTACACAACAGATGTAAATCTCGTTAAAAACACAATTTATTATCATAAATATTTTTATGGAGTTAACCATTTCCAAAATATTCCTTGTTATTGGTTTCAGTTGTAAACTACTACAAAGTTTTCTCATACGGAATGTGTAATTTCTGATTCTTTCGTTTAAATATTTGCCAGACAAAGAAACCGAATTTCAATCATATAGCAAATAGATTTTAAAAAAATTTAATATAGCTTTAACCTAGCGCACTCCCTATTTCCCCCTACGTATACAAAACTAAAATAAGATCATTTATGCTAGTCTTACCTTGATTAGCATGAATAGACAGAAGAATAAGATTTTATAAAAATAGTTTGTTATAGAATATGTAGAAAAAAATCATGTGAATGGAGTAGGGCAGATTTTTTCTGTTATAAAGTTTGACCGAATTTTTGTTTTTGAGTTATCGTGTTCACAGACACATGGGCCTTTTTATAAAAATGTTTTTGGTTACAGGGGACCCTATAACGTGTATTTCCGATGAAATCTCGGTATAATTTTTGTGGAGTGCAATATCTATTCTACCTAAGTACCATGCACTATATAGAGCAAGTAAAATTTAGGAATTTATAGTTACGACACTTTAAAAGCTATGATTTGATAACAATATGATTAAATAAATACTGTTAAATTGATAATTTAATTGAAACATGAACATAAAAACCTGAAATACTATCCAACAACAATATCATGCAATCATCATAAGGAACTCTTCCAAAGAAAGCACATGCTTAAAGTTTCCCCATACTGAGCGAGGTAGCTCCGCAGTAATCTATGAAGTTTACATTCGGGTCAATTCCCATGGACACCCTGGCCTTGATAAAGTATAATTATTTAAATATTAAAAACAATAGCAAATAATATCTCCTAAATCTTAATGCACAAAAATGTCATTGATACAAATTATTTGTTACTGGTTACAATTCATTTAAACAGAGAGAACCAGAAATTGCAGTATGTAGGTACATTTTATTTGTCATGAAAATTCAATAAACTGTATTTTTATCAAACTCAGTAGTGATTTTGGAGAAAATCAAGACATGAAAAATGTCTAATATAAAGGGTAGTTTCCTGTAGTATTCTTGGACATTTAAACTTAAATACTATGTTGATATTTAACCGAATTTTCGTTTTTGAGATATAGTGTCCCTACACACATACTTTAAATAGAAACGTTTTATGAAAGTGCTTTTTTGGACTCAAGGAGTCTCAACGTGTGTAGCCGGTGAAGTCCTCGTTAACAAATTATTGGGTTGAATGCAATATCTACCCCCTCTGCTTACTATAGGCAAGTAGCAGAGATGATGATAATCTACCACCACCACCACCACCACCACCGCCGCCGCTGCCGCTGCTAGTAATAATAATAATAATAATAATAATAATAATAATAATAATAATAATAATAATAATCGAAGTTCCTCTAGTCGGTAAAGGAATGTTGGGGTGATTTTCTCCCGTCAGTTTTCTTCCTTTCATACTTTCTTTCTTAAGGTTATCTCGGTTCACGATTTCCTCTCCCTTATTCCCGTTCATTACGTTTCTTTTTCAGGGTGCTTTCAGGTTTCGCGTGGCTCAGATGCTTGCTTAGAAGAAAAGTGATTTCAATGAACATCAGAGGGCTACCTGGTTTCATGGGTCGTTAATCGTCCTCTCTGAACAGCTACGGCATTGGGTTGGGCCAAACTGGAATTTCTAGGGACTTCCGCGTGTCTCTGTGACCTACTTGACTGTGGCCTACAATTTTATATGGCTCTTTCACTTCCTCCTTCCTCCTGAGGAGTAGCAACCATAAAGGATCTGTGTGCATGTCACGGTGTGCGAGATGTACACCGTACATCCTGCCCTGCCCTACCCTATCCTAACCTGTCTGTCTTTTACGCCTTTGGGCTGAAGGTTATCTTCTCAATAAAATACCAAATATACTCTGTGATATTGAAACGAAACTGACTTATGGTGAGATGACAACGAAGACCCACCATCCCACAATAACTTATACCTAGCCTATATCCGCTCAGAAGATCAGTGCTGTTGAATGGCGAATGAACTATCTACCTATAGGTGGAGAAAGTGTTGTATTCCACACAAAAATTTGATAGCAGCATTTGACCATAAATGCAAGTTTTGAGAACCCTAAAATAAAATAATTTTTAGAAAAAGGTTTCCATGCGAGCGCGCGCGTGCGCGTGTATGGTATGTGTGGACAGTATAGTTAAAAAACGAAACATCCGCTAAATACCAGACTTGGCATTTAAGCTTAGTATTTTTCAAGTATGCAGCACGAAGATTTTCAGGAAAATTCCCCAATCCCAGCTACCCTTTATATTAAAACATTTCGATAATTTTGTTTTTCTCAAAAACGACTCTAACAAGTTTGGTTAAAATAACATATATCGACGACATTTACACAGCAAATAAAATGTATATCTTGAATCTTTTGGGAATAATCTCTAAAGACCTTATTTTGGATCATTATTGTATAACTAGTAAACTGAAACATCTTACTACATAAGAAAACGTAGATCCTGTTAAAACACGCAGTTTATGTCATGCATCTTTTGTAGAGTTGATTATTTTTGAGAAGTTCTTTGTCATTGGTTTCACTTTTAAACTATTTAAACTTTTCTCAAACGAAAAGTCATCTTTCATTTCATCGCTTTTGTTTTACTCCTAGCCGTGAAGGACACCCGAACTACAATTGTTTCCCATAGCGATCAGCTTTTAAAAGGCTTGACTATCGCTTTAGTATTCCCTTATTTCCTTTCACTTACAAGTAAGCAATAATAAAATAATTTCTGCTAAAATTTATCTCGATTAGCAAGATGTATAAAAAGAACAACATTTTGTAAAAATAGACTGTATGTGGAACAGGCAAAGAAAGGCATGTGAATGAAACATATACATTTTTTTGATAGATATAGTCAGACTGAAAAACTCAATGCCATAGCCGGGATTTGAATCACGGATCTCCCGGTCTCTAACCGGTTGCATTGCATTTCTCAACTGACTCACATATTTCCCGGTAAACCGCACAAGGTGATCTCAAATTATTTTGAGATGACACTCCAATGGCCACTTACAATGTTGAAAGTACCAGGATTCATAGATTTAGCCAACTATTATGGATACTTATGATCATTTTAATAGTTTTCTCACAGAAACCATGTGCAGGACAGGAGTGGGATAGATGGAGTCAGACTGAGAAATTCAATGCTATGCCGGCATGTAGCTCAGTGTAGAGCAATCGACTAGAGACCGGGAGATCCGTGGTTCAAATCCTGGCTATGACATTGAATCTTTCAGTCTGACTCTATCTATCCAAATTCTGTGCTGCACACGGTTTCTGTGAGAAAACAATTAAAATTATCTAATCAGATTTTTGTTTTTAGTCTTAAGTAGCAAAAGTATGCAATCGAACAAAAAATTCCCTGCTGCAGTTTACCAAATGACAATGATATCGTTAAACAGAAGATCTCGTTAATATTGATGATGATTAAAACCACACAAGTGAGCTTAACACTTAGTTCTCACAGAATTTTAATTTAGTTCAGTGTACATGAACCGTTACACAATTAGATGCAGAGGTTAGAGGGCGCATAACCCTTGTTAATAGAGCTCATCAGGATAGGGGGTAGAAGATTAGCTTAGCTGTACTAACAACTTGCCCTCATTATCACAGCTGGGAATCAATACCATCTAGTTAGGACTCTGAGCAGCCTTACAAAATGGGTCATGCCATATGAAATCGGATAGTGGCAAACCTCCATTGTTTACTTTAAATTTACATTTCGTGCGCTTATAAGGACTGAAGATAATTAGGTTCCTGTAAAAAATTAGCACTTAAGCTATCAGTATAACACATTACTGAAAATGTTACTTTAAGTTACTTAACTAAATTCTCCTGGTATGTAAGTCTATTAGGTGGCACATCAGCGGCGCATTTTGAATGTGCAGATAACCCTACAAGAGTTATAAGAATTACAAAACTCCACGGGGTGATTTCAAGTCAGTAGCGATATAAGCGAGAGCGACCTACGTTCTTCTTCTCTCGTATATCAGCGCAAACGGTAAAGGAATCATGCTCATTGAAAGTTAATTCCTAGACTTGTACTAAAAGTCTGTGATGATCAAGAACAATGTAAACATACCGAAAAGGTTATTAACGTATTTTTCCCTTCAGTAACAGCGATTTTATATTTGAGAGAATCAGAATAAAGAACCTGGAATGCCGGATTAGACCATGAGAGTGAGAAATAAAATAATATAAAATGAAGGCGAAATGAATCAAAGGAAAAGTGATGATCGAGCAGTTGGTGGAGTGAATGGTGGGGGAAACGAGAAAACTCGGAGAAACTACTTGGTCACAGCGCCAACCTTGAATACATTTATAGGACATAAATTGTTATTATTTTGTATTATTATCGTTAGTATTATTATATTCAATTAGTTTTAATTAGAAAGGCGACACGCGAGATGGTTTTTAATTGCACTTCAAAGTCCCTTATCATTAGATTTACTGGCATGCAAAAGAAATCCCGCGGGACGATATTACGGCACATTGGTAGAGTTGCTATGCTCCAGAAAATTGAAAGCGTCGTTAACAATTAAACAACGTTTTTGAGGTAATTGATGTTCATTTTAAAAAGAGCAAATAAGACGACGTTACTAATTTCCATATGATGATACTGATTAAACGGTTTAGGATCACTGATGCACCATATATGTACATTTTGAACATTATTTTTTCAGTAATTCTACCTATCGCAGCATCCTCCAACATTTGAGTGTGGTGATAAAAACAAAAACATATTTACTTTAAATTAAACATTGAAATAAAAAGTAAATTAATTAATAAATAAATACAACTGATGTGGGGAACTCAAAATTACTTTTTCAGTTTTATAAAAAACTATTCTTACAAACAGATATTCTTATATCTACGAGTACTTCATGTTAATTTAGATAAACATTTGCAGAAACGTTTATTATTTCTTTGTAGATATAATGGGGTTTGGAGAGGAATGGGGACATTTATACGGAATGACACTTCAACGGAGAGACTGAAGCCTTTTTACTTTCTCTAGCCCCGTATGTACAATGTACATAGGGATAGAGAAGTATTGTATTCCACCCAAAAATTCGATGTCGAGATTTCACCGGAAATACATGTTTTAGGATCCCCTGAATAAAAAAAAAGCATTTCCAGAAAAAGGTCCGTGTGTGTGTGTGTGTGTGTGTCCGTACGTCTGTGGACACGATAACTCAAAAGACGAAAAGTAGCTAAAATACCAAACTTGGTATTTAAGTTGAATATCTTCCAGGGATGCAACACGAAGATTTTGAGAAAAATCCCCCCACCCCAAACTACCCTTTACATGGAACTTTTATTCGAAAATTTTGATTTTCTTAAAAATGGGTAACAATTTTGATTAAAATATCGTATATTAAAGATATTTACCTGAAAAATAAAATGTATATCTTGAATTTTCTGGGAATAGCTTCTAAAGACCTGTTTATTCTGGATGAATTTTGCTTAATTTGGCATAACTAGTAAACCGTAAGAGATAGACAAATCCTTACTTTACAAAAAATGTAGGCCTTGTTAAAATACACAACTTACGTCATATACATTTTTTTCGTGGAGCTTACTGTTTTCGAGGTATTCATTGTTATTAGTTTCAGTTGTGAAGTACTCATACTTTTCTCAGACGGGAGTGTCCGTTTTTCTTTTGTACTACTCCTGGCGAAGAAAAGGAACGATTTGTAATGACAATCGCATAACGACAGCTTTTAAAACATTTGACTATCGATTTACCCTAGTGTATTCCCTTATTTTCTTCCTACTTATAAGAAACTAAGTAATAAGAACATTGTGCTGAATACCTCGATTAGCAAGGTGCAGAAAGAAGAATAATCTTATGTAAGAAGTTTGTAGAACAGCTAGAGGAGTCATGTGAGTAACACATCAGAGTTTTCTCTACCTGGTGAGTCAAAAAGTGGAATGCTGTACAGAATAACCACTAATAATTGTTGGTAAGAGTTTTTAATGGAAATTGGCAGGTATATTACGGATACCCATGTATAACATCTAATTTAAGGGGACCAACCTACGAAAAATTCAATTACATTACATTCATTTTTAATCACATACCTCCATTGCTATATGTAACAAAACTTCATATTTTCATTCCGAGAATATCACTTTAAAAGTTATTGGATGGTTTCAAGTTAATTAAATACTAATGTAGAAAAGGAATGATAAATTTTTCGTTCATACTTTTTCATTATTTTTGTGGATTAATTAATTTTGTTAATACAAATATATAGTTAATGGTATATATTTATAGTTGTTATTTATTAAGGTATTAATGTTCTCTAGTAGAAACATCAAACTGATTGGTTGAAATGTTTACCACAAGAAGCATTTTGAACTTTTACATTCATTGGATATGCATTTAAAGAAAGACGCCATTTAATATACGATATTTGATGCATTTGCGTCAAAATCTCAAAATTAGTTACATATAACAATGGAGGTATGTGATTAAAAATGAATGTAATTACTACAAACATCGAATTTGAATTTTTCATAGCTTGGTCCCCTTAAATTAGATGTTATACATTTAAGATCTATATTGTTTAGTCCTTTTTCGTCTATAATTTAGCATTTAACAAGATCATATAGCATTCTTTCCGAAAGATGTAGACTTCTCAGACTACTCGCAGAACATTAAATACCTATATCCATTTTATTTTTCATAAAAATATCTTTAATATGCGGCATTTTAATTAAATAGTTATCGCTAGTTACCCGAAAATTTCGAAAAATCTTCCATGAAAGGGGAAGTTTGAGGTGCGAGAGCTTGTTGAAAATCTTCGTGGAGCATCTTTGGAAGATACAGAACTTAAATATATCAGATTTGATATTTAACAGATTTTTCGTGTGAGTTAAGCTATTCACAGACACATACACAGATAAAATACATATAGACCTTGTGTTAAATACTTGTTTTATTCAAGGAGTCTCAAATCTTGGTATCTAATATTTTGGTGGAATGTAACACTTCCTCTTCTTACTATACGTAGCATAAAAAGTAAAAAGCCACTTTCCATCGAGAAAACGGAATCAATAACAAGGAATTTCGCGGAATGCTTAATTCCACAACAAAATTATTTGATATACATTGTTTGCTTTAACGAGAGCTACATTTTGTTTTAGTAAGTTTTTCTCTCTCTCTTATGGTTCACCAGTTATGCAAAAATAATTCGGAATAAAGGGATTTTGGAGAAATGTTAAGATATACATTTAAACATTCATAAACGTATCTTGGGCGGCGCCGCGGCCGAATGGTTGGACCCTTCGCCTCTCATCTAGGCGGTCGGGGTTCGATCCCAGGGATGTGGGATTTTTGGTGGACAAAGTGGCATCTGGGCGGCTTTTCTCCGAGTTCTTTAGTCCCCTTCCCCTTGATTCCACCAATTTCTTTGTAATCGCCTTTCCTGTCATCCAGTTCACCGTCATTTCATATCATCCACTTCCTCACTTTCATACAAGGCAAGGGGCTGATCACCCATCCTGGCTTCTATCTGATCTAAGACCACTGCTTCTCAGTAGGTATCTGACCCCAGGCACTGGCTTATAAGTTCTGGGGGTAATTCCTGCATACTAGGAAGAAAGAAAAATAAATGAGTCTTAAACATGTTATGGTATTTTAATCAAAAGTGACACAATTGGGAGTGTCGAAACATTTGAAATGTTATAGGTACATAGTTCGGAGTGACTGAATACCCGGTTTGGTTTTAAGTTTTTTTTTTGTTAACCTATTCAGAGACAAATAATCAGATAATGCACTCTCTCTCTCTCTCTCTCTCTCTATTCTCTCTGTCTCTGTCTCTCTGTCTCTCTCTCGCACACATACACATGGACATTTTTCTAAAAATGTTCTATTTTGTCATTTAATTTTGCGTTGCAAAGCAATAATTTCTGCTGTATATAAGCAGAAGAGAAAGTAAAAAGGGGTCTGTGAATTTCTCCACAGTAAGCTCTTGCCGAACTATAAAATCTTATCCTTCTACTCTTAATGATCATGCTTTCTTTATATAACCATTGAAATTCGCTTCTTTGCGTGGGCAGGAGTTCCTGTATTAGAAAATATGTATTTAAAACAGAAAATAATAACCAGGAATATCTCGAAAACGGTCAACTTCATGAAAAATATTATAAGATATAAATTGTGTGTTTTAAGTAGATCTATATTTTTTGTTTAGTAAGTTTTTGTCTATCTTTTACGGTATACCAGTTATGCAAAATTCAAAAAAAATCATCCAGAATAAAGAGTCTTTAGAGGCTATTCCCAGAAATTCAAGATATAAATGTTATATGTCATGTAAGGATCTTAAATATAAGAGATTTTAATCAAAATCGTTAGAGCCTTTTTTTTTTTTGAGAAAACTAAAATGCTCGATTTTTTCCATGTAAAGGGTAGTTGGGGATCAAGGGATTTTCTTGAAACCTTCAGGTCGCAACTACTAAACTTAAATATCAAGTTCGGTATTTGACAGACTTTTCGCTTTTGAGCTATGCTGCCCACAGACTCTTTGTCTCTCTCTCTCTCTCGCCGCTCTCTTTTTCTCACATACACAGATACGAACGGATATTTTTCTAAAAATACTTTTTTTTTGGATCCAGGGAGTCCCAAAACACGTATTTTCGGCAAAATCTTGGTATTCAAATTTTTGAGTGCAATACAATACCTTCTCTGTACATTACGTACATAGTACGTGTAGAGAAAGTAAAAATGCATGTTTAGCAACGGTCAACGTGGCAACTTTATATGTTTCAGCACATTTACTAATGAGGCTTTTATGTCAAAAATCATTTGAAGATACTAACACAGTAAACAGGCCACAGAGTCACGCGGAAATCCCTATCTTTCTGACTAATAGTTTTTCAGTTCGGCGCCAGGAGCGCCACACAGTCGCCAATACCACAGGTTGCAGATGTCGGCAAGGCAACCGTCCCCGACCCTTGAGGACAGGGATCACAAACCACCCCCAATGCCGAGAACGGCATTCATAAACCGCATGCATCCGCGCATCACCTGCCAGAGGCCCGCGCACGCACACACGCAACACACACCTGAATGAAAAGGAAAGGACATGAAAGGGATGAGGGAAATACAATAGTGTAGAATAAGCATCCAGCATTCGCCTAAGCGACTAAGATAAATCACGAGAAACCCCAAAATACAGTGTGCGGTGGCCGGGGTCCAACCCGCGACCTCCCGAATACGAGTAGTACATGTTAATGTGGCGCCATCAACCAAGGTCCCTAGCAATAACGCACCAAAAATTGAGTTTTATTTATGGACGCTCTATAACTGCTGTGGCTCTCAGTGTCCTATTTCTGTATTAGGAATGAAAGATTACTTAATTTTGTTCATAGATTCTCAGGCTTGAGATTCTTTTACATGCCATAAATCTACTTGCCTTCCGAAGGAAGCCAACTAAGTATTTTTACGCTCGAAAAAAAATCCAGTACCTTCTGGCGGGTTTGAACCCGCGAATTTGAGAATTACGGGCTAGCATGTTACCCTAGACCACGGAGGACGAATAGCGCAACAAGGATTCAGCAATGGATAAAGTCTATTTAAATTATGCGGTGAATATCACTAAGAGAACTAATATGCTACTCTACCAACATCTGAATAAAAAACAGCTCTTCGTTAGAAAGAACAACGCGAAATTAAACAGAACGCCAGAACATGATATCCATGGCAGAAACTGAGACGCACCAAGTTAACCCATTCCCATCTACTGAATAAAACAGCCCAACCTGAATGCAACATTTGCCACACTACCATCACTGTACGCCACTCCCTCTCAGAGTGTCCTCAGTATCAACAGCAGCGAGCAGAATGCAATCTACCAGTCATCCAAGAACCTCTCAACAAACCATCACACAGCAAAGTACTGCTTAAATACTTAAAACTAACAAACCTGTATAATGAAATATGTTATTTAAATGTATGAAATTGTATTTACCAATGTAAATTGATTTTACTCATCAAAATGGCACCGTTAAAACATGTTGTCGCGATATGACTACTTTATTGTAAGTTAAAGCGATATAAACGTCTAGAAACAAATTACATTATATCCGCACCTCCGAAGCCAAACTTTAACACTGTTATTTCAACCATACTGATCAAAATGTATTAACCCGACTATATATTGGACATACTTCTTTAAACCATAAACATCTTCTCGATCGCGAACCTCTGCAGAACTAACCTCACAGTTCATCATTTCGTTACAGCCTATCATCGCTATCTAGAACATAGAAACAGATGCAATGTCCCCAACAGCCTACCAGACGCCCTTAACTATCCACAGTAAAGAACCTTAAATTTAATGAAATTGACAAAATTGTACAGTAACCTATAGTACGTTTAAACTTTAAAAACGTCGTAGCTTTGATTGGATGTAATTTTATTGTTTTCTCAGTGTAATTTAAAGTTAAACGCACTATTAATATTTCAAAATATTGTAATCCTATTGTAGTATTCTATTTCATTGTAATAGTTTAAAATAGTTGCGAAATGACTTTATAGTTTAAGCGATATTACATGAATTTTAAAAACATACTTAATTGTAAAGCCTACACAATCTAGTGCAATTATCAAAATATAAATGTTTAAGATGCTTGCATTAACCATTAACATGGAATAATGAATATATACTCATATACGTTGGTATTAAATATGTGTTCAAAAGTCCTCCTCAGAATCTTTTTCATTATAAATCTGTTAGGAGTTATTACTTTTTCAGCGTTTCTAGTAAATAAGGAGAACGGAGAAATAGTGCTTGCTTTGTATCTCTTATGCATTATTGTGAATATTTTATTGCTGAATAGGTAACCACTTTTGAGTACTAGCAATACCGGAAAATACAACAACCCTATGTTGCAATTACTGTAACTCTTAATTCATAAGGCGTGGTCCATTTTAAGCAAACATCTTTAAAATTTATTTACTGTGAAAATGCTACCTGAATATTTCACGAAAAAGCTTCTCTGTGACGCAAGAAATGACGAAATAAAACACCGGTACCCCTAAGCGCCCACAAAGTGATGTGTGATACCGAAGACCTAAAATTTGTGTGTTAGAAGTATATCCTCATTAGTAGTTTTACTTGAGCTTAATCATAACCTGCTGTAAATATACTAATACATTCTATCGTAATACATCTACTTAGAATGATAGAGAATTTTAAAAAAAGGAAAAACAAGTAGAGCATTATTTACACATTTATCTATTTAACTGTCAGAAATGTTTTTTACCTGCAACGGAAAATGTATGATCCAGCATAGAATCAGTTCTGTTCTCTGCTATTTTCTTCTACTTCTCGTTCAGACTGCAAATCCTGTTCCTCATCGTTTTTACTGTTTTGTTCTAATTCTTGATAATCTTCATTTGTTTCCCTTTCTATTTCTTCCGGATTCATTATGTCTTTATCACCTCCTAATAATGTTTCATCCTGGTTGCTCTGTTCTTGTGCGGATTGTGTGTCAGATTCGGATGCTATTTCTGCTGTTTCTGGATCGTATTCGTTTGCTAAACTTGGTTGATTCTTCTGTTTGCTGCATTTTATTTTAGAGAGATCTTGTTGCTCTACCTCTCGATTTTCTCTTGTCAAATCATTTCTAGTTTCAGAAGAAGCAAGGTTATTATTTTCTCTCTCTTCAGATAGTGGTTCATACTGCTCATCAATAGATTCACTTAACGAGTCCTGCTGCCCGGCATTTGCTTCCTTGTTTCCTTCCTGCACTAAAGACTGAGATACTTCCAGAGGGGTTTCATTGTTGTTTTCGCTTTTCGATAATTCTCGTTGAACGCGTGTCTCTACTTGTGATTGAAAGTTCTCTTGATCTATGTTCACATCAGAATAATCCCCTAAGCTTGCTATATTCTCATTATTCAAATAGTGCTTGTTTCGCAGTTGTTGCTTATCGCTCTCATCTTCCAAATTCTCACCTTCCAAACCTTGATTCTCGTCACCTGTCTCAAAAGATGAAGTTTCTGTTTCTTCCTCTCCAGATTCCTTATCATTATTAGTCAGCGCCTGCTCATTTTCCTCTGTTTGTCTTTCTGAATTCTCCGCTCTCTTTACATTAATTTTACCTGCGTTATTTTCAGATGCTGATGGGCCGTAATTATTCAAGGATTGTTGTTGGGCGACTGCTACTGCTTGTCTGCTCTCTTCTTGTACCATTTCTGCTTTAGAAACTTGTCGTTTGTTTTGGACGTCTGATTCTGCAGCTTTATTATATTCGTTTTTAGACCGCTCTAGATTAGTTTGAGCATCACTTTGTTCATCTGCTGGCACTTCCCTCCTCTCATACTTTGTTTCTGATACTTCTTCTTGAACTTCATTCCCTTCTAAAGCTTGATTCTGTTCGTTTATCCTAATCTGCTCTTCCAAATTTTGTTCAGCACTATCTTCCTCAAAGGCCTGTTGTTGGTCACTTTTGTTTTCTAGGACAGATGATCTATCGTTACTTTCTTGTATATCCCCAACATTTTCTGTGTCCAATGTTTCTTCTTCGTCCCTTTCACCACCCTCCTCTCCTTCACTCCTCCCTTTCAAAGAACTCTTGCTATCATCTACATTGCTGGACAGATGTCCTGTCTGCTTTTGTAGTGTAGCTGATGCTTGTTCAAGGTATCCTTGACATCCAATTTTTTTCTTTTGACCTTTTCTGGCAATTTCTCTGGCAATGCGTCGTGTTTTCGTCAAACTGTTCACTGCCTGTTTATTGTCATTTCCAATTGTAAACTTTTGTCCAGTTATTGGCGTTTTCTCCTCAAATTCTGATTTCTCTTTCTGTGCTACTCTTATTGAGTTTTTCTCTTCAACTGTTTCACTTCTCTGCTGTATTTTGTGTAAATTTTCCTCCTCCATTTTATTTTCAGTGTTTTCTATTGCTGACGGTTTGTCGTCAATCATTGCCTCTTGATCTTCAGCATCTTCAGAACTGTTATTAATACTTCCTTCCTCTGTCAGTGTTTCGGTATCCTGTCCGTATTCTCTATCCTCGTCTGCAGCATCTGCCACTACGTTGCCGCCCAGAGAATATTTGTTCTTGCCATAATCTGTTTTTTTATTACAGCATCGTGTTTTACCTTCCTCGAACTGTACTTCATTCTCATGCACCAGTAGTTGTTTTTTATTATTTAATCTCCCTTCTTCCTTTTGTTTCTCTGCTACTGAGGCTAAAGTACCTAAATTATTCTGTTCATATTTCCTCTTATGTCTTTTTTCGACTAAAGCCAAATTTTCTTCATCTGCACGTCGCAGAATCTGTTCTCCATTTGTTTCAGCTTCTTCTGCAGATGACTTGATAGCGTTTTGTGTCATTTCTTCTTGCGCTTGGTCATAATCGTCATCACTGTCAGCTTGTGGTGATTGATCCAGCAGTTTATTTCCTGCTACCTCCCCTTTAACTTCCTCTGCCGACAAGGCCGGGTTTTCTTCATTTCCTAGTGATCGATACTTAATCGCGTGCTGCTTGTTATCTTGCGCAACGTTGACCGTTTCCTCTGAGGTCGCTTGAGGAAGCAGATCTGTCGCACTTATCTCTTCCTTCTCGATTGCATACAGAGGGTCTGACTTGAGGGGCGACGACTCAGGTCTCTTATTCCCCCAAGGTAGCTCGCATCCTTCACCGGGACATTGGAGTTTTTCGCCTTTGGTATGAATTTTCTGCCGCCGCTTTTGCAACGGTGGACCTCGACGTCGAATACGTCTTTTGCTTTGACATTTCAATCCGCTTTCTGTATCTATGCACCCACTCTCCCTGAAAAGATAGTTGAAACACTTTATTCAGTGAAGGTTTAACGTTATACCCACTTCACACCATTCATTTTATATAGTATATGAGATATAAGGCTGTCAATAAATATCTGTTATGGTAAAACTGGCTTCCTGCGTCATTGTATGTTAAAAACATAAAGGATATACAGTATATTAAATCCATTTATGATTTTGAAATTTATGTTTTGAATAATAAAAACAAGATGTCACACTTTAAGGACGCAATGTTTGGTTACAACTCAGTCTTAGCTTTAAAAATATCCTAAATAGAAGTTGTTTTCATGAGTGTATGTTATTGAAAATTTATAAAAAATTGTGACAATTCTAAGATTTATAATTCATTATATTTATTCCAACTATAAGGATAATTAATGTGTGATAAACATGACTGCGAAAGCCAGCTCTCATCATGTTACACCATCCTAACATAATTTTGCTTACAGATTCTCTTCAACATTTAAAAATTCGATGTGGTTCATTCACATGAGATTCTCTACCTTTTCTTCAGCAAACTAATCTTAGAAAAATTTGTTCTTCTATCTACTTCACATACATCGACATAAATGTTTGCAAACTTATTTTTACTTTCTCTACATGTACTATGTACAGTGTATAGAGAAGTCATTGCACTCCACCCAAAAATTCAATACCAAGATTTCACCGGATATATATGCTTTAGGGTCCCCTGTAGCCAAAAAAAGCTTTTTCACAAAAAGGTTCGTCTTTCTGTGTGTGTGTGTGTGTGTGTGTGTGTGTGTGTGTCCGTGTCAATGTGTCCGTGCGTCCGTGTGTCTATGAACACGATAACTCAAAAACGAAAATGTGGTAAAATACCAAACTTGGAATTGAAGTTTAGTATCATCCAGGGATGCGACACAAAGATTTTGAGAAAAATCCCCCCACCCAAACCACCGTTTATATGGAACATTTTTCGAAAATGTTGATTTTCTCAAAAGTTTTTCTCAAAATCTTCGTGTCGCATCCCTGGAAGATACTAAACTTAAATACGTACGAAGTTTGGCATTTTCCTGGCTTTTCGTTTTTGAGTTGTCGTGTTCACAGATACACGGACACACTGTCACACAAACACACACACACGGACCTTTTTCAGAAAATACTTTTTTTAGATAAAGGGGACCATAAATCATATATTTCCTGTGAAATCTCGGTATTAAATTTTTCGGTGGAGTGCAATACCTTCTCTATACACTATGTACATAGTGCGTATAGAGAAAGTAGAAATCAAGTTTTGGTGTATAACTGATTTTTCGTTTTTGAAATGTGGTACAACGTACATAGTCGATAAAGAAGGTATTGTATTCCACCCAAAATATCGATACCGGGATTACATCGGAAATGCATGTTGTGTGTGTTTGTGGGAAGCATAGCTTAAAATCGATTTTCAAGAAAATCTCCCCAACCTCCATTATGCCTTACATGGAATATTTTTCGAAAATTTTAATTTTTCAAAAATGGCTATAACTACTTTGATTAAAGTGCCAAATGTTTAAGATATTTTCATGGTAAATGAAATGTGTATGTTGAATTTTCTGGGAATAGCCTCTGAAGACCTCTTCATTCTGGAAGATTTTTTTATAACTGCTAAACCTTACGATATAGACTCAAACTTAGTACACAAAAAATGTAGATCTGTTAAAACACTCAATTTATCTTATATATTGTAGAGTTAATCGTTTCTAAGATATTCCTTGTTATTGGTTTCACTTTTAAACTACTTAAATCTTTTATGAAACGGGTAGCTAACTTTCGTGTTATATATCTTTTATATTATTGGAAACAGAACGAATTTCAATAAACAGCGTATATCTATAACCTTTAAAAGATTTGACTGTCTCTTTAGCCTAATATATTCCCTTAGTTACCTTATACTTATAAGGAACTAACTAAAAAGATCATTCTACTAATACTTATCTTAATTAGCATCAAGTAGATGAAAATATAATCATTTGTAAGAAGAATTTCTGTGCAGAGCAGACAGAGAAAGTTGTGTGAATGGAACATCTTAGATTTTTTTATTCAGGCTGCTTCGAGTATATCTTTCTGTTGAAATCTCGTTAGACATTTTTGGGTAGAATGCAGATACCGTTTCTAGTTACTATGTACAATTTCCAAGTGAAAGAAAGTAAAAAATTTAGTGTTGTATCGGCATATTGCCATAGTATCTTGGTTAGAATACTCGTAACAAAACGTAAAGTCGTAGATATGGATATATTATTATTATTATTTATTTATTGGAATGAGATAGAAGCACATACCAAACATTTGCAATGAATCCATACATATAGCTTTCAACAATGTGGTCACAAAGTTTTGAAACCTGGTATTAAACGTTCAAAATATACAGCTTATTGAAAACTAATGTGCAGAAAGTTATAAAATAGAAACTATGTCAAACTATGAAACTTAAATGCAGTAAAAGTGCACTGCAAGAATATATTGAAATCTGACTTCTTGAAATATCTTCATTTGCCAGTAAAAATGAAATGTAGTTTACATTGTATGAGTGTACGTACTCTCTCAATTAATGAGTGATGATATATAATGTAACATCTGATGTGTTCTATTCACATGGCTTTCTGTACCGGTTCTACAAAGAAATCTTTCCTATAAAAGAATATTCTTTATCTACTTCATCTAGTCAAGATAAACGTTAGCAGAAATGGCCTTATTGCTTATTAGAAGAGAAATAAATGACTACATTAATTTAAAGCGATGATCAGATATTTTAAAGCTGTGACTATATCATTGAAATTGGTTACCTTTCCAATGCTAGGAGTAAAATAAAAGGGATACAAAACGGATGAGGATATCCAGTTTGAGAAAAGTTTTAGTACCTACTTTGAAATTGAAACAAATAACAGGAATTGAATATAGTATGTCATATAAATTCTGAGCTTAAACAAGATATACATTTTTTTTATAATAAGCTTTTGTCTACATCATATGTCTACCAATTATGCAAAAGTCATTTAAAATGATGATGAGGAGTTCAGAGGCTATTCCCAGAAATTTAGATGTATACATTTTATTTGTCATATAAGTATTTGTGATATATGCATATTAATCAAAATTGTAATAGACATTTCTGAGAAAATCAAAATTTTGGAACTGTTTAGCATGTAAAGGATAGTTTGAAGTGGGGGGAATTTCTTGGAAATCTTAGTGTCAAATACTTGCAGGATGCTGAGTTCGGTATTTAACCAACTTTTCGTTTTTGAATTATCATTTTCATGGGTACACACAGACACACTCACACACACATGGTGACCTGGGTTCAATCCCAGACGACCGCATGTGGGATTTGTGGAGGACGAAGCGGCGCAGGAGAGGGTTATCTCCGGGTCTCCCGTTTCCTACGGCATCGCATTTCAACGGTGCTCTATCTCCATTCCAAGTATTATCAGTGTCATCGCCTGCGGTGCCATAGTAGTAAAAGCGGGTGACCTAAGGGTGTATTTCCAGTGAAAACTCAGTATCGAGTTTTTGGGTGTAATGCAATACCTTCTCTGCCTATGTACTTTGTACTAAATACAGAAAGTAGAAATGCTTTATTTGGATTCATGGGGTCTCAGAACATATATTTCTGGAGAAATCTCGAAATAAATTCTCTAAACTCTAGGTACATACTTCGTGCAGAGAAACTAAATATCTGATGTGTACCATTCACATAGCTTTCTCTACATCGCTGATACAAATTATTGTTAAACAGTTTTTCTTCTTTATACTTATAATTATCAATATAAACATTAGTAGAATTTGTCTTAATTAGTTGCTTTCTTGTAAGTAGAAGGTAAATAAGAGAACACACTAGATTAAAAACATAGTCAGCTCTTTTAAAAGCTGGTTGCCATGTGTTTGAAAACAGTTTCTATGCATAACCAGGAGTTTACAAACTTACGTGTGAAAAACGTGTAAGTATTTTAAATCTGAAACAAATAACAAGGAATATTTCAAAATGCCCAAATCCGCGAAAAAAAAACGTATATAAATTGTGTATGTTAATGATATCTACATATTTTCTATGCAGAAAATTTTTGTCTATCTCTTACGATTTACCAGTTACGCAAAATTAAGCACAATATATCCAAAATAAGAGGTCCTTAGAGGCTATTCCCAGAAAATTCAACATATACATTTTATTTGCCATGTTAATATCTTTAATATACGGTACTTAATCAAAATCGTTTGAGTAATTTTTAAGAAATTAAAAAATTTCGATTTTTTTCCTATGTTAAGGGTAGTTTGGGGAGGGGGGATTTTAATATAAATCTTTTTGCCGCATCCCTGAAAGATACTTAACTTAAATACCAAGTTTGATATTTTACCAACTTTTCTTTTTTGAGTTATGGTGTTCACAGACACACGGATACTCGAACACACACGGACCTTTTTCTAAAAATTCGTTTTTTGGATACAGGAAACCCTAAAATGGTATTTCCGATGAAATTCAGTATCGAATTTTTGGGTGGAATGCAATACCTTCTCTATACACTATGTACATAGTACCTGTAGAGAAAGTAAACATGTTTCCATCGTATGCTCATGCTGAACAAGTTCGTATGACTATACAAACCAATAGGCTTCACGGCACATCTGCTACAGTTTACAATATAGTGACTATATTGTATAAGAGTGTATTTCGTTTACATCTATCATACCGCAAACAATTTTCATAATCCGAGACTCTGAGTTGACAGATTTTATGTTGAAGCATGTAGCGCAGTAAATGGCTTTTGGACTCCTTTGACTCACTGAATAAGTTGGCATCTTCTAAAATATTATTATTTTAGTGCCTTTTATGCATATAATTTTATGTATATTGATTTTCTGCATCCACTATATGCTACTGAACTGAAATTCATTAAATAAGTTTAATAAGTATTTAAGATATTAATTCAAACTGTTGGCTAATTAATATTATGTAATTTTGTTCTTGGTAGTATAAAGTAATTGTTTTTTCACACAAGCTATGTGTAGAACAGGAGTTGGATAGGTAAGGTCAGAATGAAAAATTCAATGCCATAGCCGGGATTTGAATCACGGATCCCATCTCTAACCGGTTGCTCTACCATTGAGCTACCATGGTAACATGCCGGCATATCATTAAATTCCTCAACTGACTCACATGTTTCCCGTTAAATCACAAGCTGATCTCAAATTATTTTGAGATGATATACCCCAATGGCGAATTACTATGTCGTAAGTACTTTTAAGTCCCCGGCTTCTTAGTTTAGCCAACTATTATGGCCATTAGTGTTAAATTAATTAATGTTTCAAACAAACCGTGTGTGTGTGAGATAGGAGTTGGATAGGTCTAGGTACCGGCTAGAGACTGGGAGATCAGTGGTTCAAATCCCGGCTATGGTATTGCATTTTTCAGTGAGACTCTACCTATCCGATTGGTAGTATAATTTTGGTGCTCTGATTTCCGAATATTATCCTGTATCTTGAATTTTACATTTGCGAAGGCTTCATTGGATATGATCTTTTTAACATTCGGGAAAATTTTAAAATTGATTAGATGCAGAATATTTTTCTTTATATTAATTAGATCAAAGTAATAATAAATTACATAATTACGTTACATTAAATTGCAATCTGTGGATCCTGTTTTGAGATTAGACACACAGTCCAACTGTACGATATAAATCAATTCAGAAATTATATTTATTGCTTACAGTTGATAATTATTAATACATTTATTTACAAAGATTAACGGTGATATTTAATTTTTGACAGGTGTAAATTTCGCTTTATTTACAATTACATGTCTGTTTCCAAAACCAATTCATACATCATGCATTCTTGGCATCTTCAGGTATATTATATTTACGACACTGCATGAATTATTATTAGTATTTTTTTTATTGAATGTAACCTGCCCTGTATAGAAGGTGTGAGTAATAAGGTATCTGACCTAAACTTGTTTTCAAATGCAATTCCTTTGTAGGAGATGGAGGTGAATTTAATAAACCCCTTTTTGGAATGTGTGTAAATTATTTGTTGGTCTATGAATGTCCTGTTTGTGTCTAGTCTCTTTGTTATGTATATCTGCATTTTTGGTAAACACTTCTGGGTTATTTATTATTTACTAGAAATAACAATACGGCTAGAATATATTCGCATGCTAATGTGAATAATAATAATAATAGTAATATATAATAATAAAACAATAACATAAAGAGTTCATTATCTCTTTACGGAAGGTATCAGTTTCAAGATAAATATTTTAATCGTCACACTATATCATAAATAATTTCATAGATTAAAAACAAAATTGTTACAGTTGTGCTATTAATAATAAAACTCAAAAACAAATTTTCCTTTTGGTTATAAATGAGCTGACGGAGTTTACTGAAATTGTTCTCCTTCTATCCCGAAATATTTCTTGACTGTAATATGAAAATATTTATATTTCGCTTTTTAGTTTCGCTTTTACAGGCAGGCAGACAGACAGACCGTGAAAAATGCATAAATATACTCTGCACATGCATAATAACCTTTTTCAAACCAGTACTTTTGGTTTCGGATTCACAGGGCTTCAAAATGTAGGTATATTTCCAAAGAAATGTTGTTATCGAATTTTTACAATACATCTTATCTACGGAAAGTAAACTACTAACCGAATACGATATGATATGTGATCATAATATCCAATTTTATCCAGGCTATAGAAATACTAACTTACTTTTATTGCATCTTATAAGGTATATGGATAATAAAACGTAACTATGGATTTTCTACTCGTAATTTTCTGTCCTTTAAAAGTAAAGGTGTGGAAAAATGGCAGCAAACCAGGGACAGAACACCCTGCAGGTTCTTTGTGCCTATGGGTGAGAGGGATGAGGGGAGAAACAAAGGATGAGCAGTTCCGTATGACGGAAGTTTCAAATGCTTCCAGTTCGAAAAACCCCAGGCCGTCCACAAGCCTGTAACACCGGCGGTTCCCACCTAGATGGGTTCACTCACAGGCTGGTCTTAACTCGGCAGTCCCGAACGATGTCAGGGAAGAAACCTCTGCAAAGCGCCAACTGCAACCCGTGTCGCCTAGTCGTATAATGGATGTTCATTAGGTAATCCACATGATTTTTACTTTCTCTACACGTACCATGTACATAGTGTATAGAGAAGGCGTTACACCCCACCCAAAAATTCGGTACTGAGATTTCACCAGAAATATATGTTTTAGGGTCCCCTGTATCCAAAAAAAGCATTTTCAGAAAAAGGTCCGTGTGTGTCAGTGTGTCAGTGTGTCCGTATGTCTGTGAACACGATAAATCAAAAACGGAAAGTCGGTAAAATACCAAACTTGGTATTTAAGTTTAGTATCTTCCAGGGATGCGACACGAAGATTTTGAGAAAACTCCCCCCTAACTCAAACTACCCTTTACATGGAACTTTTTTTCGAAAATTTTGATTTCCTCAAAAATGGCTCTTACGATTTTGATTAAAATATCGTATATTAAAAATGTTTACCTGACAAATAAAATGTATATTTTGATTTTCTGGTAATAGCCTCTGAAGATTACTTTATTCTGGATGAATTTTACGGAATTTTGCATAACTGCAAACCGTAAGAGATGGACAAAATCTTGCCACACAAAAACGTAGGGCACGTTAAAACACACAATTTATGTAATGCACATTTTTTTCGTCGAGTTGATCGTTTTTTATATATTCCTTGTTTTTCGTTTCACCTTTGAAAAACTTAAATTTTCTCATAAGAAATTTGTCAACTCCTACTCATACAAACAAAAAAACTTTAGGCACATTACTTTAATCTATGGTACTCCCTGATTTCCCTTCTACTTACAAGAAAGAAAGTAATAAGACTTATTTCTGCTAATTTTTACTCGATTAGCAGGAAGTCAATAGAAGCTAAGCTTTTTAACAATAATTGGTTACAGAGATGTAGAGAAAGCCATATGAATGGAACACATAATATTTTTTACTTTCTCTACACGTGCTATGTACATAGTGTATAGAGAAGGTATTTTAATGCACCCAAAAATTCGATACAATATTTCACCGGAAATACATGTTTTAGGACCCGCTGAATACTATATATATTCTGCACACACACACACAGACACACTCGGACTTTTTCAAAAAAATTATATATAAAAGTCTGAGTGTGTCTGTGTCTGTGTGTGTGTGTGTGTGTGTGTGTGTGCAGCATAGCTCAAAAACGAAAAGTCCGTTAAATACCAAACTTAGCATTTAAGCTCAGTACTTCCAAGGATGCAACACGAAGATTTTCAAGAAAATTTCCCCACCCCCAACTACCCTTTACATGGAAACGTTTTCGAAAATTTTGAATTTCTCAAAAATGGATCTAAAGGTTTTATTTAAAACATCGTATATGAAAGATATTTACATGGCAAACAAAATGTACATCTTGAATTTTCTGGGAATAGCTTTTGAAGACATCTTAATTCTAAGATGAATTTTGGGGAATTTTGCATTACTGATCAACCGTAAGAGATAGACAAAAACGTATTCTACAAAACTTGTAGACCTCTTTAAAACACATTTATGTTATATACATTGTTAGTGGATTTGAACTTTTTGATATTCCTTGTTATTGATTTCAGTTTTAAAATACCTATATAAATAATACCTATAAATACCACTCCAGCCTATGCAAACAAAGGATCTTCAATCACATAACAACCAGTTTATAGCTATCACTTTAGCCTATGGCGCTCCCTTATTTCCTTCTAATTACATGGAAAAAGTAATTAGATCATTTCTGCCAATTTTTTTCCCGATTAACATTAAGTAAATAGAAGAGAAATCCTTTTAACCTTAATTTTTTGCAAGGATGTAGAAAAAGACATGTGAATGGAGCACATCAGATTTCTTTTTACTTAATGCTTTCTTTATTACAAATCCAAATACACTACATTGTTCATCACTTAATTATTTTCTGGTAGCTTTATTCCACATAGTCCCCATTCAAATCTCTGACCTTACAGCATCTAGATGTCTGATTGTGTATACCAGTGTATACCAGTTCTGTACCATTCAGCTGGTCTCACTCTCCGAAGCATGGGAATCTGACAGTCTTGCTTTACCTCGTTCTGCATCTGACACCTGCTGTACCAATGGATACTCCTATCCACTATTTGATCCCCACAGACATTTTGTAAGCGTATTTAAAATACGTCCTGCTTCGCAGAAACAAATTCAATCAAAAGTGCTTCCCAACATTGTCATTTAAAAATTAAACTCCATCGCAACCATTTGTCGGAAAACACTGACACTTCGTTAGATTATAAAGGAAGTGTGTATTTCAAAGTTTCATTTATTTCCAATGAACGGCTGTTGAGAAATAAAATTTTGTGCATTACTTACTGAACCACCTAGCAACTGAAACAGATGACAATGAAATGAGGGATAGGACAGTCGTGGAGGGGAGAAATCATCCCTGCATTCGCCTATGGGAAGACTACTAAAAACCCATGGAAGTAATTGGGTGGTCGCCAAGGATCGAACCCTGGACCTTTCGAATCCGAATCACACACTTTACCGTGGCACCACCTCCCTCGACATTTGCTACCCTGTACCGAAATTTTTGGAGTATACAATCAAGTAACTCACTTAAAATCAACATACTATTGCACATCTTATCAATTATTTGCTACGATGGCATTAAGTTAATAACGAATGAAATGTATCTTGAATGGAGAGCTACGTGCCAACTCAATCGTTTACCTGAGAATCAAAATTATTCAATGGTTAAAAGATTTATCTATATTTTCAATAAGTAGGCTGGAAAACGGATGCCTGTCTTTTTGCCTAACATTTCTAAAAGACATTCTCCATTACGTGGCTGAGGTAGCAATGGTAACATGGATGACTTAACTCATTAGATGTGTTAACCAGAATACTGAAAATTTGACATTATTGTATTCAGTGTGCAAATTAGGGTCGCCATCCTTAGTGTAATGGTTCCATGCTAACTTCTTATACCCAAGGTCGCGGAGGACGATAGATTTTTTCGGGCGTAAACATCCTTAGCATGGCTTCCTTCGGAAGGGAAGAAAAGCCGTTGGTCCGTGTCGTAGATTTACGACAAGCCTGATAAAGAGGCGGTCTTTCACGCCCAATTTAGAAGGAACACTGAGAACTACAGCAGTAAAGAACGTCTATAAATAAAACTCCATTTCCATTTTGCAAAATAGGCCTTTTGGTCATGTGAAAATTAGTAAGGCAATATATTATGATGTAGCTAAAGTATTCAAAATCTTCTCACAGCATTAAGAAAATGCCAAGTTACTTGCATACTAACTTCACTGATAGTTTAGGTTCGGTCTATAGTGGGCGCTTTGTGGCCATCGTAATCCATGGAGTTCATTCTGAAGGGCTGCTAAAGTTTGAGCAAACAGTACAGCGAGATAGAAATTACAAACGAGTATGAGGCAAGCGGATACCCTCAGACTTTAGCACTAAACCACAGGGCCCTGTGATTCCAGATTTACCGAAGTTTGGTTAAGGGCAGTGTGTGTGTGTGCGTGCGTGTGTGTGTGTGTGTGTGTATTTATGCATGCATATACCTATATATGCACGTATGCATATATGTATGCACCTATGTATACACGTATATACGAGATCGGTTGGGTAGCTCAATTAATGGCCTGAAATCAAGGTCATGGATTCAAACCCGGCACAGATCGATGGTTTTTAATTGTGCTCCATATCAGTAGATTTAGTGGCTTGTTAAAGGACTCCTACCGGACAAAATTCTGGCACACCGGTGGTTCTGATATGGTCCTGGCAATTGACAGCGTCGGTAACAAACAAAATAATTTAATTTAATGTATGCATCTCTCGATCTAGGAGGCTCAGTTGGTTAGGTGCGGGTTCAAATCCGGCCCAGACTGATGGTTTCTAAGTGTGCTTAAAAGTGACAACCCCATGCCAATAGGTTTATTGGCATGTTAAAGAACTCCTGTGGGAAAAACTCCGGCATACCGGCGGTGCTGATATGATCCGGGAAAATAACAACGTCGTTAACAAACAAGACAAAAAAATCAAAAAAATCTGGCGCGCTCTATTCACGATTTCTGTAACGAATTATTGTTGATAAGCTTATTCTTCTATCTACTTGATGCTAAAACATTAGCAGAAACGGTATTATTAATTAGTTCTTTTATAAGTAGAAGGGAAATAAAGGAATACACTAGGCTAAACTTTTCAAAATGTGGTTGCTATGTTATTGAAATCCGTTTCTTTGCATGGCCAAGCGTTGACAAGTTGGCGTATGAGAAAATTTTGAAGTATTTTAAAACTGAAATCGATAACAAGGTATATCTCCAAAAGGCCAGCTCCACGAAAAAAATGTATATGATATAAATTGTGTGTTTTATCGTGATCTACATTTTTTTTGTGCAGCAAGTTTTTATCTGAGTTTTGCGGTTTAACGTTTATGCAAAATTCAATAAAAATCATCCAGAAGTAATAGAAGTATAGATATATTTTTTTACAAAATTAACAGCAGATAAATATGGAGATATGAATGAAGATTACAATTAAAAGTAAAGTTCTAGTTCATTTTGTTATCCTTGGGTACTTAGTTTGGATATTTAGGTTAGGCTTCTGTACCTATGACACAAAATAACTCTTTTAAAAACCGAGAAATGAAAATATCTAAATAAGAGGTTTAGGAGTTTTGAGCACTTGAAAATCCTGTGAAATATCTACCCGCCCTTTTTAAGACAGTTTTATAGAAAAAAACATCAGAAATTGTAAACGAAGGACTCCATATTGTCTTCACTGTGCATGCATAAAGAAACAATTAATATACGTTGGTTAACCACTTAAACTACCACTAAAACTATCTAGGTATTAGTTTTTTACTTGAAATCATAGTAATATCTTATTATAAAGCCTTAAACATTTCCCAGTTCTGTTTTGGTATTTAAATTGCAATAAATCATGCGATTTACATTGAAATATATCAAAAGTATTTCATTTTCTTTGGTTTCTTACAACTCCCATTGTTTCACTAGCTCATCGGATAGGTGGCGTTCATATAGCAAAATTCAGAACTACCAATATTTGAATACAAATAATCACTAGCCATCAAAAGATTGTGAAGCTAGAGCGAAGTGGCGTGTTAAGTATAGTGTGTGTGTGTGTGTGTGTGTGTGTGTGTGCGTGTGTGTGTGTGTGTAAATAATCTGATTTTTATGTAATTAGGTGTTAATAATTTCCACTGGTTTTACGAAGGCATGCGAGTAGAGCAAGGTAATGTGTGTAAATAAACTTATTTTTGTGCTTTGGTTTTAATAATCTTCACTGGTATACCAAAGCATGCGAGTAAAGCGAGCATGCGCTGTGTTACGTCTAGGTTTGGTGTGGGTGTCTGTGTGTATGCGTGTGTCAATAAATTGGTTTTCGTGTACACTTTTAGTAATTTCTACTGGTTTCTTCTCTGGTGCATTTTTAACGTTGGCAGCATCTACATTCCATTGCTTCTGGCTCGGAAACAGTTGGTTCTCATCTAGCAACCGCTATATCTTCCTCCACCATGCAAATTTTCTTAAATGTTGTTATTTAAGAAAGTATCTTTAAAGGAAGGGCGTGGGTGGGTTATAGCATGTCCAGACAACATATTGACTCCTAGACTCTCCGTATGGATAGTAAGATCAGTTTCATATAGCCTTACATATATGATGCAACCATTGTATACTTTTACCGAAGAAACTACCGATCAACCGTGTAAGCGTAAAGCGCGAGAACCACTTAGATCTAAGCGTTGTAATCTAACTCGGACTAAATTTGGCAAACAAGTGTCATGCTTTCCCTCATATAGATACATACATTAACTTGTACGAGGTTAGGTACCTCGTGCTGAATTTCTAAATCACAGACCTGTGTTTTATTGGTATTTTCATCAAATTTTGGTCTTTAACGAAAGGCACAAAGTGATTCCTACTGGAGAAATCTTAAATTATGTAGAGGTGACAGATATGGAAGCTTGTCGAATAATTTACCTCAAGAATGTCGACATCTGAGGTTAATTACACTTTTGGTTCCAAAGTATCTTTCAATAACACCACCAATAACACATGTTAAAGAAGAGCAGTGACCATTATTTACACATAAAAATCTCATATATTTTTGACTAATATAAATATATTTAAAACGTGTTCTGAAAAAAAATCAGAGTTTACCCACTTAGCTTGCATGACTTTTAAAAGTCACATACCTTCCATTATGTCCAGTGTAATGAAAAGCATTGCGCTTTTCCACTTCACCGATGTTACTTAAGCTGTTTTTATCCGCAGCCATACGTCCAGTCCGTTTGCTGGAAAAGGCTGCCGCTTGTGTGGCGAAGGCCACCAAATAAATAAAGAACATATTTAACAACATTAAAAGTAACTGTAACGAACAAACACTGCATATTTGCGGTTGAAGTTAAAACAAGCGAACATCGATTTTCGTGACCTACCCATATCTGCAGGACAGCAGCGACGTTTTGATTGGAATATTACGGTCACTGCATTACATCGAGTTTGAAGGACTGCGAAACCAGTTAGGGGGAAAAGTGCATGAGGAACAGAAATTAAAATAGAAAAAAAATTTGATGTGTTCCATTCACATGACTTTCTCTATCTCTCTGTAACAAATTATTGTTAATAAGCTTATCTTTTATTTATTTCATGTTAATCGAGGAAAATTAGCAGAAATAGTCTTATTCCTTGCTTTATTCTGAATACAAGCGAAATAAGGGAGTACCATAGGTTAAAGTGAAAGCCAAAAGCTCGTTGCTATGTGACTGATGTTCCTTTGTTTGTGTGGACAGGAGTTGACAAATTCCTGTATGAGAAAATTATAAGTTTTTCAAAGCTGAAACCAAGAAAAAGGAATATCTCAAAAACGATCAACTCCACGAAAATAATATATCTAACGTAAATTGTGTGTTTTAACATGCTCTACATTATTTGTGTGTTAAGTTTTCGTCCATCTCTTACGGTTTAGTAGTTATGCAAAATTCATCCAAAATAAAGTAGTCTTCAGAGGCTATTCCCAGAAAATTCAAAAAATACATTTTATTTGTCAGGTAAATATCTTTAATATATGATATTTTAATCAAAATCGTTAGAGCCATTTTTTAGAAAATCAACATTTTCGAAAAAAGTTCCATGTAAAGGGTAGTTTGGGGTGGGGGGATTTTTCTCAAAATCTTCGTGTCACATCCCTGGAAGATACTAAACTTAAATCCCAGGTTTGGTATTTTACCGACTTTTTGTTTTTGAGTTATCCTGTTCACAGACACACGGACATACTGACACACGACACACGGGCACACTGACACACGGACACACACACACACACACACACACACACACGGACCTTTTTGTGAAAATGCTTTTTTTAGATAAAGGGGACCCTAAAACATATATTTCCGGTGAAATCTCGGTATCGAATTTTTTGGTGGAGTGCAATACTTTCTCTATTCACTATGTACATAGTGCGTATAGAGAAAGTAATAATTGCTGCGGTATGCTTTTGGGGCTGAAGAAAAGTAACGAACTAACCTGATTATTAATGAAGCAAACGGAAACAATAACATATACGACTAAATGAAGACAAAAATTCTGATGTGTACCATTCACATGACTTTCTCTACATCTCTGCAACAAGTTATTGTTAAAAAGCTTATGCTTCTATTTACTTCATGCTAATCGAGAAAAAAAAATGTCAGAAATAGTCTTATTTCTTGCTTCCTTTTAAGTGAAAGCGAAATAAGGGAGTAAAACACCTTAAAGTGATAGTCAAAGGCTGGCTGCTATGTGATGGAAGTTCCTTTGTTTGAATGGACAGGAGTTGATAAATTCCTGGATCAGAAAATATAAGATTTTGAAAGGTGAAATCAAACACAACGAATAATTAAGAAACGATCAACTCCAAGAAAAAAATGTATATAACATAAATTGTGTGTTTTAACGTGCTCTACATTTTCTGTGAAGTAGGTTTTGTCTATCTCTTACCGTTTAGTAGTTAAGTAAACTTCGGTAAATAGAGGTCCAGAATAGAGGTCTTCAGAGGCTATTCCCAGAAAATTCTAGATATACATTTTATTTGGTATGTAAATATCAGTAATATACGAGATTTTAATCAAAATCGTTAGAGCCATTTTTAAGAAAATAAAAAAATTTCGAAAAATCTCCATATAAAGGGTTGTTGGGGTCGGGCGATTTTCTTGAAAATGTTCGTGTTGCATCCTTGGAAGATGCCAAACATAAATACCAAGTTTGGTATTCAACGGTCTCTTCGTTTCTGAGCTATGCTGTCCACAGACACACAGACACACACACAGACACACACACATACACACACGCACACACACGGGTCTTTTCCCAAAAATGCATTTTTGGATTCAGGAGGACCCAAAACATGTATTTCCGGTGAAATCTCGGTTTCGAATTTTTGGACTTTCTCTACATCTCTGCAAAAAAATTGTTGTTAAAAAGCTTATGTTTCTATTTACTTCATGCTAATTGAGAAAAAAATTAGCAGAAATAGTCTTATTACTTGCTTCGTTGTAAGTAGAAGCGAATTAAGGGAATAACATAGGTTAAAGTGATAGTCAAAAGCTGGTTGCTATGTGACTGAGGCTCCTTTGTTTGTATGGATAGAAGTTTACAAATTCTTGTGTGAGAAAAGCATAAGCTTTTTAAAGGAGAAGTCAAAAACAAGGAATAACTCAAAAACGATTAACTCCGCGAAAAAATTGTATTTAATATAAATTGTATGTTTTAATGTGCTCTACATTTTCTGTGTGTTACGTTTTTGCCCAACTCTTACGGTTTAGCAGTTATGCAAAATTCCGTGAAATTCATCCAGAATAAAGTAGTCTTCAGAGGCTATTCCCAGAAAATTCAGGATATACATTTTGTTTGTCAGGTAAATATCATTAATATACAATATTTTAATCAAAATCATTAGAGCCATTTTTAAGAAAATAAAATATTTCGAAAAAACTTCCATGTAAAGAGTAGTTGGGGTCGGGGAATTTTCTTGAATATCTTCGTGTTGCATCCTTGGAAGATGCTAAACTTAAATACCAAGGTTGATATTCAACGGTCTCTTCGTTTCTGAGATATGCTGTCCACAGACACACACACACGCGCACACGGACCTTTCTCCAAAAATGCTTTTTTTGGATTCAGAGGGACCCAAAACATGTATTTCCGGTGAAATCTCGGCATCGAATTTTTGGGTGCAATACAATACCTTCTCTATACACTATGTACATAGTACGTGTAGAGAAAGTAAAAATCTGATGTGTACCATTCACATGACTTTCTCTACATCTCTGCAACAAATTATTGTTAAAAAGCTTATGCCTCTATTTACTTCCTGCTAATACAAATTAGCAGAAATAATCTTATTACTTATTTCCTTGTAGGTAGAAGAGAAATAAGGGAGTACCATTGTTTAAAGTGATAGTCAAAAGCTGGTTGCTATGTGACTGAAGTTCTTTGTTTGTATGGGCAGGAGTTGACAAATCCTGTATGAGAAGTAAGTTTTTCATAGCTGAAAGCAAAAAAAATGAATATCTCAAAAACGACCAACTCCACGAAAAAAATGTATATAACTTAAATTGTGTGTTTTAACGTGCTGTACATTTCTTGTAGAGTAAGTTTTTATATAAGTTTTACGGTTTAGCAGTTATGCAAAATTCCGTAACTTTCGTCCAGAATAAAGTCTCCCAGAAAATTCAAGATATACATATTGTTTGTCAGGTAAATATCTTTAATATATGATGTTTTAATCAAAATCGTTAGAAGCATTTTTGCGAAAATCAAAATTTTCGAAAAAAGTCCCATGGGGGGGGGGATTTTCTTGAAAATCTTCGTGTCGCATCCTTGGAAGATACCAAACTTAAATACCAACAGTGGTGTTTAACGGTCCTTTCGTTTTTGAGCACACACACACGGAAATTTTCCAAAAATGCTACACTACCTTGAGGAGAAAAATAAAATGTAAATGGGGTGTTATTTATGGACGCTCTTTAACTCAGCGTCCCATTCTAAATTTGACGTCAAATACGGGTTAATTTTGCTTAGAGGTCTCTCTATCGGGCTTGAGGTTCTTTTACGTGCTGTAAATCTGTGACACGGGACCCACAGCTATACTTCCCTTCGAAGGAAGCCATGCTAAGGATTTTTACACCCGAAATAATCCATCGTCCTCCACCGGGTTTGTACCCGCGAGCTTGGGTATATGAAGTCAGCATGGCAACCATTACACCACGGAGGGCGAAATGCTCTCTATATTGAACCTCGGTGAGGTGTTTGGATAGATATTTTTCCGGGCTTTCTAATAATACAACATGGATATGTGCACAGATAATAATTCAACAACCAAAAGCTATTTTCACAATGAGTACATTTTTCATCGTAATATATACGCATTAAGATTTTTTGCGTCCTTTAACCTGGCAGGTTTTATCGGTTAATGGATGAATGAAATGGATAAATTCAACTCACCTGAGCCCGGGGTTCTTATAGCTTAGAGTTAGTTACCCGTCATTCGTCTTCTTAGAACAAGGGAAAACCCGGTAAAACCTAAGTTCGTTCTTAGTTGTTTTAGCTGCTCAAATTCCTTTCTCAGCGTGACTATTTTGGTTTCAACTAAATAAGGATAATTATTTATGTTACTATCAGGTCGAAACTAACTCCCCCTAACCGAGATTCAAAATCGGGATCTTTTGAATGTGAGGCAGACACGCTACTAGCACACTACATATGAGGGCAGAAAAGATTTGTGTGCGTGTGCGTCGTTGTCCTCGTGGTCTGGGGATAACTTGCTAGCCTGTGGTTCCCAAGAGCAAAGGTTTTTTATAGTATTTAATTCCCACTTTTACTACCATGGCGCCGCAGGCGATGACACTGATGATAACATGGAACACCATGGATGGAGCACTGGTGGAGTGCAATGCCGGGGAAAACCGGAGACCCCAGAGAAAACCCTCCGTTTTATCCACCACAAATCTCACATGCGATCGCTTGGGATCGTATCCGAGTCTTCTAAACGACAGATTAGTGATCCAACTACTCGGTCACGGCGCAGCCCCAGATCGAGGAAAGAACCTCAATCCTGATAAAGAGGATCTGATGAAACTTAAGTGGTCTTTCGCGCCGAATATGGAATTTGACGCTAAGAATCATAGTAAAGAGTGTCCATAAATAACACTCCATTTAATTTTTGTGTGTGTATGTATGGATATGTAGGGTAATTTTAAAAGCTACTCATATGGCCTTGATAATTCTTTCACTATTGAGAAACCCAATTCGTTCTAAGGAACATTGGACTGTAAATATTCAATAATTTCATTTTATAAGTTACTAAAGGACAGTTAATAAAGCCTTTGTATGTGTGAAGAATATATTTTATATACAAATCTGTAGCTTACTCAAATTTTTGAGAAAACTGTAGCTTCTAAGTTATGCCGACGAACCGTTATTAACTCAAAGGGTCGAAAAACTTACTAAAAGACTCAAAGCTCTTAGTTTTTAGCTTAACATGACAAATAGATGCAAAATAAATATCACGGCACACAGAACACTTTGAAGAATGCGTCACATAAGTTTTCAGGAGGCGGTGTTCGAATAGTTGAATTTCACTCAAATTCAATATTCTACTATTACATTGTTACAAATAACTTGTACGTTCATATATGTTTGTTTTATGGGGGTTAAGTGTAAAATTGAGGCTAATAAAGTACAAAGACGTGTTTTGTGTTTAGTGCACAGGAGAATGGGTATCAGAACACGCGTACATGTTTCACATTTTACGAATTGGTGCCAATTTCTCAACGCACGTGTTCGCAATGTCCAAAATCAGACAACTTTTGTTGGAAGAAACTGCGATACTTGAACGTAATTTAGGGGCAATGAATACTCAAGAATTCACTGCCATGCTCCTTATTTCGCAGATGTGAAAACTAATGGACATTTCGTTCAGTTAATCTCACTAGCAGAACTACCAGTAACACCAAGTTGAAAGGATTTTTTTACTTTCTCTACACTTACTTTGTACATAGTGTGTGGAGACGGTATTGTATTGCACCCAAAAATTCGATACCGAGATTTCACCAGATATTCATATTTTGGGACCTCCTGAATCCCCCCCCCCAAAAAAAAAAGCATTTTTAGATAAATGTTCGTGTGTGTGTGCATGGGCATGTTGCTCAAAACCAAAAGACCACTAATTACCAAACCTAGTATTGTCTGTCTGTCTGTCTGTGTGTATGTGTGTGAGTGTCTTTGGACAGCATAGCTCAAAAACGAAAATACCATTAAATACCAAACCCTGTATCTTCCAAAGATATGACACGAAGATTTTCAAGAAAATCACTCTACCACCAACTATCCTTTACATAGCCAATTTTTCTAAAAAAAATTATTTTTTAAAAAATGCCTCTAACAATTTTGATTACAATTTCTAATATTTAAGATATTTATATGACAAATAAAATATCTTGAATTTCGTGGGAATTGCCTCTGAAGATTTCTTTATTCTGGATGATTTTTATTGAAGTTTGTATAGCTGGTAAACAGCAAGAGATAAAAAAAACTTACTAACAACAAATGCATATCTGGATAAAACACACAATTTATGTTATATTCATTTTTTTTCATGAAGCTGGCCGTTTTCGAGATATCCCTTGTTATTGGTTTCAGTTTTAAAATATTTAACATTTTCTCATACGGGAGCTTGCCAACGCATGGCCAGCCAAATGTTTTAGCCTAGTGAATTCCCTTACTTTCCTCCTATTATAAGGAACTATGTAATAAGACGTTTCTGCTAATGTTTTAACATGAAGTAGATAGAAGAATATGCTTATTAACAATAATTTGTTTCAGCGATGTGGAGAAAGTTATGTGAATAGAGCACATCAGATTTTGTTATTGTTGTGATAGTTATTTTTATATCGCGCATTTAATTGCAGTGGTTATGTGGCGGTCTTTTACCTTTGAAATATATTGGCTATAGCCAATATATTTGTCGTTGGATTTCTGGCTTTTCTTTGGGTTTGGATTTGAAATGGTAGATTACACACACATAAACACACACACACACACACACTTCCTGAATCTGTGAACGATACGGAATATTCTTGACGAGAAAAACGTCCGCCCGCCAGTCGGGCATCACACTTGCGGCTTCTCACACAGCAAGTGCGTACTCTACCAGTTGAGCTATGAGGACAGCCAGCAACTGTGTTGGTTATGTGATTCGCAACTGCAACTTGATGATGATCCACCAAATAAATCGATACCGAGATTTCACCGTAAATATATGTTTTATGGTCCCCTGTATCCAAAAAAGGTATTTTCAGAAAATGGTCCGTGTGTGTGTCCGTGTGTCCGTGTATCTGTGAACACGATAACTTAAAAACGAAAAGTCGGTAAAGTACCAAACTTGGTATTTAATTTTAGTATCTTCCAGGGATGCGACACGAAGATTTTGAGAAAAATCCCCCACCCCCAACTACCCTTTACATGGAACTTTTTTCGAAAAGTTTGCTTTTCTCAAAAGTGGCTCTAATGATTTTGATTAAAATATCGTATATTAAAGCTACTTACCTATCAAATAAAATGCATATCTTGAATTTTCTGGGAATAGCCTCTGAAGAGTTCTTTATTCTGGACGAATTTTACGGAATTTTGAATAGCTGCTAAACCGTATGAGATGGACAAAAACTTACTACACAAAAAATGTAGAGCACGTTAAAACACACAATTTTTGTTAAATACATTTATTCAAGGAGTTCATTGTTTTTTAGAATTCCTTGTTTTTGGTTTCTGCTATGAAAAACAAACTTTTCTCATACAGGACTTTGTCAACTGTAATCCATACAAACAAAGGAACTTCAGTGACATAGCAAACAGCTTTAGACTATCACTTTAGACTATGGTACTCCCTTATTTCGGCTCTACTTACAAGGAAGCAAGTAATAAGACTATTTCTGCTAATTTTTTTTCTGATTAGTAGGAAGTAAATATAAGTATAAGCTTTTTAAGAATAATTTGTTGCAGAGATATAGAGAAAGTCATGTGAATGCTACACATCAGATTTTTATTATTAGAGGAGTGCGTAGTCATAGAACTTGTGATGCTAAAGCCCAAAGATCCAAGCGCCAATTTAGCGGGTTTCAGTTGTTACGCTGGAACTCGCCTTCGCGCAAAACCATGAGAATAACACCGTGGCTTCTAGACGTTCCGCAATGGATAATAGTTTTGTTTCACTTTTTAAATAGTTATTTATGCAACGATCCTATAATTATAGTTATTGGGATACAAATGAGAGGGAAAACCTCATAAGTATTCTAATAACCATTACCTATATGAGAGTTGCATAGATAATTTTTTCTACGTCAAGTATATATACAATAAATATTTAATATTTGGGTATCCTACATATGAAAGATGAACAAGATATTGTACGAATGCGTCGATATCAAATGATATTCACGGTGAGAGTTGATTTAAAGATGGAGACTGAGGTATTTTGGTCTTGTGATAATGATATGAATTTTAGTTCCACGCCTCCTGATATAACAGAGGAGGCGAGTAATGTTGTTAACAATTTACTTCCAAAGAAATAAAAAGAAGACCTACGCAAAGGTATACTATAAATTCATGGCATGGAGAATAACAAAAATGTAACTTAATTCCCAGAAAATTCCTCGTAGTTTACTTTGAAGAAATGCATAAAACAATAAAATCCCCAACCTTGTAGACAAATTATTTAGTATTGAAAACAATTCTAAATGTGAAGCATGGAACTGATATTTCCCAATATAAAAAGCTGTACTCCCGGTTAAAACAGAAATCGGTGGGGGACAGTGCGAAAAAAGCGAAAATATTTTCCATAGATGAAATTAAACAGTTCATTGATGAAGTAGAAAGTAGAGCTAGCGCGCATGCCCTAGGTTATTGATTTTCTCGCCTCGTGATGCCAATGTCATGACCTACTTTGCTTTGTTTACGTAATGTTATGACTTTATATTCGGGAAATAATTATATATTCTTATAATTCTTATATATATATATATAATTAAATATTCTTGGAGGTTATTCTACGCGTAAGACGTTTCTGTAGTTTTTTGCAGATTAGCAAGCAGTGAACAGCTAATAGTAGGGCAGCGCGCAAGCGAGAAAATCTATATCGTAATGAAAATCTGTACGGAAATGGTTTTTATTTCGATATAGATTTTTAACAGTAAATGAACACATTTCAGTATATGAGTATAAAAGTTATTATACATATTAGCTATCAAATGAGTCATAGCTTACTACCAAATCCACAATATTATCTGACAATTGATATTCTATTATCTCATATCCAACATTCACGTTAAAGAGGTAGTATTGACTCGAAAACTTGAACTTTGGGTATGTAGCCTTCTGGTGTTGGTAATGGACAGGTTTTGTTTCATAATGAAGTTAAAACTGCGCTTTAATGTGCGCACCGTAACCCATTAAGTGCTTCATTCTTCCATCCGTCATTCGTTTAATTAGCGATGTTAACGCTTCTGCACTGTGCTAGCACATCAGCATTAATCACCAGACTCACTCACTAAATCAAAATTCATGGCAGAGTTTCTTCTTCAGGACCCTGTTTCACAATATTTACAATTTACATATTACAAATTTACAAATAACGAGGGAAAATTTTGAGGTACTTTAAAAATGCAGATATACAATCAACAAACACTTTGTTTGCTTGCTAATTTTATGGACACCTTAAAGATTATTTATTGCGCCGTTTAGTGTCTGCTTATCAACATGTTATATTATCTTTACATCACATTATTCAATATCAATGTTCATCATACAGTTCAATCTTCTTTTTTCGTTCGGATTATTAGACCTTCATATATTTGGTATTCTTAGTTAAATGATTACCCAGTTATTAATTTACTTTATTATCACTTTCGTTTGTCTATGGATCAATTAAAATTAACCGTTTACAGTTATTATTCTTTTACACGTATTATGTACATAGTGTATAGAGAAGGTATTGTATTGCACCCTAAAGTCGATACCAAGATTTTACCGGAAATAGATATTTTGAGACCCCCTGAATTAAAAAATACGTTTTAGAAAAATATCTGTGTGTGTGTGTGTGTGTGTGTGTGTGTTTGTGTGTCTATGGACAGTATAGCTCAAAACCGAAAAGACCGTTAAATATCAAAATTGGTATTTAGGTTTCATATCTTCCAAGGCTGCGATACGAAGACTTTCAAGAAAGTCCCCCTCCCACCACTACCCTTTACATGGAAAAATTTTCGAAAATTTTGATTTTCTCAAAAATGGCTCTAACGATATTGATTAAAATACCACATATTAAAGACATTTACATCACAAATAAAATGTATATCTTGATTTTCTGTTAACAACCTGTAAAGACATCTTTATTCTGGATGAATTTTGCGGAATTTCGCTTAACTGCTAAATCGTAAGATATAGACAAAAACTTACTGCACAATTTATGTCAGACTTGAAGCTTTCACGGCGAATGTTATTCATTATGGCTTCACGGGTGATCAGCCGTGTCAGGTGTATAAGATCCAAGCTTTTGACCATTGCACACTCCATGGTCTTCATCAGGGACTGCATGAAGCTCAGTGCAATTGGCAGGTTGAGGGTAGCCTGAGGTGTGCTAGACGTGTCCCTGTTCTCGGAGATAACTTAACCACGTTCTGACGGTATTGTGGGTTTTGCAGGATGGCGGGTGTGTTTTGGGGTTGTAGTGCATGAAGCTGCTGGGATACGTTCCATTATATACTGCCGGAGCCCGCGCTGCCCTGGCCAATGAACGCGTGATGATCTGCGATTGGCCCGACTGACCGAAGGGCCGTATTTCGTCTTGTCCGCTTTGGGTTTGTCTGTAGCTGTGTCTAATGCAGTGTGTTCGAAGTTTTCCATAAATAGATTTGCGATTGTCGGTGAAAGAGGAGAGCCCATGGCGACCCCATCCGACTGTTCATAGAACTGACCATTGTAGGTAAAGTATGTGGAGGTCAACGTGTGTCTGAAAAGCTCGGTAATATCATCTGGAAAGTGTTCACCTATACTCTTATATACTCTTTGCAACTTATAGGTGAACACTTTCCAAATGATATTACCGAGCTTTTCAGACACACGTTGAACTCCACATACTTTACCTACAATGGTCAGTTCTATGAACAGTCGGATGGGGTCGCCATGGGCTCTCCTCTTTCACCGAGAATCGCAAATCTATTTATGGAAAACTTCGAACACACTGCATTAGACACAGCTACAGACAACCCCAAAGTTTTCTTCAGATGTGTGGATGACACCTTTGTCATTTGGCCCCACGGCAAGGACAAACTGGCTATCTTTCTTGAACACCTCAACAGTCTGCACACAAACATCCGATTCACGATGGAAGTCGAGAACAATGGCGCCCTCCCCTTCCTGGATGTGCTGGTGTACAAGAAGAAAAATGGCACCCTGGGACACAAGGTATACAGGAAGCTCACACATACCGATAGATATTTGGACGCATCCAGTCATCACCATCCTTCCCAAAAGAAAACAGTCATCACCACTTTGTTTCATCGAGCTTTCGACATAGCTGATGAGGACAATATTCAGCAAGAAATTCAACATTTACAGGATACATTATTGAAAAATGGCTACAGCCTCCAGGAGATCAAGAGAGCTCACAAGAAAGTCCGGGAAAAGAGATCTGGTTTGCTGCGCATCTCTAATTCCAAGGGAAGAGATGAGTGGGTGAGCAAGGCCTTCATACCTTACTATGGTCCTACTTCTAACAAAATTGCCCGCATTCTCTCCAAACACAACATCAAGACCTATTTTTCCGCTCCCCGAAAAATCCAGCAATATCTGAGATCGGTAAAAGATCCATCGTCACTCAAAGTACCAATAGTGTACAAAATTCCGTGTGAATGCGGGAAAGTGTACGTTGGGCAAACTGGACGCACAATAGAAGAGAGATGCAAAGAACATCAACGCAATATTAAACTGCTTCAACCGGAAAAGTCGGCAGTAGCCCAACATTGCATAGAGAAGGTACATAAAATCAATTTCAATGACATCTCAGTCCTACATCAAACGAATAAGTATTATGACAGACTCATCAAAGAAGCCATCGAAATCAAGTTACACCCTTGCAATTACAATAGGGATTCTGGACTTCAACTCAGCGCAGCTTGGACGCCGGCCATTATACACACCTGCATTTTTTTTTTTTTTTTGGAAGGGGAGACAGAGAGAGAGTTGGAAGGTAGACAGAATGGCTTATTTCGCCATTGGGTGAAGTGCGGGGTTTGGAAGGGAAGTGTTGGATTCAAGTAGATAGATCGGGATGGTGAGGTTCCGCTGAGCACCCTCGTTAGTGCGGCAGTTTAGCTGCTGGCCGAACTAAGCGGCGGCTCAGCAGAAGTGGAGAAGGGTTTCGGGTGACAGACATGGCCGAGGCCCTATCTGCCACGCCTGGGGAGTTAAGGAAGGTTTGGTAGGAGTACAGGGTGTCTTTTATTTTCGTATATTTGTAGTTGCTTTGCCAGCCTTAATAAAGACTTTGGCTTGTTTGTTTGAGGTTTGGGTCAAGTATTCTGTTGTCAGTAAGTCACCGAGTGGTTCTGGTAGTAGTCTCTATGGGCCTTAATGTAGGCGTTGAAGAAGGCCAGGTTGCGCCTTCTTTTGACGCTTCGGGGTGTTAGTGGTCGATGTGCTTCTCTCGGAGATGGTGTGCCCATTCGATGTGTGATTACAGTCTGTGGAGAATTTTCGGTCGTTGTGTCGGTGTCGGAGTGGTGTGTCTGTCGGTTAGAGAGTTGTGACGTCAGTCGGCAGAGGCCTTCATCCAGGGACTTGTGAATTGCTGCGGTGGCATACATCACAGCCCTTTCCGTGGCGGCTGGGATCTGTTGCAAGTCCTGGATTCCGGCCTCGATGGTCTGTAGTTTATGGTGAAGTGCTTTGGTCGTAGGGGCGGTGGCGGCAATGGCTGCTACAGCTTCTTCCAATGCCGTCAAGCGGGCGCTAATGTTCAGTACCTCGCAGTGCAGGTCCTGGACGGCATCCCGTGTGGCGACCTCGGTAGCGGCTGCAGTCTCCGTTGGTTGGTGCGTGTTGGTGGTCGGTTTTGCCTTCTTTTGTGGTGCTGCTCTGGTTGGAGCTTGGGTCGGTACTTCGTGGCTGCAAAGGTACCGTGGAGGCGTAGTAGTTCTGGTGGTGGTGCAGTTGGCTGGCTTCAATGTAGCTGCTGTGTAGGCGACGTTGACTGGTGCTGCTGAAGGCTGTGATTGTCTGCTGCGTGGTTATTTTGGGCACTGCGCCTGACCCGTAAAGTGGCCGAAGCCTCTACAGGTGACACAGTATCTGCGACGTCTCGTCAGTGTATGTGCTGTGCATTCGGTGGTTAATGAAGACTCGCCACAATAATGGCAGCGTGGTTCAGCTGCGCAGGTTGACTCATGGTGTCCGAATGCACACAGGGCGGCATGGGCGTTGTTGGGACCCTCGGCTGGCCTCTGCGCTAAGGCGACGCCCAAACATGAGCAGGCCGTCGCGCAGGGCCGCTTCGTAGTCTCTAACGTCAGTTCTGTTGTAAAGGTAACCGTTTCCAAGATATTCATTGTTGTTGGTTTCAATTGTAAAATACTTATACTTTTCTCAGGCAGGAAGTATCCGTTTTTCTTTTGTCCTAGTCCTAGCCAAGCATATTTAAATGACAATCGCATAACGACAGCTTTTTAAAACATTTGACTATCACTTTAATATAGCGCATTCCTTTAGTTCCCTTCTACTAGTAAGGAAATAAATAATAAGAACATTCTATTAATACTTATCTCGATTAGCATGGTGTAGAAAGTAGAAGACTCTTTGGTAAGAAGTTTGTTTTTAGAGTAGCTTAATTTTCACCACACATATAAAAATCTTCTTGTTGGTATTCCACAAAATCTATTTCTGTATCTTGAAACTATTTGTGGAATACTATTTAATTGCGAAACAAAACACTTGTAAATTCTATTAAATCTCACTTTTAATTAACTGGTTCAACTTTACAAACTTTCATTGTGAAACATAGTTTTACAAATTACACAGTTTACCTTAACAAAGCTTGACATCATTGTGAAACAGATCCCTATAGGATAAGCACATTTAGTGGGTAGGTCATGAAACTCGAAACACTAGAGTGAACTTCAGCAGTAAACACACTAGTAATACCCTCGTAAGTGTAGCTATCTAAAATTAAAATCCCGTGCATTAAAGATATTTACATCCCAATTAAAATATATAACTTAAATTTTCTGGGAATAGCCTCTGAGACCTCTTTATTCAGGATGAAATTTGCCGAATTTTGCTTAACTGCTAAGCCGTAAGAGATAGACAAAAATGTACTGCCCCAAAATGTAGATCTCGTCAAAAGAGACAATTGATTCCTTTACGTATTTGTTGTGGGGGTAACCGTTTCCGAGATATTCCTAGTTATTGGTTTCAGTTGTAAAGTGTTCATAATTTTCTCAGACAGGAAGTGTCCGTTTTTCTTTTGTTTTACTCCTGGCCAAGCAAAGAAAAGAATCAATTTGTAATGACAATCGTATAAAACATCTTTTGAAACATTCGATTATCACTTTAGCATAGCACATTCGTTTAGTTCCCTTCTACTGATAAAGAGCGAAGTGGTAATAATATTCTGCTAATATTTAATTCGATTAGCATGTTGCAGAAAGAAGAATAATCTTTTGTAAGGTATTTGTAGAGCAGCTAGAGAAAGTCATGTTGAGTGTAACACATCAGATTTGTAAAACTAATATTTCAACTTCAACCAAGCTGAAGTTGACTGCAATAGAATCCTTTTCTAAATTACTGATCTAACAGAAACGAAAAATATTTTTGTACCATTAGACGTTTTGATAATGGAAATTGGACATTAATATAATTTAGGTGATGTCCTTAGAGGGGAATTTACTGCTATAAACGCGCATATCCCTAATGCTGGTATTAAACAGCGCATTATAGCTGTTGTGGCTGGTCATATAGCTAATTACAATTGAAGCAGGACTCAGTGCATATCTATCTCCAGATGGCCGGTCTCATCTGTTTGTTGCTGACGAGGACAATTTGGTCTCTCGCTTCTACATTTGAGGGTATTCATCATAGAGTGGATCAAGAACAAGCAAGAAGATATTGGAAAATGTGGCGGGGAACGACAGATGCTACAAGCATGCACTTTATTGATGAAAAGTTCTCGTTTTCTTATCATTTTCGCGGCCGTTCTTGTAGACAGTGGACTTTGAGTGCGCTTTTGAGAACTATGCAAATCATTACACTTTTTAAAAATCTGATGTGTACCATTCACATGACTTTCTCTAAATCTCTGCAACAAATTACTCTTAATAAGCTTATACTTCTATTTACTTCATGTTAATCAGACTAAAATAGCAGAAATAGTTTTATTACTTGGTTCCTTATTGCTATGTTTGCTTTGTTCCTTGTTGGTTGCTATGACACTGAAGTTCCTTTGTTTGTATGGAAGCAGTTGACAAATTCCTATATGAGAAAGGTATAAGTTTTCGTAGCAGAAAACAAAAACAAGGAATGACTCAAAAACGATGACTCCACGAAAAAAATGTATATAACATGAATTATGTGTTTTAACGTGCTCTACATTTTTCGTGCAGTAAGTTTTTGTCCATCTCTTACGGTTTAGCAGTTATTTAAAATTCCGTAAAATTAATCCACAATAAAGTAGTGTTCAGAGGCTATTCCCAGAAAATTGAAGATATACATTTTATTTGTCAGGTAAATATCTTTAATATACGAATTTTTAATAAAAATCATTAGAGCCATTTTTAAGAACTTTTTTCAAAATCTTCGTGTCGCATCCCTGGAAGATACTAAACTTAAATACCAAGTTTGGTATTTTACGGAATTTTCGTTTTTTGAGTTATCGTGTTCACGGACACACTGACACACGGATACACACACATAGGACCTTTTTGTAAAAATGCTTTTTTTGGATACAGCGGACCCTAAAACATATATTTCCGTTGAAATCTCGGTATCGAATTTTTGGTTGGAGTACAATACCTTCTCTATACACTATGTACATAGTGCGTATAGAGAAAGTAAAAAACTTTCAGAATTATAAAAAGTCTCTTAGAGCTAATTAATAATCTTAAGGTATTGTTTCATCACAAAACTTGTTCCTTAAAAAGTTACCTGCAATAGTATAAATTCCAGAGAAATACAGAGAGGATGGAAATGATAATCTCATATTTGATACAATACAGCGAGCAGATTTTACTTTCTCTACTGCTTTCCTATAGTAAGTAGAGGAAGTATTGCATTTCTTCCAAAATTCCATTTAATATTTCACCGAAAATGTAGTTTTATTGTTTCCTGAATCGTCAAAGCATTTTAGAATACAGGGTCTATGTACGTGTCTTTCTGTGAACAGCATAACTCGAAAACAAAAAGTTGCCTAAGTATCAAAGTTGATATTTAAGTTCAGTGTCGGGGAGCCGTGACCGAGTGGTTAGACCACCACATGTGATATTTGTGGTGGACAAAGCAGTGCAGGGGCGGGTTTTCTTCTTTCTTTTTTAAATAAAATACAGTTCCGGAGGCTTGTCAGGACCTCGGCGCTGTATTCCTTTTTTTTTTCTCCATTATTTCCAGTTTCCTATATTTCCTTAGTAGATCTTATTATTCTTAACGTTTTCCGTTTACATATACATACACAAACATAGACACATTTACAAACACAGAAACACCCATGCCCAAGGCGGGACTCGAACCCACGATCCTGTGCACCACGAAGCGCCAAAGCGAGACACTTTAGCGAGCGCGGCCACCTGGATCGGCATCTCTTCGGATCCTCCGGTTTTCCCCGCCATCTCATTCACCGGTGCTCTATCTTCATTCTATGTATTACCAGTGTCATCGACTGCGGTGCTATGGTAGTAAAAGCGTCTTCCAAAGTTGCAATACAAAGATTTTAAACAACTCTCTCGTCAAATTACCCTTTACACGGAACAATTTTGGTTATTTTTTATGTTATAAAAATTGCTACAACGATTTTAATTAAAACTCCATAGGTATAAGATATTTGCCTCACTAATTGAATGCGCAGCTTTAAATTTATGGGAATATCCTCTGAGATCCTCTTTATAGTGAATGACTTCTATAATTGGTAAACCATAAGAGATAGAATCAATCTTAATCTACAAAACATGTAAATCACGTTAAAGCACAAAAGTTGTTGTGGTTTTTAGTGTTAAAATGACCACCGAACTCGAAGACTTCACACAACCACACACTTTAAAACCCTGATTATTGTTTTATTTGCTGCATCACACAATGAAATGAAAAGAAATGAAATGAGCATGTTAGAAGGATAGCCCTTTCAGATTCCCTAAGCAAGCTTTATTGTATAAACCAGATGAAATCTCGGAGAATGTGGAGTGCCAATACAATAATTAGCCTAGGTCATTTTACCAAACCTTGTTTTGGAAGAGGAAGAAGTATAGCGAAATATGTACATGTGATTGAAAGTTCATCTGGAGTAACAAGAAGTAACTGGAGTATTAAACTTATAGGAATGGTGTTTAGAAGAGTAAATGGAGAATGCCATATGAGGGCAACACGTAACATTTTAATAGCAAAATATAGACATTTATTTTAACGAGACTCACCTTGAAGCTGACAAAGAACATTTTTACACTTGTTGCCATTATATGAGATGGCATTCTACAGTTGTTCTTTGTATGCAGATTTCTATAGCCCCCTTTAACTACTATTGTTATATCGGGAGCATTTCACTGAAACGTTGTTGATTTACTATTTGAACTTTTAGAGTAGGGTTTTCACACGCACATTCACTCTCGCATGTATACCACCATACTCTATGGAGGGCAAAATAATCCCAATTAAAGCAAAATTTCCACCCTCCGGCCGGGAATCCAACCCGGGACTTTCGGATCAAAAGTAGCTCGTACAGAAAATTTGTTTATATAATCATATACTGAAATTTACTCATTCACTATTAAAACTCTATTTCGAAATGAAAACCATTTCCGTATCGATTTTCTCACTTGTGCGCTGCCCTACTAATGATAGTTCACTGCCTGAATCTGCATAAAATTACAGAAATATCTTACGTGTACAATAACCTACATGTATATTTAATTATATATAAAAATTATAAGAATATATAATTATTTCCGGAATCTAAACTCATAATATTACGTAAGCAAATCAAAGTAGGTCATGATATTGGCATCACAAAGGCCACGAAATCAATAACCCAGGGCATGCGCGCTAGCTCTACTTTCAACCAAAATACTTATTTTTACGAGAATAGTTATATTTACATTACTTTATCAGCAGGTATTGTCAGGTGTTTCGTCAATGGAAATATTTTTGCCTTTTTCCCACTATACCCTACGATTTCTGTTTTAACAGGGAGTGCAACTTCTTATATTGGGATATATCAATTTCATGTTTCACATTTAGACTAGTTTTCAAAACTGAATAACTTGTCCATAAGGTTGAGGACTTCATTATTTTTGACATTTCTTCAAAGTAAGCTATGAGGAAATTTTCTGAGAATGAAGTTACATTTTTTGTTGTTATTGTCTATGCCATGAATTTATCATATAACTTTCGTAGATATTTTAATTTTTGTTGAAGTAAACTGTTAACAACATTATTCGCCTCCTCTCTTATAGCAGGAGGCGTGGAACTAAATTTCATATCATTATCACTAGGCCAAAATACCTCAGTCTCCGTCTTGTAAATCAACTATCACTGTGAATCGAATTTCATTTGATATCGACGCATGCGTACAGTACACATACCGGTCAGCGGAGTTCATCTTTCATATGTAGGTTAACTAAATATAGATATTTATTGTATATATAACTATTTTGATTTAAATGATAAATATAACGGCCTTTTGTAATTAAAAGAAAATTAAATTGGAATTTTGCTGCTGTTCTGGAGAAAATACTTTAATGTCCTAGGCTAATTAGATTTTCAGGCACTTTAACTTTTTGGCACTTACAGAATAGGTTACATTACACTGCAACATTTATTTCCCTGGCTAAATCAATGCAAAAATATATTTATTCTTTCAGACTCACAGGCTGCTATACAAGATATAGTAATACTCCCTAAAATGGAAAAAATTAAAGAAATCCAAAAGATGATTTATCAAATTAATAAACTGGGAAAAAAAGTTGTATTACAATGGATTCCATCTCGTTGCGGTATGAATGGTAATGAAAAAACAGATTTTTTGGCAAAGAAAGGAACCCAAATTAAACAAAAAACTATAATAAAATTTCCTTATGAATCAATCAAACGCATTGTAAAAAGAAAAATCTGATGTGTTCCATTCACATGATTTTCTCTATATCTCTGCAATAAATTATTTTTAAAAAGCTTATGCTTCTATTTACTTCCTGCTAATCGAGAAAAAATTAGCAGAAATAGTCTTATTTCTTGCTTCCTTGTAAGAAGAAGCGAAATAAGGGAGTATCATAGGTTAAAGTAACAGTCAAAAGCCGGTTGCTATGTGACTGAAGTTCCTTTGTTTGTATGGACACGAGTTCTCAAAGTCCTGTATGAGAAAAATATAAGTTTTTATAGCTTAAACTAAAAACAAGAAATATCTAAAAAACAATCAACTCCACGAAAAAAATGTATACAACATAAATTGTGTGTTTTAATGTGCTCCACATTTTTTGTGTTGTAAGTTTTTGTCTCACTCTTACGGTTTAGCACTTATGCAAAATTCCGTAAAATTCATTCAGAATAAAGTAGTCTTCAGAGTTTATTCCCAGAAAATTCAACATATACATTTTATTTGTAAGGTAAATGTATTTAATATACGACATTTTAATCAAAATCGTTAGCCATTTTTTAGAAAATAAAAATGATCGAAAAAAGTTCCATGTAAAGGGTAGTTTGGAATGGGGGAAATCTTCGTGTCGCATCTCCGGAAGATACTAAACTTAAATATCAAGTTTGGTATTTTACCGTTTTTGAGTTATCGTGTTCACGGACACACGGAAATTTTTCTGAAAATACCTTTTTTGTACATAGGGGACCCTAAAACATATATTTCCGGTGAAATCTCAGTATCGATTTTTTTGGTGGAGTGCAATACATTCTCTATACACTATGTACAAAGTGCGTATGGAGAAAGTAAAAATAGATACAAAGTATCTACAAATTGTACAAAATCCTAATTTAATTCCAAAAGTACAAAGAAAACTAGCTGTTGCCAACTTTCATCTGATAACTGGGCATGATTGTTTGAATAATTATCTCTATAGGATTGGCCTTTCAACCTCACCAAACTACCCATTATGTACTAAAGAAGAACTTATGAATATGGCACTTAGAATCATGCCAAGCTTTGAAGATGTATCCTAGCATTGTCAGCAGATACTGGGAAGCTAGAAGGAGAATGACTTAATTGTCAATTCCTGTGCATTAATCACACACACACACACACACACACACACACACACACACACACATTTCTACTCTACATTCTAAGCTTATATGCTCTACCGTTTATTCAGATGCGCAAAGTGCCTTATTTAACGAAACGAAAGTCCAAATGGTCATTAAAGAGATATAAAGCGCATCAGTGTACCTATTGTTCATTATTCGTGTTTGCATACGAGGATAAATGCTCTTACATCACCGTTGTAGAGGATCCGGAAGTGAGACAGCGAGGATTTGAGCATTAATAGCTGTTGTTTACAACAATAGCGCCCTAATGTTTGTTGTTATACCACTTGTAACCCTGTCACAATTGAGCAGAGCTACAAATGCTGTTACGGTCATCATTTACTGAATGCAGAGAAATGAAGAAGGAAAACAAATATTGCAATCGTAGAATGTTCTACAAACTAACCGGCACTCCTGCTCTAAGTGCAACATAAAGATATGAGCTCGTTGCAGCGAAGTGAAGGGCAACAGAATGAGTTCCCTAGGGAGGTAATAGAAGAGAGCTGAATGGCAATGTTTTCTCTCCTCTTTTAGAGATCATGAAAAGAAAGGCAATTGTAAGGTCGTCTACACGTATACTGTATCTCAGGTCAGACGTGGCTTCGTTTTTTATACTCCAACAAAACAAAACACGAGCATGAGCCGTGTGCAAGGTGTGCAGAGGTTCATAAACTGCACTCAGTTGCTGCTGCAGCTGTTGTCATTTTCAGAAAGTTGATGTGTTCCATTCACATGAGTTTCTCTACATCTCTGTAACAAATTATTGTCAATAAGCTTATTCTTTGATCTATTTCGTGCTAATCGAGATGAACATTAGAAGAAATGTTACGAGCTTAGTGCCTAATAAGTAGGAGGGAAATAAGGGAAGAGACTAGGCGTTAAATACCAAATTTGGTATTTAGGTTTAGTATCTTCCAAGGATGCGACACGAAGCTTTTCAAGAAAATCCCCTCGCCACAAACTATCCTTTACATGAACATTTTTTTGAAAATTTTGATTTTCTCAAAAATGGCTCTAACGATTTTGGTTAAAATCCCGCATGTACATCCCAAATAAAATGTATGATTTTTGTTGGGAATAGTCTCTGAAGACATCTTTATTCTGGATAAATTTTGCAGATTTTTCCATAAATGGTAAACCGTAAGAGATAGACATAAGTTTACAACACAAAATATGTAGATTTCGTCAAAACACACAATTTATGTCCTTTACGTTTTTGTTGTGGAGGTAACCGTTTCCGAGATATTCCTTGTTATTGCTTATAAGTACTTCAATTGTGAAGTACTTATATTTTCTCAGACAGGAAGTGTCCGTTTTTCTTTTGTTCTACTCTTGGCCAAACAAAGATCTGATTTACAATGACAATCGCATAACGATAGCTTCGAAAACACTTGACTATCACATTAGCCTAGATCATGATTTTAGTTCTCTTCTACTTATAAGGAACTAAGTAATAACAACATTCTACTAATGTTTATCTCAATTAGCATTGTGTAGAAAGAAGAATATTCCTTTGTAAGAAGTTTCTAGAGAGCTAGAGAAAGTCATGTAAATTATAACCAATAAGATTTTTGTAGAAAGAATTTCTGTCTGTCTTGCGGCTTACCGTTATCAACTAGTAATCCAGGATGAAGAGGAATTCACAGACTATTCCCTGAAAATTCAGTATATATTCTTAGATTACAATCTTTTGAGAAAGTGGAAGGGGAAAACGTAGGAAACCCGATTATTTTCCCAGGTCGTTTACGTGTATTGGGACTTTATGGTATCCGCCGAGCAGACACATCACGTCCTTTCTCCCCCTTCCAGTGTGTGAAAACACTCTTATAAAAGAATACATTTCATTATTTATGAAAATACCTTAAACATGTGGTACTTTAATCAAAATCATTAAAGTTCTTTTTGAGAATTGTTCCTGTAAAAATCTAATGTATTCCATTCACATGACTTTCTCTACATTGCTATAAAAATGATTATTAAAAACGTATTCTTCTATCTATGTACTTTATGATAATATAAACATTAGCAGAAATTATCTTATTTACTTGGTTTCTTGTAAGTAGAAGAAAAAAACAAAAGAAAATACACCAGGATAAACGATGGTAATATCTTTAAAAGACGGCTGTCATGTGGATCAAATCCGTTCCTATGCAGGACCAGGAGTTTACAACTTTCCGTGTGAAAAAAGTTTAAGTATTTTAAATCTGAAACTAATAACAGGGAATACTTCAGAAATGTCAACTCAATGAAAAAAAAAAAACGTATTTGACATAAATTGTGTGTTTTAACGTGATCTAAATTTGTGTGTGGTTCGTTTTTGTCGATCTCTTACGGTTTACCAGTTACGTAAAATTCAGCAAAATTCATTTAGAATAAAGAGGTCTTTAGAAGCTATTTCCTGAAAATTCAAGATATACATTTTATTTGCCTTTAATATCTTTAATATACGGCAGTTTAATCAAAATAATTTGTCATTTTAGAGAAAATCTCAATTTTCGAATTTTCTCCCATGTAAAGGGTAGTTTGGGGTAGAGAGAGTTTTCTCAAAGTCTTCGTGTCGCATCCCTGAAAGATACTAAACTTAAACACTAAGTTTGGCATTTTACTGATTTTTCGTTTTTGAGTTATCGTGTTCACAGACCACGGACACACTGACACACGGACAAACACATATGGACCTTTTTCTGAAAATACTTTTTTTTGGGTACAGGGGATCTAAAACGTCTATTTCCGGTGAAATCTCGGTATCAAATTTTCGGTGGAATGCAATACCTTCTCTGTACACTATGTAAATAGTACGTGTAGAAAAAGTAAAAAGTAGATTAGAGTGGGTGGGTTTTCATGAAAATCTTCGTATCGCATCCTTAGAAGTTGCCAAACTTAAATAACAAGGTTGATATTACCCGAATTTTCATTTTTGAGATATACTGTTCACACACACACCGACATACATACACACACACCAATAAAGTACTTGTTTTTTGTTTTCATAAAATGTTTTCCTTGGGTCTAGGGGACATCAAAATATATATTTGTGATGAAACCTTAACATCGACTTTTTGTGTAGAATACAACTTTCCCATCTTAGTATACATAGTAAAGAGAGTCAAAAATTTGTCATGTGTGAAAGCCAAATTTTGTTTTATAAACTCCGGTAGTAAAAAGGAGTTGCTTAAGACAATTCAATCAGTTGAAACTTAAAGAGTGGCAGCGAATGATCCCAAAACGATTAATATTACGCAAAATCTATTTGTCATAAATTGTATGTTTCAATAAGCTCTGTATTTGAAACGATTGTGTATTGTTCAAGCTGTTAATATTTAGCAACTACGAGTATATAACGTTATACATATATATTCAGAATGAAGATTAGCTCAAGAGCTCTTCGCAGAAAATTAAAACCCTCATTTTATTAGCTAAGTAAACATCTTAGAAAGTGCTAGAACCATTTTTCCGAAGATAAATTATAATAAAATATTTTCGTAAATGTTTGAATCCTTAGAGCGTTGAGAACTTTGTTAAAATGTTTCAGCACTTTGTTCAAAATATTATTTCACATTCTTTGAAGATAGTGAACTTCAATACCAAGTTTGATGTTAACACCACATTCTGTTTCTTGAGTTATACTGAACCCATACACACATGCACATGCATGTATGTGCACATGCACATACATACATACACATGAACGTTTATTTAAATGGTTTGGTGCGGGGAGCTCAGGTTCTAAAATCCAGTTAGTGGTGAAATATCGACGCAGAATTTTAGTGGAATGCTTATTTAAATGCTAGAAAATGTAAAATAATTCTCCTTTAATTATTACGACTTCTAAACATACATTTTTGCTTAAATATGAATACAAATTGCAATGATTGTCCTACCAGAGACAGAAACATTCATAGCTGTGGGAAAATATTTAGTTAGAAACAATTGGATATCAGCTACGTATTACTTTCTCTATACGTACACAGTGTAAAGAGAAGGTATTGTAATGCACCGAAAAATACGATACCGAGGTTCTACCGGAAATACATATTTTAGTGCCCCCAGCATCTTTAGAAAAATGTCAGTGTGTGTCTGTGTGTATGTGTGTGTGTAGCATAGCTCAAAAACGAAAAGTCCGTTAAATACCAAACTTTGTATTTAAGTTCAGTATCTTCCAAGGATGCAACACGAAGATTTTCGAGAAAATCCCCCACCCGAAACTACCCTTTCTCAAAAATGGCTCTAACGATTTTGGTTAAAATATCGTATATTAAAGATATTTACCTGACCATTAAAATGTATATCTTGAATTTTCTGGGAATAGCCTCTGAAGATTACTTTATTCTGGATAAATTTTACGGAATTTTGCATAACTGCTGATCCGTAAGAGGTAGACAAAAACTTACCACACAAAAAATGTTGAGCACGGTAAAAAACACAATTTATGTTATATACATTTTTTCGTGGAATTGATCGTTTTTGAAATATTCCTTATGTTTGGTTTCAGTTTTAAATTTTTTTTTCTCACACAGGAATTTGTCAACTCCTATCCATACAAACAAAGGAACTTCAGTCACATAGCAACGAGCATTTGACTATCACCTTAAGCTATGCCCTTATTTCGCTTACTTACAAGGAAGCAAGCAGTAAGACTATTGCTGCTAATTTTTTCTCGATTAGCATGAAGTAAATAGAGGCATACGATTTTTATTAATAATTTGTTGCAGAGATGTAGAGAAAGTCATGTGAATGGAACACATCAGATTTTTTTTCTAGAGTCTGTCTCTTTGTACACACATAATTATAAGTTTGTATATTACTTATTTAATACTTTATATATGAAATCTGAATATTGTTAAATATTTCAGATAAACATAAACAAAGGCCTTAACATGGTTTTGTAAATTAGCATTAAAGATTTTGGAGAATAAATAAAGCATAAATAAATACATTCTATATATAATTTAAAATTGCAAAAAGTGTTGTTACATTTGCTTTGACAACATATCATTAGTAACTAATGTAATTCTAAATAGTTTTATTGAAGTAAATGAAGGGAAAGTATCCCTTCCGCTAATAAAAAGGCAAATTTTTGCAACATTTAATACATGTACTCACAGAAAGACCTGGGCGTAGCAGTTTCAGCAAAGTAAGGAAAAAAAAATCTTTTATATGAGAGAGAGCGGTGGCTGTGTTACGCAGCTTAGAGGAACCAGGGCGTTTCATGATGAACCTTGCTTTTCTCCCTCTTCATTTTCCCAGCAGCTCCCCGCAGAGAGGGTCGGTCAGCCGGGCAAGTGGATTTGGCAGGAGATTTGGCTTGTCACAAGAGATACCAACCCAACTCCGCTATTTCAAAATCATCGCCACCCTAACAAGGCTTCTCCAAAGAAAGAAGCCAGGTACAAAATGTAATTTTTCAATGCAAAGAATTTACATATGAGTTATGACCGTTCACCTCCACTGCGCGACTATTTTAACATCATTTATTTCTTATAAAAATGATTACAGTGTTAGCTTTCTTTTGTTTCTAAGGGTATCTAGCAGGTACACATTGCGCGCCCCATGATCTATGTTTCATTATATTTCACAGCAGGGCTACTCTACTGTTAATATAAAAACTAATTGAAAGTTCTTTAAATCTGGTTTGTAACCTTCACATGATTTTCTTTACATCTCTGTAACAAATTATTGTTAAAAACCTTATCCTTCTATCTTTCCATTCTAATTAAGATAAACAGTAGCAGAAATTTTCATATTACTTGCTTCTTGTAAGTAGAACAAAAATAATGGGATACACTAGGTTAAAACTTGGTTGTCATATGGTTGAAATCCACTCCATTGCATTGTCAGAAGTTGACAAAATCCTATATGAGAAAAGTATTTTAAAACTAAAACCAATTACAAAGAATATCTAAAAAAATGATCAACCCCAGGAAAAAAATGTATATGACAGAAATTGTGTATTTTAAGGGCATTTATATCTCTTAAGGCTTACTAATTATAAAAAATCCAGCAAAAATCATCCAGATATACATTTTTCATGATATACATTTTATTTCGAATGTAAACATCTTTAATATACGGTATTTTAATCAAAATCGTTAGACCATTTTTGAGAAAACAGAACATTTTTTAATATTTTTCCATGTAAAATTAGTTTGGGGTGGGGAGGTTTTTCTCAAAATCTTCGTGTTGCATCCCTGGAAGATATTAAACATAAGTACCAAGTTTGTTATTTTACCGATTTTTCGTTTTTGAGTTATCCTGTTTACAGACACACGCACACACGGATATACACATACATGTTTTTTCTAAAAATTCTTCTTTTGGATACAGGGGATCCTAGAACGCGTGAAATCTCGGTATCAAATTTTTGGGTGGAATACAATACTTTCTCTATGCACTATTGCATAGTACGTGTAGAGAAACTAATAAATTGAAAGTTCTTTAAATGTTAATTTGAAAACTCTGATTTGTTCAATCTACGTGATTTTCTTTACATCTCTGTAACACATTATCGTTAAAGATCTTATTCTTCTATCTACTTCATGCTAATTGACATAAACATTAGCAGAAATGGTCTCATTACTTGCTTCTTTGTAAAGTAGAAGGGAAATAATGGAACACACTAGGCTAAAACGATATCAATTTTCTTTAAAAGTTGGTTGTCATATGGTTGAAGTCCACTCCATTGCATTATCAAGAGAAAAGAATTTTAAAAGTGATACCAATAACAAGGAATATCTAAAAAATGGTCAATTCCACGAAAAAAATCTGATGTGTTCCATTTACATGACTTTCTCTACATCTCTGCTAAAAATTATTCTTAAAAAGCTTATGCTTCTATTTACTTAATGATAATCGAGAAAAAATGAGCAGAAATAGTCTTATTACTTGCTTCCTTGTAAATAGAAGCGAAATAAGGGAGTACCATAGGTCCATTGTTTGTATGAACAGGAGTTGACAAATTCCTGTATGACAAAAGTATGTTTTTCTTAGCTGAGACAAAAAAATAGGAATATCTAACAAACGATCAACTCCAGGGAAAAATATATATGGCATAAAGTGTGTTTTAATGTGCTCTACAATTTTTGTGTGGTAAGTTTCTGTCTATCTCTTACGGTTTACCAGTTATACACAATTCCGTAAAATTCATCCAGAATAAAGTAGTCTTCAGAGGCTATTTCCAGAAAATTCAAGATGTACATATTATTTGTCAGGTATATATCTTTAATATACGGTATTTTAATCAAAATCGTTGGAGCCATTTTCTAGAAAATCGAAATTTTCGAAACTTTTTCCATGTGAAGGGTAGTTTGGGGTGGGGGGATTTTCTTCAAAATCTTCATGTCGCATCCTTGGAAGATACTGAACTTAAATACCAAGTTTGGTATTTTAACGGTCTTTCCGTTTTTCAGCTATGCTGCCCACAGGCACACAGACAGACATACACACACGGACATTTTTCTAAAAATGTTTTTTTTTGTAATCAGGATGTCTTAAAACATGTACTTCAGGTGAAATCTAGGTATCGAATTTTTTGGTGCATTGTAATACCTTCTCTAATCACTACGTGCATAGTACGCATAGAGAAATTAAAAATGTTTATGGCATAAATTGTGTGTTTTAACGAGATCTACATCTCTTAAAGTTTACTTGTTATGCAAAATCCAGCAAAAGTCATCCAGAATAAACTGCTCTTAGAATTTATTCCCAAAATATTCAAGATATACATTTTATTTCCAATATAAATATCTTTAGTAAATGGTATTTTTAGGCAAAATTGTTAGAGCCACTTTTGAGATAGTAAAATTTTTCTATTTTTTTTTGTAAAGTCTAGATTGGTGTGAGGGAGAATTTTCTAAACATCTTCGTGTCACATCCATGGAAGATACTAAACTTAAATATCAAGTTTGGCATTTTACCGTCTTTTTGTGTTTGAGTTATCGTATTCACAGACACACACACTCATGTACACGCACACGGACCTTTTTCTAAAAACGTTTCTTTTGGATATATGGATCCTAAAACGTGTATATCCGGTGAAATCTCAGTATCAATTTTTTTGTGGGGTACAATACCTTCTCTATACACTATGTGCTTAGTACGTGTTGAGAAAGTAATAAATTGAAGCTTTTTTAAATGTTAGTTGTTTGAAAACTTTGATTTGTTCCATCCACATGGTTTTCTCTATACATCTCTGTATCAAATTAATATGTTAAAAACCATATTCTTACATCTACTTATAGACAAGACAGACAGACAGACAGACAGATAGATCAATTATTTTTTCTACAAATGTTTTCAATACATATTTTCTTGTGAAATCTCGGTATCAAATTTTTGGTTAGAAAACGAGTATAATATCTACTTTAGCTACTGTTTATATTGTGTATACGTGCTAGAGAAAGTAAAATTATGATTTTCATACCGATTGATGTATATTATGCTGAATAAACATTTGAAACAAAATTAAGCCCCAATCAACAAGTCCACAGAAACGTTTCTTGAGGCATCGACCTTACTTCATGCGTATCTCCGGATTTCTGAGCACCTTGTAGTCCCAGTTACTTGTATGGAGTCAGCTGCAGATGATGGTATACCAATAGGAAAAAATCCATGACATCGCATATTTGTTCCCTTTGACTTTTGCAGAGTCAGATAGCTTCTGCAACAGACACATGTTCACAAATAGAAATCGTGGGAAAAGAAGCGCCGATGGCATAGCGATATACTTCAAATTTTAAGTGTTTGAAACTATGGGCAACCATCTAATAGGATCTTATTAATTACTGCTAATATGCAGAAAAACGTATTTTAATCCTGTATATTTCTACGCCAGCCCTGGAAGACAAAGCTTAATGCATCCAAAGTCTGAAAACTCTAAAACTAAACAGAGAAACTCAAATCACTTTGCATATTTCCTGATGGTCCTTATAAAGTGAATAAACTTTTTTGATGTTCAACAATTTGAGTTCAAGCCATCGTTTTCAATAGTTAGCTTCTGTTGGTGTGGCCAATAGCTGGTCATCAGTTTACTTGGACAAACCACATGACAAGAACGATATAGCGCCACGTAGGAGGAAGAGAGAGAGAGAGAGAGAGTAAGAGTGAGAGAGAAAGGGAGGCATTTACTATCATTCAATTCCTGGTAGCGTGGGCAATTTACTATTCGCATGGGCGTGGTGCTTTAGGCATAGGTTTTCATTGATGTACGGGTACTGCACGAGTGAAATGTCTAAAATAGGTTATAGCATACACAACGGAGAGGACATCTGTCACACTGCTACTTGCAAGATGCCTATTTTGGTCACCACCCCCCCACCAGGATGCGAACGACCTACAGTAGGGTACAGGCCACAAAGAGACAGAGCATAGAGCCGAGCGGAAATCCTCGAATGCCTGTCCCACTTCTGGAGCTAATGAGGGACTGGATCAACCAAGAAGCCCTCTAGATACACGGATGCTCATTCCTTGGGGAAGGCTTCCGCACCGTTAGCCTACTTAAGTAACTTAGAAGTGCACTTAAGTTAAGAAGGAAACAAACTGAAAGTAAACTGAGGGAAAGAAAATTGTGGTAGACGAGAAATAGCCCAGCATTCGCCTACCGGCCAGAAAAAACCAGGAAAACCCAAGGCCAGAGTGGAGGGCCAATGAGAATTGAACCTCAGCTTTGCCGAAACGAGACTTGTACATTATTGAGAAGCCAATATACTGAGTTCTATAACAGTTACATTTTCTGTATGGTTCATTGGCTTGTACTAAGAAGTTGAGTTTAGAATTTTTGTTTCCTGGGAAGACTATGTAAGTAGGTAAGTATAGAGAACCATCTCTTTTTGATACTGCAAGATAAAAGGGTGAAAATGCTAAAAACAAATGAAATAATAGGAAAAATCTTATGTGTACCATTCACATGACTTTCTCTATATCCTTGCAACAAATTATTCTTAAAAAGCTTGTACTTCTATTTACTTTATGCTAATCAGAAAAACATTAGCAGAAATAGTCTTATTACTTGCTTCCTCGTAAGTAGAAGCGAAATAAGAGACTACCATAGGTTAAAGTGATAGTTAAAAGCTGGTTGCTATGTCAATGAAGTTCCTTTGTTTATATGGATCGGAATTGACAAGTTCCTGTATGAGAAAAATATGTTTTTCATAGCAGAAACCAAAAATAAGGAATGTCTCAAAAACGGTGAACTCCACGAAAAAATGTATATAACATAAATTGTGTGTTTTAACGTGCTCTACATTTCTTGTGTAGTAAGTTTTTGTCCATCTCTTACGGTTTAGCAGTTATTCAAAATTCCGTAAAATTCATCCAGAATAAACTACTCTTTAAAGGCTATTCCTAGAAAAATCCAAAATATACATTTTATTTTTCAGGTAAATATCTTTAATATACGGTATTTTAATCAAAATCGTTAGAGCCATTTTTGAGAAAATCAAAATTTTCGAAAAAAGTTCCATGTAAAGGGTAGTTGGGGATGGGGTGATTTTTCTCAAAATCTTCGTGTCGCATCCCTGGAAAATACGAAGTTTGGTATTTTACCGACCTTTAGTTTTTGAGTTATCGTGTTCACAGACACACGGACACACGGACATACGCACACACGGACCTTTTTGTGAAAATGCTTTCTTTGGATATTGGGGACCCTAAAACATATTTCCGGTGAAATCTCGCTATTGAACCTTTTGGTGGAGTGCAATACCTTCTCTATACACTATGTACATAGTGCGTATAGAGAAAATAAAAATGATTGTTTTAAATATTTTCCATATGCATAACAAACTATAGAACATTCTTAAAGTAGCTTGTAACAGACTACGTCCAGTCTAGTAATGCAAATGATGATTCTGCCGTTGTTTTGCTGAAAGTAGTAAGCTGGAGTATGCGCATCGGCGCACTCTACATTTAAAGTTCAAACATCTAAAACCACCATCAATGCTGCGACCTCACAATCAACCATCCAGTAAAGGTACCTTTAAAGACGGCTCAAATTAGATTAACAGGAGATTTATAAATAAATCTGATCGGCAAACAGGCGCAAACAATACAGCAGGTAAAGACTGTTTGTGGTAACGGACACTTCTGAGATAAGCTTTGTTTGATTCAGATAAAAGCTAAGTTCAGTCCGACTGGTGTAATAAGTTCATCGTACAAGAGATGGCGTAATCACAGTCAAAACCGCCGCATCATCATAGTGTGATTTCTACAAACTGCACACTCCTTGAACAAGGCTATGCTCCTGAGAGTCAAAGTTTATCGGCAACTTCTCCATCCTCTTTGCGCAGCGGGTAAGCATACCCTACAGGTGGTATATAAAATTGGCTTTCTGCCGGATTCAAAACATATTATTCGTATCATTCACAAAACTAATTACCCAATTTCTTTTTGACAACATTAAAGAGACCTAATTTTCAGGATTTTCTACATAGATATAATGAGAATGAAATGTATCATATGGCTCCCTTTTGTTCAGAGTGAACAAGCAGCCACCCACACATCTCGCCGTTTTGAGAAGTAATATTTCAGCTATTATAAACTAACGGGAAAACATCGCAGCTTCAACTTCAATACACCTATAGAAAAGTGTTACTATTTTTCGATGTGGACCAGAAGTAAAACGATTCCAATGTTGACTGCTCTGCTTACAAACGTAAGTTTAATCACCAATGCTCTGCTTAGATTAAGATGAACTTCATAGCATTGTAATATTATCCACCGTGCTACGAACGCAGTAATAACAATGACGTTTTAAAACTGAATACTTTATAAAATATTCATTGCAAAAGTTGAAAATGTAACAGGTAAATCGCCAATTTTAACCATCAGTAATTCCTTCCAAAATTAGTAATATTTTCCTTCAAATACCCACATTTAAAGGCATCTCAGTAAATCTAGAGTACCATTTCCAATTTTTTAAAATAAAGGTGGATCGCGTGCCTCAACTGCTCTCTATATAGCGTGGGCAGACACGCGGGCGTTAAAATAGTTGTAGAACTCAACGGGGCTATTTCAAGTTAAACCAGATAAGTGGGGAAAGTGTTTATCGCGGAGACGCTGAGGTGGATCGCGTTCATTGCGAGAGGTAAATCCCTCGTATACAATGTTTAACGCCAACTTTTACTATTATGATGCCGCAGGCAATGCCACTGCTGCTACATGGTTGAAGATGGAACACAGGTAGAATGCGATGGTGGGGGAAACTGGAGAACCCGGAGAAAACCGCCCTGCGCCGCTTTGTCTGTGATCGAATCTTGATGAGCGGTGAAAGATATGCGAAGAGCATATCTGAAACAAGAAAAATCGGTTAAATAACAAACTTGGTAATAAGTTCAGCATCTTTCAAAGCTGGATGCTGCTGTGGCATCAAGGTGGCCCGATTTATATCCCCATGTGGTTTTGTGGTGGAGGAAACGGCATCTGAGTGGATTATCCTCCCAGTTATCGTTTTACACCGCCATTCATTCCACCAAAATACTACATCATCACTTTTCCTATCATCCGTTTCACCTTCCATTTCATTACGTCTACTTCCTCACTATTTTGCCTGTCTAAGGGCTGTTCCAGATTCTTCATTCTGTAATAAAAGTTTTGTCTCCTCGATGGCTTCTGACCCTACATAATCACATGTAAGTTAGGGGTGTAAGTGGTCTTACGTGGAAGTTAAGCCGATTTTTTTACGTTTCTCTTATGTATCTTTCGAAGATGCGACACGAAATGTTTTAAGAAAATTCTGCCAAACTAATCTTTACAAGGAAAATGTAAATTTTTGTAATTTTAGATTTTCTCAAAAATGGCTCTAACGCGTTTAATTCAACTACCGTGATTTAAATAACACACGCAATTTATTCCAAATAATTTTTATGGAATAAGTAATTTGCGAAATATACGTTATGATTGGTTCGAATTCCTAATAAGTAAATGTCTATGAGAAGCATAATTATTTATAGTGAAAGAATTAGAGATAGTATTTCTTCCAGAATATTATTTGGTAAAATTAACATAGGTCAACTGCATCACTTTTAGGATAGGGGCACACGTAGGAGTTTTATATACTAATTGAGCAGATATTTTAACCGAATCATATTTGACCACGTTGTATTTCAGTGACGATAAAATATATGCCTTTGAGGTCCTACAAAAAACCAAATACCAAGGTTGTAAGAGGAAGTTAGAAGCATCACAACATTCAGAAACACAAGTTGGTGAAAATAGAGAGTTATGGGTCGGGATATTCCCCAAAATAATCTTCTCTGAAAGAAAAGGGAACTTCTCAAGTATATATTTTGCACATAATTCGCCCCTCAGACTCGAACGCAGGAGAGGGTTGCTATAAGGAAGAACGAAGACAAATGTGCTGTGTTATATTAGCTTACTTTTCGCGTGGGAGGTCAACACAGGAAAGAAAACAAAAACAAAATGCATCTTTCATATTGGTGTGCCTTGGAGCGAGTATACCGCAATCATCCATCCAACCAAAGAAATGTTAAAGATACCGTCCATCACTGATGTATTATACCGCAGAAGGAAGTGTTTTCTTAAGAGTGGCTGCATTAGAAACACGGATTTAGACGAACATTTTCCATCTGCGCAATAAGAAGAATAAAATTTAACTTACAGAGCATTTCAAAAGAGTTATTAGTTTAGTTTTCTCTAAGATTATTATTTTTCGCAAATTGGAGATGACAGTTTTACTCGTTGACAAATTAACTTTAAAGGTAGTAAATATTTTACGATCGACAGTGCTTTTTTTTTTATCCATGACTAAGTTGCGTATAGTACCGAATGCTCTACTATTTTACTTTCTCTACACGTACTATGTACATAGTAAATAGAGAAGGTATTGCACTCCACTCAAAAATTCGATACCGAGATTTCACCGGAAATATATGTTTCAGCGTCCCCTGTATCCAAAAAAAGCATTTTCATAAAAAGGTCCATGTGTGTGCGTGTGTCTGTGAACACGATAACTCAAAAACGCAAACTCGCTAAAATACCAAACTTGGGATTTAAGTTTAGTATGTTCCAGGGATCCGACAGATTTTGAGAAAAATCCCCCTACCCCAAATTACCCTTTACATGGGATTTTTTTTCGAAACATTTGATTTTCTTAAAAATGTCTCTAATAATTTTGATTAAAATTTCGTATATTAAAGATATTTACCTGACAAGTAAAATGTATATCTTCAATTTTCTGGGAATAGCCTCTGAAGACTACTTCATTCTGGATGAATTTTACGAAATATTGCATAACTGCTAAACTATAAGAGATGGACAAAAACTTACAACACAAAACATGTAAAGCACGTTAAAACACACAATTTATGCTGTATACATTTTAACGTGGAATTGATCGTTTTTTTTTGTTTTTTTTTTGGGTTTCAGCTGTGAAAAACTATACATTTGTCATACAGGAATTTGTCAACTCCTGTTCTTACAGGCAAAGGAACTTCAATCACGTAGCAAGCAGCGTTTGACTATCACTTTAACCTATGGTACTCCCTTATTGCGCTTCTACTTACAAGGAAGCAAGTATTAAGACTAATTCTGCAATTTTTCCTCGATTACCATGAAGTAAATTGAAGCATAAACTTTTTAACAATAACTTTTTGCAGAGATGTAGAGAAAGTCATGTGAATGGAACACATCAGATTTTTACTTTCTATACTGCTTACCTAAAGTAGAGCGAATATTGCAATTCCAAAAATTTGACGTTCTCCATTCACATGACTTTCTCTACAGCTCGGTAACAAATTGTTGTTAATAAGCTCATTCTTCTATCTACTTCAGGCTTATCAAGATAAATATTAGCAGAAATTTTTCTTATTACTTATTTTCTTGTAAATACGAAGACAGTTAGAGAGTACACTAGGATAAAGCGATAGTAAAATCTTTTAAAAGCTGGTTGATGGTTGAAATCCGTTTCTTTGTATTTATAGGAGTTGATAAATTCCCGTATGTGATAAGTTAAAAGTATTTTAAAACTTAAAACCAGTATCAAGGAATATCTAACAAAGTATGAACTCCACAAAAACAATGTATATGATTTTTGTGTAGCAAGTTTTTATATATCTTTCACGGTTTACCAGTTATGCAAAATTCAGCAACATTCATCTTGCATAGAGAGGTCTGCGATGCTTTTTCCAGAAAATTCAAGATATGCATTTTATTTGTCATGCAAATATCTTTAATGTACAGTTAGAGTCATTTTTGAGAAAATCAACATTTTTAAAGCTTTTTCTATATAAAGGGTCGTCAAAACTTTCGTGTTGCACATTTGAAAGATACTGAGCTCAAATACCAAGTTTGATATTTTCCGACGGTCGTTTTTTAGTTATGTTCACAATCATATTGACTCATGGATACGCGGACATTTTTCTAAAAATACTTTATTTAGATACAGGCATCCTAAAACGCGTATTTCCGGTGAAATATCGGTATCGTACTTTTGGGTGGAATGCAATATCCTCTATACCTACGAACGATGTCCTTTGTAGAGAGAATAAAAATTCTACCTCTTGGAAATGCGTAAGAAATGCGTGTATGTATGTGTGTGTGTGCGCGCGCGGTCACATGATCTTATTATCACTGAAATGACTGAGAAATACATAATTTATATTAGGTTATAATATTCAGTTAATCCGTCAGAATCTTTTAATTTAATATAGATTTTTTATTGCTTCGTTTATGTAGCCCCTTTTAACATCTAACAACTCGTTTTCTGTAGGTTCTTTACGTTGGGTTTGAATCGTTTTATTTTCCCTAAAAACACACATACACACATTCACTCTCACACACATACTTCCAGACTCTGTGGGGGAATAATTCTGGTTAAAGAAAAGTTTCCCGCCACAGCCGGGAATCGAACCCGGAATCTCTGGGTAAGAAGTCAGCTCGCAGATCACTTCACGGAGGCAGTCAATATATTCTGCATTTTCTTAATTTTCTGAAGCTTTCTTCAGATTTATACGTGACTGGATGCAAGTGGATTATGACGTTCCGAACAATTGTTGCATCGCATAACTATCTCAAGGAAAATTCTGGAATACCACGCAACTCCAGGGTGGTGTCTGAGCATATAATATGGTAAATGCCACCATTGCAACAAGGAAAACGCTTGCTCAGGCTCATCCCAGCGGACTGATATATCTGCGACTGTCCACTCCAATATAGCAAGATTTGGGATAGATTAATTATATATAAGCTTCATGTTCATAAGACAGTAATTCTTCCCCTACGGTGCTTGTCTTGAAGGAAGCCGAGGAGTATCGATGGTTAGTGGTGTCATGGCGAGGTCTAGAGGTACCAATAATGGCGACTCAACATGAACGTAACATTTTTCGAGGCATTATCAGCAATACTTTTACACTGATTGATGCAACAATAATAACAATAATAATAATGAAATGGCCTTTACAACAGACTTATGGAAAATAATAATAGTGATAATAACGAAAGAAAGAAAACATAGTTTCCCTTTATCAGAAACAAAACTCTGAGTTTTAAAACTATAACGCCTAAATGTTATTGAGAATTTCTGTAACCATTGTTCAATTATTCTTCAAAAGTTATTCTATCCACTTCACGTAAACCGTAATTTGGTATTCAACCAGCTTATCGTCTTTGAGTTTGCTGTTCAGACACACAAACATACGCGTGCGCGAGCTTTCGCTTAAAGGTTCAGGGGCCTCAAAACATACATTTCCGCTGAAAGTTCGGCATCCTATTTATGGTTGGTGCAAAATGTTTTTTCTACTTACTATCCCCAGTAGAGAGAGAGAGTAAAGCAGTTGAAGAATTTTCCATTAGGTGAAGGATTTTGTGAAAATTGAACTTAAGTACTAACTGGTATTTACCGAATTATAGTTTTTGTGGCTTTTTATACACTCTTGTCTTCTGTGGTGTAGTGGTTACCGTGCTAGCCTCTAATACCTTGAAAGGAAGTCAAGCCATTGGTCACTTATAATGTTTATTGGCACGTACAATAATTCCATAACTTGGAATAAAAGCTTCCTGGGCTAAATTAATCATTTTACGTTCGAAAGTTGTGATTTTGTCTTATAGTGATCTATGTGCGATGAATTAAATCCTCATCACTATGGGCATATCCCAGAACTCAATGTGGATATTCTAAGTTAAAGCTGGGTAGTGGGGAACTGACTAAATGAAGTTCGCTTTGACCCTCTATCTTATAAGCGGAGACGATCAGTGGATGGGGTTCACTGAGAAGGGTAAAACGAAGGTCGCACTCGCCAGTACTTCACTGGCCGGTTTTAACCTGAAATAGCCCTCTTGAGTTCTGCAACGCTTTTGACGCACTAAGGTGGGTCAGGTGAACATTACTCTCAAAGTATGAACAGAGTTGGCCCTCCTCCTTAGCGACTGACGCGCATACATACACACGCGCCAAGTGGAACCGGTTTTCTCTACCAGCGGCGGGTTCCGTATTTTGTCAAGCTGCTACGGCAACTCCACACCTATCGCCTGTGGTGGCTTGGTAGTAAAAGCGGAAGTTAAACACTAAGCACCTCCACACATATACCGGTCACTAATGGAGGGAAAGTAGGAGATGAGCTTCAAACATTGGGAGTAACGTCCGCCAGGCCTGTACTAAAGGATAACCACGCAAGTCAAATACGGGGAGTTGCCATTTATAGATGCGAAATCGCAAACTAGAAGTCTCTTGATCAAGAGATCAAGGTGATTTAAGAGGTGTGGGTAGTGTAAGATGACAAAAAAGACATTTTCTGTTTTTAATGGAAAAAAATTATGTGATTCTTTCTTAATCAAAATATATATGGTTTACTGATCATTTAACTTGCTGACATATTTTTAGGCGAGAAACACCTCCTTGCTGAGTTAAGGGGGCACTATGGTGAAAAATTAACACTGCGATTATCTCAAAAATACATTTTTTGAAATATATGTCTCTTTTTCTTAAAACTATAAAATCAAACTATATGGATCAAATTTTGCACACTTTTGTGAGATAATCTATCACATACACTGAACCAGAGTTTTATTTTTAAGTGTAATACATTCTTTTAAAATTAAGGACATTACTTCTAACATTTAGGTATAAATTTTGTTACAGACAATTTTTGCAAATCAGAAATAACATAAGCAGCTTAATTCCCCTAATTTATTGGTATAAGGCAGAATTATTTATATGCAGAAAAGTTTCAGCGTTCTACTACCACTGGTTTCTCGGAAAAGGGAACATAAAAATGTCCAATTTTTGCCATTTATTTGGCAAACGGTTTTTTGAAGTTAAACATAATTTTAGACAGATTACAAAATATATGATCATAAAAATCTAAAGAGATATACGTGTATATATTCAGATCATACAGCAACTGTTTTAAATTGATCTATAAATTACAGCCAGAGAAATTCTCATATCTTGGATTAGCTGTATGTCCAGATAATTCTCACACTACCCACTCCCCTGAATATGCCGACATGGCCGATTGGAGCTTCAATTGAATTGAATTACAAAACACGTCGACGCATACATACACGAGATTCTTTTTCTAAAAATCTGATGTCTTACACTCACATGACTTTCTCTAGCTGTTCTACAACAAACTTCTTACGAAAGACTATTCTGATTTTTACACAATGCAAATCGAGATAAATATTAGCAGAATGTTTTTATTACTTAGTTCCTTATAAGTATTAGAAAACTAAAAGAATGCGCTATGCTAAAGTTATAGTCAAATGTTTTAAAAGCAGCTGTCGTTATGCGATTGTCAATGCAAATCGCTTCTTTGCTTGCCCAGGAGGAGAACAAAAGAAAATATCTGATGTGTACCATTCACATGACTTTCTCCATATTCCATATTTACTTTATGCTAATTAGAAAAAATTAGCAGAAATAGTCTTATTACTCGCATCCTTGTAAGTAGAAGCGAAATAAGGGACAACCGAAGATTAAAGTGATAGTCAAAAGCTGGTTGCTATGTCAATGAAGTTCCTTTGTTTATATGGATAGGAGTTGACAAATTCCTGTATGAGAAAAGTGTACGCTTTTCATAACAGAAACCAAAAATAAGGAATGTCACAAAAACGACGAAATCCACGAAAAAAATGTATATAACATAAATTGTGTGTTTTAATGTGCTCTACATTTTTTGTGGAGTAAGTTTTTGTTCATCTCTTACGGTTTAGCAGTTATTCAAAATTTAGTAAAATTCATCCAGAATAAACTACTCTTCAGAGGCTATTTCAGAAAATTCAAGGTATACATTTCATTTCTCAGGTAAATATGTTTAATATCCGAAATTTTAATCAAAATCGTTTGAGTCATTTTTGAGAAAATCAAAATTTTCGAAAAAAGTTCCATGTAAAGGGTAGTTGGGGGTGGGGGAATTTTCTCAAAATCTTCGTGTCGCATCCCTGGAAGATACTAAACTTAAATACCAAGTTTGGTATTTTACCGACTTTTCGTTTTTGAGTTATCGTGTTCACAGACACACGGACACACACACACACACAAACACACACACACCTGGACCTTTTTGTGAAAATGCTTTTTTTGATATTGGGGACCCTAAAACATATATTTCCGGTGAAATCTGGGTATCGAATTTTTGGTGGAGTGCAATACTTTCTCTATACACTATGTACATAGTGCGTATGGAGAAAGTAAAAACGGGCACTTCGTGTCTGTATAAGTACTATGTAATTGAATCGCATAATAAGGAATATCTTAGCAACGGTTACCTCCATAAAAAAAACGTAAAAGACATAAATTGTGTGTTTTGACGAGATTTACTTGTTTTGTGTAGTAAGGTTTTATCAATCTCTTACGGTTTAGCAGTTAAGTAAAATTCGGGAAAATTCATCCTGAATAAAGAGGTCTTTAGATGCTATTCAAAATATACATTTTATTTACGATGTAAATATCTTTGCTATACGGAATCTTTATCAAAAATCATTAGAGGCATTTTTTAGAAAAACAAAAATTTCGAAAATTTTTCCATGTAAAGTGTAGTTTGTGATGGGGGTATTTTCTTGAAAATCTTCGTGTAGCATCCTTGGAAGATACCAAAGTTTGGTATTTAACGGTCTTCTAGTTTTTCAGCTATGCTGTCCACAGACACACACACACACACACACACACACACGGAACTTTTTTGAAAGTACTTGTTTGCATTCCGGGGCCCCTAAAACATGTATTTCCGGTGCAATCTCGGTATCGAATTTTTGGGTGGAATACAATACTTCCTCTATACACTATGTACATAGTACGTGTAGAGAAAGTAAAATGATTTATTTATTTAGGAATTTTAACACGCGTGTTTCCGGCGAAAATCTTGCTAAGGAAGTTTTGGGTGAAACACAATACATCCTGCATTGACTGTATTTATGTTAAGCAGTAGAGAAAGAAAAGCTGCTTCATGTGCCTCAGAATTGTGGAGTTAGTTGTGTCTGTGTAGTGGCATGCACTTGGAATGTATAATATGCTCTGCCAGTTTTGCTTTCAAGCGAGAGGAATCTTTTATCGTAGAGAATACGTAGCACTGAGATATCGATATGAATTAAGGAGAAACGCAAACGGAAGGTTGAGATATCAGCGATGCGCAAGGATTGAAGGAAGATCTGATAAGCATAGACACCGGAGATGGGATTCTTGATCAGAAAAGAGATGAAGGAATCAGAGAGTGAATACAGCCTTTTTTTTTGTGCTGGAAAGAAAATTTTCATCCAACAGGGATAGTATCCGTAGCTTACTCAGGAAAGAGACTAGGCATGAGAACAATTGGAGATTTCCTTTACCGAAACCCCACTTATTAAGTCAGCCCTGCGGAGCAGGTAAGCGGAGGGGAAGTGTGACGTCTTGCCATTCCACTGACACTGTTGCTCACCATGCAAAATATGACAGTGGCGGAACTCACTCGACCAAAATATATCCTGCACCGTTTCTTCCTCAAATGAGGCTTTACAAACTTTTTTTCGTGCGTATAGTAAAACGCTGACAACTTTTTCTCGTCACTAATTTATCTATGTCAGGCTTAATTGTAGACACAGAAACGCAATATTAATAGAGGAACATCATTCAAACTGAAGTATGTGTCGCTCCGAGTATAGCAAATTTAGAAAAAGACATCTTTATCTGAATGGAACATTAGCAGAAACTGTCTCGTTACTTGCTTCCCAGTAGGTATCAGTTTTGCCACAACCGACTTTTCGTTCTTGAGTTATGCGATCCAAAGGCACACAGACATAGGCACAAACAGACGTTGCTCTAACATTGTCTGTAAAATATGGATCAACACCTCGGTTAATACCCTGTCGCAACCTATCACCATCAAAGTTAAACTACTTATGGTTTTCTCAATCAGGAAGTATTCATCCGTTTTTATTCCTGTCAATGGGAAGAGAACCAAATTTTAATATGCATCGCACAGCGGTAGCTTTTAGAAGATTTTACAATCGTTTTATGTCCATTTTAGCTAATGTTTATCTTGATTAGTATGTTGTAGATAAAAGAACGATCTTTTGTAAGACTAGCTTGTAAAGAAAAAGTCATTGGAATAGACAACATTAGATATATTTGTATACTGAGATCAAATTACAAAATTTTGGAATAGTATGATAACCCGCAGGATTCAAGGAGCATTTTAAATACCGTATAAATTATGCATTACCTTAACATGTCTTTCTTTATATAGTCCGCAACTAAATATTCTTGTAAAGCTTACATCGCATCTACTTCCTGAGTATATACAGGATGATTTATAATTCCTATCACAAACTTTAAGGGATTGCAGAGAGGACTACAGTTTTGACTAGGAACCCCTGTCCGGAAATGTATCGTTTCTAAGCAAAATCAGTTTGAATCGATTTCAAATCTCCCACTTCACTACAGACAAGTATGTACTACAAGAGTGGTTTCACAGTGTACACAGTGTACCTGCGAAGCATGTTGTCGTACACACGTCCTGTGTGTTCAATAATGTGAGATGCCGCCAGAACTCATGCAACAAGATCTTCCTTCTTTTTAGGAGTCTCATAAACAAGGCTCTTCATGAGGCACCAAAGGAAACAGTCGAGAGAAGTAAAATGGTGGCCAAGAAACTGGACCAGCTCGATCTATCCATCTCTCCCCGAATGTTTGGTGGAGACTTTCACGACTTTCAAGTGCAAAGTGTGCTGTAGCGCCATCATGTTGATACCACGTTTGTTGACGTAGTGCCTATCTTCACAGAACTCTACCTGTAACTCTTGCAGGAAGATCAAGTACCTGGGACCCGTTAGGTAGTAGGGAAGAAGGTACGGTCCAACCAGATGACTTTCAAAGATACCAGTCCATACATTGATGCCAAACCGTTGCTGAATTCCACGTGGTTGTGTGGCCTGCTAATTTTCTTCAGCCCTAATCTGACTGTTTCGACAGTTAAAACAAAGGAAGTGTGCTTCATCGGTGAAAAGAACTTGATTTTCACTACTGTTTTGAACAGAAGACATACTGTATTACAGAGGATGCACTCAGAAAAATTTATTTGCGTTTTGTGAAGCGGGAGATTTAAAATCAAATTGATCTTCAAATTTATTTTTTATCGAAATGATACATTTCCGGACACGGGTTCCAAATCAAAATTTCATATACTTAGTCCCCTCTACAGCCCCCAGAAGTTTTTAATATAAATTATGAATCACCCCGTAATTGATATAAATTGTAGAAATACTTCCCAATAGATATGCTATAATAAGGGAATCCACTAGGCTGAAACGGTTGACGTATGTTTAAGCTGGTCGCGATGTAACGGATTGTCATTACGTTCTATTTGTTCTCTTTGCTAGACTAGGAGAAAGAAGAACACGGTTTTCCATTTCAGAAATGTATAAGTATTTTAAAATGGAACTCAATAAATAGGAATAGCTCGGAAAAAGTTAACTCCAAAAGAATGTATTTGATATACATTGTGAGTTTTAACGAGATCTATATTGTTTGCAATAAGATTTTCGCTTTCTCTTACTGTTTATCAGTTATGCAAAAGTCATCCAAAATGAACAGGACTTCTGATTCTATTCATTTTAGCATAAAATATATTAAATATATGATATTTTAATAAAATAATTGCAGACATTTTGAGATAATCAACATTTTCGAACAATATTACATGTAAAGATTAGTTTGCGGTATGAGAATCTTTCTAAAAATCATCTTTTCGCAGCCTCGGAGTATACGTAACAAAAATATAAAGTTTTGTTACTTAACCGAGTTTTTATTTTTGAGTTGTGCTGTTCACACACGCACATACATGAACATTATGTTAAAAGATTGACTTTGGCTTCATGCCTCAAAACATGTATTTTAGTGAATATCTTATAGAATTTTAGATTTTATGTGCATGTAAAATTTGTTAAATTGTGAATTAAAGTTAATATCTTAGCAATGATTTCACATTACTGGTTAACATTTTGGTTAGAGCATGTGGTAAGTCCAATTGGAAGATAACTATGCAGTATTTTATTTTCACAGATGTATTAATAAGAAAATTACTGAAAAAGAAACAGCAGATGAGAATATCAGTTGATTCCTTTCTGCAGCAACGTACAAAAGCAAGTATCTCAACGTCGCCTACACAGAATTAAAATACAGCTATATTATTCCGTCCCACTGAGTTCATTTGTCCTACATCCCATTGGAGCGTTAAGGTTATATGGAGCCTTAGCTACCGTAACTCGGATAGAAGGGCACACAAATCTCTTTCATGAAACTTCCGCCCCAAAAGAAGCCATTATATAAGCCATTTTTCACACACAAAATCCCATCGACCTCTAGAGCGGCTGAGTGATGGGGCAGCATGAATACAGAGAGGTGTAGAATGGTTTACCAGCATGTTACTAACGTTGGCAACATTTCGCATGTCAGGAAAAGAAACGCTCTCATTTCCATTTTGTAACTTGCTAACGTATAAACATAAACGTCTCGATTCATAAAGATTTTATTGTGGTTTCATAAAATAAATCTATAGGCATTCTAGTAAGAAAAAAAATGAAGTTCTATTCATATGACTTTCTCTACATCTCTGCAACAAATTATTCTTAAAAAGCTTATGTTTCTTTTTACTTCATGCTAATTGGGAAAAAATTAGCAGAAATAGTCTTATTACTTGCCTCCTTGTAAGTAGAAGCGAAATAAGGGAGTACTATATGTTAAATTGATAGTGATTGAAGTTCCTTTTTTTTGTATGGACAGGAGTTGACAAATTCCTGTTTGAGAAAAGTGTAAGCTTTTTAAAGCTGAAACCAAAACAAGGAATATCTCAAAAACGATCAACTTCAGACAAAAATTTATATGATATAAATTGTGTGTTTTAACGTGCTCTACATTTTTTGTGGGTAAGTTTTTTCCATCTCTTACGGTTTAGCAGTTATGTAAAATTCCGTAAAATTCATCCAGAAAATTCAAAATACATTTTATTTGCACGGATGCATACACAGACCTTTTTCCGAAAATTTTCGGTGAAATCTCGGTATCGAATTTTTGGACGAGTGCAATTCCAACTCTATACAGTACATAGTACGAGCAGAGAAAGTAATAAAAGGATATGATTCATCTTAAAATCGTTTGTAGCTCCATCGTTAAGATGCAAACTTAATATTACTTTGTCTATCTACTCTGCAACGTACTGTGTTTACAAAATCTATTCTTATATGTTTTTCATTCCATTCAAGATAAAAATTAACACAAATGGTTGTATTACATATTTTCACATAGTTTCAAGGGGAACCTATAGAAATAAATGGATGGCCACACTTTTAAAAACTAGTCCTATGTGATGGCTTGACCTTGAACCACCGTTCTATTTCCAATCACAGGATGAAAACAGCAAGAAAAGAAAGAAAAACTCTAATGTGTACTATTCATATTACTTTATCTAACTGTTCAACATGCATTCTTACAAAAGAATATTCTTTTATCCTCTTCATGCTAAGCTAGATAAATATTAGCAAAATTACTCTTATTACTTTCTCTCCTGTAAGAGAAGGGAAATAAGGGAAACTTACAGTAGGATAAAACAATACTCAAATCTTTTAAAAAACTTGAAATTAAGTTCTGTTTGCAAGGGCAGTAGTACAACAAAAGAGAGATGAAAAGAAATATGACTTCCCGTTTTAGAAAATATAGCTTGGAAACAATTACTAAAAAGAAGTATGTAATAAAGTGTGTGATGAACGTGACCTACATTTCCTATGCAGTAAGATTTTGTCTATCTGTTCGGTTTACCAGTTTAGACGGAAGTCATCCAGAATGAAGAAGTCTTCAGCGCCTATTCTCAGAAACTTCAAGATGTACATTTCATTTGTCATAAAATATCTCAAACATGTGGTATTTTAATAAAAATAGTTATTGTTACTTCTGAGAAAATCACAAATTTCGAAAAGTGTTCCATGTAAAAAGTAGTTGGAATTAGGAAGATTTTCCCGAAAATCTCCTACTTGAAAAATACTGCACTTAAATACCAGGTTTTCTATTTAACAGACTTTTCATTTTTGAGTTATGCCGTCTACAACACACATACATACGCGCGAACTATTTTACTTTCTCTTTACGTACTATATATAGTGTATAGACAAGGTATTGTAATGCAACCCAAAAATTCGATACCGAGATTTCACCGGAAATACATGCTTTGAGACCTCCTGAATCAAAAAAAAAAAAAAAAAAGAAAAAAAAATTAGAAAAATGTCAATGTGTGTTTGTCTGTCTGTCTATCTGTGTATCTGTGTGTGTATGTCTGTGGGCAGCATAGCTCAAAAACAAAAAGAGCGTTTAATGGCAAACTTGGTATTTAAGTTTGATATCTTGCAAGGATGCGACACGTAGATTTTCAAGAAAATCCCCCCAACCCCAACTACCCTTTACATGGAAAAATTTCGAAAATTTTGATTTTCTAAAACTACCTTTAACGATTTTTATTAAAATATCGTAATTAAATATGTTTACCTAACAAGTAATATGTATATCTTGTAGTTTCTGGGAATAGCCTCTAAAGACTATTTTATTCTGGATGAATTTTACGGAATTTTGCATAGCTGCTAAACCGTAAGAGATAGACAAAACCTTACCATACAAAAATGTAGGGCACATTAAAACACACAATTTATGTTATGTAATTTTTTTTTCGTGGAGTTGATCAATTTGGAGACATTTCTTGTTATTAATTTCAGCTTTAAAAAGCTTATAATTTTCTGACACAGAAATTTGTTAACTCGTGTCCATACAAACAAAAGAACTTCAGTCACATAGCAACCAGACTTTAACCTATAAACTTGCTTTACTTTTTACTCAGGGGACTCTAAACCATGTATTACCGATGAAGTCTCTGAATTAAATTTTTTGGATAGAGTACAATATCTTCTGCAGCTACTACGTACATTGTATACACATACATGCTAGAGAGAGAGTAAAAAATAAACAATGAACTCTGTTTTGAGAAAAATAAAAATATTTAAACCCAAAATAAGAAATATTCCAAAAATGGTTAACTGATCAAACATCTTATATGTTTCAGTAATATGACTTTCTCTAACTGCTCTGCTAGCAAAAGAATATTGTATTACAAAAGAATATTGTTCTATTTACATCATGCTAATCAAGATAAGCATTACCTTATGGCTTAATTCCTTCTATGTCGAAGGCGCAATAAGGGAATATAATACACTAAACGATAGTAAAACCTTTTAAAAGCTGTAGCTATGCGATTATCATGAAGTTCCATTTGCTTGTCTTTGGCAGGAGTAAAACAAAACAGCGATGCGGACTTCCCGTTTTGAAAATGTTTAGGTATTTTAAAATTGAAACCAATAATACTTAACATCTTTAGAATAGTTAGTTGTACAAAAAAAAAAAAAACATATGTATATAGCATAAATTGTGTGCTTTAGGGAGATCTACATTTATATGTTGTACGTTTTTTGTCTATCTCTTACAATTTACGAGTTATGCACACGTCATTCAGAATGTGAAGGACTTTGGAGGCTTATTTCTAAGAAATTCATAATATAGAATTTATTTGCCATGTAAATATTAATATTATACATTTTAATGAAAATCATTAGTGCCATTTTTGAGAAAATAGAAGAAAATAAATGCATTTATAGGATATTTTGGGATGGGACAGAAAAGGAGGGTAGTTTGGAAGGATAGCGAGAAACAGCAAATGAGAGGGGTAGAGTCAGAACAAAATAAAGGAGGGAGGGAAAGGAAAAAATCTGATGTGTTCCATTCACATGATTTTCTCTATATCTCTACAATAAATTATTGTTAAAAAAGCTTGTTCTTCCTTTACTTATTGCGAATCGAGAAAAAATTAGCACAAAGTGTCTTATTACTTGCTTCCTAGTAAGTAGATGGGACATAAGGGAATACTATAGGCTGAATCGATAGTTAAATCTTTTAATAGCAGGTTGCTAAGTGATTGAATTACCTTTGTTTGTATAGACAGGAGTTGACAAATTCCGTATGAGAAAAGTAAATATTTTAAAGCTGAAGCTAATAAATAACAAGGAGTATCTATAAAACGTTCAACCTCACGAAAAAAATGTATAACGCATAAATTGTGTTTTAACGACTTATACATTTTATGTGCAGTAAATTCTTAAGTATTTCTTACGGTTTACCAGTAATGCAAAATTCCACAAAACTCATCCAGAATAAACATGTCTTCAAAATCTATTCCCAGAAAATTGAAGATATACATTTTATTTGTCATGCAAATATCTTAAAAATAAGAGATTTTACTCAAAATCGTTAGAGACATTTTTGAAAACATAAAAATTTTCGAAATTTTTTGCATATAAAGGGTAGTTGGGGGTGGGGGAATTTTCTTGAAAATCTTCGTTTTCGCATCCCTGGCAGATAGCAAACTTAAATGTCAAGTTTGGTTTTTAAGGGTCTTTTTGTTTTTGAGCTATGCTGCCTACACACACACACACACACACACACAGCACACAAACAGACAGACACACACACGGACATTTTACCAAAAATGTTTTGTTTATATCAGGGGTCTGAAAACATGTATTTCCGGTGAAATCTTAGTATCAAGTTTTTGGGTGAAATTCAATACCTTCTCAGTAAACTATGTATAGAGAAATTAATAATGAAAGAAGTAAGATTGATAGAGGTATGGAAGAATCTTCGTGTTTTAAGCAATAACGCCAATAGAACTAAGTTCTGTCAGTCAAATAATATAGGTAATGATTAATATATCTTTAATAAATGTTTCCTTTTCTGTTCTCTAAAATTTTAAATTTCGAAATGAACCTCCTGCATGCTTTTTGCATTCCAGAGGATAAGCAACGGACTTTATTTCTAGATAATGTTGTAATGATATTTATAAGTAATTATCTTTGTCTAAAAAATCTATTATTCATTTTTGGTGAATTTAATAAAGGGGTTATTTTTTAAGTAAAGGTGTTGTTTGATATTTTTATTTTTAGCTGATATTTGTTCTTGTGTACGGTAAAAGACTTCTCATTTCATATTGCTGCATGTGTGTTCAGCTGCTGCAGATAAGAAACCATCCCGCTTCCATTTTCTTCCATCACGAGCAACACAATGTTAAAACTTCCATTAATTTTCATGGTGGAATAACATCGCCGTGGAGAAAAGCTTTATTCCTTTCCTTCTTCTGCTTGTTTCGTTTTTTATCGCTCTCTCCCTTCTTCCTATCTCCTCCGGTCTGTTTCTTTTTTGTTTCTTGTGCCGCAAATGAGAGCAGGCCGGAAGTTTAACCGTTGTGCTGCTTCCTGTCTTATTTTATTTATGCCCAAACATCCCATTCCAGTTTCATCGGCATATAGACGCTTGCCTGACGATTATGTTTGACTTTTAAAACACTTGCTCCAACGGTTTTTGATGTTATTGCTCCTATTTTGAAACACATCTTCAATTTGAAGTCCAGGTTATAAGGGCTTTGAAGATGAAAATGGGGAAGCAAAAGGTTATAAGACGGAAGATTTTCTTCTGTTTCTTTTCTTTTTGAGAATGAAAAGCAATTTTACAGAGAAAAACACATGTTTAGAAAAAGAAGCGTGATGATACAGATGGTAACGTCTGTGGGCTGCAATCTGGAGGTCCCGGCTCGATTCTCAGCGACCGTTTTCTCTGATACACGGGTTTTCCTCACGTCGGGAGTCTAATTCTGTGGTGGTTCACCTTCTACAATGATTTTTCTGTCCATCATTTGCTGTGTCCATCACTTAGCTGTCATTTGTTTCAGGGTTGAAGAACTAGACAATGGTACTTAGCGAGTTGTAGCTGATGGTGGCTTGGACTCTGAAGGATTCTTCCTGGCAGGAAGGACATGTTTCTGGTATCCTTGGGTAGGGCGCTTTTTATTAGTATTCCTGGGAATTCAGGGGCTTCTGATAGTGCGCTGAGAGACTTCGGATGTGTCGTATCTGGAAGCGTTAGGGATCCCCGTCTATGGTAATGCCCGTCGACCATGTAAAGGGTAGTTTGTGCTGGGGGGATTTTCTTGAAAATCTTTGTGGAAGATAAATAATACTAATAAATACCAAGTTTGGTTTTAAAAATTCCAAATTTGGCATTTTACCGACTTTTCGTTTTGAGTTATTGTGTTCACAGGCATCAGGACACACTGATAAACGGACAACGGACACACACATACACACACACATATATACATACACACACGGAACTTTTTCTAAAAATACTTTTTTGTATGCAGGAAACCCTAAAACGTCTATTTCCGATGAAATCTCGGTATCGAATTTTTGGGTGGAATGCAATACATACTATATGTAGAGAAAGTAAAAAGACTGGACAGGACTGCTTTTTCAAGCAGCATACATTAGACATAGATTTTATACCGAGTAAGTGGCCGAATAGGTGAGCGAAACCGGTCAATGTGCTCGGCTCTTTCCTTTACGGTAGTCATGGCTGACTGCAAGCAGGACTTCTTAGTAAATTACGAACTTTGGCGTGGTGGAAGTGTTGCTGCTTGCAAAGCGGGAGACCTGGGTTCGATTCCCAGTACCGGTGTGGGGATTTTTCCCCCGCTGTGAGACCTGGACCGGGGTGCACTCAGCCTCATCAGGTCCCTGGGGGCGAGGACTTGAAGAAGTAGCGGCTCCAGGTCGTGAAGATCGCCGGGGGGGGGCGGGGATCGAAGCGCTAACTACGTCTCACACCCCAATACCCCATCTACGACGTCTGTAATGGACCGAGATGTGGGACGCAGCGGCCGGGCGGTAGGCAAAGGCTCTGAGTGGGCTGTGCCACGGAGTCACCACTTTGGCGTAATAAAATATATTTAGACTTCGAAGATTAAATGTCTGTTTGAATTTTGTGGTAGAGCAAACAGGCTTGTTTAATGCACTGTATTGGAGAAACTCGAGAGATCAGTTACAGCATCGGCGTAATTCTCTCCTTATACAGTGAATCGTGTGCTAGTTTATAATGTCAGGAACAGAAAGCTATTCAACAAGCAGGGCACCAAATTCTCCCTGTCTGGGAATAATCCTTCTTACGAACAGAAAGTGGCGTAATTGATTGAGTTTCAATGTTGTTTTTCAAAACTTAAACTGTTAAGTATGCTGTAGTTCAGTTCAATTGGTCCATTTAATTATGAAGTTTTCTGTTCATATTTACGGCTATAAATGTGAAACTAGTTTTTTAACTGTGTTAGGCACCAGTTCATTATGAAGAGGCCTATTCATAGACGATTTAAATGTGAATTTTGTTGGATACCAATTAATTACAAAAAAAAAAAAAACAACAAACAAACCAACAAACGTTCACTCTCACTGCAATAAATGTGAAAATTTTGCCTTATAAAGTAATTCTCATACTCTTAGCCTTATATTGCGTTTACAGTTCTGTTAATCAAGTCTAGAAGCTTATTGTTCTACTAAGATAAAATATATCTAATTGCCATTATTAATATTATTAGTGTTATTATTGTTTGCAAATTTTTATGCTATGACTGTCAGACTTAATGTTTATTTTCACATAAGAAATATTAATATAAGATACATTATAACAAAGAAAATATTATACACTTCATGAACCTATAACATATAGACATGTTGTAGAGTAGATTAAATCTTTCAAACGCAAAATGCTGCATGCCACCGCTGCACTGAATAAATTTCCGCGCAGATTAAGGTGATACAGTGCACAGTAAGTGATTCATTTGAGCAATTAGCAAGGTTTCTCTTTTTATTTTACTCAAAGAGCAACCACTTGAAATCATCAATGCAATTTACATTATCACATGCATAATTTAGACTTTCTTTGGATAAACTCTTAAAATAAAATTAAACAATTACAACAAGGTAAGCCAAAAAAGAGAACAGCAGTATTACAAAATAGTATCAGAAGAACTGTGTGTTTTAAGTTTATTATCCAACATTTCTTGATATTTGATATTAAAGTATGTGCTCTTTAGAATGTTTATATAGGTATACAGAATATCTGAAACACAAAGAATCATACACAAGGCGAAGTACAAAGAAAAAGAGAACGCGAGCACAGAGGAGTATAAAGAAATAAAAGCATTGCTCTTGTTGAACGGCAAATGCACAATATACATGTTGGATAAACTGCATCAAGGTTTTATGGAATTTAACATCTTTGTGAATCCCTTTAATACCTGATAAAAGCATCGTTTTATTTCCAAGTGCTCCGTGCTATAAAAAGCAGAATATATGCTTTGAGACTTCACTTGTTAGAATCGTGAACACACACATTGCTTTAGCTTGGAAGGAAAATGTTTTGAGCCCAGAAGTGAAACTGTGAGTGTAGTTATTGCTCAACATCTACGGTGTGAATAAAATATAACGTATGATTTAATTGAAAAATTCCTAATATCCCCCAACCATCACATACACATCAGTAACCTAAGCTAGAAAGACGCAGCAAGTGTGTTGAGTATACGTGTGCGTTTATGCGTGTGTGTGTACTTTTACTTTCTCTAGCCCCGTATGTACATTGTACCAAAAAATTCGATACCGAGATTTTACCGGAAATACATGTTTTAGGATCTCCTGTATCCAGAAAAAGCATTTTGAGAAAAAGGTCCGCGTGTGTGTGTGTGTCCGTGTGACTGTGAACACGATAACTCAAAAACGAAAAGTCGGTAAAATACCAAACTTGGTATTTAAGTTTCGTATCTTCCAGGGATGCGACACGAAGATTTTGAGAAATATCCCCCCACCCCAAACTACCCTTTACATGGAACGTTTTTCGACAATTTTGATTTTCCTAAAAATGGCTCTAATGAATTTGATTAAATATCGTATATTAAAGGTATTTACCTGACAAATAAAGTGTATATCTTGAATTTTCTGCGAATAGCTTCTGAAGACCTGTTTATTCTGGATGAATTTTGCTTAATTTGGCATTACTAGTAAACCGTAAGAGATAGACCAAAACTTACTATACAAAAAATGTAGGGTTTTTTAAAATACACAAGTTATGTCAAATATATTTTTCTCGTGGAGCTTACCGTTTTCGAAGTAATCATTCTTATTAGTCTCAGTTGTGAAGTACTTATACTTTTCTCAGGCGGGAGTGTCCGTTTTTCTTTTGTTCTATTTCTGGTCAAGAAAAGAAGCAATTTGTAATGACACTCGCATATCGACAGCTTTTAAAACATTTGACTATGGGTTTAGCCTAGTGTATTCCCTTATTTTCTTCCTGCTTGTACGGAACTAAGTAATAAGAACATTGTGCTAATGAGTACCTCATTAGCAAGGTGCAGAAAGAAGAATTATCTTATGTAAGAAGTTTGTAGAACAGCTAGAGAAAGTCATGTGAGTGTACACATCAGATTTTTAATTTCTCTATATGCACTATGTACATACTGTATTGCACTGCACCAAAAAATTCGATACTGAGATTTCACCGGAAACGTATGTTTTAGGGTCCCCTGTATCCAAAAAACTTATTTTCAGAAAAAGGTCCGTATTTATGCGTCTGTGTGTCAGTGTGTCTGTATGTCCGTGTGTGTCCGTGTGTCTATGAACACGATAGCTCAAAAACGAAAAGTCGGTATAATACCAAACTTGGTATTTAAGTTTCGTATCTTCCAGGGATGCGACACGAAGATTTTGAGAAAAATCCCCCCAACCCAATCTACCCTTTACATGGAACTTTTTTTCGAAAATGTTGATTTTCTAAAAAATGGCTAACGATTTTGATTAAAATATCATATATTAAAGATATTTACCTGACAAATAACATGTATATTTTGAATTTTCTGGAAATAGCCTCTGAAGACTACTTTATTCTGGATCAATTTTACGGAATTTTGCATAGCTGCTAAACGGTAAGAGATGGACAAAAATTTACCACACAACAAATGTAGAGCACATTAAAACACACAAGTTATGTTATATACTTTTTTCGTAGAGGTGATCGTTTTTAAGATATCTCTTGTTTTTGTTTTCAGCTATGAAAATCTTATACTTTTCTCATACAGGAATTTGTCAATTCCTGCCCATACAAATGGAACTTCAGTCACATAGCAACCAGCTTTCGACCGCCACTGTAACCTATGGTACTCCCTTATTTCGTTTCAACTTGCAAGGAAGCAAGTAATAAAGACTATTTCTGCTAATTTTTTCTCAATTAGCATTAGGTAAATAGAAGTAAGAGCTTTTTAACAATAATTTGTTGCAGAGATGTAGAGAAAGTCATGTGAATGGAAAACATCAGATTTTTTACTTTCTCTATCCATGTATGTACAATGTACATAGTGGATAGAAAAGGTAGCGTATTGCACCCAAAAATTCGATACCGAGGTTTCACCGGAAATACATGTTTTAGTATTCCCTGAATCCAAAAAAAGTATTTTCAGAAAAAGTTCCGTGAGTGTGTCTGTCTGTCTGTCCGTCTGTTGTCTGTGTGTCTGTGGACAGCATAGTTAAAACGAAAAGACCGTTGAATACCAAACGTGGTATTTAGGTTTGGTATCTTCCAAGGATGCGACACGAAGATTTTCAAGAAAATCCCCCACTCCTACCATTTACATGGAAAAATTTTCGAAAATTTTGATTTTCTTAAAAATGGGTCTAACAATTTTGATTAAAATACCATAAATTAAAGCTATTTACTTCACAAATAAAATGTATATTTTGAATTGTCTGGAAATAACTTCTGAAGATGTGTTTATTCTGGATGAATTTTGCTGAATTTTGCACAACTAGTAAACCGTAAAAGATAGACAAAAATTTACTTTACAAAAAATGTAGATCTCGTTAAAGTACAATTTATGTCATATATATAGCGATTTGCAGTGATAATTACATAACGAGAGCTTTTAAAACATATGACTATCACTTTAGTGCATTTCCTTAGTTTCCTTCTTCTTACAGGGAACTAAATAATTAAGAACATTCTGATAAGGTTTATCTCGAATAGCATGGAGTAGAAAGAAGAATAAATGTTTTGTAAGAAGTTTGTAGAGCAGCTAGAGAAACTCATGTGAGTGTAACATCAGATTTTTTTAATACAATTCTGGAGGCTTGTCCGAACTCCGGCGCTGTATTCGCATTTCCTTTTTCTTCCCTTTTTTCCATTTTCCCAACATTTCTTTTGCAAAAAATCTTCGTGTCCCATCCTTGGAAGATAGTGAACTTTAAATCAAGTTAGGTGTTTAACGAATTTTTCGTTTTTGAGCTATGCTGCCCACAGACACACACACACACACACGAACATTTTTCTGCAAATACTTTTTTTATTCAGGGGTTCCCAAAACATGTATTTCCAGTGAAATCTCTGTATCGAATTTTGGGTGCCATACAGTACCTTCTCTATACTCTTTGTACAATGAACGTCTAGAAAAAGTAATTATATTGATATTTGAGATATTTCTTTCTTCAAACGAATCGTGAGCTAATTGACTGCTTTATTTTTGTGCTCATGAATTAAAAAGAAAGCAAATTAATTAGCTCCCTTAGTTGGAAATACTATTGGAACAATTTGAGTGGTTGCAAAATCGATATTTTGCCACAATCTTAATCAGTTGTAAAATTTTATTTCTACAACGCTCAAAGAGTCTAAAAACAAGGTGTTAAGTTAGAGGAGGATGTAGAACCCGTACGCAAGCAGGTGTCACGTGACTGCCAGATGCGTCATACGAGACCTCAGCAAACACACATTAAATGCATGGAGCTTTAAATATTATTAGACATCTTTAAGAATTTGCAAAATGGACAGTACTAGTAAGCATTTCAAAGTTAATCAACTCAATACCCTGAGAGTTTTTAAAAGCCTCTCCTCTCCAATGGTTTTTCTCTACTTGGAGATGTTACTTTTTATTTTCGCAAAAATATCTCTTAATGATTTTAATTAAAATATCTCATTTTTAAGATATTCACATAACAAATAGGATGCTAATTTTGAATTTTCTGAATGAAGCTCTTTTCATTATGAATGACTTTTGTGTAAGTAATTTGCAATAGGTAGACAAAATCTTACGACACAAAAGTGTAAATCTCCTTAAAGCAGATAATCTTTGTGAAATAAAAATGTTTGTGGCTTTGACTATTATAGATATTGCTTGTTACTGGATTGATTTTTCAACTGTTATGCATTTTTAGCTTAAAATTATTCTATTAAGGGTTTCTCGTGGTCATGCAAGGAGTATGTATTTTAAAATTGTATTATATAACGAATTTTTTTTAGTTAAGCATCTCTTAACCTGGTGAGCTATATCGGACGATGAATTAAAACAGTGAAAAGATGTTCAAATGGGCTAGGGGTTCAGGATTATGAAAAAACGCCGAAAAAAGCTGTTTCCGGCTAACTCGCTCAAACCGAGATTCGAACTCGGGACCTCTTGAATGTGAGGCAAACACTTTACCCCCATGCTACAGAGGAGGAGAAATCAATTTTCAAAAACCTGACTATCGCTTTAGCCTATGCATACCTAAATCTAATGTACATACATAGTAGCTAGAGAAGGTATTGTATTCCACCCAAAAATTCGATGTCGGATTTCACTGGAAATATATGTTTTGAATCCGACAAAAACCTTTTTAGAAAAGTTCTGTGTGGGTCTGTATGTGTGTGCGTCTGTGGACAGAATAGCTCAAAAACGAAAATAACGTTAAATACGAAATTTGGTATGTATGTTAAGTATTCTCCAAGCATACGAGACAAAGATTTTTAAGAAAATCTCCTCGCCACAAATTATCATTGACATGGATAACATTTTCAAAATCAGGATTTTTTCTCAAAAATGGTTCTGCCGATTTTGATCAAAACATCGTATATTAAAGATATTTACATCAAAAATAAAATGTGTAATTTGAATTTTCTGGGAATATCCTCGGAAAAACCTCTTTTTTCTGGATGAATTTTGCTGGATTTTGAACAACAGTTAAACATAAGAGATAGACAAAAGCTTACAACACCAAATATGTAGATCTCGTTGAAACACACAATTTACGTCATATTTTTTTTTCATGGGGTTGACTATTTTTGAGATATTCCTTGTTAATGATTTCAGTTTTGAAATAAACTTTTCACACACGGGAATTTGTCAACTTCTGGCAATACAAAGAAATGGATTTCATTCACGTGGCAACCAGCTTATAAAAAATTTGACTATTGTTTTAGCCTAATGTATTCCATTATTTACCTTCTACTTACAGAAGGCATTTCAGCAAATGTTTATCTCGATTAGCACGAAGTAGATAGAAGAATAATCTTTTTAACAATATTTTATTACAGAGATGTAGAGAATATAGTTATACCCAAAATTCTAATTAATATTTACTTAGATCATTTTTATTACTTTTTCTATAGAGAATGTATTGCACTCCACCAAAAAATTCGATACCGAGATTGCACCGGAAATACATGTTTTAGGACCCCATGTATCCATAAAAAGTATTTTCAGAAAAAGGTCCCTGTGTGTGTCCGTGTGTCCGTGTGTCTGTGAACACGATAACTCAAAAACGAAAAGAAGCTAAAATACCAAACTTGGTATTTAAGTTTAGCATTTTCCAGGGATGCAACATGAAGGTTTTGAGAAAAGTCCCTTCACCTCAAACTACCCTTTACATGGAAATTTTTTCGAAAATTTCGATTTTCTCAAAAATGGCTCTAAAGATTTTTATTAAAATATCATATATTAAAGACATTTACCTGACAAATAAAATGTATGTCTTGAATGTTCTGGGAATAGCCTCTGAAGAGTAGTTTATTCTGGATGAATTTTTCGAAATTTTGAATAACTGCTAAACCATAAGAGATGGACAAAAACTTACTACAAAAAATGTAGAGCACGTTAAAACACACAATTTGTTATATAAATTTTTTCGTGGAGTTCATCTTTTTGAGACATTCCTTGTTTTTGGTTTCTGCTTTGAAAAACTTACTTTTCTCATACAGGAATTTGTCAACTGCTGTCCATACAAAGGACTGACTAGAATGAACTAAATAGAAGCATAAGCTTTTTAATAATAATTTGTCGCAGAGATATAGAGAAAGCCATGTGAATGGTACACATCAGATTTTTTAATTCAATTTACCTCTATTAATTACAAAGGAGCAGAACTTGATGTTTCATTTTAAAGGCCTTGATGTCCTAGAATCTATGGATGTAATAGATATACTATAATACCTCAAATCAATGTGGTGAGCAAGCTATGTTATGATCCTTATTTTGTAGATATTGCGTGGTCTCTTAAATATTTGGAATATCTGTGGTGAAACAACAGAGCAACACAATTTGTTATGCTATGCGAGGTTCAATACTATGCGGTCGTGAAAGGGAATAGATACCGCTTCTGCCGATTATCGTTTTCCAGATATGGAATGTAGAATCAAAGAACCACTATGCTAAATCTGGGCTATTAACATAGTTATAATTTCAGTGGGAACGAGCAACGTGGCAATATGAAAACGAAGCAAATGTGGTTATTAAGTGCAAAGCGAATGGGATGCAAAACTTGCAAGTTATACTAAAAGTGAGATGTACAATGTAATGTCCCCCATACCAAAATTTTGATGTTTTGCATCCACATAGCCTTCTCTACCCACTCTTCTGCTCTTGCAATAAGTTTTATTCTTTTATCGTATTCTTGTTAATGAAATAAACACATTCATTTCACGTTTACCGATTTCGTTGTAGATATAAGTTAAAGCAAATAGTCACATTTTTACTTTCTCTAGCATATATGTACAATGTATATAGTAGATAGAAAAAGCATTGTATTCCATCCAAAAATTCCATAGTGATGAAAACCGAAAATACATGTTTTGGGGTCCCTTGAATAAAAATAAAAAATGGTGTGTATGTGCGTCTGTGGACAACATAACTCAAAAACGAAATTCGATTAAACACCAAACTTAGTATTTGAGGTCAGTATTTTCCAAGGATGCGATACGAAGTTTTTCAGGACAATCCCCCAACCCCCAACTACCAATTACTTGGTACATTTTTCTAACATTTTGATTTTCTTCTAACGGGTCTAATATATTATGATATTTTTATGACAAACAAAATGTGTATCTTGATTTTTCTAGAGATATTTTCTGGAGACGTCTTCATTGTTGATGAATTTTGTATAACTGCTCAGCTGTAAGAGATAGACAAAAACTTACTACATAAACATTTAGGTCTTATTAAAATAAATAATTTATGCCTATACATTTTTTCGTAGAGTTTCCTTGCAATTATTTCAATTTTAATGTAATTAAACTTTTCTCAACCGGCAAGTCAACTTTCGTTTCATATTTCTTTTGTCTTACTCCCGGGAATGTAAAAGAGAACCGAATTTCATTTATTTCACATAACGACAAGATTTTGAAATATCTGACTCCTACTTTAACTTAGTGTTTTACCTTATTTCCCTTTTAATTACAAAGACGCAAGTAATAAGACTAATTGTGCTAACATTTATCTCGATTAGTATGATATAAACAAATGAAAACTTTTTTGTAATAACCACTTATTTGTGGAACAGTTAGAGAAAGTCATGTAAATAGGACATACCGGATTTTTAAAACGTGAGTCATATTGTGATGACTTTGAAGTTCAATGCAGAAGCACCCAGCTTTAGATTTTTTATTATAGTTATGGGAAATGGAATTTCATTTTCTTTCATTAACATCTATAATCTCTCAGTAAATGCAAGGGACATTTCTGCTAAACAAAATAACTGAAAGTGAAAATAATTATGTTTATATAATAAGGTGAAAGACTGCTTAGTTATGTAGTAATGGACCTCTTTTGTTTACTACAAGCTACTGAGACGTTAATATATGGAAGCCAAAAGTTTTCACATCAAGTGTTTATTTTTTGTTAATGGAAGGACATTGATGCCATGTTGATTTATTGATTATGTGGTAAAGAAACAATTAATTACTGAAAGTAATTAGCTTGTAAGTGTTCTGTGAATATCGTAATATTGAATTTAATGTGTATTTTAAGTATAATTTCATTTATGATCAGAACTAATTATTCAAAACAAAATCAACATGATAATAGCATTGCTACGTGCATTGCATGAAAAGGAAGTTGTTATTTCTAGTATACCACATCCCCAAGCGTTGGATACCCATATTTAAACATTTACTAAGCGCAAATAGCTTATGAAATAAATATTATGTGTACCAAAAGTAATTTATTTATAAATTAAATGAAGTCTGTATTATATTCTTCTTAAAGAATGTTTAATAAGGAGAAACATGTAGAATAAGCTTTGAACCTATATAAGAACTGAATGGACGCTCAACCTTTGTCATTCCTTATTGGTCAGTCCTCACGTGATCATCATTGCTCGGCACAAGGGTGGGGTCCTATGCATTTGCGGGAAAGCGTGCTGTTACCACGCTAGTGGAATGCAATCTTACTATATCTGTGCAATCATACAGTGATATTGAGGAATATTCTTACCAGTGAATCCAGTGTATAATTTACAAGTATTATAATACTTGTTAATGGGTGTCCTTTAAGGGACCAGTAATCAGTAAGAAATCCTATTGTCCAAAAGAATTTCTCCCGCTGAATTCTAGGCTCTTCTGCCATACATTTTTGAATGAGAACTATAGATACTCTGCAACCCTGTGCAGATTTCTCTGAACGTGTGGCCTATCATAGCCTTCTCGAAGATGGTCTAAGGACCCATAGCGCAAACGAGGTACCAACGACGGTTTACAACATATATTATCTAATTCCGTCTGCCTCCAAAATGCAATCTCTACTTATCGTTAAGTTTAGCATATATCTGTTTTCATTTATTTGCTCACTATGCTGTTATAGGGGCTTGCAGAAATTGCGAAGGTGAAGTATTTCAGTCCTTTCGGTTTACAGATTTCCTCCTTTGGAAACATCCGTAAGAAGTGTAGGCAATATTTCTCGAAATGGCTTCGCTGTTTAATTGTAAAATGATTAGATGAACAAATGGGTAATAACATTCTATTTTGCGGTAACTATTACTATCTTAATTCTCATTACACCGTACCTTTTTATAACGTAATGCACGCAAGCGTAAAACATGTGGCGAGTCCGTTCCTCCTTGTTTACTTCAAGATCATTCTAAAATGATTTTCAAATGGGATGAAGTTTGTCCTTGAGCGCCACCAGGCCGGCAGCCAACCGGAGTGTTACTATGTTGACATATTGCATTCGCGCTTAACTAGGGAATAACGCGTTAAGTGATTCCGTCTCTCATAAACATTACTAAGACAAAATATTTAAATTTTTCAAAAAATGATTCATGAGGAAGATAGGGAGTAATGTTCGTAGCAGAACCGTAAAACCCACCGATTTTTAGCTCAAATAGTTTTCATAATACATATGTGTGCGAGTGCGAGGGAAATATGAAAAGAGTTGGGCTAGCGACCTGGCAACGCACAGCACGTTAACGCATCTCATTCGCTGCAGAGTAGAACTCTTCCCATTTGAAAAACGTGATAGTCTGAGAGTATAGCTGTGTTTTTAGAATGTTGCTTAGAATATCTGTCTCTTCAAATGGGCGTATTTGAAAGATAGAAAAGCTGATAGGGACAGAGATAGTGTTGCGGTCAGCATTGGTAGGAATGGCATTCCAGTAGCACTACCAAACTGTCTTTCGCTTGACCTTTTTGTTTATTCACGCGGATATGCGCGCGCACGCACCCACACGCACACACGCAAACTCACTCTAGCTCTTGCTCTCAGTAGTATGAGTCTGCAAATTAGATATCACTTGCCATATAGTAGATATGAATTTATTCTGCGTTAATGTCAGGCGCTTGTATGTCTCACAGCAATTACATCAATTGAAAGTTCTTCGGCAAATCAATGTGTATCGCAGCTTGTTACTTTCTCTAGACTGCATGTACAGCATAAAGTACAAGTTTTTCAAAGTTGGAACCAAAAACAAGGAATATCTCAAAAACGATCAACTCCTCGAAAAAAAGTTATGTAACATAAATTGTGTGCTCTACATTTTTTGTGAAGTAAGTTTTTGTCCATTTCTTACGGTTTAGCAGTTATGCAAAATTTCGTAAAATTCATCCAGAATAAACTAGTATTCAGAGGATATTCTCAGAAAATTCAAGATATACATATAATTTATTAGGTAAATATCTTTAATGTACGATATTTTAATCAAAATTGTTTGAGCCATTTTTGAGAAAATCAAAATTTTCGAAAAACGTTTCATGTAAAGCGTAGTTGGGGGTGGGGGATTTTCTTGAAAATGTTCATGTAGCATCCTTGGAAGATACCAAACTTAAACTCCAAGTTTGGTATTTAACGGGCTTTTCATATTTGAGCGCACACAGACACACATACATACGCACACACACGGACCTTTTTCCAAAAATGCTTTTTTTGGATTCAGGGAAACCCAAAACATGTATTTCCGGTGAAATCTCGGTATCGAATTTTTGGGTACAATGCAATACCTTCTCTATACACTATGTAGATACATAGTACGTGTAGAGAAAGTAAAAAACATCTGATATGTTCCATTCTACATCGCTGCAACAAATTATTGTTGAAAAGCTTATGCTTGTATTTATTTAATGCTAATCGAGAACAAATTAGCAGAAACAGTGGTATTACTTGCTTCATTGTAAGTAGAAGCGAAATAAGGGAGTACAATAGGTTAAATCGATAGTTAAAGCTGGTTGTTATGTGATTGATGTTCCTTGACAAATTGCTGTATCAGAAAAGTAGAAGTTTTTCAAAGCTGAACCAAAAACAAGGAATATCTCAAAAACGATCAACTCCACGAAAAAAGTATATAACATAAATTGTGTGTTTTAATCTGCTCTACATTTTGTGTGTGGTAAATTTTTGTCCATCTCTTACGGTTTAGCAGATATGAAAAATTTCGTAATAATCAATCAGAGGCTATTCACAGAAAGATGTCAGGTAAATATTTTTAATAAGCAACATTTTAATCAAAATCATTCGAGCCATTTTTGAGAAAATTAAAATTTTCGAAAAAAGTAACATGTAAATGGTAGTTGAGGGTGGAGAGATTCTCTTTGAAAATCTTCGTGTCACTTCATTGCAAGATCCAAACAGCTATGCTGTCCACAGGCACACACACACACAGACGCACATAAGCACACACACGAACCTTTTCACAGAAATACCTTTTTGGATTCAGGGGGACCCAAAACATGTATTTCCGGTGAAATCTCGGTATCGAGACCTGGTTGCATTAAAATACCTTCTCTACACACTATGTGCCGAGTACGTGTAGAGAAAGGAAAAAATACATTTTATTCTGTATAAACTTTAAACGAAAATCTACGTTTCAAAAGAAAGGAGAAGCAAGAAAGCATAAATTTATCCATCTATCATATGCATATTGAACATACTTGTGAGTTGCGTGATACTCAGAATAAATAACTTTTTCACCTATTCATGGACAGCAAGAATACTGTAATAAGATGACTTAGTATACTTTACCAGTACAAAGTCAAAATAAAGTTTTAATTTTGTCCGTACTTCCTTCGCGTGGTTTTATTGGGAAATCGATAAAATAGCCACGGTTTTATTAAATGCCGCTCTCTAGATTAACCCAATCGTAGAAGGGAAATTACTTGTTATCTGGATTTTCTTTTTCCAGTGTCGTATTAGTGTGGTAAACTTGGAAGAGTATGGGCTATACACTGTAAGGATGCTGGGAAATTTAATATCTCTTAAAACATTTCCTTGGAGTGGATTTTTTTTTCTCTTTCGGAATTTTATTTTAATATTAGCCTCTTAACGCTTTCAGGCGAGAAAATGTCTCAAGGAGGCCTTCCCCCTTACTGTCAGCTATCACGTAATTCAATTTCTTGGCGAGGAGCCTAAAGAGCAGTGAAAAGGGAGGAAAGGTTACCCCCTCCCCACTTCTAACTTACAACGGATGCATTAATTTCCTTGAGGTTTTATGTACTATAGTGTCTAGTACGTGGTTTCTATGCTAGATACAATACATCAAACTGAATTGGCAAAAAAAAAAAAACAGTGCTGGATCATTGCTCTTGGGAGTGCTTCTGCATTCCATGACCATTCATCTTTTCTACGTTTTTACCCTTCACGTTCCTGGATATGGCCTCACTTTCTTTTATTTCTTTTCTTGTTATTACATTTCTCTCAATCTTGATTTATTTTTACTTTCTCTATACGTACTATGTACATAGTGTATAGAGAAGGTATTGATTGTACTCCACCAAAAAATTCGATACCGAGATTTCACCGGAAATATATGTTTAGGGTCCCCAATATCCAAAAAAAGGATCTTCAGAAAAATATCCGTGTGTGTGTGTCTGTGTGTCCATGTGTCAGTGTGTCCGTGTGGCCGTGAACACGATAAATCAAAAACGAAAAGTCGGTAAAATACCAAACTTGGTATTTAAGTTTAGAGTCTTTCAGGGATGTGACACGAAGATTTTGAGAAAAATCCCCCCACTCAAACTACCCTTTACAAGGAACTTTTTTCGAAAATTTTGATTTTCTAAAAATTGATTAAAATATCGTATATTAAAGATATTTATTTACCTGACAAATAAAATGTATATTTTGAATTTTCTGGGAATAGCCTCTGAAGTCTATATTATTCTGGGTCAATTTTACGAAATTTTGCATAACTGCTAAACCGTAAGAGACGGACAAAAACTTACCACACAACAAATATAGAGCACCTTAAAACACACAATTTATGTTACATACATTTTTTTCGTGGAGTTGATTGTTTTTGAGATATTCCTTGTTTTTGGTTTCAGCTATAAAAAACTTATACTTTTCTCATATAGGACTTTGTGATCTCGTATCCATACAAACAAAGGAACTTCAGTTACATAGCAACCAGCTTTTGATTATCACTTTAACCAATAGTACCCCCTCATTTCGCTTCTACTAACAAGGAAACAAGTAATGAGACCATTTCTGCTAATTTTTTCTCGATTAGTTGAAGTAAATAGAATGATTTGTTGCAGAGAGGTAGGGAAAGTCATGTGAATGGAACAAATCAGATTTTTCATTCTGTGCTATCTTCTCTTTATTTTACTTTCCGTTTCCTTACTTATTCATTTTGTTTCATGCTTCTTCATTACCAGTCCTAATTTACTACAGGAGTGCGAAAATTATAAATAAACTAAAAGTTATTTATTATTAATAATTATTATTAGCTGAAAATAGTACAAAATATCATTGACCACCCAGCAATTGTAATTATGGATAATAAAATAGTGGAACAAGTTAATTGATGTAAATATTTGGGTGTTTTTACAACACATAAAAACAGAAATTGAAATTAATGAAAATGAATAGTAATTTAAACATTTTATGGGTCCATACAAAACGGTGAGAAAGGAAACCTTACCCTATATTTATGTGAAGTTTTTGTTATATAGCTTGAAGCATAATAGGCCTTTTTATATGGGCGCTAAATTTGAAACAGAAATTTGAAGTAGAAATTTGACTTGCACGTAGTTTGAATTAGCAATTGACTCGTCTCAAGACGTTTTAATGGGGCTTTTCAGGGCTTTACAAGTCCTGAATATTTTGCGATTTCTAAAATAATCCATCATTAGAATCTTCTTTATGGAATTGTAGTTTATTCACAATTATTTCGTACAATTTTTGTACGAAACTGCACTTGCTCGATGCAATTATGTGGTTTGTTGAACGCGAATATACTTTCTCTCGAAGCGGAATACCTAATTAATTCCTCGGAACAAGATGATTTCACTTTTTAATAAAAGTTGGCAACGATTCCGCTGCAAATATGTGTACATTTAAAATTTCACGCAAATCTTTATATGCACGCATAATATTTAGATTCGCCATTGATTTCCAAGTGACTTTTTAGCGTCATACTTATATCCGAGAGGCATTTTTCATGCTTGTGAAAAACCTCTTTCTTCAATAACCGACTTCACAACCAAGAAAATCAACACGTAACTATGGCATTTATTTATAGAGAAAAACAAAAAAGCATAGAGAAAATCAAAGCATTATACAAAACAAAAGCACAAGGAATAACAAACATTGCACCCAGTGGTTTCAACTTTGGAATGCAACAGAAAAAAAAAAAACAATTGAACATCAAATATTTCAAAAATTACATGAAATTCACAAAATGTTGGCAGATTTTGTGGATACGATATAAATATTGCCTCAGGCTGCAAATCATTGTCCTCCCCAAACAAAACGGAGGCAGAAGAAATGAAGTTTATTTTTAGTAGCTGGATATACTTTATTGGATAAAACAAGAAATGAAGATATTACACGCGAACTAAAATTATAAGATAATCCAAAAATAATAACATATATCAATATAACTGGAAAGCTCATTAAACATAATGTCATTACAAATAAAATAATTGCGGCAACGAACAGCGACACAAAAGTGACAATATCAATCAGAAGGAAAAATCAATGAAACTATGACAGGGTGAATTTGATGGAGACCCAAGGTCTATGCTTTACGGATTATAATTACGATAGGTATTACTAAAGCAGTTATTTTCAAGTTATCTAAACTAGAAACACAAAGAGCACAAAACAACCTGTCACTAACAGGCAGGTAAATACTATTCCGAGTGAGATCTGCAAACGCCAAAAGCTGTGTGAGGGAAGAAATGAAAATCCATCATTGCGTTAAAAATTATGGTGAGATGATACATAAATACTTGATTAAATAACTATACATGTTTCCATAGGCCCTCATTATTTATAACTTTCTCTACACATGCTATGTACATAGTATTTAGAGAAGGTATTGTATTGCACCACAAATTCGATACCGAGATTTCACTCGAAATACATGTTTTGAGTCCCCCTGAATCCAAAAAATAGCATTTTTAGAAAAAGGTCTGTGCGTGTGTATATCCCTGGACAGCATACATAAAAAACTAAAAAACCGTTGAGTACCAAACTTGGTATTTAAGTATGGTATCTTCCAAGGATGCAACACAGATTCCCAAACCCCCCTCCCCCCGCCCCAACTATCCTTTACATGGAAAAATATTCGTAAATTTTGGTTTTATCAAAAATGGCTCAAATGATTTTGATCGAAATATCGTATATTAAATATATTTACATGGAAAAAAAAATTATATTCTAGATGAATTTTGTAAAGCTGGTAAACCGCAAGAGATAGAAAAAAATTTACTATACAAAACTTGTAGAGCTTGTTAAAACACACAATTTAGGTTATAAACATTTTTTGTGTGGTGTGGAGTGACCGTTTTGAGATAGGCATTCCCTGTTAATGTTTTCAGCTTTAAAATACTTATACTTTGCTCATACGGGACTTTATCAACTCCTGTCAATACAAAGGCACTTCAATCACATGGCAACCAGCTTTTAAAAGATTTGACTGTCACTTTAACCTAGTGTATTCCTTTAAAGCAAGCTAATTTTTTTGTTGATTAGCATTAAAGAAATGGAAGAATGAGCTTTTTAACAATAATGTGTTGCACATATACAGAGAAAGTCATGTGAATCGAACATATTTTCTTTTTATCCATTTTCATGGTATACTGTATACGTTAATATGTTTCAATTTTTCTTCCTTAATCAAATTCTTCTTAGTAGCTATTTTTCCTTTTTTTTTGCTGTTTCTACTTATTTGCTTTCATAAACATTTGTTTACATTCGAAACATATGGGCATGCGTCTCTCGTATCTAGCTAATCCCACCACTGCCACCAAATTATCATTGTATCCCACCGAATGACATACCGCGGTTTGCACGTGCAAAATTTATGAGCTAGCGCGAACAAATAAGGCCACCTGTAAATGAATTTTTGTTTGCATCGAACCCCGGCATCCTGCAGCAGTGGACAAAATAATTATCGTAGACTTTATGGCTTTTTGTGAAGCAATAAATCATGCATCTATGTTGAACTAAAGCCAGCTGCTGCGCTGAAAATTTCAAATGGCAACAAACATGCGATATTTGAGTAGCTGGACTGAGGAAATAACCTTTGTTAGTATTCCGTCCTGATTTTCCTTATTTATTGCTTGTATAAATTCGTGTAGAAAAGCAGCTAAATTTAACAGTTACCTGAACCTATCATTTTGTTTGGGTTTCTTCTGCAGTTTGCTCCAAGTCGAAAGAAACGAATATAATTGAAAACATCATAGAGGGAGTTTAAGTTTATGGTTTATATGCAAATAGAACCTCGTCGGAAAAAAATGGTGTTTAAAATGGTTGATAATATATTTAATTCACGTTTAACTGAACTTACCCCTCTGGGTCGTTTATGCTAAACAAATGAGTGGATTTGAACGACCCTGCCATACTCCTAAGTTAATAATTTGTATTTTAGGACTCCTTAATTTTATTTTTTATTTTATAGATTCCTCTCTTGCAAAACAATTGTTAATCATTAAAAAATGTTGTTTTGCAATATTATTATATAACTTTTTTCATGATTATTTTATAGACATTATTCATATAATAAACACATTTCCCAAATAGACTTACTTCTCTTTAGACTCAGTTTTACTTTCTCTACGTGCATAGTGGTTAGTGAATGTATTTTCTATCCAAAATTCCATAACTATATTTCACTTGAAATATATTTTTTGATGGCACCTATTGACATTTCTAGAAGAAGGTCTATGTGTATCACTCTCTGTGTATGTATCTGTGCATATGTATGTATGGCCGCGCCGTGGCCGAGTGGTTAGACCACTCGACTCTCACCTAGACGGCCGGGGCGGGTTTTCTCCGGGTACTCCGGTTTCCCCCGCCATCCCATTCCACCGGTGCTCCATCATCATTCATGTATCATCAGTGACACCGCCTGCGGTGCCATTAGTAGTTAAAGCGGGCGTTAAACACTACAAAAAATAATAACGAGATATGAATGATCTCGTAAAGTTTGCAGGGGGGAATTTAATGGATCTTAGTGGAATAAGGACCGCCTTGGGTACTTAATGGGTACTAACTTTTGGTTAACAATTAGGCTTGTTAATAATTTCTTTCAACATTTTCCCTTCATTAAGTGGACTATGTGGAAACCAAATTAAAAGCTTTAATAACGATATGGAAAGAGCTAGAAGTGCATACCAGTACCCTTGAAAGAACAAAAGAGTCTTTAGAGCATTGTTCACTCGTTTACTTTTTTTCTGCTCACTAAACTGCCTCATTGCACGTTACATTTATCTTGAGCGAAATAAAACTGTCGGTTGTGTGCTTTTAAAGGATATTATTTTTCCGGCCCTCCAGCGGTTCCTTTATAAGGAAATGCAGATTTGAGTGAGGACTGCGACTGTTCTGGTTGAATACTCGCGTCTAGTTAGCAAGAGCTTTTCCCGTTTTATCGCTCCGTTGCTCCTCACACGCTCTGCTTCACTGTGCCCCTCATGTGCCAATTCCAAGACAGCATTCATGTCTTAATAGCCCACAGAAAACTTACGTCGGATAAACCAGGTAGCTAATACTTCTCCTAAAGTTCCTTGCAATTACGTGTAGATTAAAATACGCAACTATAATCCATACAGGAAGGGCGCAGAAGGGTGGCAAGTAAATAAGTGAAAGTAATTTGAAGTTTAGTAGAGAACAATGCACACAAGTGTATCTTATTTTGTCCGCTTAGTAATATCATTGTCATAAATGAATCACAAATTTCAGGGTGTAATGTTTTGTTTTGTTTTTTACTTTCTCTATACGCACTATGTACATAGTGTATAGAGAAGGTATTGCACTCCACCCAAAAATTCGATACCGAGATTTCACCGGAAATATATGTTTTAGGGTCCCCAATATCCAAAAAAAAAGTACTTTCACAAAAAGGTCCGTGTGTCAGTGTGTCCATGTGTCTGTGAACACGATAACTCAAAAACAAAAAGTCGGTATCTTCCAGAGATGCGACACGAAGATTTTGAGAAAAATCTCTCCACCCCCAACTACCCTTTACATGGAACTTTTTTCGAAAATTTTGATTTTCTCAAAAATGCCTCTACCGATTTTGATTAAAATTTCATATATTGAAGATGTTTACCTGACAAACAAAATGTATATCCTGAATTCTCTGGGAATAGCCTCTGAAGAGTAGTTTATTCTGGATGAATTTTACTGAATTTTGAATAACTGTTAAACCGTAAGAGATGGACAAAAACTTACTACACAAAACATGTAGAACACATTAAAACACACAATTTATGTTAAATACATTTTTATCGTGGAGTTCGTCGTTTTTGAGTCATTCCTTATTTTTGGTTTCTGCTATGAAAAACGTATACTTTTCTCATACAGAAACTTGTCAACTCCTATCCATATAAACAAAGGAACTTCATTGACATAGCAACCATCTTTGACTATCGCTTTAACGTATGGTAGTCCTTTATTTCGCTTCTACTTTCAAGGAAGCGAGTAATAAGACTATTTCTGCTAATTTTTTCTGATTAGCATGAAGTAAATAGAAGAATAAGTTTTTTAAGAATAATTTGTTGCAGGGATATAGACAAAGTCATGCGAATGGTACACATCAGATTTTTTTGTTAGTGTTTAACGCCCCCTTTTACTACAAAAGGCACCGCAGGCATAACACTGACGAAACATGGAATGAAGATGCAACGTTAAGGGGGGGAGGAAACCGGAGAAAACTCGCCCCTGCGCCGCTTTGTCCACCACAAAACCCACATGGGATTGAACCCGGGTCACCTAGGTGAGAGTCGAGTGGTCTAACCACTCGGCCACGGCGCGGTCAGGCTGTAATGTGTTTTTAATAGCCCTGAGCTATGTCTTTGCTGTGTTTTAATGTATCACACCTATAGACAGGCAGAGTAGAGAAGGTCAGCCGTGTGACCTGTTACGTAAACAACCGAGTGTCTAAGATAGGGAATAATAGCCACCCCAAAATGAGGGAGCATTCTCCTCATGAATATAGCTTTAGAAAATGGCCACGCCGTGGCCGAGTGGTTAGACCACTCACCTCTCATCCTCTCAATCTCAGGCGACTGCAAGTGGGCTTTGCGGTGTAGGAGCGAGCTTTATCCGGGTTTTCCGGTACACATTCAACCGTACTCCATCGCCATTCCATGTATCATCAGTGCTATGCCTATGATGCAATACATAGTAAAAACCGTCAAACACTATTAAAATTTAGAAAATAATGAAAAAAGAACCCCAAAAAATGTTCCATTTTGTGAGATCTATAGTTTTTCAGAGTTTGTTGCAGTGATCCTGAAACAATATGTGTGGTATATACTTGGATGGATGGATGGATGGATGGATGGATGGATGGATGGATGGATGGATGGATGGTTGGATGGATGAGGCATCTTTATTGGCGTCAAATTATTTCATATATATTTAGTGCATGAGTCATTCACCATATTTGGTTACTTACGATACAAATTAAAGGTGACAAAAATAAACAGAGTAGAAGATAAATATAGATAAATTGCCTCTGATTAACTCAACAAATTTGATCTGGTTTCGCAAACTTTAGTCTGAAAATTGCATTTTTGCTAGTTCCTCTGATCAGCCAATAGATCCACAAGCTAAATCTTCTTATATTACTGCTTAAGCATGTTTCTTAATGTTTAATTGCTCGCTGGTTCTTCCAAAGTGCATATTCCGTCAAAACATGTATCTAGACTTTATCCAAAGCTCAGAATGGACAGTCATTTTCTGTCCCATCCAGTCTCCTAGTCCTAACTATAGGAGTTACTAATCTTTTCCTTCTTTCTTTCTTTCTTTCTAAGTTAAGTATATATGAACCTTACTTCAATTCAATATCTTTATTTGCTCTATTTAAGTGTATATGCAACCCTACCATTATAAACATGATGTTATACTAATCTAAAACGCATATGCGCCCGAGAACGTGGATGAGCAATAGACCACACATCACACTCACAGCAGGTGAAGTACTAGTCCCTCCCTCTTTTATGTTAGTGGGCTGGCCAGTTTCATTGCGCATCAGAAGTGGGGGAGTGTCACGACGATTAAGACTCACTGTACTTAATATTGTGTATAAGTAGTTGAAAATGGTTCGTGCGACTATTAGAAATAATTACCTCCTATGGCAATTGCGTAATAAAGGTATTCCAAGTTGCTATTGGCTATAAAGAGAAGATTAAGCTATTTTGTGGTATTCTTTTCTCTATATGTATATAAGTCCAAACGTTATTAAACGTAGATTAATTAAATATGAACATAATTTTAGATACAGATATTAATAAAAGTAACAAATTAAATAAATTTAACTATATAACAGGTACAATCAAAAAGAGCTTTACGTAACAAGGTAAAAAAATTCAATAATCAAATTGTATAAAACAATGGTTCAGAAACATGGACAATGACAGCACAACATAAAATAAGTATTCAAACGGCAGAAATGAAGTTCCTCAGAACCATAGCTGGACATATTAGATTGGATAAAAAAACAAATCAATGAATTCAACTAAAATAGAAAAATTTTATGTGCTCCATTCACATGACGTTCTCTACATCTCTGTAACAACTTATTATTAGAAAGCTTATTCTTCTATCTATATCATGCGAATCGAGAAAAACATTAGCAGAAACAATTTTTTTAAGTAGAAGAGAAATATACGGAATACACTAGGCTAAAACGATAGTCACTTTTTTTAAAAAATGGTTGCCATGTGGATGAAATTCCGTTCTTTGCATTGCCAGCATGTATTTTAAAACTGAAACCAATAGTAAGGAATATCTAAAAAATAGTATATGACATAAATCGCGTGTATCAACGAGATCTACATATTCTGTGTGGTAAGTTTTTGTCTATCTCTTACGGTTTACTAGTTATGCAAAACCCAACAAAATTCTTCCGGAATAAAGAGGTCGTCAGAGGCTATTCCCAGAAAGTTCAAGATGTGCATTGTATTTGTCGTTTAAATATCTTAATATGCGGCAATTTAATTCAAATTGTTAGAGCTAGTTTTGAGAAAATAAAAATTTGCAAAAGGGTAGTTTGTGTTAGGAAGATTTTCCGCAAAATCTTCGTGTCGCATCCTTGGAAAAGACTTAACCTATAAGCCAAGTTTGGTATTTTACCAACTTTTCTTTTTTGAGTTATCATGTTCACAGACACGCTGACATACACGCGCGGACCTTTTTCTAAAAGTGCCGTTTTGGATACAGGGGACCCCAAAAGGTCATTTCCTGTGAAATCTCGGTATCGAACTTTTGGGTGAAATGTGCATAGTACGAGTAGAGAAAGTAAAAATTAAACAAAATACTAAAAGAGTATAGAACAACATGGGAACATACTTAAACAGAGCAAAAAAAAAAATAGAATTCAAAATATTCCATAGTATATTTACCAGCTACAAGGACAAAGCGCATCGAGACGTCCGAGGAAAAGATGGAAGGAGCAAGACTTTGGAACCGGAATAGGGTAATAGTGTAAACCGTGTTGCAGAAGAAGAAGATGAGAGGTGTGTTGATAAGAGGTTACATCATAGTTTGCAACCTTCTCTATCATCACTTATGTCACAGGAAGGGACTGCACAAAATGGCTGCTTTACTTATCGCTTCAACAAACTCAAGTAAAAAACGACATTTAGATAGAGAAGCTAATATATAAACGATCTCACATGACTGCTATGGAAGTCGAATTATATTAAGGTTTATTCCATATAATTTATAATCCGAAGGCTGCATAAAACAGTCGCACGAATATCAGTGGGTATCAGAAACTTTCACTCATGCCATAATCATCAAGATTATCAACTTGTTCGAATTATTATAACTACAGATTGAGAAAATGATAACACTGTACTAGTTTATATATAAGTGGTCTGAAACTACTGAATCATGATAAAGTTGGTGAGTCTATTTGTGAAGCAGCTATAATTATTAAATTGCTAATCACTAAATTATTCTAATTCAGCAAATATGCAATAAATACATTCTGTCAAGAAAGTACCGGGAATTGATCATTTAAAATCCTGTTTAAAACGGGATTAGAAATTATTGTTGTCGCTAAGTTGGTACAACTTTCCTCTATATCCACGCGGAGTTTGATCGTCATCTGTCATCCAGTTTGTTTACAGTACGCCATTTTGTTAGTTCATCTCAAAGGTGATTTGCAATTTTTCGATGGATACAAATATATAACACAGAATCTGTCTCAAATTTTGCATTGCAAATGGTATTTCGTGTGCCGAATCGCTGAAAATGTTACAGAGGGCTTACTGTGAATCGACTTTATCAAAAACACGTGTATATGAGTGGAACAGTGTATTCAAAAGTGTTCGAAATGTGGTGGAAGATTTGCCTCGCTCTGGTCGGCCATCAATGGTTTCAACTGAACTGAATATCGCTAAAGTGAAGAAAATGGTATCTGAAAATCGTCATTTAGGTCTGAGAGAGATTGCCGCTGAACTCTCTGTGTCTCATGAATCGATTCGTACCATTTTAGACGATGTTTGGGCATGACACGCGTTGCAGTTCGGTTAGTTCCGAAAGACTTGAATTTTCTACATAAACTCAATCGCCTAAGGGTTGCTGAAGACATGCTAGAACGAGCCAGTTCCACCCCACATTCATGAAACGCATTGTAACTGGTGACGAGACGTGGGTTTACGAATTTGACACTCAAACCAGTCAACAAGCTTCCGAATGGTGCCTTCCAACTGAACCGAAACCTAAAAGGGCACGTCAAACTCGATCAAAACTGAAGGTCATGTTGACAGTTTTTTTCGATTATCGCGGTGTCGTGCACTCAGAGTTCTTGCCAGAAGGTCAGATGGTAAATAAAGACTTATTTGAGCGTTATGTGGCATTTGAGAGAACAAATACGCGAAAAGGCCGGATTAGTGGAACGACAACTCATGGATTCTGCACCACAATAACGCACCAGCTCACAAGACTTTTATTGTGAACGAATTCCTGGCCAAAAACTCAACAAATTTCATCGAATAACCACCGTATTCACCTGATCTGGCTCCTGCTAATTTCTTTCTCTTTCCAAAACTCAAGTTACCACTTCGAGGCACCCGTTTTCAGTCGATAGAATACATAAAGAAAAATTCGCGGCAACAATTGACATCGATTCCTAAAAGTACCTACAAAAAATGTTTTGATGATTGGATTATTCGTTGGCATAAATGTATAATTTCAGAAGGGGCCTACTTTGAAGGCGATAAAATAAAACTGGGGGAATAATTCATTTTTTGTGCTTTATTGACTTATTCCTGGAACTTTCTTGACACAGTAGTACATCTGGATAGTCATTTATTAATGAGTCACTTGAATCAAAGCTTCATGTTTGCTTTAACTGAGGTTTAGATAAGTATGGGAGTCAATGAAGAAATTGTCTTGTGAGGTATATTTAATAAGTGGTTTAATCATTTACAGATCATGAAGACCGCATTAACTGGCCAGTGGGGCTCGAAGCGTTGACCACGTCTCACCCCCCAATAATGCACCCATCCATGACGTCTGTAATGGATCGAGATGAGGGACGCAGCGGCCGGGCTGTAGACTAAGGCTCTTAGTTCAACAGGATCTTCAGATTGAAGAGCTGCTTCTCTATTTTAAGCTTATATATTGAAATATCAGAAAATTACTAGAGGAAAGAATCAATTAGATATCAATAAGTTGAAAGGGGATCGTTGGATTCAAGAGATTATTCCCTGAAAACGAGAAGAAAGCGACGAGAATAGAAGAAGAATCCACTAAAGAAAATCCTGCCCAAAAATAGTAATTTCGATTGATGATGATAACAGGGATATTGCATTCAGATTGGGACATAATCAAGAATCGATATAATGTACTCATAAGTTAACCATTATTCTCTTGAGACACTGGAATTGCTCGGACAAGAGTTGTGTCTCATAAATAAGAAGGAAGGGTGGATTATCTTATACTACTGAGGACTAAAGGCTATAAAATAGCTTTCAAAGCTTAGTTTTGCGATTTACAATTGAAAAATAAGAAACATGCATTAAATTACTAGCAGAGAATAGCATTACATACTAAAACGAGCGAGATGACGCCGCGGAAATACATGCAACTGACATTTTTGTTGTTGTGATTTTTAATTGTTTTTATTTCTTTGTGGACATTTGCTTATATTCCACCGTACCAAACAGGTGTACAAAATCTGATTTAATTACGTCAAAAATACATTAAATCACAACAGGAGGGTATAACATTTTTTTTCTCTTTCTTTCAAGGCAGTTAACAAAAACAAACATGTTCCAAACAGAAACGAATGGGAATTCCATCCATTTCTAGTGATACACTGCACTCAGTGTTTTTTTCTGTTAATGATATATGAAAATGTTGAGACACTACAATCAGCTATGGACATGAAAATGGGAAAGCATGCCACCATAAATAACCAATTAACAAGTGGAAGAAGCAAAGCATTTGTAGATTCTATCAAGTTAAATGTCTAAATATTTATTATTTAGAACTTATTTCCATGGAACAGAACATATGAACTTCAATATTCTCTTCACATCCACATATTCGGGAGGTCCGGGGTTCGACTCCCGTCGACCGCCCACTCGGATATTTCATTATTTCGTTAATCCCTTATCACGTTTGGTTTGATTCAGAGTTGGAAGCGTCGTCAATGGTGCTTCTGAACAGCATGGCAGGATATCTAGTGCGAAACTTTCTCTGTCCCTCGACCTTCGGCTGGTTGACGGAGTATATGGAGTTGGGCCCGCTAGGTGAGGCGAGGTCTCCTATCCTCTGCCGAGACATGTCAACTGGAAACTGTAGGTCCCCTTTCATTGCTGTGCCGTATCTCCTGGTTTCGGCCACCCGGTGTCTTCTCTCATCTCATACCTCCCTGCTGGAAGTGCTCCTTCCTGAGACGTAGATACAGTATCCTCACTGGATCATTTCCCTCTGAAAACGGCTTATCCTACTCTGTGACATGCTACATATTGTGTATCTTAAGTCCGTACCGATATAAGTATCCGAGGTTATTAAGGTGTGGGCTCTGAATGAGAGATTTTCAGTTCAAATCCCACCAGGATCGTCCTCTAACAAGTTGTTTCCCTATTTTCCTCAGTCCAATAATTGACAAATGTGGTTGAGAGGAGGTGCACTAAAATTAGACTTGGAACGTTTCGATCGCAACTACCTTTCCTAAGTTACACATATGCCGACATGTTGCCATGGTAGCTCAGTGGAAGAGCAACCGGCTAGAAACTGGGAGATCCGTGGTTCAAATCCCGGCTATGGCATTGAACTTTTCAGTCGGACTCTACCTACCCAACTCCTGTTCTACACACGGCTTGTGTGAAAAATACTGTTAAACCAATATACATATATAACCCGTATTTACCAACTGTGGTTATTATGTAATATTCAATCGCTCACTCCATCACCTAATAAAATCATATATAGGTTATTAATATTTGTGTATGAAAAATACAGGTACAAATGGAATTTAACTTTAAGCAACGAAGCTGTAATTTTGTAAAAAACATTAAATTGAATTATCTTTCTCTTGTTACTTTAAAACTATATTACTTCTGTTAGAACTATAAGTCACATATAAAGATTCTTCGTGATTTGCAATTGGTTTGAATACTATGAATGCTCAGATGGCTAGAAAAGGTAATGAGGAGCAAAATAAATAAGAGCAGAGGTGAAAAAGTTGCATAATATTGCAGATAAATAAATAAATAAAGTAGGAATAAGGCGTTTTGGATTAAAAAAATATTATGTATTCTATTCACATGACTTTCTCTACATGTCTGTAACAAATTATTGTTAAAATGCTTATTCTTCTATCTACTTCTTGCTAATCGAGATAAACATTAGCAGAAATGGTTTTGTTACTTGTTTCTTATAAGTAGAAGGGAATTGAGGAAGTACACTAAGCTTATGCGATAGTGAAAACTTTTAAAAACTGGTTATTATTAGACTAAAATCCGTTTCTTTGTATGAGTTTACAAATTCCCGAGAAAAGTTTTAAGTATTTTAAAACTAAAACTAATAACAGCAATATCTCAGAAAGGATGAACTCCACGAAAAGATGTAGGTGAAATAAGGTCTTTTAACATATCTACAGTTTTGTGCAGTCAGTTTTGTCTTATATCTTACGGTTTACCAGTTATACAAAATTCAGCAAAATTCATCCAGATAAACTGGGCTTTATAGTCTATTCCCAGACAATTCAAAATATATATTTTATTTTTCATGTAAATTTCTATAATATAAACTACGTTAAACAAAGTAGTTAGGACTATTTTTCTTTGAGAAAGTCAACATCTTTATGCTTTTTCCAAGTGAATGGTAGTCTTGGTTGGGGGGGGGGATGTTCCTCAAAATCTTCATGTTGCATCCTTGGAAGATACTAAACTTAAATACCAAGTTGGTAATTTTACCGACTTTTCGTTTTGAGTTATGTGTTCTAGATACTGGACACATAAACATACACATGGAGCTTTTTCTAAAAATGATTTTGTTGATACAGAGGAACCTAGAACGTGTATTTCCAGTGAAATTTCCGTATCTAATGTACAGTTTTGTGTATCAAGTTTTTATCTATCTCTTATGCCTTACTAATTATGCAAAATTCAGCAAAATTCATCGAGAATAAAGAAGTCTTTGGAGGATATTCTCAGAAAATTCAAGATATATAGTTTATTTCTAATTTTTGAGAGAGCCAAAATGTTTGTATTCTTACTTTCTCTATACGAACTATGTACATAGCGTATAGAGGAAGTATTGCATTCCACCCAAAAATTCGATACCGAGATTTCACCGGAAATATCTGTTTTAGGGTCTCTTGTATCCAAAAAAAAGCATTTTCACAAAAAGGTCCGTGTGTGTGTGTCTGTAAGCACGATAACTCAAAAACGAAAAGTCGGTAAAATACCAAACTTGGTATTTAAGTTTAGTATCTTCCAAGGATGCAACATGAAGATTTTGAGGAACATTCCCCCCCCCACCCAAGACTACCGTTCATTTGGAAAAAGCATAAAGATGTTGACTTTCTCAAAGAACCTGGTATTTAAGTTTAGTATCTTCCAGGGATGCGACGCGAATATTTTGAGAAAAATTCCCCACTTCAAACTAGCCTTTACATGGAACTATTTTCGAAATTTTTGATATCTTAATAATGGCTCTAACGATTTTGATTAAAATATCATATTTTAAAGATATTTACCTGAAAATAAAATGTATATCCTGAATTTTCTGGGAATAGCCTCCGAAGACTACTTTATTTTGGATGAAATTTGCGGAATTTTGCTTAATTGCTAAACCGTAAGAGTTAGTTAAAACTTATTACACCAAAAACGTAGAGCACCTTAAGACACACAGTTTATGTTATATACACTTTTTTCGTGAAGTTGATCGTTTTTTAAACATTCCTTGTTTTTGTTTCAGTGTTAATAAACACACTTTTCTCATACTGGAATGTGTCAACTCCTGTCCATACAAACAAAGGAATTTCAGCCACATAGCAACCAGCTTTTGACTATCACTTTAACCTATAGTACACCCTTATTTCAGTTCTACTTTCAAGGAAGCAAGTAATAAGACTATTTCAGCTAATTTTTCTTGATTAATATGAAGTAAGTATAATTTGTTGCAGTGATGTAGAGAAAGTCATGTGAATGGAACGGATTAGATTTTTTTCATGTGAAGGACAATTTGGAGTGGGGGGAATTTTCCTCAAAGTCTTCGTGTCACATCCTTGGAAAATACTAAAGTTAAATACCAAGTTTTGTAGTTTACCGAATTTACGGTTTTGAATTTTGCTGTTCAAGACACACGGGTACACTACACACGCGCGCACAGACATTTTTCAAAAAATGCTCTTTTTGATATAGTTGACTCTAAAAGGCGTATTCCCAGTGAAATCTCCGTATCAAAATTTTGCTGTACTATGTATTATGTAGAGAAAGTAAAGAAAAGAGAATGTAATGTTGAGCATGGCCGAGAGATGTGGCAAAGGAGGAGAAAAATAAAGAAAGTCAGATAAGGAAGACAAAATGAAGAGTAGATTGTTTGTTCCATGAAATCCATTCGCTGCTATATCAACAAGGAAGCAAAGCAGATTCTGAGTTATATCCTAAATGTTTTGCCGAGTCTGTTTGCAAACAAGGGTGACAAAAACGTGCACGTAAACTGTGGACGAGAGGAATTAGAAACGCGCTTTCATCTCATCTCTCTAGCATCGCGTAAGAACCAAATTAAATGAGAAGCTAGCTTCCTCTCTGGCTTAATGACAAACTGCAAGGTACTCTCCTTAATCAAACTCTGCATGCAGCGGTATTTAATTTTGAGGAATGTATCCGACTTAACTGAAAAGTGCAGAGTTAACTTTCTGCTGCTAAGTTGATTACAGACTTTTCTCGCTCGTATCAAAAATTAAACTCACTCCAAAGCCAGTTACGAACTTAACGGTCCGCCATCGCACTCTGGTAACAAGTTTTCATTGTTTGTCTTTGGAACGCCACTCAACACGGGGGCGTCAGTGATGGATGGAAAAAAGAGCATCACTGACAATCCCTGTCAGATACATTATCATTTCTGAGGCTGGAAATGTTTTAATCTCCAACTTGTTCATTTCAAAACACTTTCTTCATTGTTTACTGACTTTTGCACTTTCATGTGACATATTGCTTCAAAACCCCTAAGGTTTCAGAAATTAGATTAATCATAGCTATCGCGTCACAATGAAAATGACTCTATTTTTGCTAGGCGCTGAAAACACATTTTTTTCCCTAGAGAAAGCGGCAGAGAAAGTGTTTTATTCCACCCAAACATTCGATACGGTGATTTTAAGGAACCCTGAAACTCGCATGAATTTCTCTTCATCTCTACAACAAATTATTGTTAAAAAGTTGATTCTTCTATTTACTTCATGCTAATCTAGAAACATATAACAGAAATGGTCTTATTACTTGCTTCCATGTAAGTAGAAGGGAGATACGGGAGTACCACAGGCTAAAGTGATAGTCAAAAGCTGGTTGCTATCTGATTGAAGCTTCTTTGTTTGTATGGACAGGAGTTAACACATTCCTGAATGATAAAAGTATGTTTTTCAAAGCTGAAACCAAGAACAAGGAATATCTCAAACACGATAATCTCCACGAAAATAACGTATATAAAATAAATTGTGTTTTTTTTAGCTTAACGTCCTTTAACCTGGTTGGTCATATCGGACGATGAATGAAATTGGTGAAATGATGCTCAAACGATCTCAGGGTCCATGAAGCTTAAAGTTACTCGACATTCGTCTTCTCAGGATAAGGGAAAACCCTGAAAAAAACACCTTATCCGGGCAGCTTACCTTAAGCGAGATTCGAACTCACGACCTTTCGAATGTGAAGTAGACACGCTACCATCACACTACACAGACGGGCGAAATTGTGTGATTTAACGTGTTCTACATTTTATGTGTGGTAAGTTTTTGTGTGTCTCTTAGGGTTTAGCACTTATGAAAAATTCCGTAGGTTCATCCAGAATAAAGTAGTCTTCAGAGGCTATTCCGAGAAAACTCAAGATATGCATTTTATTTGTCAGGTAAATATCTTTAATATACGATATTTTAATGAAAATCGTTAGAGTTATTTTTGAGAAAATAAAAATGTTGGAAAAATGTTCCATGTAAAGGGAAGTTGGGGGTGGGGAAATTTTCTTGAAAATCTTCGTGTCGCATCCCTGTAAGATACTGAACCTAAATAGCAAATTTGGTTTTTAACGGACTTTTAGTTTTTGAGCTATGCTGCTCCACACACACAGACACACACACATGTACATTTTTCTAAAATGACTTTTTTTGGATTCAGGTGGTCTCAAAACATGTATTTCCGGTGAAACCTCGGTATCGTATTTTGGGGTGTATTCACTATGTACATAGTACGTGTAGAGAAAGTAATAACAGAAATGGTCTTATTACTTGCTTCCATGTAAGTAGAAGGGGGATAAGGGAGTACTACAGGCTAAATTGATAGTCAAAAGCTGGATGCTATCTGACTGAAGTTTCTTTGTTTGTATGGACAGGAGGTAACAAATTCCCGTATGAGAAAAATATAAGTATTTTAAAGCCGAAAACCAATAGCTCGAAAACAGTCAAATTCATATAACATAAATTGTGTGTTTTAAACAGATCTATATTTTCTATTAAATGCGTTTTTGTTTAGCTCTTACGCTTTACCAGTTATGAAAAAATCTGCAAAATTCATTCAGAATAAAGATGTCTTCAGAGGCTATTCCCCAAAAATTCAAGATATACACTTTATTTTTCATGTAAATATGTTTAATAAACGCTATTTTAATAAAATCGTTAGAGCCTTTTTTAAGGAAATCAACATTTTTGAAAATTTCCCCATGAAAAGGGTAGTTGGGGGTAGGGGATTTTCTTGGAAATCTTCGTGTCATCTTTGGAAAATATTGAACTTGGATACCAAGTTTGGTATTTAACGGAGTTTTCGTTTCTGCCCCCCCCCCCCACACACATACACTGACAGAGAGACACACACATGGACATTTGTCTAAAAATGCTCTTATTGGATTCACGTGGTCTCAAAACATACATTTCCGGTGAAATCTCGGTATTTAATTTTTGGGTGCAATACAATACTTTCTCTATTCACTAGGCATATAGTACGTGTTGAGAAAATAAACATACTTTTTTAAAAAAAAGTCAGTGTGTATCTGTCTGTGTGTCTGAGGACAGCATAACTCAAAAACGAAAAGTCGGTTAAATACCATACTTGGTATCAAATTTTAATATCTTTCAAGGATACGACACGAACATTTTCAGAAGCATCCTCCACCCCAAACTATCCCCATATGGAACATTTTTTAAAACTTGATTTTTTAAAAAGTACTGTAATGATTTTGATTAAAATGCTGCATATTAAATATGTTTACATGACAAATAAAATATTTATCCTGGGTTTCTTGAGAATAGCTTCATTCTAGATGAATTATACATAATTGGTAAATCTAAGAAAAGCCAAAAATATGTAGATCTTGACAAAACACTCAGTTTATATCCTATACATTTTTGTTGTGGAACTAATGCTTTTGGTGATTTTCCTTGCTATTAATTTCAGATTTGAAATACTTATAATGTTATTAAACAGGAAATCGTCCTATTTCTTTTGTTCTTATTCCTAACAATACAAAGAGAGGCAAATTTCAATGACAATTGCAATGTGGCAGCCTAGTGGTTTTACATAGTGTATTCTCCATTTCCCTGAAAATTATAAGAAAATAATAAGAACTATAATATATACATAATATGTGTGAGCGTTGTGACGGTTAGGTTCGTAATAATTGCGTTCTGATGGTGTTTATCTTAGTTTCTATTAGGTAGATCCCTACGCATACATAATTACAACTTGTGACGGTTAGGTTCGTAATAATTGCGTTCTGATGATGTTTATCTTAGTTTCTATTAGGTAGATCCCTACGCATGCATAATTACAACTTGTGACGGTTAGGTTCGTAATAAAAACGTTATGATAATGTTTATCTTAGTTTGTATTAGGTAGATCCCTACGCATACATAAGTACATGCTGTGACGGTTAGGTTCGTAATAAAAACGTTATGATAATGTTTATCTTGGTTTTCATTAGGTAGATCCCTACGCATGCGTAATTACAAGCTGTTACGGTTAGGTTCGTAGTAATCGCGATCTGGTAATGTTTATCTTGGTTTTCATTAGGTAGATCCCTACGCATACATAAGTACAAGCTGTGACGGTTAGGTTCTAGTAATCGCGATCTGGTAATGTTTATCTGGGTTTTCATTAGGTAGATCCCTACACATACATAAGTACAAGCTGTGACGGTTAGGCTCTAGTAATCGCGATCTGGTAATGTTTATCTTGGTTTTCATTAGGTAGATCCCTACACATACATAAGTACAAGCTGTGACGGTTAGGTTCGTAATAAAAACGTTATGATAATGTTTATCTTGGTTTTCATTAGGTAGATCCCTACACATACATAAGTACAAGCTGTGACGGTTAGGTTGGTAGTAATCGCGATCTGGTAATGTTTATCTTGGTTTTCATTAGGTAGATCCCTACACATACATAAGTACAAGCTGTGACGGTTAGGTTCTAGTAATCGCGATCTGGTAATGTTTATCTTGGTTTTCATTAGGTAGATCCCTACGCATACATAAGTACAAGCTGTGACGGTTAGGTTGGTAGTAATCGCGATCTGGTAATGTTTATCTTGGTTTTCATTAGGTAGATCCCTACACATACATAAGTACAAGCTGTGACGGTTAGGTTCTAGTAATCGCGATCTGGTAATGTTTATCTTGGTTTTCATTAGGTAGATCCCTACGCATACATAAGTACAAGCTGTGACGGTTAGGTTCGTAGTAATCGCGATCTGGTAATGTTTATCTTGGTTTTCATTAGGTAGATCCCTACACATACATAAGTATAAGCTGTGACGGTTAGGTTCTAGTAATCGCGATCTGGTAATGTTTATCTTGGTTTTCATTAGGTAGATCCCTACACATACATAAGTACAAGCTGTGACGGTTAGGTTGGTAGTAATCGCGATCTGGTAATGTTTATCTTGGTTTTCATTAGGTAGATCCCTACGCATACATAATTACAAGCTGTGACGGTTAGGTTCGTAATAAAAACGTTATGATAATGTTTATCTTGGTTTTCGTTAGGTAGATCCCTACGCATGCGTAATTACAAGCTGTGACGGTTAGGTTCGTAGTAATCGCGATCTGGTAATGTTTATCTTGGTTTTCATTAGGTAGATCCCTACGCATACATAATTACAAGCTGTGACGGTTAGGTTCGTAATAATTGCGTTCTGATGGTGCTTATCTTAGTTTCTATTAGGTAGATCCCTACGCATGCATAATTACAACTTGTGACGGTTAGGTTCGTAATAAAAACGTTATGATAATGTTTATCTTGGTTTTCATTAGGTAGATCCCTACGCATGCGTAATTACAAGCTGTGACGGTTAGGTTCGTAGTAATCGCGATCTGGTAATGTTTATCTTGGTTTTCATTAGGTAGATCCCTACACATACATAAGTACAAGCTGTGACGGTTAGGTTCTAGTAATCGCGATCTGGTAATGTTTATCTTGGTTTTCATTAGGTAGATCCCTACACATGCATAATTACAAGCTGTGACGGTTAGGTTGGTAGTAATCGTGATCTGGTAATGTTTATCTTGGTTTTCATTAGGTAGATCCCTACACATACATAAGTACAAGCTGTGACGGTTAGGTTCTAGTAATGGCGATCTGGTAATGTTTATCTTGGTTTTCATTAGGTAGATCCCTACACATACATAAGTACAAGCTGTGACGGTTAGGTTCTAGTAATGGCGATCTGGTAATGTTTATCTTGGTTTTCATTAGGTAGATCCCTACACATACATAAGTACAAGCTGTGACGGTTAGGTTCTAGTATTCGTGATCTGGTAATGTTTATCTTGGTTTTCATTAGGTAGATCCCTACACATACATAAGTACAAGCTGTGACGGTTAGGTTCTAGTATTCGTGATCTGGTAATGTTTATCTTGGTTTTCATTAGGTAGATCCCTACACATACATAAGTACAAGCTGTGACGGTTAGGTTTTAGTAATCGCGATCTGGTAATGTTTATCTTGGTTTTCATTAGGTAGATCCCTACACATACATACAATACATGTAAGAGTTAGGTTGTAACGATTGGGATGCGACGATTAAATTTTTTTTAACTAATATAGTGTTAGCAATTTGTGCTAAAAGTTTCTTTCAGTACTCTTAAAATTAGCTGATGGCGAGTCCAGCAGCATTGCTAGGAGTGAGAATGGCACCACTACAGACTGAGGGGATGTAGAATTTAAACCTCTTGTATTGTATATATGTCTCTCTAGGCTCGTTGCTGAACATCTCCAGGTCGCTCTTGTTCCGAACCGGAACCACGCAAAGTTTAACTTTTATTATTCATCAGAACGCTTCGAGATGGAGCCGCTATCACATCCTTCCTCAGCCGAGATAAATAATTATTTCTCTGGCGCTGCCGACTATTACGTTTCTTCCGTTGCTAATTACGATTTGTTGTCTAATGTAGAAAAACTATTGATATGTAGATTAAAATTCTCCTTGTATCCAGAGCTACAGGTCTTCATGTTCCCTTCTTAACCACCTAAAAACTTACCGCTTCCCAGTCACCTCTCCCGTCACCTACATCATCATCATCATGAACACTGAGAGATTTAGGATTTAGAAAATCCTGTACATGTTGCATCCAATTTTGTTGATAATTTGTAATGTTTTTACTTTTTACATAAAGGATGATATTTAATTCAGCATTTGTTGCGTTTGTGTCGTTAATATTTAAATTAATTATCATTTATTTTTTTGAAGAGGATTAAATACCTATATTTGTTAACAACTTCAACTAGTACAATTAAATTTAAAATAACTGATGTGTTCCATTCACATGATTTTCTTTTCAAATTATTGCTACAAAATATTATTCTTTTATATTTATCACGCCATTCAAGGTAAAATTAACAGAAATTGTTTTATTACTTGCTTCCTTATGATTAAAGGGGAAATAAGGGAATACACTAGGCTAAATCGATAGTCAAATCTTTTAAAGGTTCGCCATTATATGACACAATTGGAGTTCGGGTCTCTTTACATAGTCAGGAGTAAAATAAGAGACATATGAATCAAAAATGACTTCCCGTTTGAGTACAGTTTACGCAGTTTAAATCTGAAAGTAATAACACGGACTATCTCGGGAGCGGTTGCCATTACAAAAAAAAAAAAAAAAAAAAAAAAAAAAAAAAGAAAAGAAAAGAAAAGAAAAAATTGAATGTTTTAACGAGATAAAGTTGTCCTTCGTGTTCTAGGGGTAAAATACTAGCTTCTGATTCCGATGGTCGCGGGTTCAAACCCGACGAAGAACAATGGGTTCGCAAGTGTTGTAAAGCGTTTGTCCCGTGAAGAGATTTACGGCACGCAAACGAGTCTCAAAGCTGATCAAAAGGCAAAATAAGACGGTCTTTGGCAAACTTCAGCAAGAGATAGACAAAACCTTACTACACAAAAATGTAGGTCACGTTAAAACACACAATTTATGTCATATGCGTTTTTTTTCGTGGAATTGATCATTTCAGAGATATTCTTTATTATTTGTACTATATTTAAAATACTTTTCTTAGATGGAAAGTTGTAAACTCTTGTCCCTACGTAGAAACGGATTTCAACCACATGGAAACCAGCTTTTAAAATATTTTACTATTATTTTAGCCTAGTACATTTCCTTACTTGCCTTCTACTTACAAGAAAGTAATTAAAAAAAGTTTTGCTAAAGTTTATCTCGATTATCATAAACTAGGTAGAAGAGTAGCTTTTAAACAATAAATTGTTACAGAAATGTAGAGAAAGCCATGTGAATGAAACACATACTTTTTTTATTATTTTTACTCTACTTCTCTTCCATGAAGTAGAAGACAAATAATACGTTTTTATTAATTGCATACTTCGCTGCATTCTTGTAATGCACTTGAATGAAAATGCACCTGAATAAATAGCATATAAACATAGCTGAGTGTTTCTTTTGCACTGTTTTGATCCTAAGCCCGTTTTAATAATAAGCTGTGTTTGGAGATGGAGTTTTCGTTTTTTAAGCTTGAACCATGAAAAAGCATGGTCGTATCTCATTGGAGCAAATTTTAAAATGAGAAAATATATGGTTGCGATTTAGTTGTTTTAATATTTTCCAAGCAATTAAAATACAAAAACGTTATCACAAATCTTCTGTGGTAGAATACTTTACCCAAATTACTTAAGCAGATTTATGTTCGGAAAACATTTTAGAAGTTACTTTCACTTGCATCTACATGCCGATAATGGTGAGCGTGTGTTCGTTTTAACAAAACACTTATATTTTAAATATATTTTTAAAATTGTACTGCATTTTTCATTTTTACTTTCTCTACACGTACTATGTACATAGTGTATAGAGAAGGTATTGTATTGCACCCGAAAATTCGATACAAAGATTTCATCGGAAATACATGTTTTGGGTCCCCCTGAATCCATAAAAAGATTTTTAGGAAAAGTCCGCGAAAATGCATTTAAATATCAAACTGGTATTTAAGTTTATCTTCCTATGCGCCACAAAATTTTTCAAGAAAATCCCCCACCCCAAACTACCCTCTACATGGAAAAAATTTCGAAAGTTTTGATTTTCTCAAAAATGGCTGTAACGATGTTGATTGAAATCTCTTACACATTTTATTTGTCATATTAAATATATCTTTAATTTTCTAGGAATAGCCTCTAATGCCCTCTTTATTGTGAATAGTTTTTATTGAACTTTGCATAACTGGAAAACCAAAAGAGATAGACAAAACCTTAATACAAAAAATGTATATCACGATAAAACACACAATCCATCGTCCTCCGCCGCGTTTGAACCCGCGACCTAGCATGGTAACCACTGCACCACGGAAGTCAGCATGGTAATGAGATGTTTGTTTAGAGAAAATGAGAAATTGGTCAATATGGTCTTTAGTAAGTAAACTTAGTTGTTAAAATAGATTAATGAGCTTAAAAGGCTCATTTAACATTGATTAATTGCTTTACACACAAGCCATGTGTAGGACAGCAGTTGGATAGGTAGTCAGACTGAATAATTCAATGCCATATTTGGGTCACCTTGAGGTTTACCGGGAAACATACGAGTCAGTTGAGAAATGCAATGCTATGCCGCCATGTTGCCATGGTAGCTCAGGTGTTAGAGCAACTGGCTAGAGACAAGGAGATCCGTGATTCAAATCCCGGCTATGGCATTGAATATTTCAGTCTCACTCTACATTTTCAACTTCTGTCCTACACAAGGCTTGTGTGAAAAAACAATTAAATCAATACCAATTGACCATAACAGTTATACTGTGAATCTTGGGAGTTAGTAATTCGCCATGGGGTTGTCATCTCAAGATAACTTAGATCTTCTTGTGGTTTACCCGGGAAACATGCGAGTCAGTTAAGAAATTCAATGCTATGCCGGCATGTTGCCATGGTAGCTCAGTGGTAGAAAAACCGGCTAGAGATCGGGAGATTCGTGATTAAAATCTCGGCTATAGCATTGACTTTTTCATCTGACTCTATCCATCATTTAACTTCTTAAATATCATAACTAGAGCAGTTTAAAATTGGTGGGGTGCGTCTTTAAACCCCCCGATAGGTTTTAACAATCATGGTATCTGTTTAGAACTAGAATTCATTTAATACTTTGCTTCCAAGCTTTACCATTATTCAAATGATGTGTATCATTCTAGTGGCTTGAAGTTGTTTTGAAGAGCATGCCTGGGAAAGCGAGGACGACAGATAGCGCTGGCAGCGGTGCGGAGAGGCTCACGGAAGCATGTCCGGTTAATGATTGAGATTATTGGCGAGGTTTGGAATGTTATTAACAAACGCCGCTCTCCACGATCCGTATCGTTTGTGGCTCGGCTGCTGAAATATTTATAAATATACACGCTGGAATTTCCATTAGTCAGGATTAGGAATTCGTGCGTGCCACGGCACGGATACCAGATATTTAACTCCGAGAGCAGAACCGGTGGTGCAACAAAAGAACGCATATTTTATTACATGCTTTCTGTAACTTCTACTCGTCACTTATGAAATCTCAGATAATATGTGCCAAAATTAATACACGAAGTTGTTCGGCTTCCCTTGGTTAGAGATGCCTTTGAAATTCTCATCAATAAAGGGAAGGGTATTAATTGAGGGTTTCCTCCCCTTTTCTGAAGGGTACTAGGCGGCCACTAGGGTTGCCAAATCTCCCGTATTTCAGCCTTGTTTTATTGAGTCTCCGGGCACCCAATTTTGTATTATTTCTCCCGTATTTCACACACTACAATGATTTCTGATTTTTAGAGGGATATTTGGAATATGCAATATATCGAAGTGGTAGTTCCTTTTTCCCAATTTTGGCAGCAGTATTTTAATTAGCTGTTGGTAACAATGGTAGCACGCGTCTCGTTTACTTGCGTCTTTGAATTGAAAAATTCTTTCATTAATAGCATTCTTCCTCTTCTTAACAATGGAATTGAGTTTAGAGAATTACATGATATTTGTGGATGTTTCGAATTTGAATTGAATGAGGATGACGAAGAGGATAAAATATTTATTTAGCATAACAAAGTATTTTTGATATCCAATCAAAAAGTCTATAATATTTAGCGTAAATAATTCAAATTTTAACTTCTATATCCTTAATTGTATTAAAAATGTCCTTTATTGTCATAATATTAACCTATATGATGAGTTTTGTAATATGAAGGAGATTTTGAAATGTAAAGTTAATATTACTGGAAATACTTGTGAAAAATGGGTGCCTGTATTTTGTGAATGCAGCAATAATGAGTCTTTTTAATGAGTTCTAATGCTCATACAGAAAGAGTGTTTTCCTTAATGAACAACAAGTGGACTGATGAAAGGACCAAGAGTTCTGGAAAACTTTTTAAAGTTGAATTGCTTATTACAGTAAAATTTAAAAGGAGTTGCGATGAGTTCTTTAACTAAGTGAGAACTATGTCAAGCTTCAGAATGAGTGTAAATTAAAGGCTAAAGATTCACAATAGTTTCATATATTGTAAATGCTTATATCTATTATTGTTTTAAATTATATTAGTGCACCAAATATGTTTTAGTGCTATACACATTTTCTGCTGAAATAACAAAGTAAAAGGTTGATAGGCCATGTCAAGGTATCGGGAAAACCCTTCCTGAAATCTTCTTTATTATCAGTTAGATAATTTAGCAACCCTAGCGGCTACCCTCCGATTTTGGTATTATAGTAAACTCGGCGGATATTCTACTTTTGTGCACCTCAACAAACAAAATGTGTGAAATCCACCGATTAGAGATAACGGGCACGTTGTGCACTTCTTGTAATCGAAGATAAAAGCAAACGATACGAAAAACGATGCTTCCATATTTCATTTCATAGTAATTTGATATTACTTTCTCTATCATGTACATATGCAATAGGTAGAGAAACTATTGCATTTCACCAAAAAATTCAATATATGGATGAATGACTTTCTCTATCCACTCTCTAGCAAACATTTGCAAAATAGCTTATTACTATATCGACATCACGTTATTCGCAACAAACATTTGTAGAAATGTTTTTATTACCTACACGTTTTTTTGTAGATACAATGCAAATAGTAGACCACAGTAGATTCAAGGGACAGTCAAACTTTTAGGCACTGTTAAATTTTGCCATGTGTTAAGCTTTGCTTGACCAGAATACAGAAAAAAATATGACACTTCCCATTTGAAATTAGTATAAGTAAACTGAAGGTAATAACAAGGAATGCCTAAAAAATTGTTAACACCACCAAAGAACTCTTACGGTTTAGCCATTGTATTTTAACAAACATCAGAACCATGTTTTTTAAAATAAAATTTTCAAACATTTTTCATAAAGTTTAGTTTGGTGTGGGAGCTTTTCTTGGAAATCTTCATGTCACATCCTTGAAAGATGCTAAACTTGGAGTGCCAAGTTTGGTTTACGATCGACTTTTCGTATTTGACCTAAGTTGTTTATAGACACACGAACACGAGAACCGTCTTTTGAAATAATGTTTTAGACTCAGAGGACCTCAAAACGCGTGTTTATAATGACCTGTCGGTATCGAAATTTTCAGTTAAACTTGATATGTGATAGAGAAAGTAATTAATACACATTTGTAACATTAAACGTTAACTCTTCCTAACGAAGAGACAAAACCACAATCACGGAGGAAAAAGAAGTAATCGAATTCAAAGTAACGTAGAGGAGCAAGCGGGTAGCTTTAGATGGCCACCTTGATTGAATATAATGCTAGATTTTGTCATGAAGTCGGAGAAAAGCGTTTAATAGAAACCTTGAATCAAGAACTACATACAAATATTGCTGAAGTGTTATTTACGATGTATAGTGCTGAAGCTTTAACATTGCGACGACATCTAAGAATTTTAATACGGAGAAAAATGGAACTTATAAATGGAAAGATCAAATAAGTACTCTTAAATGTTTAGAAAGATAAAGGAAAAGAAGAAATATACTGTCTTTAAATAACAATACTTAAGAGAAAAGGTAATCTGCCAGGAATACCATTAAGAAGAAATTGCTTATTAAAATATGATTTAAAAGCAACAAAAATAGCATAAGATTAATAACGTAACAGGTAATGAGGTCTAATATGTATTTTATTTATTATATCATATGAACTGTATATTATATTATTCCTTTTTGTTTCTCTCCAGGGCTTTCATAGTTCCGCAAGTTTTGATGATGTATTTCTGCCATCATGTTATCCCTGTGCTTGCGTTCCGAAGACATTTATTTTTCACTAATCAAAGAACGTTGTAATAGCAGCTTTGTTCTGTTTGTGCAAACATTGTGGTAATGTAAATATTGCACACTAGTAGCGAAGTCAACTGTGCAGATGTGACGTCACATCCATGAAATAATGAAGCGCATATTAAACGTACCTAGGTAAATATAATGAAGTGTACAATGCACGTTACAAGGTTAATGCACGATTGTAATGCACTAGGTTATTTAACAGTCGAGCCTCAGATAGGCTTCCTCTCTATTCACAGCAACTTGTTAATTTTACGTTATACTAAAGTAATTAACTTTATGAAATCATCCCATTAGTTCTGCGGTCTGTGCTCATGCGTTTGTGGTTGGTAAACTGTTTGTGTATAGTTTATGGAAGGCTATCGGGCTAAAACTTGGTATTATTCACTGAAATAAAAGATGAATGAAGGTGAGTGAAGCGTTAGATTTGATTTGGTTGCACCTGTAATCCTATCAGTCCAATTGTCCCAAATTAGTGAATTATTGAATTACCACTCGCTTCAACCACCATAAAGAGATTTCCTGTTCCCAGCGAATTCTAATTCCCCATCTCTTTTGCTGTTTTTAAATGGCGTACCATAACAGGGATTTTTCTGTTCGCTGTACAGCGCACTGCGTCCTTTTTATAAATCCAATTTCAGTGCTTGCAACATGCTGGTGCCCAATCACCATACCTCCTGCTGGTTAACCGTGATATACTGCCGTATTTTAATTACCAAGGTAGGTAGGAATGTAGAGTGAGTATTGTATTCCACCCAAAATTCCATATACATGTTACTGGAAATATCTGTTTTGAAACCCCGAATAACAGTTGCTGTTTATGTATCAAACACGCAAAATAAAACATTAGTGGACTAATTTAATATGTCGAATACACGTAAGCCATATAGCTGAGGCGTTCGTCGTGCATAATACAGTTTTGAATAAAATATCTATAAATTATATCATATAGAATAAGTAAAATAAAACATTTATACCTGGAATAGTGATGTATGGAAGCGAAACTTGGACTCTCAAAGAAAACAGCGAGAGAGATCGATTTCCTCGAAGGGAGGAGAACCTAGCGACCTGCATGCAAGGGGAATGGATAACTAAATATAATAATGAACACCAGAATACCATAGACCTTTTTCAATTCCTGATCATTATTTTTTTGAAGGCTCTAGTCTTCTGGCGACCAAATATTCCTGAACAAAAGTTGTTTAAAAATAGCTTTAAATGGTATATACGAGCAATTTACAATTTGAAGCACAAGAATATCACAGACAGTTTTGATCATTGAACCTGAATTTTTTATGCTTCTAGTCTTCTGAATATACTTTTTGTAAGAATTGCTTCAAATGGTACATACGTGCAGCTTGCAGCCTGGAGCACCAGAATAAAAAAGAAACCTTTCGATTCTTGAACATTGATTTTTTTATGCTTCTAGTCTTCCGGCGACCAATAGAAAAGTTTTTTAAAATCGCTTTAAATCGTATATACAAGCAGTTTACAATCTGGGGCACAGGGATATCGCAGATAGTTTTCGATTCTTGAACCTTGATTTTTTATGCTTGTCACAGGTCATTCGGATCCATATATTCAAATGAGGTGGTTATTTAATTAGGATGGAAGAAAATCGAGGTCCAAGGATGACACTTTTAGGAGACTTCGGAGGAGGAAGGCCGGTGGGATGGTCATATAAAGATGGGAAGATGGTATATGAGGATGCATTACATATCCTCAAGATTCAGAATTAGAGAATCGCAGCGTAGGATCGACAAAGGTAACGGAGAGCAGCTGGGGAGGCCATAGAAGAAGAAAATAAATACATGCAATATAAGTTCTGTATAAATATAAAAGTCATATTTAGAAATTATAAATCTAGCCTCAAAGTTATCTGTATCATACACAACGTACCAATAGTTCGTTGAACGTAATAATACGAGAGGCGGATGAAGATGACAGTGTTTATTCTGAACACTCGTTTCGAAGCTCGAGACTAAAAATATGGTTGAAAATCCCCAGAAACACTGAAAAGCAAGCTGCTGAAAAACACTGTTAACCCTTAGTTGCCTGCATTAGTATACCACACATGCCGTTTTTCCTTTATTCAAGTTTAAAACTGGAGTTCTAGTAAAATATATGGGGATAAACCTATGAAATTATTATATAAAACAATACAAAAATAATAGAAATGAAATTATTAATGTATTTCTTCCCAATTAAAAGTAAAAATTCTTCTAAACCGGTTTTAATAATGCTGCCAAAGGCACTGCCAAAAAAGTAATTCAAATGGCCATGAATGTTAGGTAATATGTAATGAACTGGCCATCCATTCAAAGCCAAATGTTGCAAGTTCAAATCCCAGTGACTGTGGTAAAGGTCGGGGAGAGCCCAAGTGAAATAATCGGTGTGATGCTTGGAAGCTAATAGGTTACATTTTACTGTAGCTATGTGGGATTTACTCTTTTATTTATTTAAAATAATCACTGCAATTTTAGGGCAAACATTGTATATATTTTTAGTCTGACTACTTGTCGTTTATGGCTAAAGGTTAGTATAATATGAAATTAATCCTAGAGTACAACCCTATTTATATAGTTAAGCTTAAAACAAGCAGAACTTATAGGTATCAATAGGCAACAAATGGTTAAAGTGTATGACTAACATAAAACAATTTTGGTTTAATTTCTTCTTTTATGATTTTTTTTTTAAATCCTGTTATAATTAATTTCACTGGTCACTACAGTTTAAATTATGTTTATTACGCCACTAAAGATTACCATGACTACTTGAACATCTTAGTCCGCTAAAGTACCATTTTTCGTCGTGTTAGCAGTTCGACAAGCAGCTGTTTGAAAGGGCCTGTAATAAAGAAGTATTTTTTAAGAAACCAGCCTGCACACATGAGTAATAAATGTATGTATGTGTATGTGCACGAGAGCGCATGTATCCATGAACAATATGAATGAAAAATGGAATGTCGGCTAAACCAAACCTGAATATTTAAGTTTAGCATGCTTCAAATATGTGGCTCGAAGATTTTCAAGAAAACTCCCACATTCAAAACTACGATTTACATTAGACATACATTCTGTCAAGAAAGTACCGGGAATTGATCATTTAAAAAACCTGTTTAAAAGGGGCGTCGAAATTATTGATTTCACTAAATTGGTGCAACATTCCTCTATACCCTCGCGGAGTTTGGTCGTCATCTGTCATCTAGTTTGTTTACAGTACGCCATTTTGTTGGTTCATCTCAAAGGTGATTTGCGATTTTACGATGGATACAAATATTGAACAAAGAATCTGTCTCAAATTTTGCTTTGTAAATGGTATTTTGTGGGCGAAGGCGGCATGTGCAACCCAGTGGATCCTTAACGTTTTTAGCTTGAACATCCGCGGCCAGCCTAAAGAATTAGGTCTACCAATATAACACACCCACGTTTGATTCAGGGGGCTGATCAACAAAGATCGAATTTTTTCTTGTGCGCTCCTTGACAGCTGCTTTTCTGTACCATGAATATATAAATTTCTTAGGTGACAGGACTCTATTATCGGTAAGTTGGTAGTAATTCTATATCTTGTAGACCCTGCTTGCATTTCGCATAACACTAAATGGACGTAACGCAAGATGAGAAGTACGGTGCAATAAAAGTGTGTGTTTGCTTACTCCGCAAGCGTACGTTGAACATGTTTTGGTGGTTCAAGGGTTTCAAAGGATGTGGGGTTTTCGATAAGTAAGGTGATTATGGCCTTTCGGTCTCTGCTGTGACAGAAGTCATCATCTATACAACTGCTGTGATTGTTCGTGAAGATCGGCGAGCGTGTAGTGAACATGTTTAGGTGGTTCAAGGGTTTCAAAACTGGTCAAGTTCTGTGTAAGCAAGGTGAACCTGGCTTTTCGGTCTCTTCTGTGACAGAGGTCAACATCTATACAACTGATGTGATTGTTCGTGAAGATCGACGAGCATGTGGTGAACATGTTTAGGTGGTTCAAGGGTTTCAAAACTGGCCAAGTTCTGTGTAAGCAAGGTGAACCTGGCTTTTCGGTCTCTTCTGTGACAGAGGTCAACATCTATACAACTGCTGTGACTGTTGGTGAAGATTGGCGGGTTACATTGTCTATCGTCCTCAGTGAAGTGCTGAGAATCTCATATGTCACTGTCTTAAAAATTATGCATGAGCATCTGTGTGACCGACGTTTGGGTGTTGTGCGCCGCTTCTGATGGCACCGAACAAAAAGGCTGTGCGAATGCACACATCCTGTGGGATACTTCGCCTCTTCGTTCATGGAGGGGATGCGTTCCTAAAATCAATTATCAACGGTGATGAGTTCTGATTACATACACTATTATGATCCCGAAGGAAAACATGCCAGGACAGTGTGGAAATATGCGGTTCTACAGCACCAAAAAAACATAAAATTGTTCCATTTGCAGGGAAGGCGATGGTGATCACATGTTTTGAATGTAATAAAACAATTTACTAACGTGCTGTTCACTCTCACATTGCTGTTACTGCAGCATCCTACAGTTTGGCTAAACTGAAAAATCGAGAAACTTCAACAACTAAATCAGACTATTTGGAGACTTCAAGATAACGCACATTCTCATGCCGCGAATTAAGTCATAGAGGTTTTATCTTAATTCAACATTACCTATTTACCACAACACCCTTATAGCCTTGATCTCGCTCTCTGGGAGTTTTTATTTCTATCACTAAAGGAAAGCTTCGGGATATTCTCTAACTCCCTCTGAGGTAGTGCTCATTAACATTGGAGCAATTCTTAAGGACCTGACAAAAAAAAAATCTGATGTGCTCCATTCACATGATTTTCTCCACATCTCTTTAACAAATTTTAACAAATTATTGTTAATAAGCTTATTCTTCTATCTATTTAATGCTAAAAATTAGCAAAATGGTCTTATTACTTAGTTCCTTTATAAGTAGATGGCAAGTAAGGGAATACACTAGGCTAAACCGGCAGTCAAATGTTTTAAAATGTGGTTGCTATGGGATTGAAATCCGTTTCTTTGCGTGGCCAAAAGTTGGCAAGTTCTCATACGAGAAAAGTTGAAGAATTTTAAAACTGAAATCAATAACAAGCAATACCTAAAAATGGACAACACCACGTAAAAATGTATATGACATAAATTATGTGTTTTATCGTGATCTTCATTTTTGGTGTAGTAAGTTTTTGTCTATTTCTTACGGTTTTCTAGTTATGCAAAATTCATCCAAAATAAAAGAGTCTTTAGAGACTATCTCCAGACAAGTGAATATATACATTTTATTTGGCACGTAAATATGTTAAATATAAGGGTTTTAATCAAAATGTTCCATGTAAAGGGTAGTTGGGAGTGGAGGTTTTTCTTGAAAATCTTAGTGTCGCATCCTTGGATGATACCAAACTTAAGTACCAAGTTTGGCATTTAACGGTATTTTCGTTTTTGAGCTTAGTCCAAGACATTGACACACACACACGTACAAGGACCTTTTTCCAAAAATATATATATTTTGTTTTGAGTTGGTTGTTTTCAAGATACTCCTTGATATTGATTTCAGTTTTAAAATACCTAAATTTTTTTCATACGGGAACTTGTCAACTCTATACTTTTTCCATACAGGAATTTGTCAACTCCTGTCCATACAAACAAAGGCACTTCAGTCATATAGAAACCAACTTTTGATTATTGCTTTAAGCAATGGTACTCCCTTATTTCGCTTCTACTTTCAAGGAAGCAGATAATAAGACTATTTCTGCTAATTTTTTCTCGATTAGAATGAAGTAAATAGAAGTATAAGGTTTTTAACAATACTTTGTTGCCCGCCTGGGTAGTGTGGTGGTAGCGTGTCTGCCTCACATTTAAAAGGTCGTGAGTTCGAATCTCGCTAAGGGTGATTTACCCGAGTAAGATTTTTTCGGGGGTTTCCCTTATCCCGAGAAGACGAAAGTCGAGTTACTTTAAGCTTCATTGACCCCGAGAATATCTGAGCATCATTTCACCAATTTCATTCATCATATGATATGACCAACCTGTTTAAAGGACGTTAAAATTACAAACAAATAAATAAATAAATAAATAAAAATGTTGTAGAGAAAGTCATGTGAATGGAATACATCAATTTTTTGTTGTTAATGCGATAAACTACAGTTGCACATTTCGCTGTACGATAACGAGAACGATAGTCACAGTTTTAAAGAACCTGTCTATATATGTTTCCTTTGAAATTTTATGCTCTTTGCCTGCTCATGAGGAAAAAAAGCGAATAACCATTTCCTATTTAGCATAATCACAAGTATTTCAAAATTAAATCTAATAACAAAGAAATGGTTAACTTAAAAAATTAGAAATTGATACTTTAACAAGATCTAAATTTGTTGTGTCTCCTGCACTTTACCAACTAAACAAAAGTCATTCAGAATAAGGAGGACTTCAGAGTTTGTTTCCAGAAAATTCATACTTTTCATGAAAATATTGTAGACATGTGATATTTTAATCCTAATCGTTAGAACCGTTTTTAATGAAATGAAAACTTTCGCAAATTTTCCATCTAAAGGTAAGTTTGGGATCGGAATATTTTCATGAAAATATTCGTGTCGTATCATTGGAAGAAGGTAGCCTTAAATATTCAAGTTTTATATTTAACGAACTATCGTTTTGAGTCACGCGTTTTAAAAATGGTTCTTTTAATTCAGAGAGTCTCCAAACGTACATTTTCGGTGAAATTTCGGTATGGAATAATCTGCTTACTTTAGCTAGTATTAAACAAACTATGTATTTGGTGAACTGACTTTATCATATATAAACGACAAAAGAATGGATAACTTACTTAGTAGTAAATGTATTGTAAGTTTGACATATATTACTGACATTTACGAGTGAAATTTTGAAATTCCAGATTAATGAAGCCAGATTTTTGGACTTTATACCATAGTTGTAATATAATGCAAATAAGTTACAGTGCAAATATTATCCGTTTTACTCAAGTGGTTTGGAAGTTACGGTCAAATTTGTTTATGCTCCTTGCGTCAAAACATTCATTCTTTTCTAATATTTTAGCCTTGGGTTCACACTACATCTAAGTTTTTAAATTTTGCTATATTTCTGTGCGTATTCCTTAGTTTATGCTGTAATTTTTTTAAATTTATTAATGCGCTTTTTTGTCATGAAAATATAATTTTTATGTTTGAAAATTAAAAACATTTGCTTAAATAATTTAACAGTAAAATCTACGGCAATACTTATTCATGTACCTCTGTAAACGTGTACAAAAAGTTTTATTTGTGTAACAGAAAAAGGAGCATTTTGCAGGATGAAAATTGCTGAAAATATTAATAACAAGAAAAAAAGGAAAAATTTGATTAAAGTCCACCAGGCTGATAGATTGGACCCTCAGTTTCATTTTCCTCTCCTGTGATGCTGCCTTTTCTGCCCTTTTCTTCTTGAATTGCTACTTTTCTTCAGCAGAGCTTATTTTTTTACTTTGCATGATGTGAATGAAGTCTCGTCGAACTGAAGTTTTTCTTGCAGAGTCCAGTAGAGTTTCACCTCTTATGCTTTGCTATAACTCCAGTGACTTAACGCGTTTAAAAAGTGCACCTGGTGGCCAATTATGTATTTGTTGTATGTTTTGTTTAAATTATTTTATGGAATTAAAATAAAAAGGTAAATTGTTTGTGATTTTTATGACATATCAGTCATACATACCTTTAAGGGGACTCGAAATGCCCTATCTTGTCAATGTTAAAGTTTGACCCATCATCTGAACAACTATTTAAGATAATGCCCTAGATTTTTCAGGTACATTCAAAAAAACCTTTACAGTTTATTGATAAAACATAGAATGCTTCTGCTCAGTAGAAGGAAAGTATGATTTTTTTTTAATAAATCTCTAAAAATTTTATTGAAAAATAATGATTTTTAAATTTATAAAAGTAACTAATCCATACACAAAACATTCTTGCAAAACATTTAGGTGCAAAGTATGAAACAAATTTCAATCCTTTGTGTCAGTTTGTTTCGTAGATAATGGGGTATTTGTGTAGAAAATATTACTTCTTTAGAAACTGCTTTCAAACATAACATTAAAAATCTGATGTGTTCCATTCACATGACTTTCTCTATATCACTGTAACAAATTATTCTATTTACTTCATCTAATGGAGCAAAAATTAGCAGAAATAGTCTTATTACTTGTTTCCCTGTTAGTAGAAGCGAAATAAAGGGTACCATAGGTTAAAGTGACAGTAAAAAGCTGGTTTCTCTGCGACTGATTCCCTTGTTTGTATGGACACGAGTTCACAAAGTCCTGTATGAGAAAAATATAGGTCTTTATAGCTGAAAAAAAAAACAAGGAATATATAAAGAACAATCAACTCCAGGAAAAAAATTATATAACATAAAGTGTGTGTTTTAAGATGCTCTACATTTGTTATGTGTTAAGTTTTTGTCCATCTCTTACGGTTTAGCAGTTATGCAAAATTCCGTAAAATTGACTAAGAATAAAGTAATCTTCAGAGGCTATTCCCAGAAAATTCAAAATATACATTTTATTTATCATGTAAATATCTTTAATATACGATATTTTAATCAAAATCGTTAGAGCCATTTTTTAGAAAATCAAAATTTTCGAAAAATGTTCCATGTAAAGGGTAGTTTGGGGTGGGGGGATTTTTCGCAAACTCTTCGTGTCGCATCCCTGGAAGATACTAAACTTAAATACCGGGTTAGGTATTTTACCGACTTTTTGTTTTTGAATTATCGCGTTCACAGACACACGGACACACTGACACACGGACACACACACAGACCTTTTTCTGAAAATACTTTTTTTGGATACAGGGGACAGGGGACCATTTTGGATACAGGGGACATTGAAATCTCGGTATCGAATTTTTTGGTGGAGTGCAATACCTTCTCTATACACTATGTACATAGCACGTATAGAGAAAGTAAAAATATATATAACCTAACCTTCCAAACACAAGTTTTCAGTACTTCGAAACTCTCACATGAAGGAAATATTAGCGGGATTCCAATGCTGCCAATAGCAAAGTAAAACTTTCCGATCAAATTACAAAAGACCTCTTCTCTAATACTAAAATTTACAAAGTTATTGATGTTTTACCAAGTGAGTGTACGAAAATGTTCCAAAAACCTGCAATGCAGGATTATTTACAGGAATATTTTAAACTATACTCCATTTCGATTCCCCTTAAGCCATTTACAGTTACAAATGTTGCAACACTGTGGGAAAGGATAGCTAGGCATCACAAACAGCTTGTCTGCTCTTCATGAACTAACATAGCTATGGTAGTATTATCCTACTTTCTTTTTCTGTTGTTGGCTAAGACGCATATGCTCTCTTTTCTTCTATTCCAAGAATTTCTCAGAAATAGTCGTTTGGTAAACGTTCTAAGCCGGAACATAATTTCCATACTCTAGCTTTGCAGGTAGCAGGAACACAGGCGATTTTTTTATTTTTCATTTGCATCGTAAACCGCTTTCTTGCACATCTCCGTTCTCTTTGAGGTACGTAAACATTTTTTGCTGAAGAAGCCACAAGCAGAATGAGCTAGAAACATAATAAAGTCTGCGGGCGAGGTGGAACGACAGCTGCGCTCTCTACTTGTACAGAAACGGGCAATCCTCAAGATTTATGTTTAGATTAACGTCACGCGCACCGTCCCAAGAATGCACCAATGCCACAACGAATTTGTGACACTGGCACATAACTTACAAAACCTACCCTGGAAATTTTCTCCGACGGCAGTCACCAACATTGCTTTAAAGTGGATGAAAATAGAGTGTCTATTTACTTATCATTTCTTTTTCCTTATTTTGCTTCTTGCTTTGTACCCTATTGTTAGTCATTTAAGACCCAGCGGTAACACGCGAGTCTCCAGAGGTCCCGGGTTTGATTCCAGGCGACCTCCCAATCTGTCACGGATTTTTCACGGTTTGCCAATGCTGGAGGTGGTTCCTCTTCTACCAACTTTCCTGTGAACCATTTCCTGTACCGCCCACTTTCTTTATCATGTTATTGGAGGATCAGAACACGTTGCGGATAGGTGGTGGAGGTGCATTTAAAACAAGCCATTGTCACATTCATGTTACATATTGACCTTGCATATTTTAAGTGAAAGCAGATCGACAGTAAACATACCCGAGGCTGGGCTTTCTGCCGTATGCTCAAGTTTGACAAATGCAAGTGACAAATAAGAATGATTCCTTAATAATGTTTAATTATTTGCATTTATAAGTATATAAAATATTAAACAAGATAACTTACAAAAAATGAGCAATTTTTATCTCTCGCGTTTTCCTTCTAATTTCCTTCCTTTCTTTTTCGTTCTTTTATTCTTTGAGTCGCCTATCACTAGGAGAAAAAATTGAACTATCCACCATCGACATCTTGCGCTTAGACTTGTAGCCTAGGTGCGGGCAAAGTCCATTATCAACATAGTACCAGGGATCGTGGAGCAAAAGACAGACCTAAACTCAACCGTTAACGTTTAAAATTTGTCAATTGGTTTTTCCCAAGAATAGAGACACGATGGGACAGAAAGCCGAGAGACAGGTATTTGTGTTTATGATGGATTTTTAATATAAAACTTGCAGCTCAATCTGATATAACAAAGTAACAATGGCCTTTTGTTAGTGAAGGTTTCTTCCTGGTCGTCGGACTGCTCATAGACTAACCTCCGCAGCAGGCTTCCCTGGGATTGGAGCGGCGTCCGATGCGTTTGGTAACGTTTGGGAACATAAAGATTTTCGAATAGAAACATTCTACTTAGTCAACTATGGTTTTATTAAAATGCAATACGTTAAATATATTTGAATTAATAAAAAATATATGTATATTCTGTTCATAAATACTGTGAAAAGTCTTCTTTAAAATTCAAATGAATATAAAATACTTCTTGACTTGAACCATTTTGGAGATATCTTGGGGATATGAATAAAAATGCAAATTTATGTAAAATAATTCTTTGTTTGAACTATTTTGGAGATATTCATTGGTGTTTCAGTTAATAATACGTGCAAAGTCATCATTAGTTTGTTCGCTGCTTCTCGTAATGTCACGTAAAGTGTTGAATTTTAAATTAGGGGAAATCAACTCCTTTCTAAAAATCTTGCTGTCACTTAGGTCTTGATTTCCCCTTAAAACTACAACCAAGAACCTCTTAAATATATAATGCAACATATATGGAAGGGTTTATCTTGATTAACTGAAATGAAAACATATGAAAAGTATGTTTTTTTAAGAATCATTCATATTCCAATCAACGTTAGCTGGCAGAGAATATCATGTCAGATTTTGTATCAGATTTTTAGCATTGCCATTCGAGCTGTTGGATTTTTGAAAGAGTGTGAACTCTACTGAAAAGGCGGAAGACAAAGACGAAGCAAGTCTTCGCAACGTGGGAGTGGCAATCCATCACGACCTGGTTCAAAGCCTGGGAAAAATTTCAGGAAGAATGCCACTGTTTGACGTAAGCACTGCTTATTCAGCTAAAGAACACATTCTTTATGAAATAGCAGGAATGTGTCTTTATTTCAAGCAAGAGTTTCAAAAACAAGTATGTTAGTGTGGCATTGAAACACATGTGTTGAGATTACGTAGACGAGAAGTGATATAAATGAAGAAACAAAGAAAAGAGGGTTGCTTTTTACTTTCTCTGCATGGTCTATAGATAAGATATTGCACTCCACCCAAAAATTCGATACAGAGTTTTCACCGGAAATATATGTTTAAGGTCCCTTGTAAGCATTTTTAGAAAAAAAAAACGTCCATGTGTGTGTGTCCCCCTGTGTTTGTATGTCCGTGCCCGTGTGTCTGTGTGGCCGTGTAACCGTGAACGCGATAACTCTAAAACGAAAAGTCGGTAAAATACCAAACTTGGTATTTAAGTTTAGTATCTTCCAGGAATGTGACACGAAGATTTTGAGAAAAATCCCCCCAGCCCAAACTACTCTTTACATGGAAAAAAATTCGAAACTTTTGATTTTTTCAATGAAGGCTCTACCGAATTTTACTAAAATATCGTATATTAAATATATTTACTTGTCATATAAAATGTATTTCTTGAATTTTATGGGAATCGCCTCTGAAGACTACTTTATTCTGAATCAATTTTTGAAATGTTGCATAACTGCTAAACCGTAAAAATGGACAAAAACTTACCCCACAAAAAATGTAGAGCACGTTAAAACACACAATTTATGTTATTACATTTTTTCGTGGAGTTGATGGTATTTGAGATATTCCTTGTTTTTTATTTCAGCTTTAAAAACTTATACTTTTCTCATTCAGGAATTTGTCAATCCAGCTTTTGACTACCACTTTAACATATGTTACTCCCTTATGTCACTTCTACTTACGGCTAAGCAAGTAATAAGACGATTTTTATTAATTTTGTCTCGATTAGCATGAAGTAAATAGAAGCATAAGCTTTCTAACAATAATTTGTTGCAGAGATGTGAAGAAAGTCATGTGAATGGAACACATCAGATTTTTGTTTTACACATTAATAGATAAGAATCTACATAAGCCGAAATTCGTTTTCTAATCATACAGTATGATTGATGCTGTAATCCAAAATTGAGATTATTGGATTAAATCCCGATCTTTATAATTTTGTATCGTGAAGTGATAAAACCAGACAGACAAATAAGAGTAACGTAATAATAAAACATGGGAAAAAACGAACGAAATATAACAAATTAAATGAATAAGAACGAAAAATAACACGAATAAACAAAGTATGAGAAAGGAAATAAAGTAATAAATCGAATACAATCACAACAGAAAACAGAATCAAAATTACTTAAACAATGCTAGCTATATTAAAATGGAAAAGGAACATGAAATAAAATCGCTTGAAACACGAAAGATCGTGAGTACAGAAAGAAAGAAAAGATAAAGCTAGCGAACAAAAGGAGCTGAAATGCAGAAACTCAGCTACGAACAATGAAGGGAAAAACCCCGAACAAAATTCACACTCCACCACACACAGAAAGTGTAATCAGGCGCGTTAACATATTAATAGCGTTAAGGACATAGTGTGGCGTCTAAATTCATGAGAGCCAATGAAAACGCGACAAAATATAAAAATGCAACATAGTTTCGACCAATAAAATCGCTGAAAGTAACGAAGATAGCAAAAGTCTAGGCAAATCCTAGAAAAGAGGCGGCGAATAGACTGCCTAGCCGCAGGAGCTTCGGGAAAGACGGGGGGGGGGTGCATATCGACACTCTGAAGTCTGATACCGTGTAGTGAACCCACGTCGAGTCTTAGCTCATAGCAAAATGAGAAGTTGCTAGTCCGCGATGTGAAAAAGTTTGTTCACAGGGAAAGGGAACTAAGGGGGAGATTGGCGCGAAGGGAAGGTGAAACAGCTAAAATAGTTTGTGATCGGTTGTTTGTGATCGGTTTTGTTTTGGGAAGGCTAATGAGTTCTTGTACTTTGGACGGCCAGGGGAAAAGTGAAACATTACGTGCGGGAAAGTAAAGGGCTCTTAGAAACCAGTAGCAGAGTTTCATTCAGGTGTCTCCCGCACACCCTGAGATTATCACACAGTTCCTTAGCTAGCCGGCGATCCAACCCGTTACCTTATTCCCCTCCAAAGCCCAGGAACAATAATTCCCGCCTCAATCCGTAAAAGTCTTTTATACTCTTTGCCTTACTACTTATGTCTTTTGAGTGTATTTTGCGAATGCTATTGTAAGTTACATGTCCCCCGTTATTACGTTACATCTCAATAAGAAATTTAACGTTTCTGAGCATGCCTCATTCTTAGTAGAAGGCCATTTTAGGTATTGCACTTTACCCAAAACTTCGATACAGAGATTTCACCGTAAATACACATTTTAGGGTTTCCTGTATCCAAAAAAGCGTTTTTAGAAAAAAGGTCCTTGAATGGATGTGTAAATATACTATCAGAAACTGAAGCAAAGATGCGTTCATGGGTGAGAGGGTAGAAAGGATTTATTACTTTGGTTTCGTCTTCAATCTGCAACATATTTACATGACGATTAAAATGTATATCGAAATTTCTTGGGAATAAACCTAAAGTCCTTTTCATTCTGGACGACTTTTGTTTAACTGATTAATATAAGAGATAGACAAACACTTATTAACAAAAAATGTAGATTTCATTAAAACACAATTTATTTCATATACATTTTTTGTGGAGTTAATCGTTTCCGGGATATTTCTTGAAATTGGTTTCAATTTTAAACTACTTAAACTCATCCCAAGACGTAAGTCAACTTTGTGTTCATCTCTTATGTTTTACTCCAGGTAATCAAATGACAACCGAATTTCAATTGTTTCACATATCAATTGTTTAAAATATTTCACTATTGCTTTAGCTTAGTGCATTCCTTTATGTCTATTCTATTTACAAGTAGGCTAGTAATGAGAACATTTCTACTAATGCTTATCTCGATTACCATGACGTAGATAAAATAATAATATTTGGTAAGAAAAGCTTGTGGAACAGCTACATAAAATTATTTGAATGGAAAACATCGGATTTGTATGTTTTAAGATATTAAGAAAGTCCCTTTTAAAATTGTAAATATATACCTGTAAGACCATATCTATGTTGATATTGATGCGCTTTGATGATGATGATGATGATGATAATGATGATGCCTGGGGTTTAAGGGCACTCAACTTCTAGGTTATCACCACCCTTAACATAAAACTTGGGAGATAAAAACATCTGAGATAAAAGTATGCTAAAAAGCTCTCAATCAATGGGGTTAAAACAAGAGATAAAAATCAGTATAAAAACTAAAACCAAGATCAAATAACTGTCCAGCCCTAAATCAGCGGTCTCCATGGCCACGCACGCTAAGGTGTCTCCCTTTGGCGCTTCGTGGGCAGGGGATCGTGGGTTCGAGTCCCGTCTTGGGCATGGGTGTTATATGTTTGTGCAATGTGTATATTTTTGTGTAAAGGAACAGTAAAAACCAGTAATCATACAGGGCGAAATGTAAATAGGGGATACAGACTCTGGTATTTAAAAAAAACAGGTCCAGAACTGGCGATAAAACCATGGCACTAAAATAGCTAAAATAAGAGGGAAAATAAATGATAATGTCTAAAAGTTATAACAGATTTAAACATCCTCAAATATCTGCAAGAAATCCGATAAAATAAAAATAAAACTAGAGGCTTAAAGCATATGTCACTTTGGATACAAATTTTAAAGCCTTCTCCACCGCTCCGGAATCATCGACCAGGACCTCCAAAAGCCAGATGCGCTTTATTTGCGCAAATTGAACACCGTAATGATTTAAACAGCAGGCTTTTTTGGTTTTGTAAATCACAAAATATAAAGCTTCTAAGTTCGAAGTCGTATCTGCCATTGACTGAAGTGATCCAATGCATAGACAAAGAGACAATTTGAGGAGGAGAAGCAATTCATGGTGGAATGAAATAAGGACGGTTTTCAGAACAGTGACACTTTGAAGCCGTTTTCCCCCTTGCCTGACCTATAACATTTATTTTGTTTACAGTTTAGCTATTCAGTAAAAAATTATGATAATACTTTTATACGAAAATTAAGCATAGTTATATGTTTAGACAAAGAATTGTTAATATTATACATCTACTACTGCGGAACCCATTGAGGAATCAGCATAAAACAAAACAAGTTTTACGTTAAGGGTATCATAATTTCCTTTCAAGGACATTAAGTCACCTAAAGTATACAGGGTACTTGGTTACACTCTGATGTAACCAACTTATAAAATAATAGGAATCAACTACAGATTGCTATTCATGTACAGGGTATTCTAAAAAGGTGCCGCAGGCGTTTCGTCTCTGACTGGCATTTGGGAGGATCGATTACCACGACTGACCTCTCCCCCCCCCGAACTTCTTGTCTCTTCATTTCATTTATATTTCATCCTGCCATTTCCATTTCTCTTTCAGCGCTGTAAGTGTCGGTGAGAACTGTGGTGGTGCACCCTTCCGTGGTGTGCGCTCTAGAAATACAGCTCTCGGCGATGGGATGGCGTTGGAAGTCGTCTGTAGACTCAGGGACTTTGGTCAGATTTGATGCGCGGTCTCATAGCGCTCCACGGGATGAAGATTTGCTTGGAGTATATTAGGAACCTACCGCGGTAGCTCTTCCCCAGTATTCGATTCGGCCATCCTTGGAAGTCATTTTCATCTCTTGGGGTTTGACGTAAGCCCCCCCCCCCCCCACACACACACAAGTACAGGGTATCCAATTTCTATAAAATAATCTGAAAAAATCTGAGGTATTTCAATCACATGATATTCTCTACATCTCTGCAACAAAGTATTGTTAAAAAAAGCTTATTCTTCTATTTACTGCATGCTAATCGAGAAAAAAAAATAGCACAAATGGGCTTATTACTTGCTTCCATCTTAGTAGAAGTGAAATAAGGGAGTATTATAGGTTAAAGTGAGAGTCAAAAGCTGGTTTCTATGTGACTGAAGTTCCTTTGTTTATATGGACAGAATTTGACAAATTCATGTATGAGAAAAGTATAAATATTTTAATGCTGAAAACAATAACAAGGAATATCTAAAAAACGATCAATTCCAAGAAAAAAAATAGATATAGCATAAAATGTATGTTTTAACGAGCTCTACATTTTATTAAGTAATTTATTTCTATCCCTTACAGTTTACCACTTTGGCAGAATTCCGTAAAATTCATCCAGTACTTAAAATTCAAGATATACATACATTTTAATATGCGATATTTTACTCAAAATCGATAGAGCCATTTTCAAAAGTTTTTCCATGTTTAGGGAAGTTGGGAATTGGGGGATTTTCTTGAAAAGCTTCGTGTGCATCCTTGGAAGATACTGAACTTGAATACAAAGTTTGGTGTTTAATGGACTATTCGTTTCTGAGCTATGCTGCCTAAAGACACACACACACACACACACACACACGGACAGACAGACATACGCACCATGCATAGTGACAGACAGACGGGCACACACATGGATATTTTTATAAAGATGCTTTTTCTGGATTCAAGGTGCCTCAAAACATGTATTTGCGGTGAAATCTCGGTATTGAATTTTTAGGTGCAATGCAATACCTTCTCTATACACTATGTACATAGTACGTGTAGAGAAAGTAAAACTCATTACAGATTATCAAACATGAGTAAGAGTAATGAAGATTTATTCTATGTTCCGGGTAGTTTGAGACATTACTAAAATCACAGCTTTCTATTTTCCTATACAGTGTTGCTAGCAGCTTCTGTGATACGCTGGTGCTGGTTGGAGTATGCTTGTTCTGAGGTCATCGATGAGGAAATTTTCCTTCGCCAGTAGGTTTAAAAGTCTTGCAGAATTCTACAACACCGGTGCCATGGTGGACCGAGCGTGGACAACTGGAAATTTCGGAATGACACACGTCATCATTAGGTTGTAGGTTGGCAGTCCACGGTTTCCACCACCTGATATGCAAGAACACAAAATTCCATGAACCAAACAAATATAGATTTTAAATGTATGCTATGTGAAAACACATGTGACCGATATCGTACAAAAAGAACAAAGTCAATATGTGAATATGCAAAAATTCAAATGTATTCTTAATTTAATCCTGGCTATTTGGCTGCGATAAAATTTATAAAAATCTGATGCGTTACACTCACATGATTTTCTCTAGCTACTCAACAAACAAACCTCTTGCAAAAGATAATTCTTCTTTCAACACCATGCTAATCGAGATAAACGTTATCAGAATTTTATTACATAGTTCCTTATAAGTAGAATAGAGCTAAGGGAATGCACAAGGCTAAAGTGATAGTCAAATGTCGTTATGTCGCTTCTTTGCTTGGCCAGGAGTAGAACAAAAGAAAAACGGACACTTTCATCTGGGAAAAGTATAAGTACTTCACAATTTAAACTAACAAGGAATATCTCGAAAACGGTAAGCTACATGAAGAAAATGTATTACATTATTTGTGTATTTTAACAAAATCTACATTTTTTGTACAGTAAGTTCTTGTCTATCTCTTACGGTTTACTAGTTAAGCCAAATTAAGCCATATTCGACCAGAATAATCAGGTATTCAGAAGCTATTCCCAGAAAATTCAAGATATACATTTTATTTGTTATAGAGATGACTTTAAAATGTGGTATTTTAATCAAAATCGTTAAAACCATTTTTAAAAAAAAAACAAAATTTTCCATGTAAAGAGTAGTTAGGGATCCCTTGAAAATCTTCGTGGCGCATCCTCGGAAGATACCAAACTTAAACACCAAGTTTGGTATTTAACCGTATTTTCGTTTATGAGCTGTGCTGTCCACAGACACACATACAGACACACGCACACAAACACACACAGACAGACACACAGACGGACAGACATACAGACACACACAGACACATAGACAGACACACACAAATGCTTTTTTTGGATTCAGGGGTTCCTAAAACATGTATTTCCGGTGAAATTTCGACACTTAATTTTTTAGGTGGAATATCATACTTCTCTATCCCTATGTACACTGTACATACACGGCTAGAGAAAGTAAAACCTCGCGTTTTACTTTCTCTATACGTTTTATGCACATAGTGTATAGAGAAAGTATTGTATTGCACCCAAAAATTTGATACCGAGATTTCACTGGAAATATATGTTTTCTGGGAATAACCTCTAAAGACCTCTTTATTCTGGATGGTTTTTATTGAGTTTTGTATAATTGCTAAACCGTAAGAGAAGACAAAATGTCACTACACAAAAATGTTGATCAGGATAAAATACACAATTTGTGTCATTTACATTTCCTTTTTTAGATATTCCTTGTTTTTGGTTTCAGCTTTGAAAAACTTGTACTTTTCTCATACAGGAATTTGTCAACTTCTGTCCATACAAACAAAGGAACTTCAGTCACTTAGCAACCAGCTTTCGACTATCCCTTTAACCTATGGGACTCCATCATTTCGCTTCTATTTTCAAGGAAACAAGTAATATTTCTGCTAATTTTTGTCAATTATAATTAAGTATATGGAAGTATATGCTTTTTAACAATAATTTGTTGCGGAGATGTAGAGAAGGTCATTTGAATGGGGCACATGAGATTTTTTCACTATAGAAACTATCACAATAGAGTTTTGAAACTCTTAATGATGCAAACGAAGATATCTCCTATAATCACGTTCTGTTATAACCTTTAACATTTCGTAGCCATTGAAGTAGTGTGATTCGAGTGGTGAGCATAAACTCGTACATTATGAAGCTAGGATTAGGAACGCCTGTCCCGAACCACACACTGCTCTTTCATAAATAATGCGATTTTAAGATAACGTATACGAATCCTAGTACTGGATGTAACTAGCAGGTTTTAAAGCTGCACTGCTGCATGCTGTAAGCATATTTAAACACAATCTATTCCTATTTAGTTTCAACCCCCAAAATATCCCTGTCGTAATTAGAGAAAGGAGAATGATACTTCAAGCTATGATTTATTACTTTCTCTACACGTACTATGTACATAGTGTATAGAGAAGATATTGTAATGCATCCAAACATTTGATACCGAGATTTCATCGGAAATACATGTTTTGAGACCCCCAAAATCCAAAAAGCTCAAAAACGGAAATTCCGTTAGAAACCAAACTTGGTATTTAGGTTTGGTATCTTCGAAGGATGCGACACGAAGATTTTCAAGAAAATCCCCTCAACCCCAACTACCCTTTACATGGAACATTTTTTGAAAATTTAGATTTTCTCAAAGATGGCTCTAACGATATTAAAATTATTTACCTGACAAATAAAACGTATATCTTGAATTTTCTGGAAATAGTCTCTGAAGACTACTTTATTCTGGATGAATTCTAAGGAATTTTGTACAGCTGCTGAACCGTAAGAGATGGATAAAAACTTACCACACAAAATTGTAGAACATGTTAACACACACAATTTACGTTATATACATTTTTTTTCGTGGAGTTGCTCGTTATTGAGATATCCCTTGTTTTTGGTTTCAACTTTAAAAACATACTTTTCTCATACAGGAATTTGTCAACTCCTGTCCATTCAAACAAAGGAACTTCAGTCACTTAGCAACCAGCTGTTGACTATCACTTTAATCTATGGTACTCTATTATTTCGCTTCTACTTACAAGAAAGCAAGTAATAAGACTATTTCTGCTATTTTTTCTCGTTTAGCATGAAGTAAATAGAAGCATAAGCTTTCTAACAATAGTTAGTTGCAGAGATGCAGAGAAAGACTTGCGAATGGACCACATCAGATTTTTTAAAGATTGACTCTCATAGACTTTGCCAAAAGGCACAGAATAATATAGCTATAAACTCAAAATGTTAGAAATTAAACAACGAAAATCTGCTAACAAACAGGAAAAAATATTACATAAAAGTAATATCAAGTTACATAAAAGCAATACTTCATAGTATTTTAAAATAGAGGATGAAATTGATAGTATGAATATAATTTTATAGTTAATATAACATATACATAAAAACAAAGTAATCGTGTTTTACACGTAAACTTTACAAATGATTTTTAAAAATAATCATTTTTTGTTCCATTTAACCACATGGTCATATCGGCGTATTTGCTTTTGGAACTCGTATTCTGTTATCGTTGGGCTTCTACTTTCTTTTTCTAAATTTTACTTATTCTAGCCGGTATGTTCAATGTAAATAGTGGATAGAGAAGGTATTGTATTCCACCCAAAAATTAGATATAAAATTTCACCGAAAATATATCTTTTGATGTCCCCTCAGTTTAAAAAGAGCATTTTTTAGAAAAAGGTCCGTGTGTCTGTGGACAGCATAACTCAAAAACGAAAAGACCCTTAAATACCAAACTTGGTATTTAGGTTTGGTACCTTCCAAGGATGCGACACGAAGATTTTTAAGTAAATCCTCCCAACATAAACTACCCTTCACATGGAAAACTTTTCGTAAATTTTGATTTTCTCAAAAATGATTCTAACGATTTTGATTAAAATACCGTATATTAAAGATATTTATAAGGAAAATAAAATTTATATCTTGAATTTTCTGGGAATTGCCTCTAAAGGTCTCTTTATTCTGGATGAATTTTGCCGAATTTCATTTAACTGCTTAACCGTAAGCGATAGACAAAAACTTACAAATGATGCCCTTTACGTTTTTGTTGTGGAGGTAACCGTTTCCGAGATATTCCTTGTTATTGGTTTCAATTGTAAAGTACTTATACTTTTCTCAAGTGTCCGTTTTTCTTTTGTTCTACTCCTAGCCAAGCAAAGAAGCGATTTAAATGAAAATCGCATAACGATAGCTTTTAAAACATTTGACTATCTCTTTAGCCTAGCGCATTCCTTTAGTTCCCTTCTACTTATAAGGAACAAAGTAATAAGAACATTCTGCTGTTTATCTCGATTAGCATTGTGTAGAAAGAAGATAAACTTTTGTAAGAAATGTGTTTGCAGACAAGCTAGAGAAGGCCATTTGAGTGTAACACATCGGATTTTTTTAGTTGTATTCCTTAGATAACACACACTCCTGCACGCCCATGTCGCCCTCCGTGCTAGCCTCATATACCTAAGGTTGCGGGTTCAAACACGGCGGAGGACGATAGATTTTTTCGGGCGTAAATACCCTTCACATGGCTTCCTTCGGAAAGGAAGTAAAGCCGTTGGTCTCTTGTCGCCGATTTATGGAAAGTAAAAGAACCTCAAGCCTGATGGAGAAGCCTCTGAGCAAAATTAAGCAGTATTTTACGCCCAATTTAGAATTGGATGCTGAGTACCACAGTAGCTAAAGAGCGTCCATAAATAAAACGCCATTTCATTTCACGTTCGTATTCATATTTCCAGACTCTGAGGAAGAATTGAATAATTTTGTACAGCACACATATGTGTGTGTGTGTACGTTACGTAGGGGTATTCCACTGCAGCCGTGGGCTTATTCAACGTCAAATTCTAGAGGAAGGATGAGGGTGTGTAATTTCAGGGGGCGGCCGACATCCGGACAGGGCAGGGGTTTCGTGGGGAGTCCCTAACAGTTCATAGGCAGTTCATCTCAACGCGCAGAGTGCCAGAAACCCGCCATTCCAGTTCGAATAAACCACCAAGTCCGCAGAAATCCACTAGCATCCCACCGCCGAGAGCTGTATTTCTAGAGCATTTTCGTCCCCCACAAAATGGCGCCTCTACTGCAGTCCTTCGACACTTACAACCCTGAAAGAGACCGGTTGGAATGAAATAAAGATGAAATGAAGGGACAGGAAGTTCAGAGTAATGAAACATTTTCTTTGCCTTGTGACCTCGGGAAAACATCGGAAAAAACAAGAATCAGAGAGGTAGGTCGCGGGGAATCGATCCCACGACCTCCCGAATGCCAGACTCAGACGAAATGTCGGGGCCACCTGACTTGGTATTGCACACAGATGCTTGATTGCAAACAAATGCAAATCCCATCTTTATATCGACTTTGTTCAAGCCACCAGATACGTACGAAGTTATTCAAATTTTATAAATATTTCGGGTCTTCAGTTAATTTAACAAACTGTTTCAATAATATGGTGTATCTGTCAAATTTGCCCAAAAATTTTGATTTATTAAAAAAATCTAATGTGTTCCATTCATACGACTGTTTCTACATTGCTATAAAAAGTTATTGTTAAAAGTCATATTATTCTATCTACTTTATATAATCGAGATAAACATTAGGAGACATTGTCTATATTACTGCACTGCCAAGAGTTTACAACTTTCCGTGTGTGAAAAGCTTAAATACTTTAAATCTGAAATAAATAACAAGGAATACCTCAGAAATGGCAAATTCCACGAAAAATGTGTATGGCATAAATCCTGTGTTTTTCTACATTTTTGGCGAAGTAAGTTTCTGCCTAATTCTTACGGTTACGCAAAATTCAGCAAATTTCATTCAGAATAAAGAGATCTCTAGAAGCTAATCGCAGAGAATTCAAGATATACATCTTATTTGCCATATAAATATCCTTAGTATACGGTATTTTAATCAAAATAGTTTGATCCATTTTTGAGAAAATCAAAATTTTCGAACATTTTTTCATGTAAAGGGTAGTTTGGGGTGGGGGGATTTTTATCAGAATCTTCGTGCCGCATCCCTGGAAGATACTAAACTTAAATACCACGTTTTGTATTTTACTGACTTTTCATTTTTGCGTTATCGTGTTCTCAGACACATGCACGCACACACACACACACACACACACACACACACACACACACACGGACCGTGTTTCCAAAAAAGTTTTCTTTTTAATACAGGGGACCCTAAAAGTGTAATATAGGTGTAATCTCGGTATCAACTTTTTAGGTGATATGCAATATCTTCTCCATACACCATGTACATAGTACATGTAGAGAGAATAGAAATATATTTTTTCTCAATATAAAAATATATGAATTTTAAATTTGAAGAAAATGTATGTTTTTTTCCACTTGGAAGTTATAAAAGGCAGGTGCGTGTTTATTAATAGGTACTACCAACTTTAAACCATATTCTCTCGCAAACATTTTTCCAACATTTTTGCATGCTCAAAATATTCCTGACGATATAAATTTTCACTAATTTGTTTCAAATGTTTATACTGTGTTTCAAAAGCACATTAAAGAAAATTATCATATACTATTTCGAAATAATGCTCAAATTTTGAGAAATATATAATATTTTGAACGAGAGAGAATAAAGAGTAATATTGTTTCTACAATAGTGAGGGTCAATATAAACATATAATATAACAGATTCATTTGTAAACTCATTTAAAATGTTATTTTTATGTGAATATTTTAAAAAAAGCATCGTGGGGCACATTTCTATTACAAAAATGAAACGTTATTATTTAAATAACAATGTAAGATAGAATTTTGATACATGGAAGGAATTAATGTCACTATTATTGGGTATAATAACTGATATAAATTTCAATAGTATATCTTGCATACTATAGATTTGGGCCGCACCGTGGCCGAGTGGTACAGCCCGAGTTCGATCCCAAGCATTTGAGATTTGTGGTGGACAAAGCGGCGCAGGGGCGGGTTTACTCCGGGTTCTCCGGTTGCCCCACCATCGCATTCTACTAGTGCTCCATCTTCATTCCATGTGTGACCAGTGTCTTCTGCTGCGGTGCCACAAGTAGTAAAAGCGAATGTTAAACATTACCAAAAATAATTACTGTGGATTTTCCAAATTTCACAGATGAATCACTTTAATGGTCAGCTGCACAGAATTACACGCATATAAATATCTGTTACCGTAAGATGACACTACAGCCTTTATGTGGAATCAGGAAAATCATTGATCTACAAATAATCACTTCAATGTAGCACAAAGAAAAGAATCACCTTTCGTAATTTTGTTTACAAAATTTACTTTGGTATACTTCCTAAAGCCGAATGTCCCGAATATATTTTTATAATATATATATGTAGTACGATCCTAGAGCTCGTTTCACGTTACGGTGCCATTTGTAGTTGTACCTTTGGTTGGTAGCCCTCTACTCCATCTTGCAACCGGATTACCCTGGAGCTGGTTTCACGTTGCGGTGATATTTGCAATTGGACCTTCGGTTGGTAGCCCCTTGCTCGATCTTGCAAACGAATTTCCCTAGAGCTGGTTACACGTTGCGGTGCTATTTGTAGTTGGACCTTCGGTTGGTAGCCCTCTAATCGATCTTGCAAACGAATTTCCCTAGAGCTGGTTTCACGTTGCGGTGCTATTTGTAGTTGGACCTTCGGTTGGTAGCCCTCTGCTCCATCTTGCAACCGGATTATCCTAGAGCTCGTTTCACGTTGCGGTGATATTTGTAGTTGGACCTTCGGTTGGTAGCCCTCTGCTCGATCTTGCAACCGGATTATCCTAGAGCTCGTTTCACGTTGCGGTGATATTTGTAGTTGGACCTTCGGTTGGTAGCCCTCTGCTCGATCTTGCAACCGGATTTCCCTAGAGCTCGTTTCACGTTGCGGTGCTATTTGTAGTTGGACCTTCGGTTGGTAGCCCTCTGCTCCATCTTGCAACCGGATTACCCTAGAGCTCGTTTCACGTTGCGGTGATATTTGTAGTTGGACCTTCGGTTGGTAGCCCTCTGCTCGATCTTGCAACCGGATTACCCTAGAGCTCGTTTCACGTTGCGGTGCTATTTGTAGTTGGACCTTCGGTTGGTAGCCCTCTGCTCCATCTTGCAACCGGATTACCCTAGAGCTCGTTTCACGTTGCGGTGATATTTGTAGTTGGACCTTCGGTTGGTAGCCCTCTGCTCCATCTTGCAACCGGATTACCCTAGAGCTCGTTTCACGTTGCGGTGATATTTGTAGTTGGACCTTCGGTTGGTAGCCCTCTGTCTGAAATATTTTCTAACAACTGAACTAAATATTTAAACTAAATTAATACTTACGAAGTATTAATCCTTCACGACATTTTTGGTGCATAATTTTTACATATGTTTGATTATAATTATACGTCTCAGCGACTCTTTTCAAGACTTCTTTAGACGCTATCTTTTTCGGAGGAGCTTAGATAAAAATAATATTACTTACTAATATGAAAATTATTTTTTCCCCTATTTATCTTCCAAGTCTATCATGGCGATTCAAATGTTGTAGGAAGTCTTAACATATAATGATTTTAAATACAATTAAAGACAATCAAATGAATTATTTTGCAATTAAATAACTTTCATCTTTTGTTTTAAAGTTAAATTCTTAAAAAATAATTTGTTTTCAACTAATTACTTATTTGTTACAGAACATCAGATGTCTAGCTGATATCCAGTTTTGAACATTATTTTTGTAATTGTTTCATAGAGAAATGTATTTTAGCGTTCCTTGTACATATTAAATCCTTTATTGTCATTGTTTTTGTTTTTTAATTTACTATTATTTGCTAGTATACCTATATAATTCATGAGTAATGCAATATCATACTGGCATAATACATTTTACAATACATATTGCGCAATGTGGTGCTTTTGATGACGTCATTGGCATTTTCTATAAATATATTTCTTTTCAATTTTAAGGTTAAAGCAACAAGTTTACGCATATTTTATATCCTTTTGTCCATTTTAAAGTAATTGGAAGGAATGATAATAGCAACTTGACTAAATGCCGCGTACAATATAAAAATAGCACTCAAACATAGTCGAAAACAATTCATCTTCACTTCCACAGTTGACAATATAAATTGACCTATGTAAATAAAATTTGGAATGGCGTAGATATCGGAGAAGGATATACCATCAGAAACTATTCGTGCGTGAGAGGGAAAGGAAGGATTTATTACTTTGGTTTCGTTTATTCTTTCGCTCGACCTGTCCGGAAGCTTATTCCGGGTTTGTTTGTTTTGTATTATATACCTTCTGAGATAGGTTACTAGTATATACGCCTGGGATTTAGTCAGGAATATCGGAAATTCTGGAATCTTAAATCACTATATAACATTGAGATCGATCTCGGCTCTTGAGATTTCCAATAATTAATACCTGTAAGTTACGCCGGTAACTTGCTAAAACAAACCAAGACAATCATAAGATCAATGCGCTTATTAATTTATAAATACCTAGAATCTTCTATATTCTTTCAAATGCTTATAAATATATAGGCATCTGTATTGTTTGTTTATTAACGATGCTGTCAATTGCGAGGATCATATCAGCGACGTAGGTGTGCCGGAATTTGTCCCGCAGGAGTTCTTTTAGATGCCAGTATATTTATCATCACCATCAGATGATGATAATGATGATAATGATTTGTGTTTAAGGACGCTCAACTACAAAGGTTCTCATAAAATAAAATTTCGGGTAAAACTGGAAATAAAAAAACACATTTAAAAGAAATCAATAAAAACCCCGCAAAGAACCAGGAATAAAAATACTATTAAAATAACTCGGAGAATAAAAAGATAGTTGAAGTGATATGTATAACCTATATAAATAAAACAATGGAGAAAAAAGCGGGTCAATATGATAAAATCGGATGCCGCAATGCGTCATAGGTGATAAAAGATTTAAAAGCCTCACATATCACTCCATTGTCTGCCGTCAAAATCCATAAAATCAAGATAAAACTAGATTCTTAAGTCACCTAAGTCACTTAAAATAGGTCACTTGGGATAAAAATCTGATGTGTTACATTCACATGACTTTCTCTACATCTCTGCAACAAATTATTCTTAAAAAGCTTATGCTGCTATTTACTTCATGCTAATTGAGAAAAATTAGTAGAAATGGTCTTTATACCTTGCTTCCTTGTAAATAGAAGCGAAATAAGCGAGTACCATAGGTTAAAGCGATATTCAAAAGCTGGTTGCTCTGTGACTGATGTTCCTCTGTTTGTATGTATAGAAGTTGACAAATTCCTGTATGAGAAAAGTATAAGATTTTTAAAGCTGAAACCAATAACAAGGAATATCTCAAAACCGATCAACTCCATGAAAAAAAAAGGTATATGACATAAATTGTGTGTGTTATCGTGATCTACATTTTCTTGTGTAGTAAGTTTTTGTCCATCTCTTATGGTTTAGCAGTTATGTAACATTCCGTAAAATTCATCCAGAATAAAATAGGCTTTGGACGCTATTTCCAGAAAATTAAATTAAATTAAAATTACATTTTATTTGTCAGGTAAATATCTTTAATATACATTTTAATCAAAATTGTTGGCGCCATTTTTAAGAAAATCAAAATTTTCGAAAAAAGTTCCATGTAAAGGGTAGTTGGTAGTGGGGGAATTTTTCTCAAAATCTTCGTGTCGCATCTCTGGAAAATACTAAATTTAAATACCAAGTTTGGTATTTTCGACTTTCCGTTTTTGAGTTATCGTGTTCACAGACACACGGACACACACAGCACCTTTTTCTGAAAATACTTTTTTTTGGATACAGGGAACCCCAAAACATACTCCAATGAAATCTCAGTATCGAATTTTTGGGTGTAGTGCAATACCTTCTCTATACACTATGTACACAGTGGGTATACAGAAAGTAAAAATATAAAAACTTTATCTACCGCTCCGGAATCCTCGACCAGGACCTCCGAAATCCTGACCGGCAGCTGTAGAGCGACTAGAAGTGGCGCTAGATGAACGCATTCTATCAAGACATGCTGTGACTTTTATCCCCTTCAGCGATATGTTCGCGATATCACGTTCCATACATGCTTGTTAAACAACGCATTTTACCAGATGGATAATCCATTAAATAAGCCAGTTAAAACGGTGACTTAATAAAACTTTCACAACACTACAAAGAAGTTGCTGCTGCTGACTGTTACCAACCAATTTCTGGAAACAACACTAAAACTGCTTTGGTAAAGTTGATTCAGAACTCGACGTGTCATGGCAGTCGCTGTAAATGCGCAATGTCAGTTACCAACTGTTAAGCATAAAAATCACCGTGGACAAAGGAAACATTGAAGAAGTTGCAAAATGCGATCTCTGCAGTAGTAGAACAGCCTGAAATATAAAAAAAGCGAAAAAAAAAAAAAACAGTAAATAATTACATTTTTCACATTCAATTTTCGCTCTTCAATATGAAAAAACATATTTTTCTTTAAAATTAACGCATTTCAAAACTTATTATAACATCATGGCTTCAAGAAGCGTGTAACAGTAAACATCTGCTTCACTTCTTAAATTCGCTATATTCCTTATATGATTCCTTTAAAATAAATGTGCTTCTTTCGGAAAGGAACAGTCGTTGGTCCCGTATCGTAGATTTACGCAACGTAAAGAACATCAGGCTGATAAAGAGCCTCTGAGCAAAATTAAGTGGTCTTTGAGGCCCTATATAGAGTGGAACAGTGAGAACCAAAGTAGTTAAAGATGGTCCATAAAGAAAAGTTAGTTTAAATTAAAAAAAAACGCATTAAAACCTTTTAGTTTCACGTGAAAAACTATTCTTCCCTTGCACAGTTAAAATTAATGCATTATAAAGCCCAATGACTTCTACTCCGCAGTGAATAATAAGGAACAAACTCACTTTTACTTCCTTATTGCCTTACATTAGTTGTGTAACTAATGTAAACGTTACTTTGTATGCAAAATCACTACACATACCACATTATAATATTTATGCAGTTTTAAATTTGAAGTAATTTTTGAAAAACCATGTATAAAAATCTGATTTGTTACACTCACATGACTTTCTGTAGCTCTTCTACAAACTTCTTACACACGATTATTCTTCTTTCTGCACCTAGCTAATCGAGATAATCATTAGCAGAATGTTCTTACTACTTAGTTCCTTATGAGTAGAAAGAAAATAAGGAAATACACTAGGCTAAACCGATAGTCAAATGTTTTAAATCTGTCGTTATTCGATTGTCATTGCAAATCGCTTCTTTGCTTGGCCAGGAGTAGAACAAAAGAAAAACGGACACTTCCTGTCTGAGAAAAGTATAGGTACTTACAACTGAAACCAAAAACAAGGAATATCTCGGAAACGGTTACCTCCACAACAAAAATGTTAAGGACATATATTGTGCGTTTTGATCAGATCAACATTTTCTGTGTAGTAGGTTTCTGTCTATCTCTTACCGTTTAGCAGTTAAGCAACATTTAGCAAAATTCATCCAGAATAAAGAGCTCTTCAGAGCCTATTCCCAGAAAATTCAACATATACATTTTATTTGGTATGTAAATATCTTTAATATACGGGATTTTAATCAAAATCGTTTGAGTCATTTTTTAGAAAATCAAAATTTTCGAAATTTTTTCCATGTAAAGGGTAGTTGGGGGTGGTGAGATTTTCTTGAAAATCTTCGTGCCGTATCCGTGGAAGATACCAAACCTAAATACCAAGTTTAGTATTTAACCGTCTTTTTGTTTTTGAGCTATGTACATAGTACATATAGAGAAAGTAAAAATATGTGATAAACATATTTAAACCCGCTCTGTAGTGTGGTGAGTTAGCCCGATAAGGGTTTATTTTATCCAGGATTTACCCTTAACTTGAGAAGAAGGAAGTCGGTAACTCTAAACTCTGTGGATCACGGACACACTTTAACAATAATTCACCCATTCGTTTGATATGACCTACCAGCTTAAAGGGCGCAACTACAAAAACATATATATATATTTTCCTCTTTTAACATTAAGCACCCTATGTCATTTCTACTTAGTTCACTTTAACGATAAAATTTGCAGAACTAGCTGCACTGCACATTTCGTTAAAATACATTGCAGACCCTTTATTGGGCTGAATTGAATATTATTATATATTAAAAGTTATTTTCTGGATGTTTTCTCATATACTCTGGCTACTCCTACATTACCAATTAATTTTTACTTTCCCTACACATACTATGTACATAATGTATAGAAAAGGTATTGCACTCCACTCAAAAATTCGATACCGAGATTTCACCGGATATACATGTTTTAGGTCCCCCTGAATACAAAAATGGCATTTTTTAGAAACATGTCAGTGTGTGTATCAGCCTGTCTGTCTATGTGCAGCATAGTTCAAAAACGAAAAGTCCGTTAAATACCAAACTTGATATTTAAGTTTAGTATCTTCCATGGGTGCCACACGAAGATTTTGAGAAAAATCCTCCTACATCAAACTACCCTTTATATGGAAAAAATTTCGAAAATTTTGGTTTTCTCAAAAATGATTAACGATTTTGACTAAAATACCGTATATTAAAGATATTCAGATGGCAAATAAAACAAATATCTTGAATTTGCTGGGAATGTCTTCTAAAGACCTCTTTATTATAAATGAATTTTGCTGAATTTTGCTTAATTGGTAAACCGTAAGAGATAGACAAAAACTTACCACACAAAAATGTAGATCACGTTAAAACACACAATTTATGTCATATGCGTTTTTTTCGTTGAATTGACCATTTCGGAGATATTCCTTGTTATGTTTTCACATTTAAAATACTTAAACATTTCTGACACGGAAATCTGTACACTCCTAAACCTGAAAGGAACCTATTTCCAGCACATGACAACCAGCTTTTAAGAGATTTTACTATCAATTTTGCCTACGGTACTCCTTATTTCATTTCTACTTACAAGGAAGCAGATAATAAGACTCTTTGTGCCAATTTTTTCTAGATTAGCATTAAGTAATCAGAAGAATAACGTTTTTAACAATTTGTTACAGATATGAAAAGAATATCATATGAATGGAAGACATCACATGCGTAATCGCGCCGTGGCCGAGTGGTTAGACCATTCGCCTCTCACCTAGACGGCCCGGGTTCGATCCCAAGCGACCACATGTGAGATTTGTGGTGGACAAAGAGGCGCTAGGGTGCGTTTTCTCCGGGTTCTCCGCTTTCCCCCGACATCGCATTCCACCGGTGCTCCATCTTCATTCACGTATCATCGATGTCACCGCCTGCGGTAACATAAGTAGTTAAAGTGGGCGTTAAACACTACCAAAAAACACATGTTTTTGTTAGTAGAGAAACATTCACACACTACTACGCATCTACTTGAATAACATTTGTAGTGAAGAATGAGAGGTAAAAAGTAAGATTTTGCTGAAAATATAGCACGAAGTTCCCTCAATATTCTCGAGATTCGCTCTTGTAAAAATCCGATTTTATTCAAGTATTAATGATCGGATCTGCCTTCGGTTGACTTCAGCAAGAGAGGTTTTCTTGTACGTTCTTGGAAGGAGAAGCGTGTGTGTTTTCTACAGAATAAATGCTTCAATTGTGTACAGCATTAATGTTTAATTAAACGTTTGGTTTGAGAAGGGGAGTTGAGTAGCACTTTGCCTGCTATCGAAGACCAAAAGGTTTCTGAAGCGCAAATTTCGAGAGGCTGTTCTCCAGGGAGGGCAGGTATCTATTAGGCAGATATAAGGACGTCAGCAAAGTAAGTACTTATCCACGTAAAGCCCAGACGTATGCAAAGAGAAAGTTCCGCTGTGATAACAGATACAAGCTAAAACCTACCTCTCTACTGCTACGTGTCGCACTGCGGTCCGTATGTCTTTCTCTCTCTCTCTTCCTCATTTTGTTCTCTCTTCCTACTCTGCCTACTTCCTATTTTTACTTTCTCTACACGTACTATGTGCATTGTGTACAGAGAAGGTATTGTAATGCAGCCAAAAATTAGAAACCGAAATTTCACCGGAAATACATGTTTTGGGTCCCCCTGAATAAAAAAAAAACAAAAAAACCTCCGTGTGCGTATATGTTTGCAAAACATAGCTCAAAAACGGAAACACACATAAATACTAAACTTAGTATTTAAGTTTGGTATCTTCCAAAGATGCGACATGAAGATTTTCAAGAAAATCCTCCCACCCAAAACTACACTTTAGATGGAAAAATTTTCGAAAATTTTGATTCTCTCAAAAATGGCTCTAATTATTTTGATTAAAATCTCTTACATTATGATAATTAAATGAAAAATAAAATATATAATGAATTTTCTGGGAAGACCTCTTTATTCTGGGTGATTTGTATTGAATTTTGCATAACTGATAAACGTTAAGAGATAGACAAAGGCTTATTATACAAAAACTGTAGATCACGACAAAACACACAATTTATGTTATATACATTTTATTTCGTGGAGTTAATCGTTTTTGAGATATTTCTTGTTATTGGTTACAGTTTTAAAAAACATACTTTTCTCATACAGGAAGTTTTCCTGTCTATACAAACAAAGAAACTTCAGACACATAGCAACCAGCTTTTGACTATCACTTAACCCATAGTACTCCCTTATTTCGCTTCTACTTACAAGAAAGCAAGTAATAAGACTATTTCTGCTAACTTTTCTCGATAAGTTTGAAGTAAATAGAAGCATAAACTTTTTAACAATAATTTGTTGCATATATGTAGAGAAAGTCATGTGAATGGATCACATCAGCTTTTTATTTTTGTGTTTTACTCAGAGACCATTTACAGATTTTAATAATGCAAACTTGATGTTTGAATTCACATTTAAGAATTATTCATGGAAATAATTACAAATAGTATGCATCAAAATAAGGGATAATAAGAAGTCTAATAAATTATAATATAGCGGGATTGATAACAGTACTTGTTTGAGGATTTTGTATAATTTATTAATTTTTCTACATGTATTTCGTACATAGTATATAGAGAAGGTATTATATTCCACCCAAAAAATTGATACCGAAATATACATTATAGGGTCCTCTGTGCCCAAAACATTTTAGAAAAAGGTTCGTGTGTGTGAACACGATAACTCAAAACTTGCTATTTAAGTTTAGTATCTTCCAGGGATGCGACACGAAGGTTTAAAGAAAAATCCCCTCACTCCAAACCAATTTTGATTTTTTCAAAAATGGCTCTAATGATTCTGGTTAAAATCCCGTATATTAAAGATATTTACATCCGAAATAAAATGCATATCTTGAATTTTCTGGGAATAGCCTCTGAAGATCTCTTTAATCTAGATGAATTTTGCCGACTTTTGCTTAACCGCTAAACCGTAAGAGATCGACAAAAACTGACACAAAAAATGTAGATCTCGTCAAAACACACAATTTATTCCTTAAGTTTTTATTGTGGAGGTAACGTTTCCGACATATTCCTTGTTATTTGTTTCAATGTACTTTTCTCAGACAGGAGGTGACCGTTTTTCTTTTGTTCTACTCCTGGCCAAGCGAAGAAGTGATTTGCAATGACAATCGCATAACGATCGTTTTTTAAAACGTTTGACTATCACTTTAGCCTATTGCATTCCCTTAGTTCCTTTCTACTTATAAGGAACTAAGTAATATGAACATTCTGTTAATGTTTATCTCGATTAACATTGTGTAGAAAGAAGAATAATTTTTGTAAGAGATTTGTAGAGTAGATAGAGAAAGTCATGTGAGTGTAACACATCATATTTTTTAAATTAGCTGTTTCACTTGTATTTTTAACAATAATTAATAGATATTAGAGCCAGACTGAAAAACACATTGTCAAAACCGGGATTTGAACTTCGCATCTCCGCCGGGTTTCTCTAACGAATGAACTACCATGGTAACATGCCAACACGACATTAAGTTCCACAACTGATTCGCGTTTTTTCGGTAAACCTCAACGATGTATAAAATATTTTTCAGATGTCACACCCCAATGGCAAACTATGGTGTTGTAAATACTTTAAGTTCCAGATTTCATAGTTTAACCAACTAATAGGTGATTTAGTGTTGAATAATTGTTTAATTATATTGTGATATAAATGTCATGGTTGACTTCGTTCTTCAATACCGGCCAACTGCTTGGAGAGAAAGGAGAATGCGACGCTCTTGTGACGTAGTCCCAGAAGCACTTTGAGATAGAGACATTTTGGCTGCTGTTTTTCTTCCCTCCCGCGAACTTTTCAGAAAGCTGTCCATATACATCATAAGCTCACGAGCTGCCGAATTATGTGAGCGTATTTGTAATCAAGTGGCGTTTTTACTCAGCAAGTTTTCTGTGCGACTAGAGCGGAGAGGAGGAGTCCTGTGTTCGACACCCAAAATTAATGCTGAAGGAAGATATGGCTGCTTTGAGAGTGATTCATTACAGCCCTACGCGCAAAGAATTAGAAGACAAAATGTCTAATGTGTTCCATTCACATGACTTTTCCTACATCTCTGCAACAAATTATTGTTAAAAAGTTTATGCTTCTATTTACTTCATGCTAATCGAGAAAAAAATTAACAGTAATAGTCTTATTACTTGTTTCCTTGTAAGTAGAAGCGAAATAAGGGAGTACCATACGTTAAAGTAATAGTCAAACTCTGATTGCTATGTGAATAAAGTTACTTTGTTTGTAGGATAGGAGCTGACTAAGTCCGGTGGGAGAAAAGAATAAGTTATTAAAGCAGAAACCAAAAACAAGAAATATCTCAAAAACGATCAACTACATGAAAAAATGCATATAACATAAATTGTGTGTTTTATAGTGCTCTACAGTTTTATATGGTAAATTTTTTCCATCTCTTACGGTTTAGCAGTTATGCGCAATTCCGTAAAATTCGTCCAGAATAAAGTAGTCTTCAGAGGCTATGCCCAGAAAATTCAAGATATTCATTTTATTTGTCAGGTAAATATACTTAATATATGATATTTTAATCAAAATTGTTACAGCCATTTTTTAGAAAATGAAAATGTTCGAAAAAAGTTCCATGTAAAGGATAGTTTGGGGTGGGGGATTTTTCTCAAAATCTTCGTGTCGCATTCCTGGAAGATACTAAAGTTAAATACCAAGTTTGGTATTTTACCGACTTTTCGTTTTTGAGTTATCGTGTTCACAGACACACGGACACACTGACAAATGGACACAGTGACACACGGACACACACACGGACATTTTTCTGAAAAGTTCTTTTTTTGGATACAGTGGACCCTAAAGTATGTACTTCCGGTGAAATCTCGGTATCGAATTTTTGGGTGGAGTGCAATACCTTCTCTATACACTATGTAGATAGTACGTGTAGAGAAAGTGATAGATTAAGTTGCAGTACTTTGTTGAGACATTTTAAAAAGTTTTGTATTGAGGTTAGTGCATAAATTGTTCTGTTGCAACCAAAATGATTAATTAGAATCCATGACTGGAAACAAAAGTTACATGGAATCTCTCCTTATATAAAATATTCCTAAATACTATTGTCGTTTTAGAGCCTCCTGTGTTACAAATTATCTATACATTGTAAACTAGAGATATGTATTATACGCTGTTAGCTTTTCCAGAATCTAAAAATCTAGTAGAGTTGTTAACTAGTCACTCGCGTTTCTTCACCTGATTGATAGAAAATGAAGGTAGGCACTAAGAGTTCGTTGAAACCGTTTTGTTACTACTTAATAGCCGAACATAATACGAACAGCGTTTTGACTCCCCCGCACAGCATGACATTTTGGGCAACAATGTGGGAGGAAAAGTCACTGTCCATGAATATTCATAGTTATACATATTTAAGTGACACCAAGCTGTGGGTATAAACACCGACTAAAATATAAATGAAGAGACTAAACAATTTACCAGAGCAAAAAGCAGCTGGAAATTCACCATTATCCTTTCTGCATGCTCCCCACATCCCGCGGAGACAACTGACCGCATATTGCCACATATAACCTTTTGAATTAGTTAGTATTACATGAGCCAAATATGTTGTGAGGGCATAGCAATGGACTGCATGTATAGAGAAAAGGCGTTTGGGAACACCAGCTTCAGAGAGCGTGTACTATATTTAAATTTCAACAATGTAACGAAACGAATTGCAGGATCGTAATCTACAGACTTTAAGCCACATGTTGACACATTGTGACGTCATTAGCTTCTATCACGTGACCACAGACGGTGTTTGAAAAATGGCTGACATTGATGTTTCGTTTCGACAGCGTGCTGTCATTGAATTCCTTGTGAAAGAAGGAAAATATGCTCCTGAAATTCATCTCAGACTTCAACGTGCGTATGGAGGTGTCTGCATGGGTGCCAGCAGTGTTAGAAGATGGGCGAAACGTTTCAAAGATGGAAACACGAGTCTGCAAAATGCGCCTCGTAGCGGGCGTCCTCGAACTGCCTCTACAGAACGCAACAAGGAAAGAGTTGATGAGCTCATTACTGGAGATAGGCGTTTCACTGAGAATGAAATTGCTGCGCAACTTGGAATAGGACATAGTGCAGTGCAAGAAATGATCCACAGCTTGGGTTATCGAAAGGTCTGTGCCCGTTGGGTCCCCCGTTTATTGACTGAAGACCACAAACTTCAGATAGAAGAACCATTGCACAAAACCTTCTTCAGAGATTTCATAATGAAGGTGATGAATTTTTGACGTGTATTGTGACTGGAGATGAGAGCTGGTTCCATCACTATGAGCTAGAAACGAAACGTCAGAGTATGGAATGGCACCACTTGAACTCACCATCGAAGAAGAAAGCGAAGACAGTGCAGTCTGTAGGAAAAGTTATGGGAAGTGTCTTTTGGGATGCACAAGTTTACATTCTGGTTGACTTTCCTGAACCTAGACAAACCATAAATTCTGCCCGCTACATCAAGACACTTCTGAAGCTCCGTCAGGCTTTACGTGATAAACGCCCTGGAAAGAGGATCATCCTTCAACAGGATAATGCGCGTCCGCATACTGCCCGTGCTACTATGGAGAAGATCAGGGAATTAGGGTGGGAAACTCTTCCACATCCTCCCTATAGTCCCGACTTGGCACCCTCCGACTACCATCTTTTCGGTTCTGTGAAGGAGCAGATGCGTGGCCAACGCTACGAGACGCTGGAGGATATTCGGAAAGCAGTGCGTCAGGGTCTGCGGGCAGCTGGAACGGAGTTCTATCAGAAGGGCATTTTCAAACTTGTAGAACGATGGGAAAAATGTGTGCAAAACAATGGAGACTATGTCGAAAAGTGAAAGAAAGTGTGTAGATTATGATGATGTATTTGGTTTGGCTCAAAAATAAATATTAAGATTGTAAAACAGTGTTGCTCATGACTTTCAGTATGCCTATTATAACACCAATTTCATGTTGTTCTTATTCATCTAAAGAAAGTAGGCTTAGTAGTTAATGTTACAAAATCATCTACATAGTCCCTTTATTAAGAAATATTATGAAGATATCAGCACAGTTCAATACTCAGGGCTATTTTAGTCACTGTCTAGTTGGGGTATATGGTGCCAATTTTACCATTTCTAACATCAAAATAATAAATACCAAAACGCACCCGGTTGGTGAGGGATGGATTGAGTAAAATACAACAAAGGTCCTTCCTTTCCAAAAAAGAAATTTTCGCGTTTAACGCCGAATAAGACAGTCGTATATAATATGTGACTTAGAGATACAGAGGATTTGAGGAAGAAGCAAGGATACATAGTGGAAAGAGAAGGTGAGTGAGAATGAGGGAGGAGAATGGGGAGAAAGTGAGAAAATAAAGGGAATGAAACAGAAAAGTATTTCCGCTTTAACCCAACGACACTGTTGTCTGTTAATAAACCATTTTCAATTACGCTGTGCTGTTTAAAGGAGTTAATCGCTACAAGATCGGATTTCGGCTGTTGAATCGAACGAGACTTCTATAAAATAATAAAATACACTTCAGAGGCAAAGGTGCAGGTAAAAAGTACAAACCTTCTAGAACATTATTTTTAAAATTAAATGCACTGCTACAAATTCAGTGCAGTCAGTTGTGATATGTTAGTCACTACACAAAGGCATTTTTATGTATTCATAGGATTATTATGGATAACTTATTTTTCCTCTCCATGCAAAGGAAAAACTATCAGTTAATCAAGCCATTGTTAGGTGGTATCTAAGTGATCTTAAACAATATGAGTCACTGTGTGCACGCAGCATGCATTTGATATTGCAAAATAACTCCACCAACTATTGCAACTTCATTCAGAAAAATAAACTTCAAGTAGGTAACTAATTCCTCTATCACGTTGATAGGAGACTCCCAGACCGGGTGTCGCGCCTGCAAGAGCCGACCGGGGTGGTTCTCGTCCCGGCAACCTGCCAAAGTCGGGGACCGGGAAAATCAAAGCAGCATCATTTTTCCTGTCACGCCGCACCGAGCACCATCACCGACACTTCCAACGCTAAAATAAACCAACGGGATGAAGGATGAATGAAATGACGACATGAAGGGACAAGAAATTCGAGGATGGAAGAAATTCGAGGATGGAAGAAATTCACCCAGGATTCGCCTGGCGACCGCGGAAAGCCCCGTAAAAAACAGAGTCAGGTAGGCTAGCTACAGGGATCGAAACCGTCACCTCCTGAATGCGAGCCGCAGACGAAATCGCCTTAGCCTTTATGCTCGGTTTGCTACCAATATTATATTGAGGGGCAGCTTGTGGAAAATATAATCGGGCAAGAAGTATTATTACTTCTTTTAGTCGAAAATTGCAACGATTTTACATTCTCTTAGTGACATTATTTTTAGTGTAATTAAGAACGATCTCAAGAAATGCACACCTTAATGTTGACTACAACTGAAAAAAGTCTGGAAGCGTTAGAAATAAAATTTAATTTCAAATCGAGCTCAGTCATTCGGTACGAAGCAGTTTTAAGGAGCATATTGGAGAAGTATGGTTGAATTCCGAGGAGACTTATTGAATCAGATTATTAATGTAAAAATCTGATGTGTACCATTCACATGACTTTCCCTACATCTCTGCAACAAATTATTTTTATAAAGCTTATACTTCTATTTACTTCATGCTAGTCAGAAAAAATTAGCAGAAATAGTCTTATTACTTGCCTCCTTGTAAGTAGAAGCGAAATAAGGTTAAAGTGATAGTCAAAAACTGGTTTCTATGTTACTGAAGTTCCTTTGTTGGTATGGACAGCAGTTGACAATTTCCTGTATGAGAAAAGTATACGTTTTTCAAAGCAGAAACCAAAAACTGGGAATTTCTCAAAAACTAAAAAAAACATATATAACATAAATTGTATGTTTTAACGTGTTCTACATTTTTCATGGAGTAATTTTTTTTTCATCTCTTACGGTTTAACAATTATTCAAAATTCCATAAAATTCATCCAGAATAAAGTACTCTTCATAGGCTATTCCCAGAAAATTCAAGATATACATTTTATTTGTCACGTAAATAGCTTTAACATACGATATTTTAATCAAAATCGTTAGAGCCATTTTTGAGAAAATCAAAATTTTCGAAAAACGTTCCATGTAAAGGGTAGTTGGAGGTGAGGGGATTTTTCTCAAAATCTTTGTGTCGCATCTCTGGAAGATACTAAACTTAAATACCAAGTTTGTTATTTTACGGACTTTTCGTTTTTGAGTTATCGTATTCACAGGCACACGGACACACGGACGCACACACGCACGGACGTATTTCCGAACATTATTTTTTAGATAAAGCGGACCCTAAAACATATATTTTCGGTGAAATCTCGGTATCGAATTTTTTGATGGAGTGCAATACCTTCTCTATACACTATGTACATAGTACGTATAGAGAAAGTAAAAAAGCAGTGCAATAAAATAAACACAGCACAGACTTTGTATTTACTACCAAGTTTTTTACCTACCATTTCTTTTGCGCTAAACCTTAATTGTTTTGCTAATGACAAAAGAATCTTTGCAGATGCTTAGGAAGTTGTTCATTATTCTATACCTGCCCGGAAATACTGCCACTATTTACAGCGGAGGTATTATAAAAAAGTGTGATGTGTTCCATTCACATGACTTTCTCCACTTCTGTGTAACAAATTATTGTTAATAAGCTTATTCTTCTATTTACTTCATGTTAATCGAGAAAAAATTAGCAGATATAGTCTTATTACTTGCTTCCTTGTAAGTAGAAGCGAAATATGAGAGTATCATAGGTTGAAGTGAAAACAAAAGCTGTTACTAGGTGACTGAAGTTCCATTGTTTGTATGGACACGAGTTGAAAAATATCTGTATGAGAAAAGTACAAGTTTTTCAAAGCTGAAACCAAAAACAAGGAATATATAAAAAGCAATCAACTCCTCGAAAAAAACATATAACATAAATTGTGCGTTTTAATGTGCTCTACATTTTTTGTGTGGTAGGTTTTTGTCTATTTCTTACGGTTTAGCAGTTATGTAAAATCCATCCAGAATAAGGTAGTCTTCAGAAACTATTCTCAGAAAATTCAAGATATACATATTATTTGTCATGTAAATATTTTTGATATACGATATTTTAATCAAAATTGTTAGTGCCATTTTTGAGAAAATCATAATTTTCGAAAAAAGTTCCAGGTAAAGGGTAGTTGGGGGTGGGGGATGTTCTTGAAAATCTTCGTGTCGCATTCTTGGAAGATATCAAACTTAAATACCAAGTTTGTTATTTAACGGTCTTTTCGTTTTTGAGCTATGCTGTCCACAGACACACTCACACACACACACACACACACACACACACACACACACAGGCACACACACGGACCTTTTTGTAAAAATGCTTTTTTTGGATTCAGGGGGACCCAAAACATGTATTTCCGGTGAAATCTCGGTGTCGAATTTTTGGGTGCAATACAATACCTTCTCTATGCACTATGTAAATAGTACGGGTAGAGAAAGTAAAAACAATATAAAAAAACAGTTCCTTTAAACATTGGAAATAAACATAGTATGTTCTGAACTATGATCTTTTTACTTGCTTTACGTCATACTTAGCACTAGGCAGATTAAGCATTGCATTCCACAAAGACATTCCATATCGAGTAAAATGTACAAGTTTCCGGGTTTGTAAGCCGTGGTCGATTAGATGATATGTCACCTGACGCTTCGCCTGTGACTCCGCCGGGCATCTTCAGAGGAGGTCTCTTGCTGGTTGAAATTAGAGTCGCGTGATTCCGTCCGTCCATCCGAGATCTGGTAGACTCGTGGTGAGCCTAGGTATAGTTCCTGCGTACCTACCCTGGTAAGGGCCTTGCCCCAGGAATGAGGAGGATAGTTTAGGTTTCAGGTGGTGATGTTAAAGACGTAGAGCTTGATGGGCGCCTCGAACAGTTGCAGTTTTAGGAGCAGCATTCTTTTCCTCGCCTTCACTGGTGTTTGGTTTGATTAAATTGTTTCTGTTGGAGAATTCTGATTGACCACTCCCAATGTTGGGAGGAAGGAGTACTTAGTTCAGCTAATTTGTTGTTGTCTGGTTTGAAGCCGTTGTTATCGGGGGTACTTGCAAGCCATGCGGGGAACACGATACCGCCTGTATCAGCGTCCAGTAGGTAAGTATTCCCCCAGCTTTATGGAATTTCCTGGTCCTGGTAGGAGAAGTTGGTTATCTGGGCTGCGACAGAGCGTTTTCTGGTGAGCAGAACTTGGGTTAACGGAATCCAGTGTGATTGGCAGGCTGAGGGCAGCCCGAGGTGTGTTAGACGTGTCCCTGTTCTCAGAGAGAACTTAACCACGTTCTGACGGGATTGTGGGTTTTGTAGAATGGCGGGTGTGTATTGGGGTTGTGGAGTGACAGGAGGAGGCGAATATTGCTCCTCGACGGTTGCCTTTGATGGTGCAACGGCCCTTGTGCACCGCTGGTGTGTTTTTATCAAAATGTTTCTTGAGGTTACATTTTGAATCCAAGCAACTCTTGAAGGATAATAAGGAGCTTAGCCGTAGCAGCTGTTGGTGGTGCTCCTTCGTTACCGGGGATGCCCGCAAGCCATGCGGGGAAGCCGGTATCGCCTAAAGCGGCGGTTTGTGGGATCGTAATCCCCAAGAGACCTAACGAGGGCGCTCCGATGGAATGGTAACCCTTCGTTGAATTTTGTTGCCCGACGCCTAATCTCGTCCTCCAGGTATGGTAGACCAGAGGCTTCGTGCAGGAGTCTCGTTGGAAAGCCTCGAGGCACAGAATAGATAGCCCGGAGACACCTATTCTGTACCCGCTGAAGCAACAGCAGACTGGAGTCTGCCGCCATGCCCCAGATCTCACAGGCGTAGATTAATAAGGGGATAATAAGAGCCCTCAAAAGGCGCAACTTAAGGGGAACCGTCATCGAGGACCTCAGCATCGGGTACAGTGAGGCCGCAGCCCCATTGCCCCGGCACCACAGCCCCCGGACATGCTCCCTAAAAGTGACGCCCTTGTCGAGCTTCACCCCCAAGTAGGTGATGGTGTTGGTCCATTGTATCCTTCGTCTGAGGTACGTGAATGTGGGGAAGTTTGCGGGAAAGCGGCGCTTGGTGAAAAGAATAGCGTGGCTTTTCTCCGGATTTATGGACAATCGCCAACGCTCGCACCACTCTTGGATGAGGCAGAGGTGTCTCTGGATAGGGTTGAAGGCTCTGCGTGGGTGTTTATTTGTACAGTATAACAGCACGTCATCAGCATACTGAGCTATGTTGACTTGCTGCACTGTTGGTAGGTCGGCCATGTAGACGCTAAAGAGCGTAGGGGAAAGTACAGAGCCTTCGGGGACTCCGCCTCTTACTGGCCTAGGTGTTGATTTGTGTCCCGCAACTGAAACTACAAAAAATCTGTGTTTGAGATATGAGTGGGTTAACGGACATGAGCGCCCAACTTATATATAGGTGGGAGGGACCGCCGTCTAGTCTCCCATTGGTCGATCGTCCGCCAGTCCCTAAGTGGCTGCGAAGATCACCGTATAATTGGTCCGTTTGGTTTTCCGCGGCTTTATTTTGGTCTTATCGAGCAGGGTCAACCAGAATTTGTGTAAACGTGTCATTTCTTGGAATAACTGTTTTTTACACATAGCCGTGTGAAGGACAGGAGTTGGATAAGTAGAGTCAGACTAAAAAATTCAACGCCATAGCAGGGATTTGAACCATGTCTCGCCCCATCTCCGCCACTGAGCTACCATGGAAACATGCCGCCATAGTATTGAATTTCTCAACTGACTCGCATGTTTCCCGGTAAACCACAAGGTGATCTCAAATTATTTTGAAATGACAACCCCAATGGCGACTTACAATGCTGTAAGTACTTAGACTCAGGATTCATAGTATGGCCAACTATTATGGTCAATTTGCATGGAATAACTGCTTTTTTTACACATAGACTGTGAAGGACAGGAGTTGGATAGGTGTCATTTCTTCTTTCTTATTAAAATTATTTCCGTGTTTGTAGATTTCAAAGCCGGAAACCTCTACATTCTACTGGATGTATATTCCATATCAAGATTTCACTGGAAATCGGGTATTAGAGTCCCCCGTATCAAAACAAAAAATTAGGAAAAGGCCCTGTGAGTGTGTCTGCTGTGAGGTGTGCTGTGTGGTATCTGAACATAATAACTCTAAAACGTTCAGCATCTCCGAAGGATATGCACACGAAGCTTGTCGGGTTAAACCCCTATTCAAACTGCCCTTCACATGGAGCATTTTTCTTTAGATTTTTTGACTTTGAAGGTATTTATAGCATAAATGATGTGGATACACTACGAGAACGCACTTTCATCTTGTGACACAATCCGGCAACAACTTGACGTGTTCTAAAAATGCGTGGTTTCAGGAGACGCAAGATTGAACGCTGTATTGCAATGCCTGGCGGCCAGCGACCATCACTCAGCAGAAGTAACTTTTAGGATCAATAATTATAAGAACTGTTTTTCTGCATACTCTGTAAATATTAGAAACCCGGAAACCCTGCCTATATGAGTAGAACACAGTATTTTTAAAACTCTTTTGGAAGTATAAAGGTAGATTTGAAAAGCCTTTTGTGTCAAATGTTATTCTAGATTCAATACAAAGTCTCTCATATATAAAGTGATTCTTGCTCTGGCTTCCTCTATATCTCTAAGCAAAAAAGGATCAGTCACCGCAAAGCTAATAACTTCACCAATTCTGGAAATATTTTTCAAATAAGCATTGAATGTCTAGGATCTTTTTATTCCATATTTAATTTGAAAACACGTTAAATGGCTTTAATTAAAACGTTTGCACTATTTCAGCATGCCATAAGCTCATATGGTCGTCTCCTTAGCGCGGTGGTAGCGCAGCTGCTTACCAAGTTGGAGACCTGGGTTCGATTTCCAGTACCGGCGTGGGGATTTTCCCCCGCTGGGAGACCTGGACCGGGGTGCACTTCCTGGGGGGCGGCCGATTCAGGAGCTACTTGGTGGAGAAGTATCGGCTCCAGGTCATGAGGACCGCATTAACTGGCCGGGAGGTATTCGAGGCGCTGACCACGTCTCACCCTCCAATACGGGACCCCATCCATGACGTCTGTTATGGACCGAGATGGGGGACAGGCCGGCCGGGCGGTAGGCCAAGGTTCCTCGTGAGCTGTCGTGCCATGGAGTTATGTTATTATAAGTTCATATGATGTATACTTTATAGGGTGCTGCATTCTGTTGAAATGCAACATTAATTAAAATATAACATTAACGTCATATTAACATTTTTAATAAATTAATACTTTTTATCCAACTTTTAAAAATACCTCAAATCATAATTGTAATAGTTATTACTTTTAATTACCTTCTCTAGCATGTAGTGCATATATGTTTTGAGGTCCCTGAGTAAAAAAAAATTGGAACAGGTCCTTGTGTGTATCTGTGGACAGCATAGCTCAAAAACGAAAACAACAAGTTTGGTATTTATGTTAAGTAGCTTCCAAGAATGCACACAAATATTTTCAAGAATATTCCCCCACCACAAACTGCACTTTACATAGAAAATGTTTTAAAATTTTTGTTTTCTCAAAAATGAGTAACGATTTTTACTAAAATGCCGTATATTAAAGCTATTTTCATTAGAAATAAAATGTATATTTTGAACTTTCTAAGAAAAAGCCTCCGAAGACCACTTTATTCTAGATAAGTTTTGCAGAATTTTATGTAACGGTTAAACCAAAGGAGATGGACGAAAACTTAATATAGAAAAAAGTATAGAACACGCTAAACACATAATTTGTGTCATTTATATTTTTCTTGTAGAGTTGACCATTTTTGAGATGTTCCTTGTTATTAGTATGAGTTTAAAACCCATAACTTTTCTCAAACGGTCCACGCAAAGCGAACCGAACTTCTGTTGTTTAACATAGCGACCAGTTTTAAAAGATTTGACTATCACTTTGGCATAATGTATTCCGTTGTTTACCTTCGACATATAATGAAGGAAGTAATAAGACAATTTTATTTCCATTAGCATGAAGTAGATAAAATGAATAATCTTTTGTCAAAATAGTTTGTGTTTGGAACAGCTAGAGAAAGTTATTTGAATGGAACACGTCAGATTTTTTTTGCCGTATTTTAATAATAGCATAATAGCAAGGCGTTCCATATTTCTTATTTTAAATTCATTCTCTATTTGCAGTATTTAAATAGTTTATCAAATAAAAAGACAAAATTATTGTACATTATTATTATCATCATCATCATCATTATATTAATTACACAGTTGCTAGTGTACTGCATTGAATCATTTCTAGGGAGTTCTTTAATTTCATATATATCTGAACCACAAAACAGTTTGAATTTTAATAATTATTTTAACTTTTCAATGACTTGCTTTTTGCAAACTTTATATAGCACATTTAAGAAAATCTTAATAGAATAGACTTTTGAAAAAGAGTTATAATTTGAAATATAATGATAGTAAATTCTTTCAGATGGTATGCATTAAAATTTAAAGAAGAATGCACACAAAGCTATATACTTATACTTCACTACAGATTACTCCTTTTAATGTGTTTTTGGAGTGTTTTCATAGTGGGGAGAAGCTCAACAAATGCATTGCGTTAAGAATATATAATCTGAAATGATTTATGAGATACTAATACTAAAAAAATTAAGAAATTCACCAAACGTATAAGAAACAGAGTAATAAGTTTTCGAATTTAATTTGTCTATTATTGTTGCATTTTAATTTCAGAATACAAGATTACAGATTAATTGAGATACTCGCATTGATGTTATTTAGGAATTCAATTTGAAATTACACTCTTAAGCCTACTACGCCAACTGTCAACGTGTCTGAAAATTGCTTCTGTCCAATTTTAGTATATTATAATGTATACTGTAACATTTTATCTTTCGGATGCAATTTCCTACATTGTAGTAAGTAGTACTTTTGGAAAGTCGTAAAACTGGCCAAAAACGGATTAGCTGATAACCATAATGAGGTTACTTATGGCAATGAATCGGTTCAGAAACAAAGAATAAAATATTATACTTCATTGGCAAGCAATATTTGCGTTTAAAAACGGGCAAAAAATTGAATAACTCTGAAGCTGGAATCATAGCGCCGTGTAGATAGGCCGTCCGCCTGACCGAAGTGAAATGTGGACGAATATAAATGCGATTGTCGCAGGCGCTGCCAGTTCTTCGTACGCCTCGGAAGCTCTTAATGAACGGCTTCAGCCGTCTGACCCACATCGATTTGTTTCCGATATTAATGGAAATGGACTTGGATTTCCAATCAAATACTACTGCTGGAAAACCGATTTCGTGCTATACACGAAAGTTTCCTATCGAATGTGCTAGAAAGGGCGGATGGGAGGATGAGAGCAGGGCAAAGCACGCTCTGTGTATGTGTGTGTGCATAGGATATTGGATTTATAACACTACGTTCGTGTGAGGAAGTCGCTTTTCTTTTATTTCAATCTCATCAGTATTGAATGCGTTTTTTTTTTTGTTTTTTTTTTGGAGAGTTGGGCGTTTCGCTTACAATTTAGGGCAGAAATTAACAAGCTACAAATTCAATTTACTTAAGAGGAAATATTCTTAAAGAGGACAGAGTAATACGGAAAACTCTAATGAAGGGTTTTCGAAATTAGTTTTGGTTTGTTTGTTTGTTTGTTTTTTTAAAGATTTTACACTTTAAAACGTTTCAAAATTATGCGTTTGCATTGCTTTACACCATTTTTAATTTAGGCTAGGCACAAATAATGCGGCGGCACCATGGTAGTGTGGTTAGACCGCTCGTCTCTCACCTCGGCGGCCCGGGTTCCATCCCAAGCGCCCACATGTGGGATTTGTGGTGGACGAAACGGCGACTAGACGGATTTTTCCGGGGCCTCCCACCAGCAATTTATCCATTGTCACCTTTCCTATCATTCATTTTGCTTTCAATTTATATCATCCACTTCTTCACTCTCATGTCTGGCAAAGGGGCCGACCACTTGTTCCAGGTTCTCCGTTCTGTAGTTGCATGCCGTTGGTTCCCCGCTTGTAGATCCCAAGGGGTGTCAGTCCTACTACAACTACGCAACGTGACGTAACAAATAGTGCATTACATTCAGAATTACACACGAATACAATATGCAACGGAAGTTGTATTTTTACTTTCTCTAGCAGGTATACACAACGTACATAATAGAGCAAGTATTGTATACCACCCAAAATTCGATACCGAGATTTCACCGGAAATACATGCTTTAGGATCCTGAATAAACAAATAAAGAATTTTTAGAAAAAGGTCCTTGTGTGTGTCTTTGGATGGCATAACTCAAAAACGAGAAGTAAGTTAAATACCATACTCGACATTTAAGTTCAGTATCTGCCAGGGATACGACACGAAAATTTTCAGGAAAATCCCTCCATCTCCAACTAAACCTTACGTGGAACATTTTTCGAAAAATGTCTTTTTATCAAAAATGGTTAACGATTTTGATTAAAATACTATATGCTTAATATATTTTTATCACAAACAAAATGTTTATCTTGAATTTTTTGAGAATGGCTTCTGAAGAACTCTCCGTTCTGGAAGATTGTTGTATGATTTTTGTATAACCGATAAACCTTAAGAGATAGGCAAAAATTACTTACAAAAATGTAGATATCATTAAAACGCAAAATCTATGCAATATACAGTATTTTTGTAGAGTAAACCGTTTCCGAGATATTATGTTTATTGGTATTAGTTTTATTTTTTGTAACGGGAAGTTATTTTTCTTTTCGGCTCTTTTGTTACTCCTAGCAACAAAGAGAACTGAATTTAACTGTTTCACATAGCGACTGGCTTTAAAAAAGTTTTATTTTAACCAAGTGAACATCTTTATTTCTCTTCTACTTATAAGGAAGCAACTAATAAGACTAATTCTCGATTAAGATGATGTAGATAAAACATGTTAATCTGCGAAACGGATTAGAGAAAATTATGTGGATGGAGCACATCATATTTTTTTTATTTATTTAATGCTTTGGTTTCATTTCTGAATGTTTTGAAATCTCCTGACAACCTAGCCCTTAACATGACAATTCACTGGATTTTCTCTGAATGCCATGCTCTCCTTACATGTCTTTAACACTTGAAATTTCGCTATTGACAATCGAAGAATTACCATTATTAGAGAGCGCAAATGGGAATTGCTCGCACTACGGGATCATGACGTCAGAGAAAGACGGCGGGGTCTTTTCACTCACTCACGTCTAGTGAGACTACTTCTCCTGCCTCTCTGTTTTGTTTTCTCTGCTTAAAAATAGAATGCTGCTTACGTCAAGATATACATTTTTTTTTCATGTAAATATATTAAATATACGAGATTTTAATCAAACTCTTTAGAGCCATTTTAGAGAAAATCAAAACTTTCGATTTTTTTCCGTGTAAAGGGTAGTTTGGGGTGAGGGAATTTTCCTGAAAATCTTCGTATCACATCCTTGGAAGGCACCAAACCTAAGTAACAAGTTTGGTATTTAAAGGTATTTTCGTTTTTGAGCTATGCTGTCCACAGACACACACGAACTTTTTTGAGAAATGATTTTTTGGGGGGATTCAGGGGGACCCAAAACATGTATTTCTGGTGAAATTTCGGTATAGCATTTTTGGCTGCATTATAATACATTCTCTATACTCTATGCACATAGTACGTGTAGAGAAAGTAAAAATTGCTTATGCATGAAAGAGGGAATTTCTTTGTTTAGTATTAATCAAGAGAGGAATCTCGTGAGCTTTTTCTTTGTTAACAATTGAAGCTTTATCATGGAATTAAGCAGATGGACTGCAGTGCGGTACAGTGTAACTTGATAAAAACTTCACACTTCCTATTACTATTTTTCTGCGTGCCGGAGGAGCTGGGTAATGTGTCCCAGGGCAATCCCGCCCGAGCCGCATTTCGTGCACCGTGGTCATTACTGCCGCAGACCTAAACACACGGTACGTATAAAATGTATGGGCACCTTTCCGCTTTTAGAAACACTTCGTGCTTTTGGCTAGTTTGCTAATGATGAGCATAAACAAGCCGCCACAATACCTCATTGCGGAACAATAATTTTACTACTCTACATTAAAGCCTTTGAAATAAAGACCAGAAGGCGAGAAAGAGTTCATGAATCACAGATAAAAATATTTGCATTTATTATCACGAACCCAATATACAAGCTGTAAGTATAAACAAAATTATAAGTCAAATATAATGTCGGATTTATGTACACGAATTAGGCTTATTAAGCCAAATAGAGCAAGGTTATTGTATAATTGGTCGTCTCCTTTGCGCGGTGTTAGCGTTTCCTGGGGATTTTTCCCTCGCTGGGAGACTTGGACCGGGGTGCACTCAGCCTCGTGAGGTCCCTGGGGGGGGGGGCCAACTGAGGAGCTACCCAATGGAGAAGTAGCGGCTCCAGGTCGTGAAGACCGCATTTACTGGCCGTGGGGATCGAAGTGCTGATCACGTCTCATCCCCCAATACTGCACCCCATCCATGACGTCTGTAATAGACCGAGATGGGGGACGCAGCGGCTGGGCGATAGGTCAAGGCTCTTAGTGAACTTGCCATGGACTCAAGTCATTATATAATTGAGTTATTTTAGCAAAGCTATTGCTATTTAATCATTTGGTAAGTATAAAAAAGCTAACATTAAATGCTTAAAGTGATAAATGCATGGCAATGAAAATTTACGCAAGATGTCGAAAGATGTCGGTACAAGCAGTTAAAATGTAACAAGCTATTTCACTAATATATGTAGGTATATGAGTTTCAAGGCACATATTTGTGTATTGAAAACACGATTATATAGTATTTACATTTATTTCACACGAATTGATACTAAGAATTTGCATATAAAGCAAAGAATTATAAATGTACAAGGAAACTGGAGCCTAAAAGGCAAATTACAATATGTATTCATACGCACAGGATAGATATAGTGAGATGCATTCTCAAGCATCGAACCACACAAAAATATAACAAACAATTATGAAATAGAAAGTTACTACTGTCCAAGCTTTCGATCCACTCTATCACCTTCTTCAGGACAGAACATATCATTAATCACATTAAAATGTTTATTCCTTATTCGAATAGAGTTATCTGTTAATATAAAGCATAATAGTTACCTTCCATACTGTATTTTAGTCTGTAAAAATATGATGTGTTCCATTCACATGACTTTCTCTATATCTCTGCAACAAATTATTGTTAAAAAAACTGTGCTTCTATTTACTTCATGCTCATCGAGAAACAATTACCAGAAATAGTCTTATTACTTGCTTACTTGTAAGTAGAAGCGAAAAAAGGAAGTACCATAGGTTAAAGTCATAGTCAAAAGATAGTTGCTATGTGGCTGAAGTTCCTTTGTTTGTATAAGTTTTTCAAGGCTGAAACAAAAAATAAGGAATATCTAAAAAACGATAAACTCCACGAAAAAAATGTATCTAAGGTAAATGGTGTGTTTTAATGTGCTCTACAATTTTTGTGTGGTAGATTTTTATCCATCTCTTACGGTTTACCACTAATAGACAATTGCTTAAAATTCATCCAGAATAAAGTAGTCTTTAGAGGCTATTCCCAGAAAATTCAAGATATACATATTGCTTATCAGGTATATATATTTAATATACGATCTTTTAATCAAAATATTTAGAGTCATTTTTTAGAAAATCAAAATTTTCGAACATTTTTCCATGTGAAGGGTAGTTTGGGGTGGGGGAATTTTCTTGAAAACCTTCGTGTCGCATCATTGGAAGATACGGAACTTAAATACACAGACAGAGAGACACCCACACGGAAATTTTTCTAAAAATGTTTTTTTTTTTTGTAATCAGGTTGTCTTAAAACATGTATTTACGGTGAAATCTGGGTATCGTATTTTTTGGTGCATTACAATACCTTCTCTATACACTGTGTAGATAGTACGTATAGAGAAAGTAAAAATTAAAATCTTCATTCCTTATTCGAGTAAAAGTATCTGTTCATAAGTATATATTTACCTTTCACCCTGTATTTTGAATAGGATAAAACATTTGTCGTAACACAGAGTATATACGAGAGTTTGGTATGTGAAATAAAATTAGACAAATCACGTAAGCTATTACTGTGTCTAAGCGATCGCAATTAATTAAACTAATTGCACGATGTTCTCTCCATAAACGCATTTAAATGAGTGCAAATTAATAACCAAGTTGGACGAAAGCAATTATTTACTGAATTTAAGCTTCATCATTATTTCACAATCTGTTAACAACGTACATAATTGCCTTTATCACTTCCCAGTGAATAATGACTCAAGTTTGGTATCACTAGCTGTATTCAACTATGGAATGAAAGATTTGCTACACAGTTATTTCTCTACTTTACCTATGGCAAACAGAGGAAGCATTCTATTTCGTCCAAAAAATTGATACCGAGAGTTTTGTTGAAATACACGTTTTGAGGTAACCTGATGTAAAATATATTTTAGAAAAGGTTCCTTCCTGTCACAAAATAAATGAAAAACGGAAATTTGGTTAAATAGCAAACTTGGTATATACGTTCAACGTCCTCTATGGATGAGACGCGAAGATTTTCAAGGCAACCTCTCAGCGCAGACTGCCATCTACATGACATAAGCTACCTTATTTTTGTTTTTCTCAATTATAACTCTAAAGACTTTGATTACTTACCAAATTAACAAAATATTTACATGTCAAATAAAATATATTGAACTTTCTGGTAATAGCCTGTGAATTCTTCATTCTGAATAGACTATTTTAACCTGTAAACCGTTAAAACGTAAAATATAGAAAAAAAATACTCCACACAAATGATGTAGATATCGTTGAACCACATAATTTAAGCCAAATAATAATAAGTTGAATAGACATATACTTCACATTGTTCAACTGCATAATGACCTGTCATTTTTTTCTTTTTCTTTATTTGTTATGCACTCATGCAAAGAGAAAGGAATTTTAAAGATAAAGCAAATGTGTTTAAAATATTTGTCTAACGCTTAAGCTATTTTTTTCCCCTATTCCCACTGCTCCTAAAAGAAAATGTCTAAGAAGATCATTCGTACAAACTATGTTTCGATTAGCACAAAGTAGAAAGAAGAATAGAATTTTGTAAAAAGAGTTTCTTGAACATTGGTCAGAGAAACTGATGTGAATATAACACTTAAAGTAAATATTACTTTCTCCACATGTACTATGTACAAAGTGTGTAGAGAAGGTATTGTATTGCACCCAAAATTTTGATACCGAAATTTCACCGCAAATACATGTTTTCGGTCCCCTGGATCCAAAAAAAATATTTTTAGAAAAAGTGTGCGTGTATATGTGTGTCTGTGGGCAGATGGGCTCAAAAACGAAAAGACCGTTAAATACCAAACTAGGTATTTAAGTTCAGTGTCTTTCAAAAATGCGACACCCTTAACTACCCTTTACATGGAAAAATTTCGAAGTTTGTGGTTTTCTCAAAAATTATTCGAACGATTTTATTAAAATATCTTATATTTAAGATATTTACATGACAAATAAAATGCATACCTTGAATTTTCTGAGAATACCCTCTAAGCATCTCTTTATTCTGGATAGTTTTTATTGAATTTTGCACAATTGGTAAACCATAAGAGATAGAGAAAAACTTGATCCAAAAAATTGTAGATCACGATAAAACATTTTATGTCATATACGATTTTTTCGTGGAGTTGTCCGTTTTCGAGATATTCTTGTTATTGATTTCAGTTTTAAAATACTTGAACTTTTCTCATATGGGAACTTGTCAACGCTTGGCCACGCAAAAACGGATTTCAGTCTTATAGCAGCCACATTTTAAAACATCTTACTGTCGGTTTTGCCTAATGTATTCCCTTATTCCCCTTCTACTTATAAAGGAACTAAGTAATAAGACCGTTTCTGCTAATGTTTTAGCATTAAATAGATATAACAATAAGCTTATTAACAATCATTTGTTACAAAGATGTAAAGAAAATCATGTGGATGGAGCAGATTACAATCTTTATTGTTGAAATCATAGCTTTATGTTGTTATTTCCAAACTTTTGACATCCCTGTATAGGCATTGGCTATGGTATCGCAAATAGTACTCATTAGATTGGTGTGAACTTCTGACCTTTTTGGATAATATAAACCGTCATATCCACTGTGTTAGTTCGGTGATGCAAATGCATTTTGGACAGTCCTGAAACATCATGATGTCAATTATAGATGATAAACCAGAATAGCCTTAAACAAAATGAAATGATATGAGCTAAGGGGAAGTAAAAATTAAAGATGATGGTCCTGCATGATCTATTTTATTATTTTTTAATATTTCTGGAAGAATGTAAGTGAGCCGTTGTATGAAATATAAGCTAATATAAGAATTAAACAAAAGCCTTTTAATAATTGGTTTAGATTTAATTAAATATATTGATTTGGGTTGAAGAGCATTCTTATTATTATCAAAAATAGTATCACCATTTATATTCAACCAAATATTCTATTTAATAAACTAATTTCTCCCATGTTTTTTTTATAAATTTTTGGCATATAATCGTTCTCCATGGTGTAATGGTTACCCACTCGCCTTTAATATCTTTAAGTTGCGGGTTCAAACCCGGTGGACGGGTATGGATTTTTTTCGGACGGAAAAGACCTTAGCATGGATTCCTTTGCAAGGGAAGTAAAGTCCCGTGCACGTTTTATTTGCACGGGAAAATCCCTGGGCTAAATACGCCATGTTGTATGTCCTCAAGTTGTAATTTCGTCCTATGGCGTCATATATGGGTGAACTCACTAGCTTAAGATCAAGAAACTACCGTAAAATGTGGCTCATTACAACCCGATATGAAGCGATGGAACTTGAATTTAATTTAAATATAATGCAAGAGTTATCGCTAAAAAATGATTGAATTCGACAATATTAATGTGAAATAGAAACGGACCTTCGTTCTATGTCTTCCGTGGTGTAGAGGAAACGGCATACGTTTGGTTCCCAATGTTACAGGTTGATATCCGCTGCGAGAAATGAACTTATTTTCCTTTTTCAGGCCTAAGGGAATTGAAAACGTTCGTCCCGGTCGTTGATTTACACTACATAAAAGAGCTTAAAACCTGATAAAGAGACCTCTGAGTAAAATTAATCTGTCTTTCATCCATTAGGGAATGGGGCGCTGTTAACCATAGCATTAAACAGCCTCCAAAAATAAAATTCAATTACCTCCGAGAAAGTATATCTGATTTATATTCGGAAAGGTTTTTACTTGGATTTCCTTTATCTTAAAAAGACAAACAGTGGATATTTCGATGATATATGGAACACCAGTTCATATCAGCATTATTGCATCCATTTAATTCGATAGTGGGTTAAATAGTTTAAATCTTCAATATTTATTGCAAACCAATCTGGCTTTCTCACCTTATGAATAGGAAAATTAGATTTAAATATTAAAAACACTGATTTATCAAAGAATAATAAAACAGACTCTGCCTCTTGTGCAATTGTCAATGTATCTCCTCAGTAATCAAGATGATTCCGTTTACATTCTCATTAAAGGTGAGCTATCTAAATAACATTTTTCCAGTGTTTACAGCTATCCGCCAAGGTTCGTGGAAAAGAGTTTGGATATGATGCAGGCATTACACAGCCTTCCACCTTTACTTTTGGCTGAGGAAGGGAGTGGGACATCAGTGCAGTATTATGTAACCTGGCACGCCCTCGGGCGAGTTGTGATTGCCAGTGACGACGTAGCCTCAGGAGAACGGACCTGCCTTCGGGCAAAACACTCATTTTCAGTGTTTCAGGTGAATTCTAATATTCCTGCACCGCTCTGGAAAAATATGTATGCACATTGCAAATTCTTAACTTTGGATAAACACTCCTCTCTAACCAGATGCATCAATTCGTTGGAAACTGAGATTTCTTTCGAGTTGCAAGGTGACTTGAAACGGTTTTGGTCCAAGATGATGTTTAGGATCCTTTTTTAATTAATCAAAATGATTAGGACCATTTTTGAAGCTTGGGAGGTCGCGCGGAAGAAAACCAAGGACAGGAGAAGTTGACCACGTCATACTGACCGAAAGGTTAATATTCTGATATGTGGCTTCAAGCGCTGAACAAAACAACCGATTGTTTCAAACTTCAACGTTATAAAATAACCTAAATATAATTTTGGACAGAAACCGGTTCCATTTATATAATATAAATAATATAATAATTTTGCCCGCCCAACAAAATCCCAGGTTTAAACGATGGAGTGTTCCTTATAATAAGTTGACAACGAATTTAATATTCCTCCATCATCTTGTTTTTCGTTTGTGAAAGTTATTCTACGCCGAATTCGATGTACAATGTAAAAAGTGACGTCTAACGGAACATAATCTTGAGGGTCATCTAAAATTTATAAAGAGTCACCATTTTCGGGGAGGTAAAGATAATTAGAATGCTGGGAATGATCTGGAACGGAAAAACTTTTATATTATTAAGCTCTGGTGTGATGCTTTCGTATTGTGCATAAGCGGTTTTCATCATTTAATATCTAATACTGCATTTGATATAAATATAGTCGCGAAACATGCTAGTCCTAACATAAATAAATAGATATTGATATTATTTAGAATATTTACATTACAGTGTGCACACAGAAAAAATGAGTCTGATATGGTGCACTCACACGACTTTCTCCACCCTCTATTAATTCAGAAATATGTCTATATATGTGTAGCTTAAAGTTCTATTTAGGTAAACTTTGAGCAAAAAGTTTAAAACATCGAAAGTTTGCATCATCATACAATTAAATAAATTCTGATCTTTAACAAAATATATCGTCTGTCCTACTTAGCACTTTTGATCTACCAATTATTTATATTTATATATGGACAGACACACACATCTTTATTAAAAACCTTCATATACATGATGTAGGTAAATAGTACGTGTAGAGAAAGAAAAACTCTTATGTGTTATATTCACATGATTTTCTCCGCATCAGTCGCCCTCCGTGGTTTAATGGTTACCATGTTAACTTCATATACCCAAGGTCGCGGGTTCAAACCCGGCGGAGGACGATGGATTTTTTCGGGCGTAAAAATCCTTAGCATGGCTTCCTTCGGAAGGGAAGTAAAGCTGTGGGACCCGTGTCGTAGATTTACGGCACGTAAAAGAACCTCAAGCCTGATAAGAGAGGCCTCTGAGCAAAATTAAGCGATCTTTCACGCCCAATATAGAATGGGACGCTGAGAACCAAAGCAGTTAAAGAGCGTCCATAAATAACAGGCCATTTCATTTTCATTTTCCTCCGCATCTTTTTCTACTTACAAATTATTACTAAATGGCTTATTATCCTATCTACTTCTTGTTAATAAAGAAAAACGTTAGCAGAAATGGTCTTATTAGGTACTTGTTTTCTTATAAAGAGAAGGGAAATAAAAGATTGCATTAGGTTAACGCGATAGTGAAATCTTTTAAAAGCTGGTTACCATGTGGTTGAAATATTTCTTTGAATTGCCAGGAGTTGACGAATTCCTATATGAGAAAGTAAGTATTTTAAAACTGTAACTAATATCAAGGAACATATCAAAATCATCAACTCCACGAAAAAAAAACAAAAACTTATATGACAATTTGTGTTTTAACAAGATCTACAAGTTTTGTGCAGTAGGTTTTTGTCTATCTCTTATGGTTCATTAATTATACAAAAATCAGCAGAATTCACTCTAAACAAAGAGGCCTTCAGAGGCTACTGCCAGAATATTCAAGATATTCATTTTATTTGGCATATATTTAACAGACGGTATTTTAATCAAAAGCATTAAAGCCATTTTTGAGAAAATCAACATTTTCCATGTAAGAGGTAGTTTGGGGTAAGGCTATTTTCCTTAAAATATTCCTGTCGCATATTTGGAAGATACTAAAGTTAAATACCAAGTTTGGTATTTTACCGATTTTGCTTTTGTTATCGTGTTCAGACACACACACACATACATACATACATACATACATACATACACACATACATACATACATACATGCATGCATGCATGCATGCATACATACATACATACATGCATGCATACATACATACATACATACATACATACATACATACATACATACATACATACATACATACATACATACATACATACATACATACATACATACATACATACATACATACATACATACATACATACATACATACATACATACATACATACATACATACATACATACATACATACATACATACATACATACATACATACATACATACATACATACATACATACATACATACATACATACATACATACATACATACATACATACATACATACATACATACATACATACATACATACATACATACATACATACATACATACATACATACATACATACATACATACATACATACATACATACATACATACATACATACATACATACATACATACATACATACATACATACATACATACATACATACATACATACATACATACATACATACATACATACATACATACATACATACATACATACATACATACATACATACATACATACATACATACATACATACATACATACATACATACATACATACATACATACATACATACATACATACATACATACATACATACATACATACATACATACATACATACATACATACATACATACATACATACATACATACATACATACATACATACATACATACATACATACATACATACATACATACATACATACATACATACATACATACATACATACATACATACATACATACATACATACATACATACATACATACATACATACATACATACATACATACATACATACATACATACATACATACATACATACATACATACATACATACATACATACATACATACATACATACATACATACATACATACATACATACATACATACATACATACATACATACATACATACATACATACATACATACATACATACATACATACATACATACATACATACATACATACATACATACATACATACATACATACATACATACATACATACATACATACATACATACATACATACATACATACATACATACATACATACATACATACATACATACATACATACATACATACATACATACATACATACATACATACATACATACATACATACATACATACATACATACATACATACATACATACATACATACATACATACATACATACATACATACATACATACATACATACATACATACATACATACATACATACATACATACATACATACATACATACATACATACATACATACATACATACATACATACATACATACATACATACATACATACATACATACATACATACATACATACATAGACCTTTTTCTAGACATGCTTTCTTAAATATAGGGAACTCTAAAACTTATACTTCCGGTGAAATGTCGGTATTAAATTTTTGGGCGCAGTGCAGTACCTTCTCTGGCTACGTGCCATGTACTGCGTAGAGAAAGTAAAAATTAAAAAGACACGCTCTCTTCTTCATATAAATATAAAAATTATATAATATTTTAATCAATATGTATTTACAGTCATTTTATGTAATAAAACAAAATATCTTATGTGTACCATTCACATGACCTTCTCCATATCCCTGCAACAAATAATTCTTAAAAAGCTTATACTTCTATTTACTTTATGCTAATCAGAAAAAAATAGCAGAAATAGTCTAATTACTCGCTTCCTTGTAAGTAGAAGTGAAATAAAGGACAACCGTAGGTTAAAGTGATAGTCAAAAGCTGTTTTCTATGTCAATGAAGTTCCTTTGTTTATATGGATAGAAGTTGACAAGTTCCTGTATGAGAAAATTATGTTTTTCATAGCAGAAACCAAAAATAAGGAATGTCTAAAAACGACGAACTCCACGAAAAAAATGTATATAACATAAATTGTGTATTTTAATGTGCTCTACATGTTTTGTGTAGTAAGTTTTTGTCCATCTCTTACGGTTTAGCAGTTATTCAAAATTTAGTAAAACTCACCCAGAATAAACTACTCTTCAGAGGCTATTCCCAGAAAATTGAAGATATACATTTTATTTGTCAGGTAAATATGTTTAATATACGAAATTTTAATCAAAATTGTTAGAGCCATTTTTGAGAAAATCAAAATTTTCGAAAAAAGTTCCATGTAAAGGGTAGTTGGGAGTTGGGGGATTTTTTCTCAAAATCTTCGTGTCGCATCCCTGGAAGATACTAAACTTAAATACCAAGTTTGGTATTTTACCGACTTTTCGTTTTTGAGTTATCGTGTTCACAGACACAGGAACCTTTTTGTGAAAATGCTTCTTTTGGATATTTGGGACCCTAAAACATATATTTCCGGTGAAATCTCGGTATCGAATTTTTTGGTGGAGTGCAATACTTTCTCTATACACTATGTACATAGTGCGTATGGAGAAAATAAAAATGAGGGAAAACTTTCTGTGAGAGGTATGTTGGGATGGGTTTGACTTAGTGAAGATAATGTGCTACCATTATGAAATATGTTTAACTTTCATACCGATTTATCGATTTTTACTTACGCTCCAAAGACAATTACACATATGGAAAGTTATGAAGACTGATTTTTTGGAGTATTCAGGAATCTTCAAACAAGATTCAGTTGAAAGTTTAAAATGTTTTGAGTAATACAATATTTGCTCTACCTTATAGAAGTAGAATGAAATAAAATAGCATAACTTGGAGAGAAAGCGTAAACGAGTTCTTACCGGTCATGAATAAATGAATTGTTGATGTCTAGTGAAGGGCAAAGACGTCATGTTAGAAAGATTGGCTCTATGGGACTTACTTGGTGAGCCATAGCAAATAAACCCTTTATTGCAATTACACTACGCTGGTTTTACTTTTTCTACACGTATTAATGTATATAGTGTATAGAGAAGGTATTGCATTCCACCTAAAAATTCGATACTGAAATTTTACCGGAAATAAATACTTTAGGGTCCCCTGTATCCAAAACAAGCATGATTAGAAAAAGGTCCGTGTGTGTATCCGTGTGTTTGTAAACACGAAAAATTGGTAAAATACCAAACATGACATTTAAGTTTAATATCTCCCAGAGATGTGACACGAAGATTTTCAGAAAGATCCCCCTATCCCAAACTACCCTTTACATGAAAAAAAAAAAAACCGAAAATAGCTCAAACGATTTTGATTAAAATACCGTATGTTAAATATCTTTATATGGCAAAGAAAATGTATATCTTGAATTTTTGGGCATTAGCCTCTTTATTCTGAAATTTGCGTAGCTGGTAAACCGTAAAATATAGACAAAACCTTAATACACAAAGATGTATATCACGTTAAAGCACACAATTTATGTCATGGTTTTTGTTTTGTGGAATTGATCATTTCGGTCGTCTCCTTAGCGCGGTGGTAGCGCAGCTGCCTACCAAGCGGGAGACCTGGGTTCGATCCCCAGTACCGGCGTGGGGATTTTTCCCCCGCTGGGAGACCTGGACCGGGGTGCACTCAGCCTCGTGAGGTCCCTGGAGGGCCAATTGAGGAGCTACTTGATGGAGAAGTAGCGGCTCCAGGTCGTGAGGACCGCATTAGCCGGCCGGGAGGGGCTCGAGGCGCTGACCACGTCTCACCCTCCAATACTGCACCCCATCCATGACGTCTGTAGTGGACCGAGATGGGGGACGCAGCGGCCGGGCGGTAGGCCAAGGTTCCCCGTGAGCTGTCGTGCCATGGAGTTATTAATTGATCATTTCTAAGATATTTTTTGTTATTTGTTTCAGATTTAAAGTACTTAAAACTTTGCTCACTCGGAAGTAATGAACTCCTGGCCATGCATTCAAACGGATTTCAACCACATGGTAACCAGCTTTTAAAGGATGTGACTATCGATTTAGCCTAGTGCATTCCCTTATTTTGCTTCTACTTACAAGGAAGCAAGTAATTAAGACAATTTCTGCTAATGCTTATCTTGATTATCATAAAGTAGATACAAGAACATGATTTTAATATTAATTCATTACAGAGATGTCGAGAAAGTTATGTGAATGGAACACATCAGATTTTTATAAGCAGAATGAAGTTTGAAGCTGTGACATGTCTCTTTAAGCATGAGATAGTTTTTAATAGTTAGAAAGCAGAACATAAAGGTAGTATTATTCCGCCAGCGCAAACAGCAATTATTGTAGTTTTATGTAACGGCAGCAATCTTCTATTTTTCTGTCCTTTAGCCGTGCATTCCTATTACATGCGACGTCAAAGAGACAAGCAGCATTTCCAGCAATCTCGACGGTTCTTTCATTCCCTCTTCAAAGCATCACAAAAACACAACATGTACAAGCATGTCAGAAATACGTAATTAAATGCAAACCGTGGAGAGGAACAAAGGGGAACCACGACATATATTTATTTCTGTGCTATATTGCTATATGATTGTAATTGGAGGTGCAGAAGTATACTGTTTTGTGTGTCCAGAATTTGCTGTTGCGATGGTAATATATTGTTTTTGTTTGTCTAATATCCACAAACTGGGTTGGAGCTTAGCGTATTTAGTTTAACACAAAGCTAAAAAATCTGGTGTGTACCATTCACACGACTTTCTCTATATCCCTGCAACAAATTATTCTTAAAAAGCTTATACTTCTATTTATTTTATGCTAATCAGAAAAAATTAGCAGAAATAGTGTTATTACTCGCTTCCTTGTATGTAGAAGCGAAATAAGGGACAACCATAGGTTAAAGTGATAGTCAAAAGCTGGTTGCTATATCAATGAAGTTTCTTTGTTTATATGGATAGTAGTTAAGTTCCTGTATGAGAAAAGTATACGTTTTTACGCAAAAAACTAAAAATAAGGAATATCTCAAAAACGACGAACTCCACGAAAATATGTATTTAACATAAATTATGTGTTTTCATGTGCTCTACAGTTGTAGTGTAGTAAGTTTTTGTCCATCTCTTACGGTTTAGCAGTTATTCACAATTCAGTAAAATTCATCCAGAATAAGCTGCTCTTAAGAGGCTATTCCCAGAAAATTCAAGATATACATTTTATTTATCAGGTAAGTATCTTTAATATACGAAATTTTCATCAAAATCGTTAGAGCCATTTTTGAGAAAATCAAAAATTTTGAAAAAAGTTCCATGTAAAGGGTAGTTGGGGGTGGGAGGATTTTTCTCAAAATCTTCATGTCGCATCCCTGGAAGATACTAAACTTAAGTACTAAGTTTGGTATTTTACCGACTTTTCGTTTTTGAGTTATCGTGTTCACAGACACACGGACACACTGACACACTGACAAACGGATACACGGACACACACACACACACACACACACGGACCTTTTTGTGAAAATGCTTTTTTTTAGGATATTGGGGATGCTAAAACATATATTTACGTTGGAATCTTGGTATCGAATTTTTGGGTGGAGTGCAATACTTTCTCTCTACGCTATGTACATAGAACGTACAGAGAAAGTAAAAATAAAAACTTATATTTTTATAGTTTTTAATTTTGGTAATTTTCGTATCATAAATCAAGAATAAGGTACCACAATAATATTTTTCTGTAATTAGCATTTGTTGCCAATGAAATATATAAACTATCTGAACAAGTAAGAGACTCAAACTTTTATAATTCGCATATAATTTTTATAATTCTCAGAAATAGATTTCAATAAATTAAATATATGTGCTCCAAATATGACAACACATAAATAAAAAGAGGCACAGATGAAGTTCTACAAAGTACGGTGATGGTGCCAATATTTCTATATATGGAGATCTATAGAAACAATTACCTATATGGGCGTTCAACAAAAAAGAAATAGGAAAATGCGCTGCAAGGAGTCAAAATGTGATGACCTGTTTAAAAACAACTAGAATACATAAAAACTGAAACATTACAATTATAACAAAAGACTATATTTATGTTTAAAGCAATAACATTGTAGAAAATTGAATTTTATATAACTGGAAACAGCAATTGCTCATAATGGAAAACTCATAAAATAGCAAGACACAGGTCGTGGAAACATATGTATCCAGCAAGAAAGATGTTAGACCTTCCCTCAATACGGAAAATGGATAGAGCAGGTTTTTCTTCAAGAGAATGGAACATTTGCGAGGGATTCAGCGTGACATTGAAATTGATGGTAATGATGATGCTGATGATGGTGTTCAATAGTGAATATTTTGAAACAAATCATCAATTTTGTTTTGAAGCAGCCGCTTGTTTGTGACATTTTTTATTTGTTATTCTTTTATATGTAGATTATGTTAGATTTTAAAGGTCGAAAAGACCTAATTTATGGTATAGAGTAATGCATCTTGTTATTTAGTACCTATTTTAGCAGTTTTTATTGCATTTTCCCATGTTTAATTCGATACTGAGATTTCACAGAAAATAGACGTTTAGGGTCCCCTGAATCCAAAAAGGTATTTTTAGAAAAAGTCGCGTGTGTGTGTCCGCGTGTCCTCCACAGTGCTTTAATACATTCTCAGCACTACTATAATTACTAGTGCTAATAATACAGCATGAGTTACATTATAGTTGACTTAAGAAACCTACAGTTCTATGAAATACGCACTACGATTCAGACACAAGCCTGTTTTGATGTTAATGCAGTTTCCTCAAGACCGTTTGACGTCTCTGCCTGTCCTTATGTAGGTCACAAGACCGTCTTCCCTCTCTGGATGTACTTTATTCACTTGAACATCGATTGCACCCCGGAGCAATGGCTGGGCGGGGCGGAATATCGTCAAGTACGACGTTAAATATCTCAACAACTGCTTAACAGCACAATCTGGACTTGCAGTTTCTCAGAAAGTAGCAGCTATTCCCGCAGAAGATACTGTTAGCATCTCTGCGGTTCCAGATGCTTCTTGCACGATTCATGATCCATTTAAGTTATTTAGCTAAGTGAGAGCAACACGTTCCCCATAGTTCAGTCTCAGTTAAAGATAAATGCCGTTTACTTCCTTTACTACTTACCTATAGTAAATACCAGAAGTATTGTATTGCACCCAGATATTCGCTGCCGAGATAATGAAGTGAAACGGCGTTTTATTTATGGAGTTCTTTAACTGCTGTGGTTCTCAGCGTCCCATTCTATACTGGGCGTGAAATACCGCTTTATTTTTCTCAGATGCCCCTTTATCAGGCTTGAGATTCCTGTATCTAGGATGCGGAGGAAACCAGGCTAAGGATTTTTAGGCCCGAAAAAAGCAATCGTTCTCCCGCGACATTGGGTATATGAAGTTACACCACGGAGGGCGACTCGATGCGGAGATTTCTCTAGAAATCCAGTTTAAAGGACTTTTAGAAAACATTTCTAGCGAAACAGTTTTTAGAACACACACATGATTTTTTGTAGCTTAACGTCCTTTAACCTGGTTGGTCATATCGGACGATGAATGAAATTGGTGAAATGGTGCTCAAATGACGTCGAGGTCCATGGTGCTTAAAGTTACTCTACATTCGTCTTCTCAGGATAAGGGAAAACCCCGAAAAAAACCTTATCCGGGCAACTCACCCTGGAGATTCGAATTCACGACCTTTCGAATGTGAAGCAGATACGCTACCACTACACTACCCAGGCGGGCTACGAATCCGTTCTACAAATGTGTGTGTTTTCGTCCGTGAACTGAAAAAATTAAACTTTAACTTTAGTATCTTCCAAAGATGGTCACAAGGATTTTCGAGAGAATCTCCCACAACAAACTAGCCTTAACGTGGAAAATTTATCATTTCCAAAAATAGTTGCAACTATTTGCTTATTATCTTCAATTTGGGAATATAGTGTGCTCTTCTTCGTTATGAATTACGTTGGCATAACTGATAAGCCGAAATAAACAGAATCGTATTAATACAAAATTTAGATCTCGTTGAAGCATACAATTTAAATATTTTATGTAGCGTTAACCATTTTCTAGATATTGTTATTGATGAATGTTTAAATAATGATTTCTTCAAGTGGCAAATCTTTCTTTGTTTATTTCTTTTCTAATCACTCTAAGAGCATGGAATTTCAAAGACATTTCATAGTGATACGATTTGTTTTATCTAGCACTTACGTGCAATGTACACAGTATATCTCTATCGAGAAGGTATTGTATTTCATCTAAAAATTCTATATGAAGATTTCATCCGAAATAATGTATTGAGACCCCCTTAATCCGTAAGCTGTCTTTCTGTGTTTCTCTGTGTGTATGTGGGAGATGGCAGCATAACTCAAAAATAAAAAGTTCCTTAAATACCAAACTTATTATTTAAGTTAAGTATTTCATAAGGATGCGGTGCAAAATGTTCAAGAAAATTCCCACTCCCAACTACACTTTACATGGAAGATTTTTAAATAATGTAGATTTTCCTCAAAAATGGCTAGCGATTTTTATTAAAATACCATATGTTTAACATATTATCATGACACATGAAATGTATATCTAGAATTTTCAGGAATAGAAACTCTCTGATTTCTGGATGACCTTTGTAAAATTGGTAAACCGTAAGAAGTAGACAAAAACTTGCACACAAAATTTATGTCATACATATTATTTTTCTAGAGTTAACCGTTCCAGAGACATGCACTGTCGTTGGTTTTAATTTTAAAATACTAATACTTTCTCAAACAGGAAATCGTTCCTGTTTCTATTGTTTTATTCCTGGCCAAGGAAAGAGGATCAAATTTCAATGACATCGCATAGCCACAGCTTTTAAAATCTTAATTGACTGCTCCCTTATTTCCCTTCTATTTACAAGGAATTGAGTAATAAACCTTTGCTTTCTCTAGCCCTACAATGTACACAGGGATAGAGAAGTATTGTATTCCACCCAAAAATTCGATATCGAGATTTCACCAGAAATGCACGTTTTAGGACCCCCTAGTCCAAAAAAAAGCATTTTCAGAAACAGGTCCGTGTGTATGTGTGTGTGTGTGTGTCTATCTGTCTCTCTGTGTGTCTGTGGATAGCATAGCTCAAAAACGGAAAGACGGTTAAATACCAAACTTGGTATTTAACTTTAATATCTTCCAAGGATGCGACACGAAGATTTCCAAGAAAATCCCCCAGCTAAACTACTGTTTACATGGAAAAAGTTTCGAAACTTTTGTTTTTCTTAAAAATGGCTGTAACGATTTTGATTAAAATACCCCATAGTAAAGCCATTTCTATTACAAATAAAATGTATATCTTGAATTTTCTGGGAATAGCTTCTAAAGACGTGTTTATTCTGGATGAATTTTGCTTAATTTGACAAAACTAGTAAACCGTAAGTGATAAACAAAAAGTTACTTTACAAAAATGTAGACCTTATTAAAATACACAAGTTATTTCATTTAAATTTTTTTCGTGGAGGTTATCGTTTTCGAGGTATTCCTTGTTATTAGTTTCAGTTGTTACTTATACTTTTCTCAAACGGGAGTGTCCGTTTTTCTTTTGTTCTACTCCTGGCCAAGCAAAGAAGCGAATTGCAATGACAATCGCATAACAACACTTTTAAAACATTTGACTATCACTTTAGCCTAGTGCATTCCCTTAGTTCCGGTCTATTTATAAGGAACTAAGTAATAAAATACGATTTTTTCCTAATGTTTAACTCGATTAGCATGATGTTTGATAAAATAATAATATTTTGTAAGATCAGCTAAAGAAAATCATGTGAATGAAACTCATTAGATTGTTTAAAACATGGTGCTCGCTTCTGAATCCTTATATATCCAAAAAATGCAAATAAGACTTTTATAGAAATAGCTTGTAGAGAAATGAGTAGAGAAATTAATATTAAGGCGCCACATCATATTTTTAGAAGTCTACGAAGCTCTTTCTAAATTAACAAACGTTTGCATTTTCATATCTCTTAAAGTGAATGAATCCAAATGTTTTCAGACTAGTCACTTGCGAAACATGATGTGTATCTGCGTACTCGCACGTCATTTTTAGGAAACACTCACAAATTTCAAGAGGAATAAAGCAATCTGATAATACTTGGTAATTATGCTCATTCAGATCATTGTTCGCTTCTTTTCCCACTCGTAGCGAATTATAAGCGAGAATGATTATCCGACATTCATGTCGCAACCAGTTTGACTGTTTACCTTCTCTAAACCGCATGTACAATGTACTAGGGATAGAGAAGGTATTGTATTTCATCCAAAATTTGATGTCGAGATTTCACCGGAAATATATGTTTTGGAGTCTCCTGAGTCCGATTTTTTTTTTTTTTTAAAAAAAGTCCATGTGTGTGTTTGAACAGCATAACTCAAAAATGAAAAGACCGTTAAATACCAAACTGTGTATTCAGTTTTAGTATCTTTCAAAGATGCTACACAAGGATTTTCAAGAAAGTCCTTCCACCATAAACTACCTTTACATGGAAACATTTTCGAAAATTTTGATTTTCTCAAAAATAGCTCTAACGATTTTGATTAAAATTCTGTATATTAAAGATATTTACATACCAAATAAAATGTATGTCTTGAATATTCTGTGAATAGCCTCGGAAAACCTCTTTATTCTGGATGAATTTTGCCGAATTTTGCTTAACTACTAAACTGTGAAAGATAGACAAAAACTTACACCACAAAAAATGTATATCTCGTCAAAACATGCACTTTATGTCCTCTATGTTTATATTGTCAAGGTAGCCGCTTACGAGATACTCCTCGTTATGTTTTTCAACTGTAAAATACTTTACTTTCTTGAGACAGGAAGTGTCCGTTTTTCTTTTGTGCTACTCCTGGCCAAGCAAAGAAGCGATTTGCAATGACAATCGCAGAACGACAACTTTTGAAACATTTGACTATCCCCTTAGCATAGCGCATTCCTTTAGTTATCTTTCACTTATAAGAAGCTAAGTAATAAGAACATTCTGTTAATGTTTATCTCGATAAATTAGAGCAGCTAAAAAGTCATGTGAGTGTAACACATTAGCTTTTTACTTTCTCTGGTACTTACTTAGACAGGTAAGGAAATTATATTGTAATCTAAATTGGGTATTGAGATTTCTTATAAATACATGCCTTGAGGCACACTGAAATCTTTCTTCTAACCCCTTTTAAGAAGATTCTCATGCGCACGCTTTGTGTGTGTGTGTGTGTGTGTGTGTGTGTGTGTGTGTGTATGTGTGTGTTTGTGTTTGATAGTTCAAAACAAAACTCAGAAAGCGAAAAGTTTTAAGAAAATTTCCGGTCACTAAGCTATCCTTAAATGAAACAGATATTCGTTAATATTTTTTCTAAAAGTTGGCTCTAGCAATATTGATTAAATGTAACTTAGATACTAGTGTGACAAATTAAATTAATATTTTGAAGTATGTGAAGAGTCATGTTTATACTGATGTATAATTCTGTATGGCTGTAAAATCATTATATCCAAAATTATTCTAGGAAAGAAAAATCTCAATTCATTAAAATCCACACTTTGTGTACCATAAATTGTTATTAAATGCTTTGTAAAATGTAATTTAAAAATAACCTACTAACTGTTTATACAATCACTCTATTCTCAGCTCTATTTTATATCATTGTAATTATGAAGTTTTATGTATTACAAACATTATACTTTTCATTTATGCAGGTTAGTTTGTAAATTAACTATTTTACTTTCACTCAATATATAGATCAGAAGTACAGAATGCATTCCATCCGAAAATTTGATAGTGAGATTTTTCTGGAAGCACACGTTTTAGGGTTCCCTTTGTCTAAAATAAACATTTTCAGAAAAACGTCTTTGTGTATGTGAATACCATACCTCAAAAACAAAAGATCGGTTATATACTTACTAAACTTGATATTTAAGACAAATTTTCTCAGAAAAATGGCTTTTGTTGAACTTTTTCGAAAATTTTGATTTTGTCAATAAATGACTCTATTTTAATTAAGATACAGTATGTTAAATGTATGTACATTACAAATTAACAGTACATTCTGGATACATTTCATAAAATTTTTCTCATACGTAATTTGTTATTCCTCTTTCTTTTGGTTTACTATCTTTAGGCAAAAAGAACAACATTACAATCGCATAGCAACCAGGTTTAAAAAGATTTTGCTATCGCTTTAGCCTGGTGTATTCCTTTATTTCCATTCTACGTACAGTAATTGCTAATGTTTATGTAGATCAGCATTAAATAGATTGAAAAACACAAGCTTTTATAAAACAGTTTGTTACAGAACAGGTAAAGAAAGTCATGTGTATTGAACACTCCATTTAAAGTGCTCTTTTGATTGTTCCACATTCCTGGTTAAATCGCACATCTCTTCTAGTTGATGTGATATATATTCAAGAGGTTAAAACAATTTGCCTGTTTACAGTATTTCCTCTTGATGAGTATTTATTCCCCACTGGGATATTGCTAATAGAGACGATTGCTTTTGTTTATATACAAATTATAACATTTATTTTTTTTATTGATACAATAACAACTCCCCATAATTATGGGCTACCAACAAAGACAGAGTAAAGCAGACAAATTATAAATTAAGTATCTAAACAAAACAAAAACAAAAACTTGAAGCTCTTCTATAAAGATAGAGAAATATCGACAGTTTTCATTGTATAGCAATCGAAAGGAAACTAGGACACCATTTTAGGTCGACCTCCGTGGTGTAATGGTTACCATGCTAACTTCATATACCCAAGGTCGCGGGTTCAAACCCGGCGAAGGACGATGAATTTTTTCGGGTGTAAAAATCCTTAGCATGGCTTCCTTCGGAAGGGAAGTAAAGCCGTTGGTCCCGTGTCGTAGATTTACGGCACGTAAAAGAACCTCAAGTCTGATAGAGAGGCCTCTGAGCAAAATTAAGCCCAATTTAGAATGGAACGCTGAAATGAAATGGCGTTTTATTTATGGACGCTCTTTAACTGCTGTGGTTCTCAGCGTCCCATTTATTACTGGGCGTGAAAGACCGCTTAATTTTGCTCAGATGCCTCTCTATCAGGCTTGAGGTTCTTTTACGTGCCGTAAATCTACGACACGGGACCCACGGCTTTACTTCCCTTCCGAAGGAAGTCATGCTAAGGATTTTTACGCCCGAAAAAATCCATCATCCTCCGCCGGGTTTGAACTCACGACCTTGGGTATAGGAAGTCAGCATGGTAACCACTACACCACGGAGGGCGACAGAATGGGACGCTGGGAACCACAGTAGTTAAATAGCGTCCATAAATAACACGCCATTTACATTTACCATTGTATTGTATTTTTATTACTATAAGTTATTGCAAGATCATCTGCATATAAGAACAACGGAATAGGATATTTTTATTCCAATTGTACTTATTTAAAACTTTCAGGTGCTGTTTCCATTCCATTAACATGCTATGTTATTACTGTAAAAGAAAGTTTTTGTAAACGTGAAAAAAATAATCACAAATTACTGTACTACGGTATTATCCTAAACACAATTAAATATCCAAGGTTTATTTTATTGGTGCCAACAAATGATGGTCACAGGAGAATGGATATAGATCTTCAGTTATAATCACACATAAACGTTTAGCTTTTACACACTGATTAGCATATTCGGAATAAAAATGTCTGATGTTATAATTTTTCACGTAGCACATATTTTAATTTTTCTACACGCACCATGTACATAGCGTTTACAGAAACTATTGTATTGTACCCAAAATTCGATACCAAGATTTCACCGGAAAAACATGTCTTGTGTCCCATGAATAAAAAAAAAAAGCATTTTTGGAAAAAGGTCCGCTTGTGTGTCTATGTGTGTGTAGGCAGGCAGGCAGGCAGGCAGGCAGGCCGACGGGCCGGCCGGCGGGCGAGCGGGTGGGCACAGCACGAAAAAAACCGTTAAATACCAAACTTGGTATTTAAGTTAGATATCTTTCAAGGATACGACACGAAGATTTTCAAAAGACATTCCCACCTCAAAGTACCCTTTATATAGAAAAAATTTCGAAAATTTTGATTTTCTCAAAAATGGCTGTAACGATTTTGATTAAAACCTCTTATATTTAAGATAGTTACCTGCCAAATCAAATGTATATCCTGAATTTTCTAGGAATAGCCTCTGAAGACCCCTTTATTCTGGATTATTTTATTGAATTATGCATAACTGATAAAACGTAAGAGATAGACAAAAACTTAGTGCACAAAAAACTTAGATCACGATAAAACACACAATTTATGCCATATACATTTTTTCGTGGAATTGGCCGTTTTCGAGATATTCCTTGTTATTTCCTTCAGTTTTAAAATACTTAAACTTTTCTTATACAGGATCTTTTGCTTAGCAAAGAAACGGATTTCAATCCCATAGGAACCACATTTTAAAACATTTGAATGTCGGTTTAGGCTATTGTATTCCCTTATGTTCTTTGTACTTAAAAATAATTAAGTAATAAGACAGTTTCTGCTATTGTTTTAGCATTAAATACAACAATAAGCTTATTAACAATAATGTGTTAAAGAGATATAGAGAAAGTCATATGAATGGAATACATAAGATTTTATAACAGTAAACATTCAGCTTTTTCATAATTCTGAATTCAGAAATAATAAATATTCCATTATATGTGAAATTTGTCTCTATCTTTCTCGTGAGCCATCTTCAATGAAATGTTACTGTTTGCTGTTATTCGCTATGTACTCAGCTAAACAGGTAAAGTGAACTGGATAAGGATAAGGCAATGTTTGCAAACGTTACTGGTCGGCCTGGTTGCGCTCGCTAAAGTGCCTAGCATTGGTGCTTCGTGGGATCGTGGGTTCGAGTTCCGCTTTGAGCATGGGTGTTGGTATATTCGTAAATGTTTATGTGTAAGTAAAAAGAAAGTGGTAAAATAAAATAGGTCAATAAAGTAGCTAAAGAAAACTGGGAAAAGAGGAAAAGATTCTGAATTCTGACAAGATTCCGGAACTGTATTAAAAAAAAATGTGAGTCAACTCCTTAGGTCTGCCCTAAGGGAAAGAGAAATGTGAGAAGGCTGAGAAGATGGAACAGGCAGCAGCCTAATCCACGAAGGGCCGCGCCGTGGTCGAGAGTGGTTAGACCACTCGCATAGCACCTAGACGTCCCGGTTTTTTTCCCAAGCAACCGTATGTGAGACTTGTGGGGACGAAGCGGCGAAGGGACGGTTTTCTCCGGGTTCTCCGGTTTCCCCCACCAATCGCATTCCACTGGTGTTTCATCTTCATTCCATGTATCACCAGTATCATCGCCTGCAGTGGCACAATTAGTAAAAGCGGGCGTTAAACACCATAAAAAATTCTGTTGTGTTCCATTCACATGATTTCTCTACATCTCTGCAACAAACTATTCTTAAAAAGCTTATGCTTCTATTTACTTCAAGCTAATCGAGAAAAAAGTAGCAGAAATAACCTTATTGCTTTCTTCCTTGTAAGTAGAAGCGAAATAAGGGAGTACCATAGGTTAAGATGGCAGTCAAAAACTGGTTGCTATGTGACTTAAGTTCTTTTGATTGTATGGACAGGAGTTGACAAATTCCTGTATGAGAAATGTATACGTTTTAAAGTTGAAACCAATAACAAGGAATATCTAAAAGCAATCAACTCCACGAAGAAAATATATATGACATAAATTGTATACCGAACCATTTACTTTCCGTTTGCCTAGTAACACATCCATTTATTCATCAGAGCTGTATGCTATTTACCGAGCCGTTTTTTATATTCGCCATCGAAACTTGGGTGACTGGCTTATTGTGAGTGATTCCCTTAGTGCACTTCAGAGCCTTCGTGAGCTGTACGTTTACCATCCTCTAGTACAGCGCATCAGGACATCCTCCGCATTTTGCACACTTCGGGTGTAAATGTCGAGTGCGCCTGGGTTCCTGGACACGTTGGCGTGCCGGGGAGTGAACTGGCGGATTTGGCGGTAAAGAAGGCATCATCTGCGCCCAGTGTTAGCACTAACTTTGTCACGGCCGAAGATTTAGACATGTCCGCCGAGCCGTAATTTCGAGCTGGCATGGAAAGTGGTCAGCTCTTCGCGGCAGCGAACTTCGGGAGGTGAAGGAGCTCCCTATACAATGGGTGATTTCCTCACGTCTCTCTCGTCGCGAGGAAGTTATTTTAGCAAGAGTGCGCATAGATCACTGTATTTTTAGTCATAGCCACTTATTTCAGAGGGAACCTCCACCTGTCTGCCCTCACTCACTCACTCAAGTTACTGGCTGGCTGAGGTTCAGCCAGAGTGTTTTTGCTGCGTGCCCACCCTCAACAGGGTTTAACCGCAGGGTTTTTATTTCGGGATGGGGTGTTTAGGATGGCTGTTTCATTTTTGGGATGGATGTGGGTATAAAGGAGGTAGCATTTTGCTCCCCCGACGAGTGTCAATTGTGTGCAGCGACCCTTCTGCACTTCTGGTGTATGGAGTTTTCAAAATTATGCTTTTAGTAACACATGAGGATAATTTTGCAGGTTTTAATTTAGAAGCTAATCACCTCTTGGTGAGGTTGTAATGGAGCTCAGCTTTTGTGCGGCTGTTGGAGTTGCTCCAGTGTTATCTGGTGTGCCCGCAAGCCATGCGGGGAACCCGATGACGCCTGAAACGGCGTGTTCTGGGGTTATAATCACCAAGAGACCTAACCAGGACGCTCTGATGTTGGTGTAACTTTTCGTAAAATTTTGTGGCCCGGCGTCTAATTTCGTCCTCCAACCTGTCTGCCCGCTCTGTGGCGAAGCCCTTTCAGTCCGCCACGTGCTTGTAGGAGTGCGCTCCACTACGAGCCACTCTACGACTGCCAGCCAGGCTTCCGCAGGTCCTGGCCGATGATCCTGGAGCGGTGGAGACAGTTTTTAAATTGCTATCTAAAGTGACATACGCCGTACGTATCTAGTTTTATTTTGATTTTATCGATTTGGTGCAGATACTGGAGGAATACGTGAGGTATCTGCAATTTTTATCACCCTGGAAATTTTAGTCACCATTGTTTTATATTCCCTCTTGTTTTAGGAGTTTTAGTGCCGTAGTTTTAACATCAACTCTGGATTCAGGGCTGGACAGTTTTTTTATCTCAGTTTTAGTTGTTTATACAGATTTTATTTATATTTTAGCTCTTTTGATTGAGATACTCTTTAGCATACTTTAGCTCAGGTGTTTTAACTCCCAAGTTTTATGTTAAGGGCGCTGATAACCTAGCAGTTGAGCGCCCTTAAACCCCATTCATCATCATCACATAAATTGTGTGTTTTATCGTGTTCTACATTTTTTGTGTTAAGTTTTTGTCTATCTCTTACGGTTTACTTGTTATTCAAAATTTAATATAAAGCATACAGAATAAAGAGGTCTTTAAAGGTGATTCACAGAAAATTCAAGATATACTTTTATTTGGCATGTAAATATCTTAATTATAACTATATGAGATTTGCTGTTGTTCGCCATGTACACAGCTAAGCAGGTAATGCGGACTGGATATGGAAGGAGTTGCAATGTTTGCGAACAAGTGTGAAGTCTGCCCTAAGGGAAAAAGAGCTGTGGGAAGGCCGAGAAGATGGATGGAGATACTGCGAAGACGGAACAGGCAGCACGAGGCGAAGAAAAAGAAGAAGAAATCCCATATTGAGTCACCTGTAGTAGTTATATAAATAAGGCTGCAGTAGTAATATGAAAGGGAACGAATGCAATTGCACACTTCAGCAGTTCGGAAAGCCTCCATTTGTTAGAATACGTTGCTCAGGAAGCCGTCTCTTGTCCATTAACATTAAAAGACACGCCTGACAGAGGTGGTCAGGTTTGTGGAAGAGAGTAAAGGTTACAGGTTTATTTCCCCATTACTAATAACTGTCACAAGGGACTTGTATGAAGTCCAACGCTCAGCTAGTAAGCTGCACTGCTACCCCGCCCCGCCCTTCCTTGCCCATAATGAAAACGAACATCCCGCCCCAGTCCGAAGTAAATTAAGTTAACATGGGAGAGGCGTGCGTGTGTGCAATGCCGGGCTGGGGTTACACAAATTCAGGTGAATTTGTAGCCTGAATCATAAATCTGCTTCCCACTTTCCCTCGCACCAATCACTGCCGTTGTATCGGCTTCTCTACGTCAAGTGCTGCTTCCCTCAGCCTGCTAGACAACTAGCAGACACTCTCCCCGTTTTTATTTTGTTTCAGAGATCATCGCCATCACAGCCCTAGCGTTTCTTCTTTGTGTTCACTCTTTTGAACAGTACACTCTGTTGAGAATTGCGTCAAATTATCAACAAACAGTTATTTAGGTGATTACCATAAAATCTGATGTGTTTCATTCACATGACTTTCTCACATCGCTGTAACAAATTGTTGCTAAAAAGCTTATTCTCCTATCTGTTTCATATTAAAGCATAAGCAGAAACGGTATTATTTCTTAGTTCCTTAATAGTAGAAGGAAAAAAAAAAAAAAAAAAAAGAAGAATACACTAGGCTAAACCAATAGTCAATTGTTTTAAAGTATGGTTGCTATGGGATTGAAATCCGTTTCTTTGCGGGGCCAAGCGTTGACAAGTTCCCGTGTGAGAAAAGTTCAGTATTTGAAAACTGAAATCAATAACAAGGAATATTTCGAAAACGACAAACTCCACGAAAAAATGCATACGGCATAAATTGTGTTTTATCGTGATTTACATTTTTTGTGTAGTAAGTTCGTGTCTATCTCTTACATTCTACCAGTTACGCAAAATTAGGTAAAATTCATTCAGAATAAAGAGGCTTTTAGAGGCTATTCCCAGAAAATTCAAGATAAACATTTTATTTGCAACATAAATATTTTTAATATATCTACAGGATTTTAATCAAAATAGTTACAGCCATTTTTTAGAAAATCAAAATTTTCGAAACCTTTTCATGTAAAGGGTAGTTTGGGCTTCGAGATTTTCCTCAAAATCTTTGTGTCGGATCTCTGGATGATACTAAACTTAAATACAAGTTTGGTATTTTACCGACTTTTCGTTTTTGAGTTATCCTATTCACAGACACAAGGACACAAAGACACACATGGACCTTTTTCCAAAAATGCTTGTTTTGGATACAGGGGACCCTAAAACATGTATTTATGGTAAAATCTCGGTATCAAATTCTTGGATGGAATGCAATACTTATGTACACAGTACGTGTAGAGAAAGTAAAAATGATGCATTTCCTTATGTTTGTTAAGCTCGAGTGGTAGATGACGCTTTAACGAATTTTTACGGTAAAACAGACCTGCTGAGTTGATATACGGAGGGAAATGTTGTCTCCTTATTCCACCTGGAGTTGCTACCAAGTCTGCTCGCCTGTAAAGTAAAAAAAAGTGGTGGAAAGTCTTTTCCAGCAATACGCGAAGATTTTCAAGAACATCCGCCATCCCCAACTACCCTTTACATGGAAGGTTTTTCGAATATGTTCACTTTCTCAAACATGCTCTGATGTTTATTAAAATACTATATTATTTTCATGACAAAAGAAATGTAAGCATTTTCTGAGAAACCGACGTCTTTATTCTTGATGCCTTTTGCATAACTGGTAAACTGTAAGAGATAGACAAAAGCTTATTGCACAAAAAATGCAGACCTGGTTAAGAGACACAAATACATTTTATATCAAATACATTTTTTGTATAGTTAACATTTCCAAAGTATTCTTTATCGTTAGTTTAAATTTTCCAGTACTTTTAATTTTGCTAACTGTGTGTCCTCATTAATTAATTCATTCATTGATTTTTGTTTACTCCTGGCCGTGTAAAACTTAATTTCAATATGATCACATGGTCGTTATTGCTTATACAGTTTGTTCTTGCCTTAGTCTTTTTTCCTTACTTCCCTTGTATCTACAAGGTAATACGTATATATAATAGAACATTGTGGTAATGTTTTTCAGGGAATGTAAGATGAAGCTTTTGTAAGAATAATTTGTTGCAGCATAGATAGACAAATTTAGTGAGTGTAGCACATCCTAATTTTTTACTTTCTCTATCCCGCATGTACTATGTATGTGGTGGGTAGAGAAGATGTATTCCATCCAAAAATTCAAAACCGAGATTGCACCGGAAATACAAATTTTTAGATCCCTAAATCCAAAAAAAGCATTTTCAGAAAAGTGGCTGTGTGTGTGTGTGTGTGTGTGTGTGTGTGTGGGCAGCATAGCTCAAAAATGAAAAGTCCGTTAAATACCAAACTTGGTATTTAAGTTCAGTATGTTCTAAGGATGCGTTACGAAGATTTTCAAAACCATCCCCCACCCCCAACTACCCCAACATTTTCCAAAAATTTTGATTTTCTGAAAAATGGTATGATTAAAATTCGTGTATTAAAGATATTCGCATCACAAATTAATTGTATATTTTCATTTCCTGGAAATAGCCTCTGAAGACCTCTATTCTGCTTGAGTTATGCAGAAATTTGCATAGCGGCGGTTGAACCGTAAGAGATGGACAAAGAACTTATCATACAGAAATATAGATGTCGTTAAAACTTAATATATGTCATACATATTTTTATTACATATTATATTATGTCTCAATTGTTTCACATAGCGACCAGCTTTTAAAAGATTTGACTATCAGTTTAGGCTAATGAATTCCCTTATTTCCTTTCTGGTTATAAGGAAGCAAAGTAATAAAACCAATTCTGCTAATGTTTATCTAGATCAGCATGAGGTAGGTAAAAGAATAATCTCTTGCAAGAAAAGTTTGTTTGTGGAACAGCTGGAACAAGTTATGTGAATGGAACACATCAGCTTTTTTACTGCGTTGCGCTTCGACATGGGTTAGTTTGCCCTATATAAGCAAGCTCGCCAAAAAGGGCGGGTGGACATTAAAGCGACATGTTGTGCTTGATGTCTTCCTTACGACCTCAGGATTACATTGGATATACTGTTTACAGAATTTTATAAGTAATTAACATACTCCCAGCCTTGAAAGTGAAATCAGATAACTGTATTCCAGAGAAACCGATATACCTTTATTAAAGCTTTAAAACCTTCCGGTATCGTCGAGTCGTTAAACGGTAAGCCTTCTCATCTTCATTGCGAGGGCTTCCTCAAGGTATTAAATAAAACTGACCGCTGTCTGCCTAAGACTTTTTCACCTATATGACGTAGACTTTGGCAGATTTTGAATGTGGTGTTGTAAGAATATTCACCTGTTCTCGGTGTAAATTTGCATCCAGAAGACGTTGGTTTTAAATTCTGGCCGACTTTCATGTATTCCACTCTTCTAATAGATGTAAATTAATATCGATTGATAGCAGTTCTATTTTATAACTCGAGTAAGGCCAGGCAGTGAAGATGGAAAAATGCATAGCGTTTCTAAAAAATAATACCCTATTAATTTCCTGTGATGGTGATCCCATAGCTCAATCAGAAAACTCATTTCTTCTGTAGAGAGGTCCCAGTTTGGATTTCCGGCTGGAGGAAAGGAGTTTTCTAGCCAAGATTATTATCTATCGTCCCCAGAATTCGACCGTGTGAATGTGCGTGGTGATCTAATGTACAAAACCCAAAGAAAAACCAGAAATCCAAAGATAATAATGTATATTAATAAACGCTGTGTTGGATAAGCAATATGTACCAAAGTTAAATGTGGGATATAAATGGAACAACAAAAATATGGACATTTGTTTCAGTTAAATGTGTTTTTGCCAAAATAGAATGAGTGCAATATGATTCAGTGATTTGCTTTTTATTTTTGGATGGGAAAACTTACGAGCAGATAAAAACGTACTAGAATGTTGTTTATGAGGACCTTTAATAATCTACAACTTCAAATAAATGATGCTTCAACGACTTAAAACGTTGTCGAGCATCCGTTTTTGATGAGCGTCCAGGACACCAGGAAGTCATTGAAAAAGTCGAAGTTATGATTCTCGTTGATAACTGTACGGAATTTGCGAAGAGGCAGAGATCATGATGTGCCGATGAAAATAACAATTTATATTTTGGATGTTATGTTGGAGATGAAAAAGTTGTCTCGCGATGGGTACCGCAAATGTTCATTTTAGATAATAAGCAGGTGTGGGCTTTCCTTGTGGCTGTGAAAGGCGCTATTTAAGCGAATTTCAAAGGACTTTTTGCGCCGTGTTGTTACCGTAAATGAGAGCTGGATTCATTATTAAATATATGAAGATTCAGAAACGATTCTGTTGCATAGAAAGAGAAGTTGTCCCATCGTTTGGAAATGTGAAGGCAATATTTTAAGGAAGCGAAAGGTGTCGTACTCGTTTACGTCTTAGAAAAAGAAAGAACGATTGTCTACTGGAAAACACTACAGTGAGTTGTTGGCCCGATTTGACAAGTAGTTTAAAAAGACCGGCCCCATTTGGTGAAGAGGAGCGTGTGTTTCACCACAACGCACCAGCAATTCCTCCGGATTTGATGCCGTTAAACTTATGAATTACATTGCACAGCCGATTTGGCTCCCTGCGATTTCTTTTCTAACATTAAGAAATGGCTCGCGGAAAAAACATTTGTATCAAACAAAGACGTCATCTTTAAGTCAGAAGTGTATTTTGCAGAGCATGAGAACTCCTATTTTTGGAGTGGTTAAAAATGGCAGGAACGTTGGAACAAGTGTAAAACCATAAAAAGGGACTATACTGAGAAATTAATTTATGTGTTTGATAATAGCAAAAAAGTTTAACTCGAAATTTTAAGATGTATAACATAAACATGGTCACTTTAAGTTTTGCAGATGACTAAGCGGTTTTAGTATCTACTAAAGATAACCTGCAAAGAGATCTCTATAATTTAAATAAAATAGCGAGGGAATATTGTTTACAAATTTCAACAGAGAAGATAAAAGTAATGTCATTTCTTGGACGAGATTCTACCAGGGCCGAAATTATGATTGATAATGCTTCTTTAGAACAAGCCACAAATTTTAATGTATAGCAGTTTCCATTGCCAAAGACATTATAAGATATATAAATAGTAAACTTATTGTATTTCAGTACAAATGCGGAACAATTGGAAAATCCGCTAAAAATATTGTTAAAGCTTTAATAATAGCATGTATCTAAATGTTGGACTCTAAGTCAGGATACTTTGAGACGCACAGAAGTTGCTGAAGTGAAATTTTGTTGATTTTTAGTAAGTCGTATACTCTTAAGAATAAATAGAGGAATGCACAAATTGGGAAAAAACTAGGAATATTTAAATTAACAAACTTCCAGAATAAACAGAAAATTGGTACTATCATGTTGGAAGAAAGGAAGCTCAAAGAGAGTTCTTAATTACAAACTTAAAGGTGGAAGAAGTCAGGAACGTTTCGTCCGAAGACATTGAGCAAACGCGGAGCCCTTTTGCCAAAAAGTAAAGGGCGTGTACCAGTGGTGAATGAATACGCGAGAGCACGTTTTATACCATTCATTTTGCCATTCATGGTTTCCCTAGTTAAACAACACATTAAACACCATTAAAATATTAAAATCTTACCTTGGTGCTGCTAACACATAATAGAGGATACATTAAAGGAACAACAAGCAGTTCATGGGTGTCTCCGACTTCTTCAAAAACACTTAAATCGGAGTCGTCTCTTTCATCCCTTAAGTTATCGATATTCCACTCACTTCATTTCGAGTTAAAGCCCTTTAAGTTAAGCTCAAACATTTTATAGTAGCGCAGGAGATCTTGGGTTCGAGGTCCGCCTTGGGCATGGGTGTTTGTAAATGTGTATATCTGTGAGTACTAGAAGCAAAAAGGAAAATAAATAAAATTCAGTAATCAAATAGTAAAACAAAGGAACTGTTGGAAAAATGGATAAAAAGGGGGGGGGAAATCTGATGTGTTACACTCACATGACTTTCTCTAGTTGTTCTACAAAACTCCTACAAAAGATTCTTCTTCTTTCTACACAATGCTAATCAAGATAAATGTTAGCAGAATGTTATTACTTAGTTCCTTATAAGTACAAGGGAATAAGGGAATGCACTATGCTAAAGTGATTGTCAAATGTTTTAAAATCTGTCGTTATGCGATTGTCATTGCAAATCACTTCTTTGCTTGGCCAAGAGTAGAACAGAAGAAAAACAGACACTTGAGAAAAGTTTAAGTACTTCACAATTGAAACCAATAAAAAGGAATATATCGAAAACGGTTACCTCCACAACAAAAACGTAAAGGACAAAAATTGTGTGTTTTGTTATGAGGTACATTTTTTGTGCAGTACGTTGTTTTCTATCTCTTACGGTTTAGCAGTTAAGCAAAATGCATCAGAATAAAGAGGTCTTCAGAGGCTATTCCCAAAAACTTCGAGATATACATTTTATTTCGGACATACACAGCTTTAATATACGGATTTTAATCAAAACGTTAGAGCCATTTTTAAGAAAATCAAAAATTTCGATTTTTTTCCATGTAAAGGGTAGTTTGTAGTTGGGGGATTTTTTGAAAATCTTCGTGTCGCATCCTTGGAAGACACTAAACCTAAATACCAAGTTTGGTATTCAACGGTCTTTTTGTTTTGGGGCTGTGCTGTCCACAGACACACACACATACGGACTTTTTTTTAAAAAAATGCTTTTTTTGGACTCAGGGGACCCCAAAACATATATTTCCGGTGAAATCTCGTATCAAATTTTTGGTTGCATTACAATAGCTTCTCTATCCCTATGTACATTGTACATATGGGGCTAGAGAAAGTAACAATTGACTCCATTGTGCGTCCCTGGCAATTTCCTTTGTTGAAATCTTCCTCCTGAAGCCGTTCTGTATGCCTAACTCGTGAAACCTAGTCGTCTTGAGTTATATTACTTATAGCCTCCTGCATCCGCTAATTTGAATGTAGTAAGTATTTCTATCGGCGATTGAGAATAGCCTGGTCCTGAGAATGAATCACTTCACGTTTGTTAATCAAAAAATCATTTCTCCACTATGAACATCTGAACTCGTATCACAAAGATAAATACAATAATTTCATTTATACATTTATAAGATTTCGAGATTGAAACACGAATTAACGTTCCCATTCACTTTAATAATAAAATAAAACACCACTACTATGAAAAACCTAATGTGCTTCATTCACATGATTTTCTCTACGTCGCTGTAAAAAATTATTGTTAAAAATCGTATTCTTCTATGTATTTTAATAATCGAAATAAACGTTAAGAGAAGTTTTCTTAGTTATGCTTTCTTGTAAGTAGAAGGAATACACTATGCTAAAACGAATGTCAAATCTCTAAAAACTGGTTGCCATGGTTGAAATCCAATTCTATGCAGGGCCTGGAGTTTAGAATTTACCACGTGAGAAAAGTTTTAAGTATTTTAAATCTGATACAAATAACAAGAAATATCTAAAAAATGGTCAGTTCTACGAAAAAATTATATGATATAAATTATATGTTTTAATGAGATCTACGTGTTATGTGGAGTAAGTTTCTGTCTATCTCTTTGGTATATCAGTTGTGCAAAATTCAGCAAATTTCATTCAGAATAAAGGGGTCTTTGGAGGCTATTTCCAGAAAATTCAAGATATACATTATGTTTACCAAATTTGGTACTTAAGTTAAGTGTCTTCAGGGGGTGTGACACGAAAACTTTGAGAAAATCCCCACTCAAACTACCCTTTACATGGAAAATATTTCGAAATTTGGATTTTCTAAAAAATGGCTCTAACGATTTTGATTAATTTCCCTATATTAAGGATATTAATATTGCAAATAAAATGAACATTTTGAATATTCTGGGAGTAGCTTCTAAAGCTCTTTTTATTTAGAATGAATTTTGCGTTAGCTAAACCGTAAGAGATACGTTAAAACGTACAACACAAAAATGTAGATCACAATAAACCACACAGTTTATGTCACATACGTTTTTTACTTTCTCTACATGCACTACGTACATAGTGTGTAGAAAATGTATTGCACTCCACCCAAAAATTCGATACCGAGATTTCACCGGAAATATACGTTTTAGGGTCCACTTTATCTAAAAAAAACATTTTCGGAAAAAGGGCCGTGTGTGCGTGTGTCCGTGTGTCTATGAACACGATAACTCAGAAACGAAAAGTAGGTAAAATACTAAACTTGGTATTTAAGTTAAGTATCTTCCTGGGATGCGACACGAAGATTTTGAGAAAAATCCCCCCACCACCAACTACCCTTTACATCGAACTTTTTTTGAAAATTTTGATTTTCTCAAAAATGGCTTTAACGATTTTGATTAAAATTTCGTGTATTAAAGACATTTACCTGACAAATAAAATGTATATCTTGAACTTTCTGGGAATAGCCTCTGAAGAGTAGTTTATTCTGAATGAATTTTACTGAATTTTGAATAACTGCTAAACCGTAAGAGATGGAAAAAAACTTACTACACAAAAATGTAGGGCACGTTAAAGCACACCATTTATGTCATATACATTTTTTTCGTGGAGTTTGTCGTTTTTGAGACACTCCTTATTTTTGGTTTCTGCTATGAAAAACGTATACTTTTCTCATACAGGAACTTGTCAGCTCCTATCCATATAGACAAAGGAACTTCATTGACATAGCAACCAGCGTTTGACTATCACTTTAACCTACAGTTGTCCCTTATTTCGCTTCTACTTACAAGGAAGGGAGTAATTAGACTATTTCTGTTATTTTTTTTTTCTGATTAGCATAAAGTAAATAGAAGTATAACCTTTTAAAGAATTATTTGTTGCAGGGATATGGAGAAAGTCATGTGAATGGTACACATCAGATTTTTAACAATAATGTGTTACAGCGATGAAGAGAAGAGCATGTAAATGAAACATCAGATGTTTTGATAAAAAATTGTTGCTTCATTAATAGCGACTTCTTCCAAGCGTAAGCATTTATTAATAGCTTTTAAATTATTATACACTTGTTTGTTGGAGAAAAAGGAGAGTTTTTCTTACATTGGATAATCTGAAGGAAATGTTTGTTTGTAATACAACACTGGCTCTCAGCTCTAGCTATGATCTCATTATATAGTCTGATTTATTTTATAGTAGTAATGTGTCTATGAATGTGTTGAGAACGTTCGCTTTTTGCATGCACAGAAAGAATCTCACTGAAGCAGTTTTCACGTTATTGGTGTAAATACGTGATTCTCTACGTGCCTTTCGACCTGCAAGTCCAAATGGGTTGTGGAGGTGGGACATTCGCCCATCGTTCTAGAACGTGACGAATCTTTACTTCTAGAACATGAACGAACACCAGACATTTCGTAGGAGAATTTTTCTTCTTTTACACTGGTTCTTCATAAGCAATACTAGATTTTATTGCACCTCCGTGCTGTAAAAGCTACTAATCTAGATAGAGAGCTCATGTTCGAATCTTAGCGAGAAAGTTTTGAGAGTTTCTCTCTGTATCTTGTTGCAAACCAGGAACCATCTAATATCTGTTTTGTATCAGGGATTATTACCAGTAATAATATTTTTATTTTCTCTACACGTATGTATAGTGTATATGGGAGGTGTCGTATTCCATTTGAAAGTTCGATACAGAAATATTATCCGAAATATATTTTTAGACCATGAATATAAAAAAACACTTTTAGAAACATGTCCGTGTGCGTGTGTGTATGAGGTAAATAAATAAATGGCGTGTTATTTATGGACGCTCTTTAACTGCTGTGGTTCTCAGCGTCCCATTCTAAATTTGGCATGAAAGACCGTTTAATTTTGCTCAGAGACCTCTCTATCAGGCTTGAGGTTCTTTTACGCGCCGTAAATCTACGACACGGGACCAACGGCTTTACTTCCCTTCCGAAGGAAGCCATGCTAAGGATTTTTACACCCGAAAAAATCCATCGTCCTCCGTCGGGTTTGAACCCGCGACCTTGGGTATATGAAGTCAGCATGGTAACGGAGGGCGACTGTGTGTCAGGTGTGTATGTGTGTCCGTTAAATACCAAACTTCCAAGGATGCGACACGAAGATTTTCAAGACAATTCCTCCACTCTCAACTACCTTTTACATGGAAAAATTTTCGAAAATTTAATTTCTAAAAACTGGCTCTAGCGATTTTGATTAAAATACCGTACCTATATTAAAGATTTTAACATGACAATTATAATGCATATATTGAATTTTTATATATTTGACCGTTTACGACATCCTCCTTGATATTGATTTAAGTTTTAATACGAGGATTGGGAAAAAGTCATGGCAACTATTTATTTTCTTGAAGATACAGTCCAGTTGGAAAATGTGACATGTACAGACGAAAGGACAAGGTGTTAACTACTTGTGTGGAAAATGAATATCACTAAATATCGTAACACACTAACTACAGGGCAATAAGGCCTTCACGGTGCAAAAGAATGACAACACAATACACATACAGTTGACATGACAAACTTGGGCCTAAAGACCCTCAAAGTGGTCCACTGCTACTGTCACCACACGCTGTCAACGATGTGGGAGGCGCTGAATACCAACTACCGCAGCATTTGCCGCACCATGTGTTTTAATTGGGTCATCTGTTCGTGCACAGCATTAGCAATATCCTCTCGTGTTGCAATCCGCCTACCACGTAGTGGTTCCTTAATTTTTCGAATGAGATCAAAGTCACAGGGCGAAATGTTGGGAGAGTACGGTGGGTGTTCCAATTCTTCCCATCCCCAACGTCGCAGTACCTGCCCTTTATGTGGTTTTGCATTGTCGTGCAGGATTATTGCACTCCACAAGATCCGGACGTTTGTTCCGAACGCCACGTCGTAACTGTCGCGACAGGAAGTCCCTGTAGTACTGTGCGGTCACTATTCTGCCATGTGGAGCAAAGTGGCAAACAATGAAACCGCTGACGTCATACGCGACGATCACCATCAATTTGACTGAGGAAGGATTATGATGGAACTTCTGCCTCCTTGGTGATCCAGCATGTCGCCACCCCGCGGATTGACGTTTCAGTTCAGGTTCGTATGCCCTGACCCAAATTCATCGATGACGATCGTGACAAGAATTATTGCATAGAGCATCCACCTTTGAACTTCCTTCAGTGCATTCGGTACCCACCGCGAGTTTGCGTTATTGCAGCTCATTAGGCAATATTTTGTGGACGGTGCGTTTCTCGATGCCACTTGCCCTCTCTAACTCCAGTAGCGTCCATCGTCTGTCTTCATCCAGGAGCTGCTCGATGACGGCACGTGCCACAGATCGTCCCGAACGTTGCTTATCACTGGTTGACACACGTCCTTGCTGAAACTTCCTTACCCACCGAGCTACTGTACGGTATGGTAGGGCATTATTCCCAAGGGCTTTCACTAATTCCTGTGACATTCCATTTCTCCCTCGAAGAACGACTATTTTAATATAAACGCGCTGCTCAACACGGGTTACTTCCATCTCACACGACACTCATCAACTGACTGATTTCACAGCAAACAAATACACATAAACAAATACATTAGGTTAAAGGATAATCAAATCTTTAAATAGCTAGCCGTTATATGATACAATTGAAATTACCTTCTCTTTGGTGATCATGAGGAAACAAATGAAAAACCACTTCCCGTTTGGGAAACACTGGAAAGTGTAAAACAATCAACAGGGAATTTTGTGCTTCACAGAAAATGTATGACATAAATTATGTGTTTTAACGAGATCTACATTTTTTGTGCAACAAGTTATTTTTCTATCATTTATGATATATCTACCAGTTGTGTTACCAGAATGATGAGACTTCAAGGCAATTCCCAACAAATGCAAGAAATGCTTTTAATTTGTCAGGTAAATATCTTTAGTATAAGATATTTGAATAAAATCATTAGAGGCATATTTAAAAAAATGGAACCTTGTTTGATTTTTAGCATGTAAAGGGTAGTTGGGGGATTTTTTGAAAATCTTTGATTCAAATTTTAAGTAGATGGTAAGCCTAAATACCAAGTTTGGAATTTAAAGGACTTATGCTTTTGAGTTATGCTGCCCACAGACACACGCTGGCCTTTTTCTAAAATTATTTCTTTTGGATTCAAGTTCCTCAAAACATTTATCTCCGGTGAATTTTCGATATCAAAATTTTTAGGTGAAATACAATACTTTATCTGCCTATTATGTACGTCAGTTGTATTTTGTAGAGCAAGTTTAAGTTAACCTACCAATGAGGTTATGAGAGCTGCGAATATTCACTTGTTTTTCTCCACAGGTGATGAGTAATTCGAGTAAAACGTAGAAATGCACTTGAAACGATATTCAGCGAAGGTTCGCGTAGGTGCAGGCAACCTACGCAAACATTTTACAAAAATAAACAAAGGAGCTGTTGACCTTTCCAGAGAGAGTTTATCTGACGGCCATTAGTAGACCTGTGCGGCCATCTGTGAATGCAGAATTTTTGCGCTTTATTTACATGTTCTTGTTAATGAATAATTTAAAATACCTCAGATTCAGTATCATACCTATCAAATAAAACTAAAGAACATATGCCTTTGGAGACAAAACTGCATTAAATACTACTCAGTCATACTTTACGTTAGGCCTATTAAGACAATGCATGTGCGTAAATGTAAAACTCTAATGTACTCCATTAACATGACTTTCCCTACATCAAATTATTGTTAAAACTTATGCTTCTATCCACTTCATGCTAATCGAGATAAACATTAGACCACTCGGCTCTCACCTAGACGGCCTCCGAGTATGACGTTAGACTGGCTGACCACTCCAACTCTTGCTCTATGGGATGTACTTCAATCTTTAGTTCAAACTATATAAAAGATAGTGACTGTCTAGAATCCTCCCTTTCTGAGGCTTTTTCATACCTGGAAAATGCCAGAGAGACATCTCAAACTTAGACTGGAATTTGCTGTCTGGGTTTCCTAATTTCTGATCATGAGCGTCCACCGCTTGTGGTGCCGTGCAAAGTATAGCCTCTTAAACTGTCCACTCTAGCTGACTGCCTCCATTGAGAGTTTACCAGTGTTAACAGTTATGGCGATTGACAATAAAGTTTCAAAAATATTTAGCTCATCATAAATATGTCTGATAAATTCAGGATGTTTATTAACCGTCTTAATTAGGTTTTCATGAACTTATTTCTTCTGCAAAAATCATCTTCACCTAGTTTTATGCAAAAGGTGACTTTTTTTATTGAACTTTGCAATACCTTAGATTGCTGAAATGAGTGATCATTAGACATTATGTTTTACTTGAATAGCAGAGAAAAATCTTACTATTGTAGAATAACAAATGACGTCAAGAAGAGGACAGGTCTTTCTCAGCTATGCTAATTCTTATTTCTTCAGTGAATATTTTCCAAACCATTTTTTATTCCATTCATACGTTTAACCTTCTTTAGCGAGAAAACTGTTCATAATGTTGTGCATAACGAACAGGTACATCTCTCGCTCACATATCGTTCTAATGACTTCATCGGAGAATGACAATAAATCTGGCCAGGCGAAAGATTTTATCTCTACCAGCTTCAGCCTTGCCTCAAGTCTTTGCCCCGCTTCTGCTGCTCATTAAGTCCCATAAAGGTCATTTGTAAATGTTAAAACGTTGAGAAATTGCTATACATTTCTGATCAAAATTTTAATTCTATAAGATGTTTTATAATAGTTATTTAAATAAATATTACTGATCAAATGAAATGTTACTGGGAATTTATTTATGTCGTCAAGCCCCTGATAATGTAAAGCCAAATACACGAGCTTACTTTGGGATTGGGAGAAGTTTTTATATGCGTTTATTGTAAAAATGCTCCACACTGCTAAAACAAACATACAAAATTACTGATTTAAATCTTTTTGTAAGTAAAACGAAATGCGACAATATCGTAAAGGGCAGATCGCAAAACTTTGGAATAAAAAACATCATGCACTTCAACGCTAATGAATCACTTGATTTGGTTTTGTTTCATTGTTTTGTACGAAATCTATAGCCGTGCTAGCTAGAGTGTCTCGCTTTGGTGCTTCGTGGCACAGCGGATTATGGGTTCGAGTCCCGCCTTGGGAATGCGCAAAATATCAGTAATCTATTCTATAAAAACAGTTACAATTTGACTGAATAAAATGAAGACGGGCATTTATAAGAAGATCCACAACATTTATCCCTTAGCATGATGAGTGTTTCAAAGATAACAGAAACTAAGAAAAAAAAATAAACTTATAAATGTTTGGCACAAAAAGTTACTATTTTTAGAAGGAATCTGGATATTACGACTTTTAGACTATCATTTCTAATCTTGTTTACTCAGATATCTAACAACTATCCCTTACATAATTATTAATTTTGGTACATTCAAAGCCTATTGTTCTTCGAAAATATATATATTTTTCAATGTACTTCTGCATTAAAAGATTTGGAAATTCCTTTTTAAGAATACAGAAGATCTCAATAAGTATATCCTTAACATTGGTTCTAAGCAATAAATTGCGAGAAAACATATCACTTTTAGGAATGACTGATTTTATGGAACCAAACCTTTTCAGGAAACAACTCTTGCTAGATTTTTTATCTGTTGATGCGCTTTGAAAGAAATGTACAAACTACGTTGAAGACAATAATACCCGTACATTATATACCTTTTGAAAGACGCAATTTCATAGATCACAAAAAATGAAAACCAAAGTACTAAACTTTTCTAGAGTGAACCCATGGAAAAAAGTTAACTATCGTGGATTAAAAAGTTATGTCAAGAACAAAAAAGGATAGGAGGTGAAGGAAATTTGAGTTACAAGCCGAGAAAACAAAGCTCATGAAGCTTTCTGGCTGGAACGATGAAATTGCTCTATAGAGTATAAGATATACAGAGACTCTCAAAGGAAAACTAGAACGGATATAATTGGATTAAAACTACTTATGCAGTTTGGAATCACTTAATGTACGTTAAGGTATTTTTAATTTCTCTAGCACGTATTACAATATACATAGTAAATAAACGTATTCCACCGAAAAATTTGATACCAAGATTTCAACGGACATACATGTTTTGATACCTCCTGATTAAAAATTGCATTTCTAGAAAAATGCCTATGTGTGTATGTGTGTATGGGGGGGCATCATACTTCAAAAAGAAAAAAAAATTAGTTAAATACCAAACTTGGTATTTACTGTATCTTCCAAGGATGCCACACGAAGATTTTGAGGAAAATCCCCGATGCTGAACTACCCTTTACTCAAAAAAATGTCTACATTTTTATTTTCAGTAAAACGACTCTAAGGATTTTGATTAAAATACCACATATTAAAGTTGTTTGCACGACCAATAAAATACACACCTTGAATATTCGGGGAATAGCCTCTAAAGACGTTTCTTTCTGAACAACTTTTGTAAGAGGTAGACAAAAACTTACTTCACAACAATGCAGACATCACTAAAACCCACAGTTTATGTCATATACATTTTCGTAGAGTTAACCGTTTCCGAGATATTCCTCGTTATTTGTTATAGTTTTACACTATTAAGCTTTTTTCAAGCGCGATTTCAACTTTCGTTTCACCTCTTTTATTTTACACCCGGGAATGGAAAGGATAACCGAATTTAAATTGTTTGACATAGCGATAACTTTAAAAAGATTTGACTATCGCTTTGCCTGCTATGTTGCCTTATTTCCCTTCTACTTACAATGAATAAAGTAATAAGATCATTTATACTATGCTTATCTCGATTATCATGATGTACATAAAACAATAATACTTTGTAAGAAAAGTTTGTTTCTTAGAGAAAGTCATGTGAATGGAACACACCAGATTTTTCACAAAAGAAAGGCTTTTAACTTTATTGATGCAGATTTATTGTTGCTTCATTCACCATCAGTCCATATTAAATAAATTTAAAAAGAAAAAAATCTGATGTTTTACACTCATATGACTTTCTCTAGCTGCTCTACAAACAAACTTCTAACAAAATATTCTTCTTCTTTCTACACTGCTAATCGAGATAAGCATTAGCAGAATGTTCGTATTACTTAGTTTCTTATCAGTAGAAGGGAACTAAAAGAATGCACTAGGCTAAAGTGATAGTCAAATGTTTTAAACGCTGTCGTTGTGCGATTGCGATTACAAAGCGCTTCTTTGGTTGGCCAGGAGTAGAACCAAGAAAAATGAACACTTCCTATCTGAGTCAAGTATAAGTATTTTACAATTGAAACCAATAACAAGGAATAGCTCGGAAACGGTTATCTCCACAACAAGAACGTAAAGGACATAAATTGCGTGTTGTGAGGAGATCTACATTTTTTTTTTTTGCAGTAAGTTTTTGTCTATCTCTGACGGTTTAGCAGTTAAGGCAAGTTTTGGCCAAATTCATCGAGAATAAAGATATTTTTAGAGGCTATTTCCAGAAAATACATTTATTTGGGATGTAAATATATTTAACGCACAGAGTTTTAATCAGATCGTTATTGCCATTTTTTAGAAATTCAAAATTTTCGAATATTTTTCCATATAAAGGGTAGTTTGTGGTTGGGGGATTCTTTTAAATATTTTTGTGTCGCATCTTTGGAAGATATCAAACCTAAACGTTAAGTAACGGTATTTTGTTATTGAACTATCTGTCCACAGATGCACACACGGACCTTTTTCTAAAAATTCTTTTTTTGGACTTAGGAGACTTCAAACATATATTTCCGGTAAATCTCGGTATCGAATTTTTAGGTGGAATATAATATTTTCTCTATCCACTATGTTCATTGTACATGCGGATTAGAGAAAGTAAAAGAGTAAAGCTGTGCCTGAAGATGAAGTCAGAAAGAATGAAACGGGTCATATAGTCAGTTAGTATATTCCCAGCTATTGGCACTCTGCAGATGAAACATCCTGTCCATGCTCTCCGTTGCACTTAACCCCGGGTAAAGCCTCCGGTAAACCAGGACAGTTTGCGGTCAGGACAAATCTCGACCATTACCCGGAAATCCTAGGAAAACAAGGGAAGGGACACCGGTAGCCACGATGATTTACTGCGATAATTATGTTATGATTAATTCGAGTTCAATCGATTCTAAGCCTTTGCGGTCCATGTGGCATTCATTAATAGTTCTAATTGGAAGTTCTTTGATATTTTATTGTTATTTACGAGATTCAGAACATTGAGAAATGGGATTAAATGTTTTCTTGTCCACGTTCTCAAATAATTAATAGCCTGCGGACTGGTTAGTTGTTTCTGTAATTAACCTTGGCATACTGTCCTCGTAAGGAAATTTAGGGAGAGTAAAATGATGCTTTGTCTAAACAGCGGTAAGCGCAGGCAGCATATATCTTGCAGGATCTAGTGGTGTCCATGTGTGCAGTCGCAGCGTGTGCTTGAAAATGATTACTCCTAACCTCTACACGCAGCTGAGGTGACATAATATTTGTGTCAAACCTTCATAAAGATCCCAGGAAGTGCCGTTTTTGAGAAAATCAAAATTTTAGAAAAATTTTCTATGTAAAGGGTAGTTGGGGATGGGAGATTTTCTTATCGTATCCTTGGAAGATACTGAACTTAAATACAAGTTTGGTATTTAACGGGATTTTCGTTATTGAGCTATGCTGTCCATAGACACACACAAACACAAACACACACGCACATACTTTTTTTGGATTCAGAGGTTCTCAAAACTTATATTTCCAGTGAAATCTCGTATATAACTTTTGGTAGGAATATAATACCTTCTCTACACATGTCCATTGTACGTGTAGAGAAAGTAAAAATGACACCTGCAGCACACACTGTGATACACGGAGATAGTATAACAAGGCTAAACCCCTCCATTGTCACGCATTGGGGATAGCGATATCATTTTTACATCTTAATGCATGATAATTCACTGCGCTAGTGACGATGTTGCACTATTTTGTTTTAGCTCACTATATCCTTAAAAATGGGTGCCGTTATAGAAAATAGAATGATCAAAACTGTTTCATTTTAAGTTATTCAAAGGTTCCTAGGTTGTCACGTTGAAGCATAACAATTTAAAATTCAAAAGCAACAACGGAAAAAAAGTATTTTGTGCAACCTGACAATATCTGGATATATTTAATTTATTTCTTATTCTAGTATATGACTCGGATATCAGTAAGCGTTATGGCGAGGGAATTTTAAATTCAGTGGTGCGGAGCCATAAGTTCATATGTGAAATAAAATATTGTAGAATACCCAGTGAGAGGTAGAAGTTACTTCTGCCACTGGCATCGTTAGCAGGTAGTAGGTTAAGGGGTAGAGCATACTGGCACATGCCTGAGGGAAGCACATCGTTTAGGGGTTTAGCAATTCCACTGAACTCACCTGTTCTGATGTTCTTGACTTAAGTACTTTTTATGAGCTCCTGGTACGTTGTGACGTCCAGCAGGGTCTGTACCTGATATTAAAGCTCTTCGTGACCTATTTGTGATCGGTGTCTTTATGGTTAAGACTATGTTCATGTCAGCATTGCCAGGAGCCAAGCAAATAAGTGATTTGTAATGACAATTGCATAACGACAGCTTTTAAAACATTTGACTATCGCTTTAGCCTTGTGCATTCCCTTAGTTCCCTTCAAATAATGAAGGAACTGTTGTAATAAATAAAGTAATAAGAATGTTCTACTAATGTTTATCACGATTAGCATTGTATAGAAAGGAGAATAATCTTTTGTAAGAAGTTTGTAGAGCAGCTAGAGAAAGTCATGTGAGTGTAACACATCAGATTTTTCCCTTTTACTGTAGGTAATATTTTAATGAAGGTGATACTTGGGTCTTGGTATTAAATATCCAAGTATTTACCTTGGCGACTGCGGAAAACCACCAAGGAAAAAAAGAAAAAAACACTCTCACCATATCCACATTGGTCTGCCAACAGCAGGACCACAGACCGTCTGAACCATCCCGCTCATTAGTTCTAGAATTGTTTATGAGAAGTTTTGGGTAAAGGTTTCACTAGCAGTTTTATATAGCATATGGTATTTTAAAAACCTGATTCTTCACATTGGTTGTGTTAATAAAGAAATGCATAATAAATTAGTTGTGGCTCAATTTTAACTAAAATACTCTGCAAAAACTTCAGGCTTTATTTAGAGAAAACAATTATTATTAAGGACCTGAAATTTTCCCGGCGCTGGTTATTAAAGATTTCTTCTTGAAACGTTAGCCAGGTAAGTGTTGGATTGATTTCCAAGGTTTCTACACCCTGATGATGGCGACAGAGTACGTTGTTGAAAGCTCGGAAATTATTATTATTTTACTACTGGTGATTTGATTGAAGTATTTGAATTCTAGAATAACATGCACTTATTTTATTGAAAAATATCTGCTGTGCTACATTGGCATTATTTTCTCTACTTACGCTGCTTTCTTGCAAAAACTTGTTCTATCCATTTCAATTTTATCAAGTTAAACATTATCAGAAAGATTTTATTACATGCTATTTCCTTGTTCAAGATAAATTAGCGATATGCAATTTTATAAGCCGTTCTTTGCGTAGGCAGAAGTTGAAAAATTCCCGCGTGAGAAATGTATAGGTAAGTATTTTAAAACTGAAACAAATAACAAGGAATAACTTGAAAACAGGCAAATCTAAGAGAAAATTTATATGACACAAATTCTGTATTTTAACGAGATCTACATCTTTTGTGTGGTAAGTTTCTGTATATCTTTTACGGTTTACTAGTTATGCAAAATTCATCCAGATCTTCAGAAACTATTCCCAGACAATTCAAGATATACTAGTCATTTGTGATTTAAAACTTCAGTAATATGTGGTATTTTAATCAAAATCGTTAGAGCCATTTTTGAGATACCAAAATTTTCCATTTTTACTTTCTCTATACGCACAACGTACATAGTGTATAGAGAAGGCATTACACTCTACCAAAAAGTTTGATGCCGAGGTTTCATCGGAAATATATGTTTTAGTGTCCCCTGTATCCAAAAGAAAAAGTATTTTCAGAAAAAGGTCCGTGTGTGTGTTAGTGTGTCCGTGTATCCGTGTGTCTGTGAACACGATAACTCAAAAACGAAAGGTCGGTAAAATACCAAACTTGGTATTTAAGTTTAGTATCTTCCAGGGATGCGACACGAAGATTTTGAGAAAAATCCCTCCACCCCAAACTACCCTTTACATGGAACTTTTTTTCGAACATTTTGATTATCTAAAAAATGGCTCTAACGATTTTGATTAAAATATCGTATATTAAAGATATTTACCTGACAAATAAAATGTATATTTTGAATTTTCTGGGAATAGCCTCTGAAGACTACTTTATTCTGGGTCAATTTTACGGAATTTAGCATAACTGCTAAACCGTAAGAGATGGACAAAAACTTACCACACCACAAATGTAGAGCACTTTAAAACACACAATTTATGTTATATAAATATTTTTTTTTCGTGGAGTTGATTGTTTTTGAGATATTCCTTGTTTTTTGTTTCAGCTATAAAAAACATACTTTTCTCATACAGGACTTTGTGAACTCGTGTCCATACAAACAAAGGAACATCAGTCACATAGCAACCAGCTTTATACCATCACTTTAACCTATGGTACTCTCTTATTTCGCTTCTACTTGCAAGGAAGCAAGTTCTAAGACTATTTCTGCTAATTTTTTCTCGATTAAGAGGAAGTAAATAGAAGCATAAGTTTTTTAACAATAATTTATTACAGAGTTGTAGAGAAAGTCATGTGAGTGGAACACATCAGATTTTTTTTCATGTAAAGGGTAGTTTGGGATGGGGGAATCCTTGAAAGATAGCAAAGTTAAATACCAAGTTTGATATTTAATGGCCCTTTCGTTTCTGAGTGTGCTCTCCACAGACACACACGCACATGGACCTTTGTCTGAAAACTTTTTTTGGATTAAGGGGGTCCTAAGACATGTTTTTCCGATGAAATCTCGGTATCTAATTTTTGGATGGAATACAATTGTTCCTCTATGCACTATGTACATAGTACTTTTAGAGAAAGTAATAGAATATTTGGGTGGAATACAGATGCATGTGATAGAAGTGTAGAAGAGAAATTAAATACATCAGGAAATTGGAAAATCAGGAAACTGCATGCATGCAATTTGGGAAACATTTCCCTTGCTATAATGTCAGTGGCCCAACATACAGCGTGTGGCTGACGTAGGAGTTAGTTTATTTTCCAGAATCTAGATTCGTCAAAGAGCAGATAGTTACTCAAATACTGGCTAGCAATCCATGAACCGGTTGAAGCCGCAGCTACTACTTGGTGGTTACTGCAAGCAAATAAAACACAACCAATAAGTATAAAAGCTCTGCACGAAAAACTGGGGCTATTCGCTCGCCATTTCGTTTAACAGCATAGCGCGGAAGTCTCCAGTAGAAAATATTCACCAAAAGCAAACAGCAACGAACGTGTGTGTGTGTGTTGACAGGAAGACCACCAACCAGACACGAGCATGAAATTGAAACAGCTCCCGAGCTTTCTCAGACTTCCCTCCAACGACATACTTTTACTACTTGGTCGTCCCTCAAAGCATTAAATTAAATTTGCTTTGGATATACGAAAATGGTATAGAGTAATGAAATGCTTTACCTCATTTTCTTCAGCATACGTGAAGTATATTCCTTACTGAAAAATCTGATATATTCCATTCACACGGCTTTCTCTACATCTACTAAACAAACTATTCTTAAAAAGCACACTTTAAGATAATCTACATAACCATTGTCTTAACTACTTGCTTCCTTGTAAGTAGAACGAAAATAAGGGAATACACTAGGCTAAAACGATATTCAAAACTTTTAAAAGCCGGTTGCCATGTGGTTGAAATCCGTTTCTATGCAGGGCTGGAAGTTTACAACTTACCTGGTCAGAAAACTTTAATTATTTCAAATCTGGAACAAATAACTAGGAATATCTTAGAAATAGTCAATTCCATGAAAAAAAAATCTGATACGTTCCAATCACATGACTTTCTCTACTTCTCTACAACAAATTATTGTTAGAAATCTTATGCTTCTATTTAATTCATGCTAATCGAGACAAAATTAACAGAAATCGTCTAATTACTGCTTCTTTGTAAGTAGAAGCGAAATAAGGGAGTACTAAAGGTTAAAGTGATAGTCAAAAGCTAGTTGTTATGTGACTGAAGTTCCTTTGTTTGTACGGACACGAGTTGACAAATTCCTGTATGAGAAAAGTATTTTTAATAAAGCTGAAACCAAAAACAAGAAATATCTAAAAGATTATCAACTCCCCGAAAAAAATGTATAACATAAATTGTGTGCTTTAACGTGCTCTACATTTTTTGTGTGGTACGTTTTTGTCTATCTCTTACGGTTTAGCAGTTATGCAAAATTCCATAAAATTCATACAAAATAAAGTAGTCTTGAGGCTATTCCCAAAAAATTCAAGATATACATTATATTTGGCAGGTAAATATCTTTAATATACGATATATTAAACACGCACACACGGACCTTTTTCTGAAAGTGCTTTTTCTGGATTCACGGGGGACCCAAAGCATGTATTTGCGGTGAAATCTCGGTATCAAATTTTTGGGTGGAATACAATACCTTTTCTATACACTATGTACACGGTACCTGTAGAGAAAGTAAAAAAGGTACACGCATTATTTAGCTTCTTTGTAAGAGGCTATAAACGCAAACTTGTCATTTCTTTGTTGGAAGCTATAAATGCACATGTGTCTTTATTGCATTGGGATGGGATCTGCCAACAAAATAAACCTCATAAATTTGTATGGTCAGGAAAGAATGGCAACTTTTATCACTTCATTTAAGCGGCACTACTTTTGAACCTTTTTAAAATTCTGAGGCAACTATACCACTCCGCCGAGCACATAAGATGCGAGGATGAATAAACTAAGTATATCCGCGAGAGGTAAGGCTTATCCAGAAACCGGAAATAAACTTGCGTCTGCGCATAGCTCTTAAATACTCTGCTAATACGGTCCAGTTAGTTATACGTGAATCTAATGGAATACATTTTTACTTTCTCTACACGTACTATGTACATAGTGTGTAGAGAAAAGTTGATACCGAATACCCCTGAATACCTGAATCCAAAAAAAGCATTTTTGGAAAAAGGCACGTGTGTATGCGTGTTAGTGTGTGTCTGTGGACAGCATGGCAATAACCAAATATATTGTTATTTAATTTGGTATCTTCCAAAGGATGCGGCACGAAGATTTTCAAGAAAATCCTCCTACCCTTTGCATGTAACTTTTTCGAAAATTTTGATTTTCTCAAAAATGGCTCTAACGATTTTTATTAAAATATTGTATACTAAAGATATTTACCTGACAAATAATATGCATATATTGAATTTTCTGGGAATAACCTCTGAAGACTACTTTATTCTGGACGAATTTTAAGACATTTTGCATAACTGCTAAACCCTAAGAAATGGACAAAAACTTACAACACAAAAAATGTATAGCACATCAAAACACACAATTTACGTTAAATACATTTTTTCGAGGAGTTGATCGTTTTTGAGATATTCCCTGTTTTTGAATTCAGCTTTGAAGAACTTTTCTCATACAGGAATTTGTCAACTCGTGTCCATATAGACAAAGGAACTTCAGTAACCAACTTTTGACTTCAATTTAACCTATGCTACTCCCATATTTCGCTTTTACTTATAAATAAGCAAGTAATAAGACTGTTTCTGCTAATTTTTTCTCGATTAGCATGAAGTAAATAGAGGAATAAGCTTTTTAACAATAATTTGTTATACAGAATTAGAGAAAGTCATGTGAATGGAACACATCAATTTTTTTTTTTAACTTAACGTCTGTAACCCGATTGGTCATATCGGACGATGAATGAAATCGGAGAAATGATGCTCAAATGAAGTCGCATCTATAGAGCTTAAGTCACTCGACATTTGTCTTCTAAGGATATGGAAAAAACTCCGAAAAAAACGTTACCGGGTAACTCAACCTTAACAAGCTTCGAACTCGCTATCTGTTGAATGTGAGACAAACACGCTACCACCACACTACCCAGTTGGGCTGGAACACATTTTGTTTCATAAAATGAAAAATCTGATGTGTTCCAATCACATGATTTTCTCTAAACCCCTGTAAAAAGTTATTGTTAAACAGTTTATTGTTCTATCTACGTCATGATAATCGAAATAAATATTAGCAGAAATATTAATATTACTTACTTTCTTGTGAGTAGACGAGAAATAAAGATATGCACTAGGCTAAACCGACAGGCAAATGTTTTAAAATGCGATTGGTATGGGACTGAAATCCGTTTCTTTACGCGGCCAGATGTTGGCATGTTTCATTAGAGAAAAGTTTAAGTTTTTAAAACTGAAACCAATAACAAGGAATATCTCGAAAACAGCCGCGAAAAAATGTATATACCATAAATTCTGTGTTAACGAGACCTACTTACAAGTTTCGTTTTTGAGCTATTGGACACAAACACACACGCACAGACTCACACATTTTTCCTAAAAATTCTTTTTTTTTTCATTCAGGACAAAACATGCATTTCCGGTGAAGTTTTGGTATCAAATTTTGGTTGCATTAAAATACGTTCTGTATACATTATGTACATAGTACGTATATAGAAAATAAAAATCTGATGTGTTCCATTCACATGACTTTCTGTACACCTCTACAACAAATTATTGTTAAAAAGCTAATGCTTCTATTTACTTCATGTGAATTAAGGGAGTACCATAGGTTAAGGTGATAGTCAAAAGCTGGTTGCCATGTGTCTGAAGTTCCTTTGTTTGTATGGACACAAGTTGACAAATTCCTGTATGAGAAAAATATAAGTTGTTCAAGGCTGAAACCAAAAACAAGGAATATCTAAAAAACGATCAACTCCACGAAAAAAATTATATAAAATAAATGGTATGTTTTAATGTGCTCTCCATCTTTTGTGTGGTAAGTTTTTGTCCAGCTCTTTCGGTTTAGCAGTTGTACAAAATTCCGTAAAATTCATCCAGAATAAAGTAGCCTTTAGAGGCTATTCCCAGAAAATTCAAAATATACCTATTACTTGTCAGGTAAATATCTTTAATATACAATATTTTAATCAAAATTGTTAGAGCTATTCTTAAGAGAGTCAAAATTTTCGAAAAACGTTCCACGTAAAGGGTAGTTGGGGGTGGGGGATTTTCTTGAAAATCTTCGTGTCGCATCCTTGAAAGATTCCAAATTTAAATGTCAAGTTTGGTATTCAACGGTATTTTCGTTTTTGAGCTATGATTCAGGGGGATCCAAAACATGTATTTCCGGTGAAATCTCGGTATCAAATTTTTGGGTGGAATACAATACCATCTCTATACAATATGTACATAGTACGTATAGAGAAAGTAAAACAGAAACCAGGTGTTAGCTCTTAAAGTTCGAGAAGTAAACAGGCGTTGCTTACAAAGAATGTAACTAGATTATCTGAAAGCAGTAGTCACAGGCTTAGGTGTGGTTTCTGGGTTTAACTCTCTTTGAAATAACCTACTTTAGTCAAGCACGAAATACTGTAATTAGTACAACATAGCAAATTGGGCATCGCTTGCTCTTTTGTTTTCAACGCAATCGATTGTTTAAATCACACGCGCAACGGTGCGTTCAGAGGGTGCGTTCAAATAAAGTTTGAATAACTGCCATCTTTAAAGAATCTTTTATGTCATATCCACCACCACTCGGAATTAAACAGAATGGATGGGTAAGAAGGACTAATCTGCATTTAGTATAACCATTACAGAAGTAATTGACACAGCGGTTACTCTCTTCACTATACTCTCTTTACTCTCAGAAAATTCAGCATACCTATATATTTAATTTGACATAGAAATATCTTAGGCATATGGAAATTTAATCAAATTCGTTCGAGCTATTTTTGAGAAATAAAACGTTTTCGAACATTTTCTACGTAAAGTGTAGAATTTTCTTGAAAATCTTGGTAGATGTTGAAGTTAAATATCAGGTATGGCTTTTGAGTTATCGTGTTCATAGACACACGGACACATGCACACACATGGATCGTTTTCTAAAATTGCTTTTTTGGATACAGGGCACCCTAACATGTGTATTTCCGGTAACATCTCGGTATCAATTTTTGGGTGGAATGCAATACCTTCTCTACTCCTGAGCTAAGTAGAGAAAGTAAGAATAGAAATAGTAGAGTATTAAGTATAAGGTTATCGATTATTACATAAGAGATATAGTGAAGAAATAAGAACACAGAATCCACAAAAATAAATATTTACTGGCTCCATCACATCGAAAAAATGCCATCCAACAGATTGCCATAGAAACTACTTCAATGCCAATAAAGGAAGAAGCCACATGGCCCAATCAGTATTAAGGTAGAGCGATTCGATCTCTTGATGTGAGAACAGGTCAAAAGCTATTTCCTAAGCAGAAGAATACATTCCGTTGTCTTTGCGGTTTATATTATTCTTCGCTCACTTGGTCTTTGCATTCAATTATTTTATTTCATAGTTACGGCATGCTAGGTAAAACCACACTATTATTAATTTTTAAAGCGTGAGTTTAACAGACACATGCAGAGGATTTTATTAGTCCAGGAAGTTAATTTGCAAACATTTCTGCTAGTTTCCTAAATAAACGTAATACAAACTGTTTTTTTCCCATCACTTTAAAATTCCGCTAACCAGATATAGCTGGCATAATAACGCAGTATGCAAAGCATTCCCTGTGTAATGGGGTGTGGTATGTGTGTTCCTTTTGGCGCGGCGTTGCCAAGCAACCGTGCTGGAATGACGTTTCGCTTTCCATCGTCTCGTTGCATGACGTGGGAAAGTATTTTCCATTTCTATAACAGCATTCATTGGCTCCTTTGGCGCTGTCGGGAACATATGACTTTTCCGAAGACATGTTTTATATATTATTGAAGAAGCGTGTGTTTAAAGAGGCCCAAGGGTTCCCAAAAGAACTGCAGGGTTAATGATCCTACACGCGATTAAAATTACTACCATTTTGAGCAGTTACTCTAAAGTATGTATTGCAAGTATAAAATTCATGTCACGATACTTCAATTTAATTTGCAATTTTGCTAGAGTAACAATTAGACAGCACAGTTGTTAAACGTAAAGACTGAAGTCCACAGTATGTAGACGCAAGCAGCACGTGCTCTCTGAACTGGTTTTTGAACAGAGAAGACAAAACAGGGAAGCGTCAGCAGTAGCCTCGGCAGTGAGTGTACGCAGTATCTACGTCATCAGTAGATCTGTTAACTTACAATCTCTCTAACGACACTCCGCTTGTGCTATATAGTAATAACCGTTACACCTCAAATAAAGTTATATAATGAAATGTAGGTGTAAACGGATTGCAATGAGGACTGGACAAACTTAAGAATTATTGCGATGAATGGCTACTTACAGTTAATGTGAATAAGACTAAGGCAATGACTTTCAAAAAGGGTTGTGTTTATAGCAGGGAGGAGACTTGGACATATGCAGGACAGATACTGGACAGTGTTAAATCTTTTGTGTACTTAGGACTCACATTTACAATGAACACATTGACATTACGAAACACAAGGCAAGGGTGAAAGCGGCGGAAGCTCCGGATACGCTACAGAATACCGAATATATCCATAACCTTAATGGAAACTGTATACGGAGCGACAGTTAGATCCACGATGACGTACGGAGGAGAAATATGGGGGTGGGAACAAACAGGGAATCTGGACCAAGTGAGGACCCAATTTTTGAAAGGAATTCTGGGTGTAAGGAGCGGTACGGCAAACTGCGGAATAATGAGGGAATTCGGGGCACATAGTGAAACGATAGAGTGCAAAATCAGAGCAGTTAAATATTGGATGAGAATCGTTCACGGAAACCAATCTCTAATTAGGGCAGTCTGCTACCGTGAACAGTTGCGAATGGAAGGTAATTCGACGTGGGCATCAAAATTAAAGAAAGGGTTGGAAACCATTGGGATGGCGGGGCAGGAAAACAGGCGAAGTATTTGGAGAAAAATTAAGAAACGTCTCTGTGATATTGACAGACAGCAAATGATTGCGCAATGCACAGAGAAGGTATCATTAGAAGTACAGTCTGGGCTGAAATCGGAGTGGGGTATGGAGCAATACATCAAAACAGGTACCAAACTCATTAGAGAGGGGCTCGCGTGGATTAGACTAGGAGCTTGGAGGAGCACAAAAATTTCTGACGAGAATGGTACGAGAATCTGTCCCATTTGCGAGGAGGAAGAGCCGTGGACTCACATCTTGGCAAGATGTAGGGGTACGGAGGAATGGGGGGAAAAAATATTTGCCGCGATTTTTTACCACTGCGAATGTAGGGCTAGAAGCATGTTGGGCGCTACTGGCAGGCACGGAAAACATGGACGGGCTAGGTAAATTTATACTTAAGGCAAGACAGCTGAGATCTGAGAAGGCTGCCAATAGAGAAGGGGGGCGGAATAAGATCAACTAAACAAAAGTGACTACATTGTTCTACATACATATATATTACGTCATACTTAGGTCACTGTTGTGCTATGGTTTTATATATGTTGTGTATATTATGTGTATATATGTCTTTTAAGTGTAATTTTCTATTATAAGAGGGTGCATTTATGAAGGTGTACTCTGTGCTGTAAATTTAAATTGCTATATGTGAATATCTTTGTATTTTTATTTTCGGGTTCACTCTTAATTTTTTATTGTTGTTTAATAATGCTTTGGACTGTGTATTTCCTTTGTCTTTTTATTTTCGTTTTACTCTTTTAATTCTTTGTTGTGGTTGTTGTTTTAATATTGATTGTAATGTGTATTACAAAAGCACGTACGGTCTGTGGACCCGTGCGACTGTTGAAGTTCTATGTATGATCAATAAATACACTTATTCATTCATTCATTCATGCATGTATCAGGTATACAAGATATTGTATTTCACTAAAAATTCTAAGTCGAGATTTCATCGGAAATATGTTTTAAGGCCCCCTGAAACAAACAAAAAATCTTTAGAAAAAGGTCAGTGTGTCAGTGTGTGTATGTGAGTAGGTGTGTGTGAGTGTGTGTGTGTGTGTGGACAGCATTGCTCCAAAACGAAAAGAATACCAAATTTGGTACTTAAATTTTAGTATCTTCCAAGGATGCACACGAAGATTTTCAACATAATCCGCCATTCCAAAATTCGTTACATGGAAAAAAATAGGAATTTTGTTTTTCAAAAAATGGCTCTAAATCATTTTGATTAAAATACCGTATATTAAATATATTTACATGACAAATAAAATGTGTATCTTAAATTTTCTGGAAACAGCTTCTGAAGACCTCTTCATTCTGAAATGAATTTTGAATAACTCTTAAGCAATGAGAATTAAACAGTAACCTACTATACAAAAATATAGATCTCGTTAAATCACATAATTTATGTCATATACTTTTTTATAAGTTTAACCGTGTCCCAGGTATTCCTTGTTATTGGTTTCAATTTTAAACCACTTCAGTTTTTCTCAATGGGCTGATCATCTTTCATTTCATCCCTCTGTTGTCTTACTCCACCAAGGAATATTGAATTTTAGTTGTTTCACATAGCGACCGACTTTTTAAAATATTTGACTAACGCTTTAGCCTGGTGTATTACCTTATTTCCCTTCTAACTAATAGAGCCATCTCTGCTAATGTTTATTCTTCATTACCATGATGTAGATAAAAGAACAATCTTTTGTAACAACAGTTTGAAGAGAAACTCATGTGAATAGAAAGGAACATATCAGAATGTTTCGTGAATGTTTATATGCTGCATTTAACATTTGTGAGAATTCTGGAACACCTAGAGAGATTAAACATAACAGCAGTTCGTCGTATTTATAAGTCGCATTCTGCAAGAATTAGGAAACTGGAACGAAAGGTGACACCTCGCTTGCTGTCAATTATGGATCGATTATGGCTCATCCTGCAGAAGGTAGAGATGAGGTAAAGGGCAATATGATAGCCCAGGCCCCTGTTGGTAGACGCGTCAAGGTTCCTAACACTCGCGTACCATTAGAGAGCAATCCTAAGAAAGTGACGGTAGTGGTCAAGATGGCTGCATCAATGGGAAGAAACTGAGTCATCTGCCCGGCACCGCCGACATTAAAGACCTGATAGCAACTTGAAACATGAAGGGGAAAGCATGAGAAGAAAAGAAAGAAAGGAGAATCATAGTAGAATATACCGCCCGGGATTCGTCCATAGAGTGGGCGGTCGCCGGGAGTCGTATCCGAATCTTTCAAATGAGATCCTCACAGTTACCGCGGAGTCATCTCGTTCTGTTTTCCACACAAAAACTCGATATTTCGGTAGAAACACATGTTTTGAAATCCTCCGAAAGCTGCCCCCTCTCTAAAACAAAAGTTTAGTAATGGTCCGTGCGTGTGTCCGTGTGTCTGCCAACAGCATAACTCAAAAACGATTAGTCCGTCAAGTACCAAAGTTGGCATTAAAGTTCAAAATTTTCAAAGAATGCTACACAAAGAATTTAAAGAAAATCCGCATCCCAAATTACCTTTTATATGACAGAGTTTTCAAACATTTTACTTTTTAAATGGTTTTTTTATTAACAAAAATAGGTTTAAGATATTTGCATGACAAACTAAATGTATAGTTTGGACTTTTTAATAGCCTCTGAGGTGTTTTTCCTTCTGACTGACATTTGCTTAACTGGCAAACCGTAACGCTGCTCATTAAAGCACACAATGTACGTAAATATATTTTTGTGGAGTTAACAAATTCCAAGATATTCCTAGATATTAGATTAAATTTTACAATACTTATACTTCCCTCAAATGGAAAATCATTACTTCTTTTTCTTTTTCCTAGTAAAACAAAGAGATTAGAATTTCAAAGACATTTATATATAAATGGATAGCTCTTAAAATATTTGTCTATTGCTTGGACACTGTATTCTCATATTTGCATTGCGGTGAAAGGAAAAATAACAAAAGCGGTTTTATAAATGTGAGAATCGCTTTCTAAAGAATGGGTAAAGAAGGTAACGTGAATGTGTCACACTTTTTTTTTCTTAGCTCTACAGATGAAAACGAGGCATACTTGAGGCATAAATTAGGAAGTTATAAAGCTGGCCACTGTGTACAGTAATATACAGGATAGAAGTAAAATATGTCTGCTAATTCAAGGGAATGATATATTGCAATAACAGTAAGAAAATGTTATGGGAACATTTTGTAACTATTTACTAATTAAATAATAAATAAATTGAAAGTTTGCAAGTTATGGCAACGCTGCAGAAGCCTAGAGATTGTAAATATAACAATAAGTCCTACCCGTCTCACCTCATGTTGCCGGTGGTGAACACTCGCACTAATTGTTACGTCATACACTGTGGAAAATCAGTGTGCACTAAACCGGTGTTCGAGTATAGTAGAGTGTTACACTAATGTGTTCAGTCATCGTGTACAATGTCCCATTTTAACAGTGCTGCCATTACAGTAGGCGAGATATAATAAATCCGATAATTATTCCCTATTATTTAATGTTAATGTCATAAATGGAACGTGAACATAAATGCCCACTGTTTATAACGTTACGTGCCGGACTGTGCCATGTTGTTTATCCGGCCAACTCCTCTCGACCCCTCAGTAGTCTACATGCGTTAGACCACAGCAACACTAGCGACACCGCCATCAGCCATAACCTGAACTGAAATGGACTATAGGAGTAACCGCTTAAGATTTGTTTGTAAACAAACCAGCAGGCACACAGGTAACCAGTCGCTTCCTCGGCATAACGTATTTTGGGGAAACAAAAGAATAATATGTTATTAAACCTTTTTTACTATTTATTTCACTTACAGCCTGAATCGTACAAAAGGAGATCTAAGGCCGCTCGTCTGAAACAAATCCAACGTTGCTGATGATAAGTAAGACAGATCCGTCATTAGATAGGATTAAGACTCCTAAAATGTTCATAAACATTACCAGCTCAATACAGCAGATGACGAGAATACTATAAGGTACCAAATCAATCCTCAAATGAAAAATTTGCAACTCAGTTAAGCCAAAAGCAGCCGGTTAAAACAATCAGATTTATTCAAAGTCTGTAAACTTTCGCGAAGAAACATTGTTAACTCTTGGTTTGACACATTTTTTTTTTTTTTTGGATCCGTATATTGATAAAATATTATACTGGATTAAACTTGGAAGTCCATGTCCTTGGTGTACCTCACAAAAGCAGCATCCTCTGCCTCCTTCCACAATAAACCTCATGCCAGCTGGCATATTAAGCCTGCCTGTCTAGAAATTAAAGTGATTCTCTACACTTCTCAACAAGTCATTCGCCGTTTGTTATCCATCCAGCAACACCACTAAGAGGAGTAGTGGTAAAAGCTATGCGGTAGCGGATATCTGCGATTGATATCGCAAGAGCATATTTTTCAGGTTTAAGGTTTTGCCAAATCGGTTCATTTTTAATTTTTTTACTTCGGTTAATTCCATAGTTGCCTAACTGTACCATCAGCTTGGGGAACTTACCAATAGATTAAATTAATTGCGCAGCTTATTTCCCTTGTCATTTATTTTGTGACTATGGAATTTTGGTGAACTTTCGGATTATGGGACTGTTGTAATATCCATATATTTGTATAGTAGAATCAACGTGATACTCGACAGATGTCTTTAGTTGCCTGACACTTTCCTGTTACATATGCTTTTATATCGCCCGTTCTGTAGGTAGAATTCGCGGTCGTGGCACTGAATATTCAATATTGGAAATAGACGAAAGCCACAAAATGATGCCGGTCAGATTGGGCAATATACGGGATCTGAAGTGCGAGCTTCTGAATGCGATTCGCAACCGCTTCAATCTGAATCGTCTCCTTCGAGTTGCTTATTTTGAAATGATATTTCTTCAAAAATCCAAAACCAGACCGAAAACCACTACGAAGTATCCCTTGAGCGTACCAGAAAACATGTAAGTCACTCAGGTTCGTAGTATACGAAGAAAAATATTCATATACATAGTATGTGAAGAACAGCTGTTCTTCTTTGGGTACATGATCAAACTGGAAAACATTTCCTAAGAGTGTAAACTAAGGTATTTAGAAATATCATTGAGACGTTTCGAGTAGCTTCTGCGACTCATAAAGCGCTCTTATTGAGCGACATTCGAAATATTACTGGTTCCGCCCACATTTTTTAATGACATTGAACAACATTTGGTGTCAGCAGTGGGATTGTATGTTGATTCAGTTTCCTTATAGTTCTGATTTTCACTATTCCTTTGGAAGCATGTAAGCGAGCTAAAAGGGCGCAAAAGCTGCTAATGAATGTGCATGAGGCGATAGTGAAAGATAAATGACGACAAACTGCAAGCGTCTATCTTTATCCGAATAAACGCTATCTTGGCGAATACCAGAGACCGGGCGGGTGCGTGACACTGTTTCATGTATACTGACACGCTGAAGCACGCATCGATCTGATGTGACCCGCTGACCTGACACATCTTTTATCGCTTCTCTCTGGTGACCTCCTAAAGGGTTTGCGGCGAGGCATCCATCGAGTTTCATGGGGAAAAACTGGAAATCGTTAGATGTGTGATGAAATGATATCAGTATGGGCAGTATATTACTAGAAGGTGGTCGACAATGAAGAGGTAGATTTGTACATCATATAAATACATGTCCTAGAAATAGTTAACCGTTTCCGAAATATTCCGTATTATTTCTTTCAGTTTTAAGCTAACTTTTCTCAGACAGGAAGTCATCTCTCTTTTCTTTTACTACTGCCGAACAAAGAAAATCAAATTTCAATTGTTTCACATAATGGATTTTAAAGGATTGACCATTTCTTTACCTAGTTAATCCCCTTTATATCCTTCTGGAGTAAGTTTTTGTCTAGTTTTTACGGGTTTTCAGATAGGCAAAATTCATACAGAATAAAGAGGTATTTCCAGAGAATCAAGATATACATTTTATTTGCCGTATAGCTATCTTTAATATACGTTATTTTAATCAAAATTGTTAGAGCCATTTTTTAGAAAATAAAAAATTTTGAAATTTTTTCCATGTAAAGGGTAGTTTGGGGTGGGAGGATTTTTCTCAAAATCTTCGTGTCGCATCACTGGAAGATACTAAACTTAAATACCAAATTTGGTATTTTACCGACTTTTCGTTTTTGAGTTATCGTGTTCACAGACACACGGACACACACTGATCTTTGTCTACAAATGCTTGTTTGGATACAGGGGACCCTAAGACATATATCTCCGGTGAAATCTCGGTATCGAATTTTAGGGTGTAGAGCACACTATGTACATATTACGTGTAGAGAAAGTAAAAAGCTAACTGCCGACTATTTTATAAGAATTGCTGGGCCTGGACCCCTGATGGACCCAAGCACAGGATATTATATACTAATGCTATGGATTTACCTGGAGATAATTCTTGCAGGGTTCGAAGCACAAGATTAAATGAGACTATCGAAATCGAGGTTAGTGAACCATGATGTGGACGTGTGTCTTCTATGCAGGAGCGTGACAATTGAGAGTCGACCACAGAGCGTCGACCACAGACAAGACAATAAATACGCTTAACAAAGCACATCAGTAAATCGTTGTCCTCCATTGCTTGGTTTGTTACAGTTATACTACTTTATAAAATCTGATGCAAGTCTGCTTCTGTGGGTTGAGCATCATGAAAGTTGTTATAAGATTTGCCAATTTTGAATGCCATTTCTCTATAACCATTACGTACTCACAAACAGTTTTACTTCTGTGCAAGAAAACTGCTGAGTTTGGTTCTAGCATTCATTAGTTGCTTACATACCATATCGTACACTTTGCTGCGACCTCAGCTCGTGACCTTAGTGATGCAGGGTCATCAAATTTCTCACTGAAAATCAATTATCCTTTGACAAATGCTAACGACGTTTATTCTCCGTGATTATATAAATAATTTAAATGCGAATATCTATAAGTTTTCCTTCCTTACTTATGTATATAACTCCTTGAGTGTCTATAAGGCACATTAAGAATAAAGTATAATCATAAAGGGATAATTTGAACGGTAACACAGGTATATACTGTTACTTCAGAATTATCTAATAGGAATGATAACTTTACTTCTGTGGTAAGAACTGTGGTAGTCACGAAATTGCATATAAACCCAAGTCAGAGGCAACAAACACATCCTTGATCGACAAAGGTGAACCCATGGCAAAGGTCAACTGTCTTTGACTCGAGAAGGGGGAAATACTCTACTATTTATCTGCTATACCGAAAAAATAAACGTCGTAAATCGTGGCAGTATTCATCTTTATATCTAGGTCTACTAAACTTTATTACTTTCTCTACGCGTACTATTTACGTAGTGTGTAGAGAAGGTATTGCATGGCACCCAAAAATTCTATACAGAAATTTCACAGGAAATATATGTTTTAGGGTTTCCTGTATGCAAAAAAGCATTTTTGGAATAAGGTCCATGTGTGTGTCCGTGCGTCTGTGAACACGATAAATCAAAAACGAAATGTTGGTAAAATACCAAACTTGGTATTTAAGTTTACGATCTTCCAGGAATGCGACACGAAGATTTTGAGAAAAATCCTCCCGCCCCAAAATTATATAGAAAAAATTTCGAAAATGTTGATTTTCTCAAGAATTAACTAACAATTTTGATTAAAATACCGTATATTAAAGATACTGATATGGAAAATAAATGTTATGTCTTGATTTTATGGCAATAATCTCTGAAGACTAGGAAAATGTCCTTGTGTGTGTGTGTGTGTGTGTGTGTGTGTGTGTGTGTGTGTGTGTGTGTGTGTGTGTGTCTGTGGGCAGCATAACAGAAGCAATGAAAATACCGTAAAATACTTGATATTTAAGTTTGGTATCTTCCAAGGATGCGTCACGAAGATTTTCAAGAAAATTCCCCCACCGCCAACTACCTTTTACGCGGAAAAAATTCCGAAAATATTGATTTTCTAAAATATGGCCCTAACAATTTTGATTAAAATATCATGTATTAAAGATATTTATATGGCAAATGAAACGTATTTGAATGTTCTAGAAATAATCTCTGCTCTTTATTTTGAATAAATTGTGCTGCATTTTTCGCAACTGGTAAACTGTAAGAGATGGACAAAGGCTTATTACTAAAAAAAAAAAAAAATAGGTAGATCACGTTAAAACACACAATTTATGTCATAAATACATAAGATGTGTATTCCAACTGTTTTTATTAGTTTAGTATATATATATATATATATATATATATATATATATATATATACTAAACACTTATTATATTGAGAGAACGTAGGCTTTCACGGCCGGAGTCAGTGTAACTAAGAAATGTTTTCGGGCTGTTTTGCCGTGGTCTGCTGGTGTTAGGAGTACCAGACGTTTCGTCCACAACTACGGTGGACATCTTCAGTGGCGCGGTCGAAGTTTTCTAGGAGAAGGTTTCGCTGCGTCTTATTATATTGTTACAGTATTTTTTAATTTAATACCGATGTGATGATTTTTATTATCTTCTTGTAATATAGCTGCGTTTTTTTTCATGAAATTGATCATTTATGAGTTATTCCTTGGTATTTGTTTCCGATTCAAATTACTTAAACTTTTCTCACACGGAAGCTGTGAGCTCCTACATAGAAACGGATGTCAACCACAGGCAACCGGCTTTTCAAGGATTTGACTATCGCTTTAGCCTAATGCATTTCCTTATTTTTCTCTCCACTTACAATGAAGCCAGGAATTAAGACAATTTATGCTAATGTTTATCTCGATTATCACAGACGGCAGAATATGTTTTTAACAATAATTTGTTATAATTATTTGTTAAGCGTATTATAAATTGAGCTTTCATCTTTAATCTAAATTTCTTCTATTATCAGCTCAACTCAGACAAATAGAGGAAACCGATTTCTTTAAAGATTTGGCACCAGCCCAATTATTAGGATATAAATGCTCTTTGAGTCAAATAATGTTTATCTTTATTTTAAACAAAGCTTCTGAAATGCACTCACAAGAGATTCGCTACCAGGCGACCCCGTGCGATGCAAAGTTTCGTAGGATTTTAGCTTCTTGAAACGTTTGAAACGTTTCTTGGTTCGAAAATGGATAAACATTGCAAAAATGTATAGTGCAGGTGTATATTGTTGAGGCCTTTTAGCAGTAGACCCATTTTTAGGTAAACATTTCGGAAGCTTGGGAATTAGGCTACCTATTCCATCTTTTTAGAAAAAAGAAATGATGCTACAATACTTTTAGGAATTTATATTCGTAGCTGTATAACTTAGGATTTTCACAGATCTGATTTATATCGGAAAGTTTACAGAACAATGTCTTTATTAAGATGATAAAACACAACGTTTCTAAACCCATTTTACTAAATGCATTGGAATATCTCACAGATTGCTTAGCCGTGGAGAAACATAGGACAAGAGTAATTAAGTCAAGGAGTACTTTTCTTGCAAAAGAAAGTTATTACTATGAGTGTTAATATATCCTCGGGCCCACCTGGGTAGGGTGGTGGTAGCGTGTCTGCCTCATATTCAACAGGTCGTGAGTTCAAATCTCGCTTAGGATGAGTTACGCGGATAAGGTTTTTTTCGGGGTTTTCCCTTATCCTGAGAAGACGAATGTTGAGTAACTTTAAGCTCTATGGACCCCGAGATCATTTGAGCATCATTTCACCAATTTCATTCATCGTCCGATATGACCAAGCAGGTTAAAGGACGCTAAGCTCTCTCTCTCTCTCTCTCTCTCTCTCTCTCTCTCTCTCTCTATATATATATATATATATATATCCTCGATAGACACAGGCAGATATTATTTTAAAGAGCTTCGTATTATAGTCCTATCTTCAATATATATATACACTTATTTTCTCTGCTATGTATGTAAAATTTGCATAGTAGAATGGTATTGTATTCCATGCAAAATTCGATACCAATTTTTCTCGGAAATATATGTTTTGAGACCTCTTGAATGCAAAAAAGTAGGAAAAGATTCCTGTGCATCTGTGTATGCATATGTGTGTGTGTGTTTGTGCGTGTGTGTGTGTGTGTAACTCAAAAACGAAAAATTCGTTAAATACTAAAACTTGGCATTTAAATTTAACGTCTTCAAACGATACGATTTTCAATAAAAACCCCCAACTACCCTTTACATGGAATATTTTTTGAAAATTTTAATACCTTCAAAAAGGACTACAACTATTTTGATTAAAGTATCATATGATTAAGATATTTTCATGTCAAATGAAATGCATATCTTGACTTTTCATGGAAAAGGCTCTAAAGATCTGTTCATTCTGGATTCGTTCTGCATAACGGATAAACCTTAAGAGATAGATAAAACCTTCTTAGCACACAAAAATGTATATATCTTAAAATACCCAATTTATTTCACATACTCTTCTTTTGGAGTTAACCATTTTCGAGATATTCCTTGATATTGGTTTCAATTTTAAAATATAATTTTCTTAAACCTAAACTCGTCATTTGTTTTTCTTTTGTTTTACTCCTGGCTCTGCAAACAGAAGCAAATTTCAATTACATTGCAACCACTTTTTAAAAGATTTGTCTATGATTTGGCCTATTGTATTCCCTTATTTTTCCTCTACTTATTAGAAACTAAGCAATAAGACCATTTTTGCTTACGTTTATCTTGATCGTCAAGAATAAGCTTTAGTAAGATTAGTTAGTTACAGAATAAACAGAGAAGGTCATGCCAATGAGCACATTAGATTTTTACCGTATGATGAATGTTCATGAACATTTTAATTAATATATATATATATATATATATATATATATATATATATATATATATTACATAAGCTGTACAAAGTAATTTTACAAGAGGATGCTGCAAGGTATTGATATCATCATGTAGACTGGGGAAGAGGTTCTAAGAAGAGACATTGGATATAATAATCCTTGTATTAGTTGAAACTTTACAATAAAATACCAATTTTATGAAAAATAGTTTTAATTTTAAAAACAATCTCAGGGAAATTTTAATTGAAAACTGTTTTTGTGTTTTAAATACATATTTTATATGTAATTTGTATTGGTGCTTTGTTGTAATAATTGTATTTATTCCATCTGACAAAGCCTATAACAAATTCTATTTATTAAATGGCTAATGGCTGATAAGATAATAAGATATTACTTATACAACATTACATTCAGAATTCTGTCTTTAAATTTCTTTTTCTCTGCTGCAAAGCTTCGTTTTGCCTCCAATTCTGCGGCTGCTGCAGCAAATTGCAATAGTGCATGGCAAAGCGGAAACCTCTTTTTGTAGGTGGTAGATTACAAAATCTCAAGCACGAGAATTTATACTGTAGCTGTTGAACAATTAAATGCCATGCTTTCGAGACGATACTCAAATTTTCTTAATTCACATTGTGCTGAAATGTACTTATTTTCAAACTAAATACCCTATGTAAAAATCTGATGTGTTCCATTCACATGACTTCCTCCACATCTCTGCAACAAATTATTGTTAAGAAGTTTATGCTTCTATTTACTTCATGGTAATCGAGAAAAAATTAGCAGAAATAGTCTTATTACTTGCTTCCTTGTAAGTAGAAGCGAAATAACGGAGTATCATAGGTTAAAGTGATAGTCAAAAGCTGGTTGCTATGTGACCGAAGTTCCTTTGTTTGTATGGACATGAGTTCACAAAGTCCTGTATGAGAAAAGTATGTTTTTATAGCTGAAATTAAAACAAGGCATACCTCTAAAACAATCAACTCCACGAAAAAAAATGTATATAACATCAACTGTGTGTTTTAAAGTGCTCTATATTTGTTGTGTGGTAAGGTTTTGTCCATCTCTTACGGTTTAGCAGTTATGCAAAATTCCGTAAATTTGACCCAGAATAAAGTAATCTTTAGAGGCTATTCCCAGAAAATTCAAAATATACATTTTATTTCTCAGGTAAATATCTTTAATATACGAACTTTTAATCAAAATTGTTAGAGCCATTTTTAAAAAAATCAAAGTTTTCGAAAAAAGTTCCATGCAAAGGGTAGTTTTGTGTGGGGGGAATTTTCTCAAAATCTTCGTGTCGCATCCCTGGAAGGTACTAAACTTAAATACCAAGTTTGGTATTTTACTGACTTTTCGTTTTTGAGTTATCGTGTTCAGAGACACACGGACACACACACACGAACCTTTTTGTGAAATACTTTTTTTTTGGATACAGGGGACCGTAAAATATATATTTCCAGTGAAATCTCGGTATCGAGATTGGGTGAGTGCAATACCTTCTCTATACACTATGTGTGTAGAGAAAGTAATAAATGCCAACGCTTCAATGGTTAGGTTCTGTATCACATTTTAACATCATAACTAAGAAACATATAATATTTGAATATTTATTATTGCAATAATAGACAAAAAAAATGTGATATACATTTAAAGTTTTCTAATAAATGTGATTGCGAAAAACGTGATATAGAAATTTACTTTTAGTGAATCTATCCTAATTTTCAGCCTAATAAAACTTAGAAACCAAAGTAGATGGTATTCGGATATTATTATGTAATAAAAGATTTATATATCTAAATGTTCAATACATTTCCTGCTATGAAAATTGTGCAATGCAGTTTCTAAATTCATACCGCAAATCAAAACATGCTTCACAACTAAAAAGTGGACGCCATTTACTTACTCCATGCTAATTCTGATCGTAGTATGCTATTTGTAATCATTTCTTTCGTAAGGAGCATTTGATAAATATTAGTTTACCCTTTGATATACAAATAATGGTAGTTTTTTAAACTTTTCAAATTAGCAACGTGGAATTTGTGTGTTCTGATATTACATAATTCAATTAGTAAACATTAAATCTGATTTGTTTTCACATCATACTAATTCACATGACTTTCTCTACACCTCTGTAACAAAATATTATTAAAAAGCTTATTTTCTCTTTATTGAGATAAACACTAGCAGAAATTGCCTTATAACCTGCGTTTCTTGTAAGTAGAAGGGAAATAAGGGAAGACACTAGACTTAAACGATAGTCAAATCTTTTAAAAAATGGTTGCCATGTAATTGAAATCAGTCTTGGTGCATTGCTAGGAGTTGAAAAATTTCCGAATATGAAATAAATATTTTAAAACTGAAGTCAATAACAAGGAATATCTAAAAAAAAAAAAAAGCCCAATTCTACGAAAAAATGTATATAACATAAAGAGTTACATTTTTTTTGTGTAGTACGTTTTTGTCTGCTTCTTACGGTTTACCAGCTCTGCAATATTCACCCGGAATAAACAGGTCTTCAGAGGCTATTCCAGGAAATTCAAGATATGCATTTTATTTGCTATGTAAATGTCTCTAAGACACAGTATTTTTTATAAAATTGTTAGACCATTTTTAAGTAAATAAAAATGTTCCAAATGTTTTCCGTGTAAAGGGTAGTCTGGGGTCGGGAACATTTTTCCAATATCTTTGCGTCGTATCTTGGAAGATACCAAACTTAAATACCAATTTGCTATTTTACCGACTTTTCGTTTTTGAGTTATCGTGTTCAAGGACATACGGACACACACGGGCACATGGACCTTTTTATAAAAGTGCTAAAACGTGTATTTCCGGAGAAATATCGGTATCAAAATTTTTGTTGGAATCCAACACCTTCTCTACACACTATGTAGTACGTGTAGAGAAAATAAAAACAGAAATTAAGCAGTTCCACAAGGTACACTTCTATGTTCTCTTTAAAGATGGTTTTAAGTGGTAAAGTTTTGGAAGAAGAAAATGCTATATTGAATGAAAGGTAGGCTCCTTTAATTATTCTGTAAGGGCGGTGTATGGTATTATGAGTAGGGAAGTTCGGAAGGGTATAGTAGTGGCATTTAATAATATGACGTCTTACCAGGATTGCTTTAAAAAATGAAAAGCTTGTCTGATAAAATGGAGGTATATTAATTGAAGTATATTGGGATGGTGCGTTTTTAAGTCCTGGATATAGAATCGGTGCCCATCAGCATCGTCATGAAATTGAGGAGCTGCGATAATCAGTGATTGCGGCCATGATGGCCAACTACCGAGTGGGAGATGTTTGATGCTGGACACTTCACCTGCCGGTATTGGCCGTGCATAAATGGCGTAAAATCCGATTGGTACCCCAAGTTTCGTCAGTGCTATAGAAGCATGGTGTTATTATTATTATTATTATTATTATATAACGTAAAATAGTATATAGCGAACACATACTATATATTTAGACAATAGTTTCAAAAAGTAATACATAATTATAACTGATAGGAAGGAGAGATCTGTGCCTATATACTTCCCCTCCCCTCTTGATAGTTCTTCCGGAATGCTTTATTAGATCTGGTATATACTTATTTAGATATATACTTATATGAAACGATATGATGAAGAGGGTGATTGACCTAAATTATCTGTGATTTATAAAGCTATATTGGTTATTACACGTTTAGACTGTTGTTTGTTCCATATAACCTTTCCCCGTATCTCTTAACTATCACATGACTGGTCACCTCTCATTGGCTGCTGTCATGTGGTACAAAATACTTCCTTAATTAATATGATCATTTATTGGTAAGTAGAGACAGACTGAAAAATTCAATCCCGCAGCCGGGATTTGAACCATAGATCTCCCGGTCTCTAGCCGATTGCTCTACCAGTGAGCTACCATGGCAATATGGCGGCGCGTCATTAAATTGTTCAACTTACTTGTTTGTTTCCCGGTAAACCACAAAGTGATCTCAAATTAATTGCGTCTTACAATGTCGCAAGTACTCTTAAGTCCCAGGATCCTTACTATAGCCAACTATTATGGTCAATATTTGGCTATACTATGAATCCTGGGATTTAAGAGTACTTGCGACATTGAACATCGTCATTGAGGTATTATGGTCAATAGTTAGCTATACTATGAATTCTGGGACTTAATAGTACTTATTGCATTGTAAGTCGCCATTGTATGTCATATCAAATAGCATAGAGTCACTTGAGAAATTTAATGTCATGTCGGTATGTTGCCATGGTAGCTCAGTGGTGGTAGAACAGCTGACTAGAGACCGGGAAATCCATGGTTCAAATCACGGCTAAGGCATTGAATTTTTCAGTCTGACTCTACCTATCCAACTTCTGTCCTACACACGGCTTGTGCGACAAAACAATTGAATCAACATGATCATTTATGTTAGTAAATGCGAACAGAATTTTCACAAGAATGACTCAAATGTGTTATGTAAGAGAATTAATGTATCTAAAATCGTGTAAAGTGTTATCAACAAATGGATAGAAGAGTCCTTCGTTTTAAACAAATGGCTGACGAGAGCATGTGCATATATGGTAGCTTTTATCGTCTATGCTTGCGTGGTCCGCAGATTCTTTGTCACATTTCAAAGTTGTACATTAATGAATCAAGGGACAGGTGGAGGTAACCTAGTGCGGCCGGCCGCGCCGTGGCCGAGTGGTTAGACTACTTGTCTCTCACCCAGTTCGATCTCAACATGAGAGATTTGTGGTGCACAAAGCAGCGCAGGGGTGGGTTTTCTCCGGATGCTCCAGTTTCTTCTGCCTTTGCATTCCACCGGTGCTTCATCTTCATTCCATGTATCGCCAGTGTTATTCATTGCCTGCGGTGCTAAAAGAGGTAAAACCGGGCGTTAAACACTACAAAAAAAAAAAAAAAAAATAAAAAATAACCTAGCGCGGAATAGTACATTTTTGCAGGGTAGGTTTGTAAAAAACAAGGATCACAAGCTGTTGAATACATCTTCCAGCAACGATACACAATGTAACTGCAACGTTGGAGATACGCCGCTGTTCCTCTACGTAGTCTAGTGTTTTTGCGTTAGCTTAAAATCACAAGGCCCGTGTGCTGCACATCCATACGTAGTGTTCTTCAATAATGCTACGGTAGATTGATGCACCCAGGTCTCGTGGGGGTCGCTGTGGGAGGTCCGAGCTTGTGCAAAAAGAAAGATGTGCATGTGCCATCAGCTGGGAGCTCACACGGCACTTTTCCTGGCCCACAAGGAATCGATCCGCCGGCTCTACAGAAATATGGGTGGTCGTAAGCGTGACCAGAAGGTCCTCTGAATTATATACGCTTCCTTCCATGTTTTATTGCCCTCCTCCCTTGCGTCCTTTACACGGGGTTCTCTTGCATTCTCAACAAGCATTCAGTGCCGCAGTGTAGGGTTTATCCATACTCTCATTCATCATCAAAACGATTCTGTAGTAGACATCTGAATTGTTTATGTCTTGATTCATGTCTTGTGCCATTGCAATACCTTAGTACCATAACTTTGACGATTATTTGGTGTAGTTAGGTTGTCACCACCTTTCATCAATGAATGCAAATGGACTCCTATATTCAATATCCTGGTTACTATTCAGAGTATGTTGTTCAAGCATTCGAGTGGAAGTTTCATTCCAAATATTAGTGACTTAGGTACATACTCAGATGCTATTTTAACAATCGAAGTAAGCTATTCATTTTAATCATTTATGTATTCCACTTCATTTATTTATTTTAGTTTAATATCCATATATTGGTCGATGGATGAATGAACTGACAGATTAGATCAGATTAGATTAGATTAGATAACGGAGGACACTTGTTGACTTCCTGTAGGTCAGCTTAAAAGACTATCATTGTCTTTCAAAATATGTTCCTTTAACAAGTTGTAGCATCTTGGTTCCTATATCCCTGCCAAATCGTTGGTGTCTGTCTATCCTTAATCCATGTCTTAATCAAAGTTTTAGTAGCACGTAAACTGACAGTAACCAGGGGTTCAGGGCCAACAAAGGACATCACTGCATATTTTTGGCTAACTGATCTGCTTTCTCGTTTCCTTGAATTCCTTAATGCCCCGGCACCCACGCAATTCTAATTTATTGCAGAAGGACATGGCGATCAGAGCATTCAGGCAATCCCATACCAGTTTAGATTAAACCTGGTATGAAGAAAGATGAACTGACAATGAGCCCGGAGTCATAGAGGTTAGAGTTTCCGACATTCGTCCTCTCAGGACAAGGGTAACACCCCAGAAAATCTTATCCGGATAACACATCCAACATATTAATTCGGGGCCTCTTGAATAAGAGGCAGACACGCTACCACCAGACTACACAGGGTAGTTATTGCAAACAATTTCTACTTCTTCTTCTTCTTCTGCTCCTCTTCTCATTCTTCTTCTACTATAACCACTTCTGCTAATAATACACATGTTATACCCTAAATAAAGTTCCACGCTTCTCCTCCTGGGTGTTACCACGGATCTTCTTATACTGGTTTCTATTTCTGTATCTATTCTGAGAATATTCCATTATTTCTAGTGTCTGGTTGATTTTTTTTCTATTTTTTATTTTAATTTTCTCCACCAATAAACTGTTTGCAGTAAACAGAGGAAGTACTGTAACCATCCAAAAGGTTGATATCGAGATTTCACCGGATATTCATGATTTGGATCACCGAAACCTCAAAAGCATTTTTAGTAAAAGGTCTGCGTATACCTTTGTGTACATATCTAAGAGTGTGAATAACATACAACGGTTCGATAAATACCAAACTGGTGTTTAAATTCATGTCTTCCAAATTTTCAATATTTTCGGTTTTCTCAAAAATTACTCTACCATAATAAAACGTATATTTTGAAGTTTATAGAAATAGTGTGTGAACTGCTCTTTATTCGGAAGTAATTTTATATAATTTTGTGTGACTGATATACCATAAGATACAGACGAAGATTATAGCTCTAACTCCATTTCAAAATTACATCTGTTGATATTAACTTGATATTTTTCAATATTCTTGTCATTTTTAAAGCTCTGTTAGTATGAAGCTGTTTCTCGTGATGTGGAGAGAGTATAGACTTTTAAAGTCAGTAGCGCTTATCTCGATTAGCATGTTATGAATAAAAATATAAATAAACTGTTTGCAGAACAGGTAGTCAAAATCATATAAATGGAACACATAAGATTTTTGTGCTATTGTATATCAGAGCTTCTGAGGCCCGCTGCACTCTTGTGAACTCTAATGGCCACTTGTTTATTTAAACCTATTACAGTCGTTGCTTAAAATAAACCAAACACTTCTGCACAAACAATATATAATTCATTGAAGTATATATAATATGAAAGAAAATATAAACTTTAGCCAAGTTTGATAACATTCGCTGTTAAACGAATACATTCTACTTTCGGGCTTATTTACGTAACGTTTCTGAAAGTAAACAGACCCAAAATATTACTTAATTTCTTAAACAGTTTTTGTTGAGTTCTGTGCATAAAAGTTGCTCATTACCTTATTTATATTTTTGCGAGGAAGAAAGAAAGTTGGTGGACTTAATGTTTACTCAAAATAAATAATTTCTTAGATGTTTGATAGCAAAGAAATGAACAAAGTCAATCATTCACAACTCTCTTGTTATTATTACATCACCGGTATTCTTGTTTTCTTTACAAATTTATTCATCGGTTACTAATTTGATGGATGTTTGGATTACGAAGAGGCGAGAGGGCGCGCTATATCCCAGAAAACTAATGTTGTTTTTAGCCGATGGTGGAGACCCCTTTCCCCCCTAATACAGACAGTACGTGTTTACTTTATTTAAGTCATCCTCTGGGTCAAAAAAATATTTTGAAAGCAGAATAATGCATTTAAAAAGGTGCATAAATTTATTAATATTATTAATAATCAAATCTCAGACTTTTAGATTGTAAAAAGTTAAAATTAGGTTCTATTTATCAGTATTTTAGGATTTTATAGGATCTCATATGTTCAGTTAAATCTTTTCTCTCTAGAAACGGCGAAACCGAAGTATTAGGAGTATGAAAAGTAACGAAATCAAGACTCGTATACGTACCGGCGAAGGAAACTTTCCTCATACGCCCTCAGAACAAGCATATTCCTACCAGCGCATCACAGAAGCTGCTAGCAACACTGAATAGGAATAGAGAGGAAATACACCCAGAATTGTACAGCACCGGTGCCATGTTGGACCGTGCGTGGACAAAGGAAAATTTCGAAATGAGACACGTTATGACTAGGTTGGTAGTTCACGGTTTCCACCACCTGATATGCAAGAACACAAAATTCTGTGAACCAAATATAGATTTTAAATGTATGCTATGTAAAAAGAAGCGTGATCGGTTTCGTATTGAGCTATAAACAAAAAGAACAAATACTATATATGAATATGCAAACATTTGAATTTAAATGTATTCTATTATTCCTGCCTATTTGGCTGAAATAAAATCTATTACATGTTCAGTTTAGAACATTTAACACACGTGTGTTAAACCTTGCAAACGTTTATTTGAAACACTATAACTTTAAATTGTATAAGGTTAAGTTTACTATGTGCGTATTTAAAATCAAGAACTTTAAAACGCTTACGATTGGTAATGCTTTTTTACTTTCTCTATACTCACTATGTACATAGTGTATAGAGAATGTATTGCACTCCATCAAAAAATTCGATACCGAAATTTCACCGGAAATATGTTTTATGGTCTCCTGTATCCAAAAAAACTTTTTTCAGAAAAAGGTCCGTTGTGTGTGTGGGTCCGTGTGTCAGTGTGTCCGTGTGTCTGTGAACACGATAACTCTAAAACGAAAAGTCGGTAAAATACCAAACTTGGTATTTAAGTTTAGTATCTTCCAAGGATGCGACACGAAGATTTTGAGAAAAATCCCCCCACCCCAAACTACCCTTTACATGGAACTTTTTTCGAAAATTTTGATTTTCTAAAAAATGACCCTAACGATTTTGATTAAAATATCGTATATTAAAGTTATTTACCTGATATATAAAATTTATATTTTGAATTTTAAGGGAAAAGTCCCTGAAAACTGCTTTATTCTGGATGAATTTTTCATAACTACTAAACCGTAAGAGATGGACACAAACTTAACCCACAAAAAATGTAGAGCACGTTAAAACACACAATTTATGTTATATACATTTTTTTTCCTGTAGTTGATCGTTATTCCTTTTTCTTGGTTTCAGCTTTGAAAAACTTGTGCTTTTCTTATACAGGAATTTATCAACTCCTGTCCATACAAACAAGGGAACATCAGTCACAAAGCAACCAGCTTTTGGCTTTCACTTTAACCTATGGTACTCGCTTATTTGGCCTCTACTTACAATAAGGCAAGAAATAAGACTATTTCTGCTAATTTTTCTCGATTAGCATGAAATAAATAAAAGATAAGTTTATTAACAATAATAATTTACAGAGATGTAGAGAAAGTCACGTGAATGGAACACATCAGATTTTTTGTATTGGTGTGGCTCTAAAAACACTAATTTAAAGTAGTTAAAGTAGTAGCAGTTAAGTTGTCAGTGCACTCTTTGCATTATTATGGCACTAAAAACACTAACTTCGAGCACTAGACGCGCAAAAGCTCTCCGTATAAACTTTTTGTGCTAGTATATCTCCAAAAATATAATTTTAAACACTACGTATGCAAAAATTCTCAGTATACCCATTTTGCTTCAGCATAACCTTAACCATTTCAGTGCTACGGTCGAGTGATTATAAAAGTCTTAGAGTTTCATACTCTCCTGCAGCAATTATATTTATCAACTCTTAAAGACTGTTTACACTAATTTGAATAATATCTATATACAGCAAGGGAAAACTGCAAGTCACTTGGTCCGAAACAGTCTCTATTTCACGGCAGGAAATATGCTGTTGGTTGAATGTTTGGAGGCCCACTGGGTGCTCTATCTCGCCTGTGATTTAAAACGGGGACGGCCCAGGTTAAATAATCGGTGGTACGGCATGCCTGATGATGACGGAGCAGGTAAAAACACGCGGTGTGAGACCAGTTTTGTACATTTTGAGAAACATTACTATACTCAATTTTTTTTTAGTTATTACGGCATATTATTGCATTTTATATACCAAAATATGTTATTTTTCAAAACCAAATTTCGGACTTTTAGCAGTTTTTCACCATAGTGAGACTTAACTCAGTCAGGAGGCATAAAAATATGTTAGCAATGAAAAGACTAAACATGCACAATACATTTTGCACTCCTATTGTGACACTGAACAATGCAGTACTTGGAAGAGGGTTTCAACCTCCCGTTAAAATGCTATTGAAAGCAGAGGAACTGGGTTCCATTTCCCATCAAGTAAGATGTTTAAATTTCATTTTGGTTATTCCCTTAGGGTTCCAAATCAATGATTAAACTAATTTAAAATTCTCTACCTATAAAATTAATTAATATTTCAAGTCAAGGTGTAGTAATATATAAAATGATAAGGAATTATAATAAAGTTTAATGAAGGATGATATTTGATTAAACATTTACTATTTTGCATCTTAAATATTTTAATTAAGGTATGTATTTGGTTATGATTGTTTATCATATGGATGTATTCAGTTTTATTATTTCCATCAGTGGATCTAAAAAGCTAACTTTCTGTATTTTACTCCATGAGTAATCCATAAAGTGGAGTAAAACTATACTAATATTTTAATTTAATATAAGATGGGGATAAAATGTTCTATATAATATTAGTGTGCATATAAGGAAAAATATCTGATATGTTCCATTTATATAACTTTCTCTATCTGTTCCAAACACAAATTATTCTTACAAAAGATTATTCTTTTATCCACATCATACTAATCGAGATAAACACTAGCAGAGTTGCACTTATTACTTGCTTCATTGTAAGTAGAAGCAAAATGTCGGGGCATATTATATAAAGCCATAGTCAAACCTTTTAAAAGCTTGTGAAACAATTGAGGTTCGGCTCGCTTTGTATTGATCCGTTTGAGAAAAGGTAGATATGAGAGAACGTAGGCTTTCACGGCCGGAGTCATTGTAACTAAGAAATGTTTCCGGGCTGTTTTGCCGTGGTCTGCTGGTGTTAGGAGTACCAGACGTTTCGTCCACAACTACGGTGGACATCTTCAGTGGCGCGGTCGAAGTTTTCTAGGAGAAGGTTTCGCTGCGAAGAAGAGGCACTAAAACTCAATAGGAATTGGCATCCCGTCATTGAAAGCAGGAAATGTCATCAAACGAGAAGCAACGAAGCGGTCCAATCAGAAGCCACGTTCGCCGGAGAGCCCCTTCACTTGCCAGTATAAAAGTAGCGATCCCGACAGTCAACGCTTCAGACGCAGCGAAACCTTCTCCTAGAAAACTTCGACCGCGCCACTGAAGATGTCCACCGTAGTTGTGGACGAAACGTCTGGTACTCCTAACACCAGCAGACCACGGCAAAACAGCCCGGAAACATTTCTTAGTTACAAAAGGTAGATAGTTTAAAACTGAAACCAATAACAAGGAATGTCTAAAAATTCTGTATGCTCCATTCACATGAATTTCTCTACTTCTCTGTAACAAATTATTGTTAACAACTATTCCATCTACTTCATTATAATCCAGATAAACATTAGCAGAAAGGGTTTTATTACTTAGTTTCTTATAGATAGAAGGTAAATAAGGGAATCACTAGGCTAAAGAGGCAGGGAAATGCTTTAAAATGTGGTATAGAAATCGAGTCTTTGCGAGATCAGGTGTTGACAAGTTCCCGTATGAGAAAGGTATTTTAAAACCGAAATGAATAACAAGGATATCTTAAAAACCATCAACTCCAAGCAAAAATGCAGATAACATAAATGGTGTGTTTTAACATGCTCTACGTTTTTTGTACAGCAAGTTCTTGTCTTTCTCTTAAGGTTTATCAGTTATGCAAAATTCGGCAAAATTGTCGTGTAGTGGTGTACTGGTTACCATGCTAACTTCATATACCCAAGGTCGCGGGTTCAAACCAGACGGAGGACGATAGATTTTTTCGGGCGTAAAAATCATTAGCATTGCTTCGTTCGGAAGGGAAATAAAGCCGTTGGTCCCGTGTCGTAGATTTACGGCACGTAAAAGAACCTCAAGCCTCATAAAGAGGCCTCTGAGCAAAATTTAGGCGGTCTTTCACACCAATTTAGAATGCGATGCTGAGAAGCACAGCAGTTAAAGAGCATCCATAAATAACACGCCGTTTCCATTTTATTTCGGCAAAATTCATTCAGAATAAAGATGTTTTCAAGAGGCTATGTGCAGAAAGTTAAAGATATACACATTATTTGTTATGTAAATAGCTTTAGTGTACGATATTTTAATCAAAATCTTAGAGCCATTTTTAAGATAATTACAATTTTCGAAAATTTTTCCATGTAAAGAGTAGTTGGTGTGGGGGGATTTTCTTGAAAATCTTCGTGTTGCATCCTTGGAAAATACCAAACTTAAATATCAATTCTGGAATTTAACGGTATTTTAGTTTTTGAGTTTTCTGTGCTGCCCACACACACATACACACACATGGACATTTTTCTAAAAATGCTTTTTTTTTATTCAGTGAGTTTCAAAAATGTATTTCCGGTGAAATCTTGGTATCGAATTTTTGGGCGGAATACAATGCACTATGTACATAGTACGTGTAGAGAAAGTTAAATGTATATTGCATAAATTGTATGTTTTAACGAGATCTATATAACCGTTGTGCAAATTGCGCAAAAATTATCCAGAATAAAGAGCTCTTCGTAATTTATATTGATGATTTGTATTTCATAAAATACGATTAACTAAAACGAAGGAACCCAGCGTCTTTAAAGGTAGAGATTTTCTTCTGTTTATTTATACGTGTTAAAGCTGCTTGGTGTTCAAACTTTCTTCTTTGATACTAGTTGAATGTTTTAAACTGACTTAGCATATTATTTTTTACCTTTTAAAAGAAACCTTCAGTAAAGCATAAATCAAACGTATGCATACAGAAGAGATATTTTCTAGAAAGCTAAAAAATGTCGCGCTGTTCTTGAACTTTTCAGAACTTGTAGCGCTCTATAAAACACCGGATTAGAGGTGGCAAGGAATGTCAGCAGAATAGGTAAAAACGTTCCACTTCTGTTATTTATCAATGTTGTGAAGTAAGCTTCAACCTCTTCTATAAATCCAAAAAGTCCTTTGTGAAAGTTACCTATATTTTTACCAATTATTTGCACATTTTGAATGACAATTTTATGGGTTATGCTTATAAGGAAGCAGAGAGTGATTTTCATTAGGAATTAAATTTTAAATTTTTATATTTATACATACATATTCTGAATATTTTACTGTGGTTGTATTGCAGTTTTGACAATATTGATACCGAATTTCATACATATTTAATGAATAAGTTGCAATAATCACCATGGTCCAAGCATCTCAAAAAATTGAAAAAAAAATAAAAAAGAAAAAAAAAGTGATTGAAATATTTCATATTTTTTAAAATTTTTAGAAACACATGTACAATGTGGGTAGAGAAGGTGTTGCATTCCACCCGAAATTCTAAACCAATATTTCACCGGGAATACATGTTTTGAGACCCCCTGAGTCCAAAAATACATTTTTAGAAACATTTCCACGCGTATGTGTGTGTGTCAATGGGTAGCATAGCTCAAAAATGAAAAATCGGTTAAATACCAAATTTAGTATTTAAGTTCAGTATATTTCAGGGATGCAACGTTAAGATTTTCAACACAATTCCCCACCCTCAACTAGCCTTTATATGGAACTCTTTTTCGAAAATTTGATTTTCTAAAAACTGCTTCTAATGGCTTTGATTAGAATAGTGTAAGATACTTTTATGGCAAAGAAATGTATATCTTGAATTTTCTGGAAATAACCTCTAAATACTTCTTCATATTGGATATACCTGGCAAGCTATAAGAGATAGACAACAACTTACTCATAAAAATGTAGATATCGTTTCCATTTTGATATACACTTGTTTTTAGAGTCTTGATAAGTTACAATATAAACAGGACAGATATAAATACAGAATGGTTCAAAAGTTCCAGAGCAGCTGAATGGTTCAAAAGTCTCAAACGATCCTATTTTCGGATTTTCTCTGCAAAGCAAATAGGGGAACCAAAAATTCGATAGCGAGATTCAATTGGAAATGCAAGTTTTGAGACCCCCTGAATAAAAAAACAGTTTTATAGATTCATGTGTGCATGCTTGTGTGTTAGTGTCCATATTTCTCTGGGAGCTAAAGCAAAAAGGCAATTAAATGCCAAATTTGGTAATTTATGTCAATATTTTCCAAAAAAAGTACGCCACAACATTTTCAATAACATTTCCCTACACCAAACTACCCAATTATTTTCGAAATGTTCTATTTCTGATTTAAGTCTCAAATGATTTTGATTATTTATTTACGATATTTGAAAAAAAATAAAATTAATAATTTGAACTTTCTACGAAAAATATATGAAGTCCTCTTTATTCGAAAGGAATTTTGTATAATCTTTTACGACTGGTAAACATTAAGTTAATCCATAAACAAAAACAAACTAAAGAATAAAGATGTATTTATATACAGTTATTGTTTTGACATAAGCTCTTTCTAATTTGTCATTCTTTTAAATTCCTTTCTAGGTGCAGTTATTTGCTAAGATTGCATCTAAGTGCAGAATAGTGATAGTGTTCGGTTTTTAAACATTTGACTATCGACATTCTTTTTGTAAAGGTATATATAACGATATGAGTAATGTAGATATTTTTGTAACGATTATTGCATATTAATGAAATAAAGTAAATAGAGATAAAACGTTTCTTGACAACAATTTCTATAGCCACTAATAAATATTAAAAGCAGAGAAACTTATGTGAACTAAAACATCAGGATTTTTATGAATGTATGTTTTATATTCCTCCTGTACCATCATTTTTCCTTGCATTTCGAAAGGAGCTTTTGACTATCTAGATGTCCAGAAACTTTCGAGCCACTCTTTAAGAAATAACACGGAGAAAGTCTGTCTCTAACTTCACACTAACGGAATTAGCCGACATTGTTAGAATGGGGTCCTTAATGGGATAGTGTGTGGTCTGTCTAGAGATTTTTATACTCGAAACTGACAAATGCTGGGGACATATTCTAAACGACCTGGAGATTTCGTTTTCAAAATTTCAATAAATTTTCCAATTATCATTTCTTTGCATATATCGCTAGTGTCACCACCTGTGTGGTCGTGTGTAGTAAGAACGGAGTTACACACTACTACTGTATTACTACTCATACTACTTCTATTAGTCTTACTTCTACTATTACTGCTACCGCTATTATTACTTACTATTACTTCTCCTACTACTACTATTACTACTAGTACTTATATTACTATTATTACTTCTACTATTACTAATCTACTGCAACTATTACTACTATTACCACTGCTTATATTACTACTATTACTAATTATTATTATTACTGCTATTATTGCTTCTACTATTACTATTAAAAGTACTACCACTACCACTATTACTATTACTTCTTCTACTATTACTTCTACTATTACTATTATTGCTATTACTATTACTACTATTACTACTGCTACTATTACTACTGCTACTATCACTTCTATTACTATTACTTCTGCTACTATTACTTCTACTATTACTGCTATTACTATTACTACTGCTACTATTACAACTACTATTACTAGCAATACTACTATTACTACTGCTACTATTACTACTATTACTTCTACTACTATTACTACTGCTACTATTACTTCTATTACTATTACTACTGCTACTATTACTGATATTACTATTACTACTGCTACTATTACTTCTACTATTACTTCTATTACTATTACTACTGCTACTATTACTTCTATTACTATTACTACTGCTACTATTACTTCTACTATTACTGATATTACTATTACTACTGCTACTATTATTTCTACTATTACTGATATTACTATTACTACTGCTACTATTACTTCTACTATTACTGATATTACTATTACTTCTACTACTATTACTACTGCTACTATTACTTCTATTACTATTACTACTGCTACTATTACTGATATTACTATTACTACTGCTACTATTACTTCTACTATTACTGATATTACTATTACTACTGCTACTATTACTTCTACTATTACTGATATTACTATTACTTCTACTACTATTACTACTGCTACTATTACTTCTATTACTATTACTACTGCTACTATTACTGCTATTACTATTACTACTGCTACTATTACTTCTACTATTACTTCTATTACTATTACTACTGCTACTATTACTTCTACTATTACTTCTATTACTATTACTACTGCTACTATTACTTCTACTATTACTGATATTACTATTACTACTGCTACTATTACTTCTACTATTACTTCTACTACTATTACTACTGCTACTATTACTGCTATTACTATTACTTCTACTATTACTTCTATTACTATTACTACTGCTACTATTCCTTCTACTATTACTACTTTTACTATTACTTCTATTACTATTACTACTGCTACTATTACTTCTACTATTACTGATATTACTATTACTACTGCTACTATTACTTCTACTATTACTGATATTACTATTACTACTGCTACTATTACTTCTACTATTACTGATATTACTATTACTACTGCTACTATTACTTCTACTATTACTGATATTACTATTACTACTACTACTATTACTTCTACTATTACTGATATTACTATTACTACTGCTACTATTACTTCTACTATTACTGATATTACTATTACTTCTACTACTATTACTACTGCTACTATTACTTCTATTACTATTACTACTGATACTATTACTTCTACTATTACTTCTATTACTATTACTACTGCTACTATTACTTCTACTATTACTGATATTACTATTACTACTTCTACTATTACTTCTACTATTACTTCTATTACTATTACTACTGCTACTATTACTTCTACTATTACTGATATTACTATTACTTCTACTACTATTACTACTGCTACTATTAGTTCTATTACTATTACTACTGCTACTATTACTTCTACTATTACTTCTATTACTATTACTACTGCTACTATTACTTCTACTATTACTGATATTACTATTACTACTTCTACTATTACTTCTACTATTACTTCTATTACTATTACTACTGCTACTATTACTTCTACTATTACTGATATTACTATTACTACTGCTACTATTACTTCTACTATTATTGATATTACTATTACTACTGCTACTATTACTTCTACTATTACTGATATTACTATTACTACTACTATTATTGCTGCTACTATTACTAGCAATACTAATATTACTACGACTACTATTACTTCTAATATTACTATTAATATTACTACTACTGTTATTGCTGCTACTATTACTAGCAATACTACTATTACTACGGCTACTATTACTTCTAATATTACTATTAATATTACTACTACTATTATTGCTGCTACTATTACTACTACTATTGCTACTGCTACTATTACTTCTAACATTATTATTACTATTACTACTACTATTACTACTATTACTACTATTACTACTATTACTAATACTACAACTACTATTACTAATATTACTACTACTATTTCTATTATTATTACTAGTGCTACTATTATCCCTACTACTATTACCATTACTATTATTAGTCGCCCTCCGTGGTGTAATGGTTACCATTCTGACTTCGCGGGTTTAAACCTGGGCGTAAAAATCCTTAGCATGACTTCCTTCGGAAGGGAAGTAAAGGTGTTGGTCCCGTGTCGTAGATTTACGGCACGTAAAAGAACCTCAAGCCTGATTGAGGGGCCTCTCGGCAAATTTAAGCGGTCCTTCACGCTCAATTTAGAATGGGACGCTGAGAACCACAGCAGTTAAAGATCGTCCGTAAATAACACGACATTTTTCATTACTATTATTGCTACTACCAGTACTACTAGTACCACCACTCCATCTTTCTCTAAGCAAAGGAATCAATAGAGTCAATAAATTCGGACGTTGTTGGATATACGGTGAAAAAAATATAAATTTACTTTCTTCTCCGGTACATTTTGAGGTGCAATTATTTTGATAAAAGAAATAAGTTCAGATGAAACTATTACTGAACTTATAATAAATTGAAATGAAGCTTATTTTTTCAATTACCTGGGCAAGTCGAAGCATCATGATGAAATTCAATTTGTAGTAAAGGGGTGGAGCGCGATCTAAATTGCTTTGGTATGTCAGTGTGCGGATCAAAGGGTCGAGAGAGCTGTTTCTTGTTCCTGAGAGTTATTGCAACTAATTCTGTTACACGGTTACACTTTGAAACATTACTTAATTTGGTTTAGCAGGCTTATCATCCAGGTTTCTCCTCAAGCGCTACACTAACGTAATAAAAGAAACTTTCCTTGACAATTTTAAGTTTGTATATATTTTCCCGACACCAAAACCGATAACAGCGCGTATTTTGCTTTAGTGGAAGTGTTGTTAAAAGGGCTTAATACTGCTTTCTATCTTTTTATTTAATTGATTCTGAATGTGGAAAATAAATGCAGCGGAATTGTTCAGATCAAAAATGATTTCGCCTCTTCTTATTACCAGCTTTATTGCGTGGAAAAACTTTATTTAATAATGTTATACAGTTTCTAATTTTGTTTATCGAAATACAAAATAAATATTAAAAACGTAGTTCTCTTTTTCAGTAAATTTTTAAATCTACTTGTATATGAAGAAATGTCACAGAATAATTTTTATTTTCTCTGCCGACTAACGTTAGTAGGTGCAAAAATTTCATGTCGAGATTTCACCAAAAACGCCTGTTTTGAGATTTTAAATCCAAAAGAAGCAGCAACTTTTTTAGAAAAAGGAATTTCTGTGTCTGGACTTCTTTCCCTGTGACTGTTTAGAATAACTCAAAAACCAAGTTTTGGATAAATGCACCAAAAAAATTTAAGCTCAGAATCTTAGAATCTTCCAAAGATACGACAGGAAGATAAAAGAAATCCTCACCATACATTTTTTGTGCTCAACCATTACGACTAAATGCCATATTTTCAAGACATTACATAAAAAAAAAATCTGATGTGTTACACTCACCTGACTTTCTCTAGCTACTCTACAAACAAACGTCTTACAAAACATAATTCTTCTTTCAACACCACGTTAATCGAAATAAACATTAGCAGACTTTTGTTACCTAGTTCCTTATAAGTAGACTGGAACTAAGGGAATGTACCAGGCTAAAGTGACAGTCAAACGGTTTAAAAGCTGTCGTTATGCGATTGTCATTGCAAATCGCCTCTTTGCTTGGCCAGGTGTAGAACAAAAGAAAAACGAACACTCCCGTCTGTGAAAAGTATAAGTACTTCACAGCGGAAACTAATAACAAGGAATAACTCTAAAACGGTAAGTTCCACGAAAATAATGTTTATGACATAACTTGTACATTTTAACAAGGTCTACATTTTTTGTATAGTGCGCTTTTTCTATCTCTTACGGTTTACTAGTTATTCTAAATTACGCAAAGTTCATCCAGAATAAACAGGTCTTTAAAAGCTATTCCTAGTTAAATCAAGATATACATTTTATTTGTGATAGAAATGGCTTTAATATGTGATATTTTAATCAAAATCGTTAGAGCCGTTTTTAAGAAAAACAAAATCTTCGAAAATGTTTCCATGTAAATGGTAGGGGTGGGGGGATTTTCTTGAAAATCTTCATGTCACCTCCTTGAAGATACCAAACCTAAATACCAAGTCTGGTATTCAACCGTCTTTTCATTTTTGAGCTATGCTGTCCATTGGCACACACACACACACGCACACAGATCGACAGACACACACGCAGGGATCTTTTTCTGAAAATGCTTTTTTTTTTGCTCAGGGGGTCCTAAAACATGTATTTCCGGTGAAATCTCGACATCGAATTTTTGGGTGGAATACATTACTTCTCTATCCCTATGTACATTGTGCATATGGGGCTAGAGAAAGTAATAATACGTAAACTAATTTTTCTGCAAATGGTCTGTAAAATCGCCTTCGTTCTGAATTAGCATTTTATAAGTTATTAAATTGTAAGAGAGACAAAATCTTACTGCGCAAAAATTGATATATCATTATATATTATTTTAAGTCAAATAAACTTGTTTGTTGCGCTAAATGTTCTAGATTTATTGTTTGTAATTGGTCTAAATTTTCAAATAGTTATACTTTTCTCTAGAGGTGAGTCGTTATTTGTTTTTTTTTCTTATTTTTTGGTTATGCAAAGGCAATAGAATTTCAAAGTTGAATGATACAGCAATCTGCGTTTAAACACTTGAATATCTGCTGAGTCCCTTTTCGTATAAGACTTTTGTAACTAAACCATTTCTGCATTTATTTTTTTACCTAACATGAAGTAGATAGAATAAGATGTAAAAGGGGTAGGAAAAGACATACAAATGTAAACTTCAGCACTAAAATCCTATACTAGCACTACTTAGGTGGCGCTGTAGAAGCACCTGCAGCTCACATTCGGTCCTGGGTTCGATCCCCAACAGTCCACTCTTTTTGGTGTTTCTTGGTTTTCCCATGTCAACTGGCGAATGCTGGATTGCTTCCGCTCCTGCCACGACGACTTTACTGTCATCATCATCCTTAATTGTTATCTGTTTCAAGGTTGTAGGGCCAGGCGACGGTGTTTTGCGGGTTGCGGCAGGGCGACGGATGTTCGCTTTGTAGAGGATTCGCCTCTAGCGTCATTGCAGGACTATTCTGACAATAGCTGTCTCCGGGTGCTTTCGTAACCCCCCCGGAGACTCGGGGCTTGTGGATAAGGCGATAAATGGCGTTGACTGCGTTCAATCTGGAAACGTTAGGGATCCCGTCCATTCTTGTACCTATTATCATCCGGATGTGGCCGCCCTTCGGGCCTCTCTGTACATCCTTCCCCACCGATGAATTACGGTAGAAGAAATAATCGGACATGTTCCATTCACATTACTTTCTCTACCTAGTGTGTAACAAACACTTCTGATAAAAGCTTATTATGTTGTTATCTACTTCATGCTAATAATTATAAAAGTTAGCCGAAATGCCTTATTGCTTAGTTCCTTATAAGCAGAAGAAATATTAGCGAATACAAGGCTAAAGTGCTATATTTTTTAAAACCTGGTTGCTATGTGAACGAAATTTGGTTCTCTTTGCATGCTCACGAGTCAAACAAAGGACACAGCAATGACTAATTCCCGTTTGAGAAAGAAAATTGTATTCAAAAATAAAGGATATCTAGGAAATCGTTTGTTCTACACACAAAAAAAGTATTTGCCATTAATTGTGTATTTTAACGAGATGTACATTTTTTTTTTTTTTTTGCGTAGTATGTGTTTACCTCTTACAGTTTAACAGTTATGCAAAAACCATTTAGAATGAAGCGGTCTTCAGAGCATATTCCCAGAAAATTCAGGAACACATTTGACATTTAAATATCTTTATTGTAGTGATTCTTTAATAAAATCAGTAGAGCCATTTTTGAAAGACTCAAAATTTTCGAACATTTTTGCATCAAAATGGGTAGATTGTCGTGTTTTTTTTAACCCACTTTTCGTTTGTGAGCTATGCTGTCCATACATACACACCATTCACACATACACACACAAACCCACATGGTGTTTTGTCTCAAAAACGTTTCCATTCAAGGGTTCTCAAAACATGTATTTTCTGAGAAATCTAAGTATAGAATTTTCGGGTAGAATACAATACCTTTCCTATCTGTTGATTATGTATTTAGTGTTGTTAGAGAAATTAAACCGTTTGCTGGAGCACCCTCCGTGCATCAATATCTTTACCACCACCACAACCACCACCACCACCACCACCACCACCACCACCACCACCATCACCACTACTACCATCACCGCCATCACCACCACCACCGCCATCACCACCACTACCACTACTACCATCACCGCCATCACCAACACCACCACCACCATCACCACTACTACCATCACCACCACCACCACTACTACCATCACCGCCATTACCAACACCACCACCATCACCACTACTACCATCACCGCCATCACCACTACTACCATCACCGCCACCACCACTACTACCATCACCGCCACCACCACTACTACCATCACCGCCATCACCACCACCACCATCACCACTACTACCATCACCGCCACCACCACCACCCCCACCGCCACCACCACTACCATCACCGCCATCACCACCACTACCATCACCACCATCACCACTACTACCATCACCGCCATCACCACTACTACCATCACCGCCATTACCAGTTCTACCATCACCGCCACCACCACTACTACCATCACCGCCATCACCACTACTACCATCACCGCCATCACCACTACTACCATCACCGCCATCACCACCACTACTATCACCGCCATCACCACCACTACCATCACCGCCATCACCACTACTACCATCACCGTCATCACCGTCATCACCACCACTACCATCACCGCCATCACCACCACTACCATCACCGCCATTACCACTACTACCATCACCGCCATCACCACCACTACCATCACCGCCATTACCACTACTACCATCACCGCCATCACCACCACTACCATCACCGCCATCACCACTACTACCATCACCGCCATTACCACTACTACCATCACCGCCATTACCACTACTACCATCACCGCCACCACCACTACTACCATCACCGCCATCACCACTACTACCATCACCGCCATTACCACTACTACCATCACCGCCACCACCACTATTACCATCACCGCCACCACCACTACTACCATCACCGCCACCACCAATACTACCATCACCGCCACCACCATTACTACTATCACCGCCACCACCACTACCACCATTACCGCCATCACCACCACTACTACCAGCACCGCCACCACCACTACTACCATCACCGCCATCATCACCCTTACTACCATCACCGCCACGACCACTACTACCATTACCGCCACCATCACCACTACTACCAGCACCGCCACCACCACAACTACCATCACCGCCACCACCACTACTACCATCACTGCCACCACCACGACTACCATCACCGCCACCATCACCACTACTACCATTACCGCCACCATCACCACTACTACCATTACCGCCATCACCACCACTACTACCATCACCGCCACCACCACTACTACCATCACCGCCATTTCACCACTACTACCAGCACCGCCACCGCCACTACTACCATCACCGCCATCACCACCACTACTACCATCACCGCCACCACCACTACTACCATTACCGCCACCATCACCACTACTACCATCACCGCCATCACCACCACCGCCACCACGACTACTACCATCACCGCCATCACCACCACTACTACCATCACCGCCATCACCACTACTACCATTACCGCCATCATCACCACTACTACCAGCACCGCCATCACCACTACTACCATCACCGCCATCATCACCACCACTACCATTACCGCCATCACCACTACTACCAGCACCGCCATCACCACTACTACCATCACCGCCATCACCACTACTACCATCACCGCCATCACCACTACTACAATCACCGCCATCACCACTACTACCATTACCGCCATCATCACCACTACTACCATCACCGCCATCATCACCACTACTACCATCACCGCCATCACCACTACTACTACCATCACCGCCATCATCACCACTACTACCATCACCACTACTACCATTACCGCCATCATCACCACTACTACCATCACCGCCATCATCACCACTACTACCATCACCGCCATCATCACCACTATTACCATCACCGCCATCATCACCACTACTACCATCACCGCCATCACCACTACTACCATCACCGCCATCATCACTACTACCATCACCGCCATCACCACCACTACTACCATCACCGCCATCATCACCACTACTACCATCACCGCCATCACCACTACTACCATCACCACTACTACCATCACCGCCATCACCACTACTACCATTACCGCCATCACCACCATTACTACCATCACCGCCATCATCACCACTACTACCATCACCACTACTACCATCACCGCCAATACCACTACTACCATCACCGCCATCACCACTACCACCATCACCGCCATCATCACAACTACTACCATCACCGCCATCATCACCACTACTACCATTACCGCCATCATCACCACTACTACCATCACCGCCATCATCACCACTACTACCATCACCGCCATCATCACCACTACTACCATTACCGCCATCACCACTACTACCATTACCGCCATCATCACCACTACTACCATTACGGGCATCATCACCACTACTACCATCACCGCCATCACCACTACTACCATTACCGCCATCATCACCACTACTACCATTACCGCCATCACCACTACTACCATTACCGACATCACCACTACTACCATTACCGCCATCATCACCACTACTACCATTACCGCCATCACCACTACTACCATTACCGCCATCATCACCACTACTACCATTACCGCCATCACCACTACTACCATTACCGCCATCATCACCACTACTACCATTACGGCCATCATCACCACTACTACCATCACCGCCATCATCACCATTACTACCAATACCGCCATCATCACAACTACTACCATCACCACTACTACCATCACCGCCATCACCACTACTACCATCACCGCCATCACCACTACTACCATCACCGCCAACATCACCACTACTACCATCACCACTACTACCATCACCGCCATCACCAACACTACTACCATCGCCCACTACTACCATCACCGCCGTCATCACTACTACCATCACCGCCATCACCAACACTACTACCATCACCACTACTACCATCACCGCCATCACCACTACTACTACCATCACCGCCATCATCACCACTACTACCATCACCGCCATCATCACCACTACTACCATCACCGCCATCACCACTACTACCATCACCGCCATCATCACCACTACTACCATCACCGCCATCACCAACACTACTACCATCACTACTACCATCACCGCCATCATCACCACTACTACCATCACCGCCATCACCAAACACTACTACCTTCACCACTACTACCATCACCACTACTACCGTCACCACTACTACCATCACCGCCATCACCACTACTACTACCATCACCGCCATCATCACCACTACTACCATCACCGCCATCATCACCATTACTACCATCACCGCCATCGTCACCACTACTACCATCACCGCCATCACAACTACTACCATCACCGCCACCACCACTACTAACATCACCGCCATCACCACTACTACTACCATCACCGCCATCGTCACCACTACTACCATCACCGCCATCACCACTACTACCATCACCGCCACCACTACTAACATCACCGCCATCACCACTATTACCATCACCGCCATTACCACTACTACCATCACCGCCACCACCACTACTACCATCACCGCCATTACCACTACTAACATCACCGCCATCACCACTATTACCATCACCGCCACCACCACTACTACCATCACCGCCATCACCACTACTACCATCACCGCCATCACCACTACTACCATCACCGTCATCAGCACTACTACCATCACTACTACCATCACCGCCACCACCACTACTACCATCACCGCCACCACCACTACTACCATCACCACTATAACCACTACTACCATCACCGCTACCACCACTGCTACCATCACTGCCATCGCAACTACTACCATCACCGCCATCACCACTACTACCATCACCGCCACCACCACTACTACCATCACCACCATCACCACTACTACCATCACCGCCACCACCACTACTACCATCACCACCATCACCACTACTACCATCACCGCCACCAGCACTACTACCATCACAGCCACCACCACTACTACCATCACCGCCATCACCACTACTACCATCACCGCCATCACCACCACTACCATCACCGCCACCACCACCACTACCATCACCGCCATCACCACCACTACCATCACCGCCATCACCACCACTAGTACCATTACCGCCATCATCACCACTACTACCATCACCGCCATCACCACTACTACCATCACCGCCATCATCAACACTACTACCATTACCGCCATCACCACTACTACCATCACCGCCATCATCACCACTACTACTATCACCGCCATCATTCACTACTACCATCACCGCCATCATCACCACTACTACCATTAGCGCCATCACCACTACTACCATCACCGCCATCATCACCACTACTACCATCACCGCCATCATCACCACTACTACCATCACCGAAATCATCACCACTACTACCATCACCGCCATCATCACCACTACTACCATCACCGCCATCATCACCACTACTACCATCACCGCCATCACCACTACTACCATTACCGCCATCACCACTACTACCATCACCGCCATCACCACTACTACCATTACCGCCATCACCACTACTACCATTACCGCCATCACCACTACTACCATCACCGCCATCATCACCACTACTACCATTACCGCCATCACCACTACTACCATTACCGCCATCACCACTACTACCATCACCGCCATCACCACTACTACCATCACCGCCATCACCACTACTACCATCACCACTACTACCATCACCGCCATCACCACTACTACCATCACCACTACTACCATCACCACTACTACCATCACCACTACTGCCATCACCACTACTACCATCACCACTACTACCATCACCGCCATCACAACTACTACCATCACCGCCTTCACCACTACTACTACCATCACCGCCATCATCACCACTACTACCATCACCGCCATCATCACCACTACTACCATCACCGCCATCACCACTACTACCATCACCGCCATCATCACCACTACTACCATCACCACTACTACCATCACCGCCATCACCACTACTACCATCACCACTACTACCATCACCGCCATCACCACTACTACCATCACCGCCATCATCACCACTACTACCATCACCACTACTACCATCACAACTACTACCATCACCGCCATCACCACTACTACTACCATCACCGCCATCATCACCACTACTACCATCACCGCCATCACCACTACTACCATCACCGCCATCATCACCACTACTACCATCACCGCCATCATCACCACTACTACCATCACCGCCATCACCACCACTACCATAACCGCCATTACCACTACTACCATCACCGCCACCACCACTACTACCATCACCGCCATCACCACCACTACCATCACCACCATCACCACTACTACCATCACCGCCATCACTACTATTACCATCACCGCCATTACCACTACTACCATCACCGCCACCACCACTACTACCATCACCGCCACCACCATTACTACTATCACCGCCACCACCACAACCACCATTACCGCCATCACCACCACTACTACCAGCACCGCCACCACCACTACTACCATCACCGCCATCATCACCACTACTACCATCACCGCCACGACCACTACTACCATTACCGCCACCATCACCACTACTACCAGCACCGCCACCACCACAACTACCATCACCGCCACCACCACTACTACCATCACTGCCACCACAACGACTACCATCACCGCCACCATCACCACTACTACCATTACCGCCACCATCACCACTACTACCATTACCGCCATCACCACCACTACTACCATCACCGCCACCACCACTACTACCATCACCGCCATCACCACCACTACTACCAGCACCGCCACCGCCACTACTACCATCACCGCCATCACCACCACTACTACCATCACCGCCACCACCACTACTACCATTACCGCCACCATCACCACTACTACCATCACCGCCATCACCACCACCGCCACCACGACTACTACCATCACCGCCATCACCACCACTACTACCATCACCGCCATCACCACTACTACCATTACCGCCATCATCACCACCACTACCATTACCGCCATCACCACTCCTACCAGCACCGCCATCACCACTACTACCATCACCGCCATCACAACTACTACCATCACCGCCATCACCACTACTACAATCACCACTACTACCATTACCGCCATCATCACCACTACTACCATCACCGCCATCATCACCACTACTACCATCACCGCCATCATCACCACTATTACCATCACCGCCATCATCACCACTACTACCATCACCGCCATCACCACTACTACCAACCCGCCATCATCACTACTACCATCACCGCCATCACCACCACTACTACCATCACCGCCATCATCACCACTACTACCATCACCGCCATCACCACTACTACCATCACCACTACTACCATCACCGCCATCACCACTACTACCATTACCGCCATCACCACCACTACTACCATCACCGCCATCATCACCACTACTACCATCACCACTACTACCATCACCGCCAATACCACTACTACCATCACCGCCATCACCACTACCACCATCACCGCCATCATCACAACTACTACCATCACCGCCATCATCACCACTACTACCATTACCGCCATCATCACCACTACTACCATCACCGCCATCATCACCACTACTACCATCACCGCCATCATCACCACTACTACCATTACCGCCATCACCACTACTACCATTACCGCCATCATCACCACTACTACCATTACGGGCATCATCACCACTACTACCATCACCGCCATCACCACTACTACCATTACCGCCATCATCACCACTACTACCATTACCGCCATCACCACTACTACCATTACCGCCATCACCACTACTACCATTACCGCCATCATCACCACTACTACCATTACCGCCATCACCACTACTACCATTACCGCCATCATCACCACTACTACCATTACCGCCATCACCACTACTACCATTACCGCCATCATCACCACTACTACCATTACGGCCATCATCACCACTACTACCATCACCGCCATCATCACCATTACTACCAATACCGCCATCATCACAACTACTACCATCACCACTACTACCATCACCGCCATCACCACTACTACCATCACCGCCATCACCACTACTACCATCACCGCCATCACCACTACTACCATCACCGCCAACATCACCACTACTACCATCACCACTACTACCATCACCACTACTACCATCACCGCCATCACCAACACTACTACCATCGCCCACTACTACCATCACCGCCATCATCACTACTACCATCACCGCCATCACCAACACTACTACCATCACCACTACTACCATCACCGCCATCACCACTACTACTACCATCACCGCCATCATCACCACTACTACCATCACCGCCATCATCACCACTACTACCATCACCGCCATCACCACTACTACCATCACCGCCATCATCACCACTACTACCATCACCGCCATCACCAACACTACTACCATCACTACTACCATCACCGCCATCATCACCACTACTACCATCACCGCCATCACCAAACACTACTACCTTCAACACTACTATCATCACCACTACTACCGTCACCACTACTACCATCACCGCCATCACCACTACTACTACCATCACCGCCATCATCACCACTACTACCATCACCGCCATCATCACCATTACTACCATCACCGCCATCGTCACCACTTCTACCATCACCGCCATCACAACTACTACCATCACCGCCACCACCACTACTAACATCACCGCCATCACCACTACTACTACCATCACCGCCATCGTCACCACTACTACCATCACCGCCATCACCACTACTACCATCACCGCCACCACTACTAACATCACCGCCATCACCACTATTACCATCACCGCCATTACCACTACTACCATCACCGCCACCACCACTACTACCATCACCGCCATTACCACTACTAACATCACCGCCATCACCACTATTACCATCACCGCCACCACCACTACTACCATCACCGCCATCACCACTACTACCATCACCGCCATCACCACTACTACCATCACCGTCATCAGCACTACTACCATCACTACTACCATCACCGCCACCACCACTACTACCATCACCGCCACCACCACTACTACCATCACCACTATAACCACTACTACCATCACCGCTACCACCACTGCTACCATCACTGCCATCGCAACTACTACCATCACCGCCATCACCACTACTACCATCACCGCCACCACCACTACTACCATCACCATCACCACTACTACCATCACCGCCACCACCACTACTACCATCACCACCATCACCACTACTACCATCACCGCCACCAGCACTACTACCATCACAGCCACCACCACTACTACCATCACCGCCATCACCACTACTACCATCACCGCCATCACCACCACTACCATCACCGCCACCACCACCACTACCATCACCGCCATCACCACCACTACCATCACCGCCATCACCACCACTACTACCATTACCGCCATCATCACCACTACTACCATCACCGCCATCACCACTACTACCATCACCGCCATCATCAACACTACTACCATTACCGCCATCACCACTACTACCATCACCGCCATCATCACCACTACTACTATCACCGCCATCATTCACTACTACCATCACCGCCATCATCACCACTACTACCATTAGCGCCATCACCACTACTACCATCACCGCCATCATCACCACTACTACCATCACCGCCATCATCACCACTACTACCATCACCGAAATCATCACCACTACTACCATCACCGCCATCATCACCACTACTACCATCACCGCCATCATCACCACTACTACCATCACCGCCATCACCACTACTACCATTACCGCCACCACCACTACTACCATCACCGCCATCACCACCACTACCATCACCACCATCACCACTACTACCATCACCGCCATCACCACTATTACCATCACCGCCATTACCACTACTACCATCACCGCCACCACCACTACTACCATCACCGCCACCACCATTACTACTATCACCGCCACCACCACTACCACCATTACCGCCATCACCACCACTACTACCAGCACCGCCACCACCACTACTACCATCACCGCCATCATCACCACTACTACCATCACCGCCACAACCACTACTACCATTACCGCCACCATCACCACTACTACCAGCACCGCCACCACCACAACTACCATCACCGCCACCACCACTACTACCATCACTGCCACCACCACGACTACCATCACCGCCACCATCACCACTACTACCATTACCGCCACCATCACCACTACTACCATTACCGCCATCACCACCACTACTACCATCACCGCCACCACCACTACTACCATCACCGCCATCACCACCACTACTACCAGCACCGCCACCGCCACTACTACCATCACCGCCATCACCACCACTACTACCATCACCGCCACCACCACTACTACCATTACCGCCACCATCACCACTACTACCATCACCGCCATCACCACCACCGCCACCACGACTACTACCATCACCGCCATCACCACCACTACTACCATCACCGCCATCACCACTACTACCATTACCGCCATCATCACCACTACTACCAGCACCGCCATCACCACTACTACCATCACCGCCATCATCACCACCACTACCATTACCGCCATCACCACTACTACCAGCACCGCCATCATCACCATTACTACCAATACCGCCATCATCACAACTACTACCATCACCACTACTACCATCACCGCCATCACCACTACTACCATCACCGCCATCACCACTACTACCATCACCGCCAACATCACCACTACTACCATCACCACTACTACCATCACCGCCATCACCAACACTACTACCATCGCCCACTACTACCATCACCGCCGTCATCACTACTACCATCACCGCCATCACCAACACTACTACCATCACCACTACTACCATCACCGCCATCACCACTACTACTACCATCACCGCCATCATCACCACTACTACCATCACCGCCATCATCACCACTACTACCATCACCGCCATCACCACTACTACCATCACCGCCATCATCACCACTACTACCATCACCGCCATCACCAACACTACTACCATCACTACTACCATCACCGCCATCATCACCACTACTACCATCACCGCCATCACCAAACACTACTACCTTCACCACTACTACCATCACCACTACTACCGTCACCACTACTACCATCACCGCCATCACCACTACTACTACCATCACCGCCATCATCACCACTACTACCATCACCGCCATCATCACCATTACTACCATCACCGCCATCGTCACCACTACTACCATCACCGCCATCACAACTACTACCATCACCGCCACCACCACTACTAACATCACCGCCATCACCACTACTACTACCATCACCGCCATCGTCACCACTACTACCATCACCGCCATCACCACTACTACCATCACCGCCACCACTACTAACATCACCGCCATCACCACTATTACCATCACCGCCATTACCACTACTACCATCACCGCCACCACCACTACTACCATCACCGCCATTACCACTACTAACATCACCGCCATCACCACTATTACCATCACCGCCACCACCACTACTACCATCACCGCCATCACCACTACTACCATCACCGCCATCACCACTACTACCATCACCGTCATCAGCACTACTACCATCACTACTACCATCACCGCCACCACCACTACTACCATCACCGCCACCACCACTACTACCATCACCACTATAACCACTACTACCATCACCGCTACCACCACTGCTACCATCACTGCCATCGCAACTACTACCATCACCGCCATCACCACTACTACCATCACCGCCACCACCACTACTACCATCACCACCATCACCACTACTACCATCACCGCCACCACCACTACTACCATCACCACCATCACCACTACTACCATCACCGCCACCAGCACTACTACCATCACAGCCACCACCACTACTACCATCACCGCCATCACCACTACTACCATCACCGCCATCACCACCACTACCATCACCGCCACCACCACCACTACCATCACCGCCATCACCACCACTACCATCACCGCCATCACCACCACTAGTACCATTACCGCCATCATCACCACTACTACCATCACCGCCATCACCACTACTACCATCACCGCCATCATCAACACTACTACCATTACCGCCATCACCACTACTACCATCACCGCCATCATCACCACTACTACTATCACCGCCATCATTCACTACTACCATCACCGCCATCATCACCACTACTACCATTAGCGCCATCACCACTACTACCATCACCGCCATCATCACCACTACTACCATCACCGCCATCATCACCACTACTACCATCACCGAAATCATCACCACTACTACCATCACCGCCATCATCACCACTACTACCATCACCGCCATCATCACCACTACTACCATCACCGCCATCACCACTACTACCATCACCGCCATCACCACTACTACCATTACCGCCATCACCACTACTACCATCACCGCCATCACCACTACTACCATTACCGCCATCACCACTACTACCATTACCGCCATCACCACTACTACCATCACCGCCATCATCACCACTACTACCATTACCGCCATCACCACTACTACCATTACCGCCATCACCACTACTACCATCACCGCCATCACCACTACTACCATCACCGCCATCACCACTACTACCATCACCACTACTACCATCACCGCCATCACCACTACTACCATCACCACTACTACCATCACCACTACTACCATCACCACTACTACCATCACCACTACTACCATCACCACTACTACCATCACCGCCATCACAACTACTACCATCACCGCCTTCACCACTACTACTACCATCACCGCCATCATCACCACTACTACCATCACCGCCATCATCACCACTACTACCATCACCGCCATCACCACTACTACCATCACCGCCATCATCACCACTACTACCATCACCACTACTACCATCACCGCCATCACCACTACTACCATCACCACTACTACCATCACCGCCATCACCACTACTACCATCACCGCCATCATCACCACTACTACCATCACCACTACTACCATCACAACTACTACCATCACCGCCATCACCACTACTACTACCATCACCGCCATCATCACCACTACTACCATCACCGCCATCACCACTACTACCATCACCGCCATCATCACCACTACTACCATCACCGCCATCATCACCACTACTACCATCACCGCCATCACCACCACTACCATAACCGCCATTACCACTACTACCATCACCGCCACCACCACTACTACCATCACCGCCATCACCACCACTACCATCACCACCATCACCACTACTACCATCACCGCCATCACTAGAATTACCATCACCGCCATTACCACTACTACCATCACCGCCACCACCACTACTACCATCACCGCCACCACCATTACTACTATCACCGCCACCACCACAACCACCATTACCGCCATCACCACCACTACTACCAGCACCGCCACCACCACTACTACCATCACCGCCATCATCACCACTACTACCATCACCGCCACGACCACTACTACCATTACCGCCACCATCACCACTACTACCAGCACCGCCACCACCACAACTACCATCACCGCCACCACCACTACTACCATCACTGCCACCACAACGACTACCATCACCGCCACCATCACCACTACTACCATTACCGCCACCATCACCACTACTACCATTACCGCCATCACCACCACTACTACCATCACCGCCACCACCACTACTACCATCACCGCCATCACCACCACTACTACCAGCACCGCCACCGCCACTACTACCATCACCGCCATCACCACCACTACTACCATCACCGCCACCACCACTACTACCATTACCGCCACCATCACCACTACTACCATCACCGCCATCACCACCACCGCCACCACGACTACTACCATCACCGCCATCACCACCACTACTACCATCACCGCCATCACCACTACTACCATTACCGCCATCATCACCACCACTACCATTACCGCCATCACCACTCCTACCAGCACCGCCATCACCACTACTACCATCACCGCCATCACAACTACTACCATCACCGCCATCACCACTACTACAATCACCGCCATCACCACTACTACCATTACCGCCATCATCACCACTACTACCATCACCGCCATCATCACCACTACTACCATCACCACTACTACCATTACCGCCATCATCACCACTACTACCATCACCGCCATCATCACCACTACTACCATCACCGCCATCATCACCACTATTACCATCACCGCCATCATCACCACTACTACCATCACCGCCATCACCACTACTACCATCACCGCCATCATCACTACTACCATCACCGCCATCACCACCACTACTACCATCACCGCCATCATCACCACTACTACCATCACCGCCATCACCACTACTACCATCACCACTACTACCATCACCGCCATCACCACTACTACCATTACCGCCATCACCACCACTACTACCATCACCGCCATCATCACCACTACTACCATCACCACTACTACCATCACCGCCAATACCACTACTACCATCACCGCCATCACCACTACCACCATCACCGCCATCATCACAACTACTACCATCACCGCCATCATCACCACTACTACCATTACCGCCATCATCACCACTACTACCATCACCGCCATCATCACCACTACTACCATCACCGCCATCATCACCACTACTACCATTACCGCCATCACCACTACTACCATTACCGCCATCATCACCACTACTACCATTACGGGCATCATCACCACTACTACCATCACCGCCATCACCACTACTACCATTACCGCCATCATCACCACTACTACCATTACCGCCATCACCACTACTACCATTACCGCCATCACCACTACTACCATTACCGCCATCATCACCACTACTACCATTACCGCCATCACCACTACTACCATTACCGCCATCATCACCACTACTACCATTACCGCCATCACCACTACTACCATTACCGCCATCATCACCACTACTACCATTACGGCCATCATCACCACTACTACCATCACCGCCATCATCACCATTACTACCAATACCGCCATCATCACAACTACTACCATCACCACTACTACCATCACCGCCATCACCACTACTACCATCACCGCCATCACCACTACTACCATCACCGCCATCACCACTACTACCATCACCGCCAACATCACCACTACTACCATCACCACTACTACCATCACCACTACTACCATCACCGCCATCACCAACACTACTACCATCGCCCACTACTACCATCACCGCCATCATCACTACTACCATCACCGCCATCACCAACACTACTACCATCACCACTACTACCATCACCGCCATCACCACTACTACTACCATCACCGCCATCATCACCACTACTACCATCACCGCCATCATCACCACTACTACCATCACCGCCATCACCACTACTACCATCACCGCCATCATCACCACTACTACCATCACCGCCATCACCAACACTACTACCATCACTACTACCATCACCGCCATCATCACCACTACTACCATCACCGCCATCACCAAACACTACTACCTTCAACACTACTATCATCACCACTACTACCGTCACCACTACTACCATCACCGCCATCACCACTACTACTACCATCACCGCCATCATCACCACTACTACCATCACCGCCATCATCACCATTACTACCATCACCGCCATCGTCACCACTTCTACCATCACCGCCATCACAACTACTACCATCACCGCCACCACCACTACTAACATCACCGCCATCACCACTACTACTACCATCACCGCCATCGTCACCACTACTACCATCACCGCCATCACCACTACTACCATCACCGCCACCACTACTAACATCACCGCCATCACCACTATTACCATCACCGCCATTACCACTACTACCATCACCGCCACCACCACTACTACCATCACCGCCATTACCACTACTAACATCACCGCCATCACTACTATTACCATCACCGCCACCACCACTACTACCATCACCGCCATCACCACTACTACCATCACCGCCATCACCACTACTACCATCACCGTCATCAGCACTACTACCATCACTACTACCATCACCGCCACCACCACTACTACCATCACCGCCACCACCACTACTACCATCACCACTATAACCACTACTACCATCACCGCTACCACCACTGCTACCATCACTGCCATCGCAACTACTACCATCACCGCCATCACCACTACTACCATCACCGCCACCACCACTACTACCATCACCATCACCACTACTACCATCACCGCCACCACCACTACTACCATCACCACCATCACCACTACTACCATCACCGCCACCAGCACTAGTACCATCACAGCCACCACCACTACTACCATCACCGCCATCACCACTACTACCATCACCGCCATCACCACCACTACCATCACCGCCACCACCACCACTACCATCACCGCCATCACCACCACTACCATCACCGCCATCACCACCACTACTACCATTACCGCCATCATCACCACTACTACCATCACCGCCATCACCACTACTACCATCACCGCCATCATCAACACTACTACCATTACCGCCATCACCACTACTACCATCACCGCCATCATCACCACTACTACTATCACCGCCATCATTCACTACTACCATCACCGCCATCATCACCACTACTACCATTAGCGCCATCACCACTACTACCATCACCGCCATCATCACCACTACTACCATCACCGCCATCATCACCACTACTACCATCACCGAAATCATCACCACTACTACCATCACCGCCATCATCACCACTACTACCATCACCGCCATCATCACCACTACTACCATCACCGCCATCACCACTACTACCATTACCGCCACCACCACTACTACCATCACCGCCATCACCACCACTACCATCACCACCATCACCACTACTACCATCACCGCCATCACCACTATTACCATCACCGCCATTACCACTACTACCATCACCGCCACCACCACTACTACCATCACCGCCACCACCATTACTACTATCACCGCCACCACCACTACCACCATTACCGCCATCACCACCACTACTACCAGCACCGCCACCACCACTACTACCATCACCGCCATCATCACCACTACTACCATCACCGCCACAACCACTACTACCATTACCGCCACCATCACCACTACTACCAGCACCGCCACCACCACAACTACCATCACCGCCACCACCACTACTACCATCACTGCCACCACCACGACTACCATCACCGCCACCATCACCACTACTACCATTACCGCCACCATCACCACTACTACCATTACCGCCATCACCACCACTACTACCATCACCGCCACCACCACTACTACCATCACCGCCATCACCACCACTACTACCAGCACCGCCACCGCCACTACTACCATCACCGCCATCACCACCACTACTACCATCACCGCCACCACCACTACTACCATTACCGCCACCATCACCACTACTACCATCACCGCCATCACCACCACCGCCACCACGACTACTACCATCACCGCCATCACCACCACTACTACCATCACCGCCATCACCACTACTACCATTACCGCCATCATCACCACTACTACCAGCACCGCCATCACCACTACTACCATCACCGCCATCATCACCACCACTACCATTACCGCCATCACCACTACTACCAGCACCGCCATCACCACTACTACCATCACCGCCATCACCACTACTACCATCACCGCCATCACCACTACTACAATCACCGCCATCACCACTACTACCATTACCGCCATCATCACCACTACTACCATCACCGCCATCATCACCACTACTACCATCACCGCCATCACCACTACTACTACCATCACCGCCATCATCACCACTACTACCATCACCACTACTACCATTACCGCCATCATCACCACTACTACCATCACCGCCATCATCACCACTACTACCATCACCGCCATCATCACCACTATTACCATCACCGCCATCATCACCACTACTACCATCACCGCCATCACCACTACTACCATCACCGCCATCATCACTACTACCATCACCGCCATCACCACCACTACTACCATCACCGCCATCATCACCACTACTACCATCACCGCCATCACCACTACTACCATCACCACTACTACCATCACCGCCATCACCACTACTACCATTACCGCCATCACCACCACTACTACCATCACCGCCATCATCACCACTACTACCATCACCACTACTACCATCACCGCCAATACCACTACTACCATCACCGCCATCACCACTACCACCATCACCGCCATCATCACAACTACTACCATCACCGCCATCATCACCACTACTACCATTACCGCCATCATCACCACTACTACCATCACCGCCATCATCACCACTACTACCATCACCACCATCATCACCACTACTACCATTACCGCCATCACCACTACTACCATTACCGCCATCATCACCACTACTACCATTACGGGCATCATCACCACTACTACCATCACCGCCATCACCACTACTACCATTACCGCCATCATCACCACTACTACCATTACCGCCATCACCACTACTACCATCACCGCCATCACCACTACTACCATTACCGCCATCACAACTACTACCATTACCGCCATCACCACTACTACCATTACCGCCATCATCACCACTACTACCATTACCGCCATCACCACTACTACCATTACCGCCATCATCACAACTACTACCATTACCGCCATCACCACTACTACCATTACCGCCATCATCACCACTACTACCATTACGGCCATCATCACCACTACTACCATCACCGCCATCATCACCATTACTACCAATACCGCCATCATCACAACTACTACCATCACCACTACTACCATCACCGCCATCACCACTACTACCATCACCGCCATCACCACTACTACCATCACCGCCAACATCACCACTACTACCATCACCACTACTACCATCACCGCCATCACCAACACTACTACCATCGCCCACTACTACCATCACCGCCATCATCACTACTACCATCACCGCCATCACCAACACTACTACCATCACCACTACTACCATCACCGCCATCACCACTACTACTACCATCACCGCCATCATCACCACTACTACCATCACCGCCATCATCACCACTACTACCATCACCGCCATCACCACTACTACCATCACCGCCATCATCACCACTACTACCATCACCGCCATCACCAACACTACTACCATCACTACTACCATCACCGCCATCATCACCACTACTACCATCACCGCCATCACCAAACACTACTACCTTCACCACTACTACCATCACCACTACTACCGTCACCACTACTACCATCACCGCCATCACCACTACTACTACCATCACCGCCATCATCACCACTACTACCATCACCGCCATCATCACCATTACTACCATCACCGCCATCGTCACCACTACTACCATCACCGCCATCACAACTACTACCATCACCGCCACCACCACTACTAACATCACCGCCATCACCACTACTACTACCATCACCGCCATCGTCACCACTACTACCATCACCGCCATCACCACTACTACCATCACCGCCACCACTACTAACATCACCGCCATCACCACTATTACCATCACCGCCATTACCACTACTACCATCACCGCCACCACCACTACTACCATCACCGCCATTACCACTACTAACATCACCGCCATCACCACTATTACCATCACCGCCACCACCACTACTACCATCACCGCCATCACCACTACTACCATCACCGCCATCACCACTACTACCATCACCGTCATCAGCACTACTACCATCACTACTACCATCACCGCCACCACCACTACTACCATCACCGCCACCACCACTACTACCATCACCACTATAACCACTACTACCATCACCGCTACCACCACTGCTACCATCACTGCCATCGCAACTACTACCATCACCGCCATCACCACTACTACCATCACCGCCACCACCACTACTACCATCACCACCATCACCACTACTACCATCACCGCCACCACCACTACTACCATCACCACCATCACCACTACTACCATCACCGCCACCAGCACTACTACCATCACAGCCACCACCACTACTACCATCACCGCCATCACCACTACTACCATCACCGCCATCACCACCACTACCATCACCGCCACCACCACCACTACCATCACCGCCATCACCACCACTACCATCACCGCCATCACCACCACTACTACCATTACCGCCATCATCACCACTACTACCATCACCGCCATCATAACTACTACCATCACCGCCATCATCAACACTACTACCATTACCGCCATCACCACTACTACCATCACCGCCATCATCACCACTACTACTATCACCGCCATCATTCACTACTACCATCACCGCCATCATCACCACTACTACCATTAGCGCCATCACCACTACTACCATCACCGCCATCATCACCACTACTACCATCACCGCCATCATCACCACTACTACCATCACCGAAATCATCACCACTACTACCATCACCGCCATCATCACCACTACTACCATCACCGCCATCATCACCACTACTACCATCACCGCCATCACCACTACTACCATTACCGCCATCACCACTACTACCATCACCGCCATCACCACTACTACCATTACCGCCATCACCACTACTACCATTACCGCCATCACCACTACTACCATCACCGCCATCATCACCACTACTACCATTACCGCCATCACCACTACTACCATTACCGCCATCACCACTACTACCATCACCGCCATCACCACTACTACCATCACCGCCATCACCACTACTACCATCACCGCCATCACCACTACTACCATCACCACTACTACCATCACCACTACTACCATCACCACTACTACCATCACCACTACTACCATCACCACTACTACCATCACCACTACTACCATCACCACTACTACCATCACCGCCATCACAACTACTACCATCACCGCCTTCACCACTACTACTACCATCACCGCCATCATCACCACTACTACCATCACCGCCATCATCACCACTACTACCATCACCGCCATCACCACTACTACCATCACCGCCATCATCACCACTACTACCATCACCACTACTACCATCACCGCCATCACCACTACTACCATCACCACTACTACCATCACCACTACTACCATCACCGCCATCACCACTACTACCATCACCGCCATCATCACCACTACTACCATCACCACTACTACCATCACAACTACTACCATCACCGCCATCACCACTACTACTACCATCACCGCCATCATCACCACTACTACCATCACCGCCATCACCACTACTACCATCACCGCCATCATCACCACTACTACCATCACCGCCATCATCACCACTACTACCATCACCGCCATCACCACCACTACCATCACCGCCATTACCACTACTACCATCACCGCCACCACCACTACTACCATCACCGCCATCACCACCACTACCATCACCACCATCACCACTACTACCATCACCGCCATCACTACTATTACCATCACCGCCATTACCACTACTACCATCACCGCCACCACCACTACTACCATCACCGCCACCACCATTACTACTATCACCGCCACCACCACTACCACCATTACCGCCATCACCACCACTACTACCAGCACCGCCACCACCACTACTACCATCACCGCCATCATCACCACTACTACCATCACCGCCACGACCACTACTACCATTACCGCCACCATCACCACTACTACCAGCACCGCCACCACCACAACTACCATCACCGCCACCACCACTACTACCATCACTGCCACCACAACGACTACCATCACCGCCACCATCACCACTACTACCATTACCGCCACCATCACCACTACTACCATTACCGCCATCACCACCACTACTACCATCACCGCCACCACCACTACTACCATCACCGCCATCACCACCACTACTACCAGCACCGCCACCGCCACTACTACCATCACCGCCATCACCACCACTACTACCATCACCGCCACCACCACTACTACCATTACCGCCACCATCACCACTACTACCATCACCGCCATCACCACCACTACTACCATCACCGCCATCACCACTACTACCATTACCGCCATCATCACCACTACTACCAGCACCGCCATCACCACTACTACCATCACCGCCATCATCACCACCACTACCATTACCGCCATCACCACTCCTACCAGCACCGCCATCACCACTACTACCATCACCGCCATCACCACTACTACCATCACCGCCATCACCACTACTACAATCACCGCCATCACCACTACTACCATTACCGCCATCATCACCACTACTACCATCACCGCCATCATCACCACTACTACCATCACCGCCATCACCACTACTACTACCATCACCGCCATCATCACCACTACTACCATCACCACTACTACCATTACCGCCATCATCACCACTACTACCATCACCGCCATCATCACCACTACTACCATCACCGCCATCATCACCACTATTACCATCACCGCCATCATCACCACTACTACCATCACCGCCATCACCACTACTACCATCACCGCCATCATCACTACTACCATCACCGCCATCACCACCACTACTACCATCACCGCCATCATCACCACTACTACCATCACCGCCATCACCACTACTACCATCACCACTACTACCATCACCGCCATCACCACTACTACCATTACCGCCATCACCACCACTACTACCATCACCGCCATCATCACCACTACTACCATCACCACTACTACCATCACCGCCAATACCACTACTACCATCACCGCCATCACCACTACCACCATCACCGCCATCATCACAACTACTACCATCACCGCCATCATCACCACTACTACCATTACCGCCATCATCACCACTACTACCATCACCGCCATCATCACCACTACTACCATCACCGCCATCATCACCACTACTACCATTACCGCCATCACCACTACTACCATTACCGCCATCATCACCACTACTACCATTACGGGCATCATCACCACTACTACCATCACCGCCATCACCACTACTACCATTACCGCCATCATCACCACTACTACCATTACCGCCATCACCACTACTACCATTACCGCCATCACCACTACTACCATTACCGCCATCATCACCACTACTACCATTACCGCCATCACCACTACTACCATTACCGCCATCATCACCACTACTACCATTACCGCTATCACCACTACTACCATTACCGCCATCATCACCACTACTACCATTACGGCCATCATCACCACCACTACCATCACCGCCATCATCACCATTACTACCAATACCGCCATCATCACAACTACTACCATCACCACTACTACCATCACCGCCATCACCACTACTACCATCACCGCCATCACCACTACTACCATCACCGCCATCACCACTACTACCATCACCGCCAACATCACCACTACTACCATCACCACTACTACCATCACCACTACTACCATCACCGCCATCACCAACACTACTACCATCGCCCACTACTACCATCACCGCCATCATCACTACTACCATCACCGCCATCACCAACACTACTACCATCACCACTACTACCATCACCGCCATCACCACTACTACTACCATCACCGCCATCATCACCACTACTACCATCACCGCCATCATCACCACTACTACCATCACCGCCATCACCACTACTACCATCACCGCCATCATCACCACTACTACCATCACCGCCATCACCAACACTACTACCATCACTACTACCATCACCGCCATCATCACCACTACTACCATCACCGCCATCACCAAACACTACTACCTTCACCACTACTATCATCACCACTACTACCGTCACCACTACTACCATCACCGCCATCACCACTACTACTACCATCACCGCCATCATCACCACTACTACCATCACCGCCATCATCACCATTACTACCATCACCGCCATCACAACTACTACCATCACCGCCACCACCACTACTAACATCACCGCCATCACCACTACTACTACCATCACCGCCATCGTCACCACTACTACCATCACCGCCATCACCACTACTACCATCACCGCCACCACTACTAACATCACCGCCATCACCACTATTACCATCACCGCCATTACCACTACTACCATCACCGCCACCACCACTACTACCATCACCGCCATTACCACTACTAACATCACCGCCATCACCACTATTACCATCACCGCCACCACCACTACTACCATCACCGCCATCACCACTACTACCATCACCGCCATCACCACTACTACCATCACCGTCATCAGCACTACTACCATCACTACTACCATCACTACTACCATCACCGCCACCACCACTACTACCATCACCGCCACCACCACTACTACCATCACCACTATAACCACTACTACCATCACCGCTACCACCACTGCTACCATCACTGCCATCGCAACTACTACCATCACCGCCATCACCACTACTACCATCACCGCCACCACCACTACTACCATCACCATCACCACTACTACCATCACCGCCACCACCACTACTACCATCACCACCATCACCACTACTACCATCACCGCCACCAGCACTACTACCATCACAGCCACCACCACTACTACCATCACCGCCATCACCACTACTACCATCACCGCCATCACCACCACTACCATCACCGCCACCACCACCACTACCATCACCGCCATCACCACCACTACCATCACCGCCATCACCACCACTACTACCATTACCGCCATCATCACCACTACTACCATCACCGCCATCACCACTACTACCATCACCGCCATCATCAACACTACTACCATTACCGCCATCACCACTACTACCATCACCGCCATCATCACCACTACTACTATCACCGCCATCATTCACTACTACCATCACCGCCATCATCACCACTACTACCATTAGCGCCATCACCACTACTACCATCACCGCCATCATCACCACTACTACCATCACCGCCATCATCACCACTACTACCATCACCGAAATCATCACCACTACTACCATCACCGCCATCATCACCACTACTACCATCACCGCCATCATCACCACTACTACCATCACCGCCATCACCACTACTACCATTACCGCCATCACCACTACTACCATCACCGCCATCACCACTACTACCATTACCGCCATCACCACTACTACCATTACCGCCATCACCACTACTACCATCACCGCCATCATCACCACTACTACCATTACCGCCATCACCACTACTACCATTACCGCCATCACCACTACTACCATCACCGCCATCACCACTACTACCATCACCGCCATCACCACTACTACCATCACCACTACTACCATCACCGCCATCACCACTACTACCATCACCGCCATCACCACTACTACCATCACCACTACTACCATCACCACTACTACCATCACCACTACTACCATCACCACTACTACCATCACCGCCTTCACAACTACTACCATCACCGCCTTCACCACTACTACTACCATCACCGCCATCATCACCACTACTACCATCACCGCCATCATCACCACTACTACCATCACCGCCATCACCACTACTACCATCACCGCCATCATCACCACTACTACCATCACCACTACTACCATCACCGCCATCACCACTACTACCATCACCACTACTACCATCACCACTACTACCATCACCGCCATCACCACTACTACCATCACCGCCATCATCACCACTACTACCATCACCACTACTACCATCACAACTACTACCATCACCGCCATCACCACTACTACTACCATCACCGCCATCATCACCACTACTACCATCACCGCCATCACCACTACTACCATCACCGCCATCATCACCACTACTACCATCACCGCCATCATCACCACTACTACCATCACCGCCATCACCACCACTACTACCATCACCGCCATCACCAACACTACTACCATCACCACTACTACCATCACCGCCATCACCAACGTTACTACCATCACCACTACTACCATCACCACTACTACCATCACCGCCATCACCACTACTACCATCACCGCCATCATCACCACTACTACCATCACCACTACTACCATCACAACTACTACCATCACCGCCATCACCACTACTACTACCATCACCGCCATCATCACCACTACTACCATCACCGCCATCACCACTACTACTACCATCACCGCCATCATCACCACTACTACCATCACCGCCATCACCACTACTACCATCACCGCCATCATCACCACTACTACCATCACCGCCATCATCACCACTACTACCATCACCGCCATCACCACCACTACTACCATCACCGCCATCACCAACACTACTACCATCACCACTACTACCATCACCGCCATCACCAACGTTACTACCATCACCACTACTACCATCACCGCCATCATCACCACTACTGCCATCACCACTATTACCATCACCGCCACCACCACTACTACCATCACCGCCATCACCACTACTACCATCACCGCCATCACCACTACTACCATCACCGCCACCACCACTACTACCATCACCACTATAACCACTACTACCATCACCGCTACCACCACTGCTACCATCACTGCCATCGGCACTACTACCATCACCGCCACACTACTACTACCATCACCGCCACCACCACTACTACCATCACCACCATCATCACTACCACCATCACCACCATCACCACTACTACCATCACCACCATCACCACTACTACCATCACCGCCACCAGCACTACTACCATCACAGCCACCACCACTACTACCGTCACCGCCATCACCACTACTACCATGGCCGCCATCACCACCACTACCATCACCGCCACCACCACCACCACTACCATCACCGCCATCACCACCACTACCATCACCGTAATCACCACCACTACCATCACCGCCACCACCACCACTACCATCACCGCCACCACCACCACTACCATCACCGCCATCACCACCACTACCATCACCGCCACCACCACCACTACCATCACCGCCATCACCACCACTACCATCACCGCCATCACCACCACTACCATCACCGCCATCACCACTACTACCTTCACCGCCATCACCACTACTACCATCACCGCCATCACCACTACTACCTTCACCGCCATCACCACTACTACCATCACCGCCATCACCACTACTACCATCACCGCCATCATTACCACTACCTTCACCGCCATCACCACCACTACCATCACCACCACCACCACCGCCACCATCACCACCACCACCATCACAACTATTACCATCACCACCACCACCACTACCGCCACCACCATCATTACCGCCATCACCACTACTACCATCACCGCCACCACCACCACCACCACCACTACTACCATCACCGTCACCACCATCACCGCCACCACCACCGCCACAACCACCATCACCACTACTACCATCACCGCCACCACCACCACCACCGCCACCACCACCACCACCACCAACACCACCAACACCACCATCACCACTACTACCAACTCCGCCACCACCACCACCACCACCACCACCACCACCGCCACCACCACTACTACCATCACCGCCACCACCTACACCACCACCACCATCACCGACATCACCACCATCATTAGCACCACAATCATCACCAACATTACCACCATCGCCATCATAACCATCATTATCACCACATTCATCACCAGCACTACCATCACCGCCAACACCACCAGCACCAATATAACCACCATAACCACCTTTATCACCACCAACACTACCATCACCACCAACACTACCATCACCACCATCATCACCATCACCACCACTATCGCCACCACTATCACCATCACCATCGCCACCATCGCCACCATCATCACGACCATCGCCAACATCCCCATCATCACGGCCACCATCACCAACATAACCACCACCATCACCATTACCACCATCACCACCATCATCAATACCATCTCCATCATACCACAACAATCATCACCACCATCATCACCACCATCACCATCATCACCACCATCACCATCATCACCACCAACACTACCATCACTATCACCACCATCATTACCACCATAATCACCACCATCACCACTAGCATCACCACCACCATCATCACCACCACCAGCACCACCACCATCACCACCATCACCATCACCACCATCATCACCACCATAACCATCATCACCATCATCACCATCATCACCATCATCACCATCATCACCATCACCATCACCACCATCACCATCACCATCACCACCATCACCATCATCACCACCATCACCATCATCACCACCATCACCACTAGCATCAGCATCACCACCACCATCATCACCACCAACACCACTAGCATCACCACCATCATCACCACCATCATCAACAGCATCACCATTATCACCAACATCACCACTAGCATCACCACCACCATCACCACCACCATTACCATCACCTTCACCATCACCACCTCCATCACCACCACCATCACCACCATCACTACCAATACCACCACAATCATCACCACCATCACCATCTTCACTACCATCACCACCATCATCATTACCACCACAATCATCACCAGCACCATCATCACCACCACCCCCACCATCACCATCATCACCATGACCACCATCATCACTACCACCTTCACTATCATCACCACCACCATTACTACCATCACATCACTACCACCACCATCACCACCACCATCACCATCACTACCACCATCACCACCATCATCACCACCACCATCTCCAGCACCACCTTCACCACCACAATCACCGCCACCATCATTACCACCACAATTATCACCACCATCACCACCATCATTACCACCACAATTATCACCACCATCACCGCCATCACCACCGCCATCACCATCAAACATCACCACCATCACCACCATTACTAGCATTATCACCACCCCATCACCACTAGCATTATTATCACCACCACCACTATTATCACCACCATAATCACCATCACCATCACCACCAGCACCACCGCTATCACCATCAAACATTACCACCATCACCACCATTACCTTACCATCTCCACCACACCGCCATCACCATCAAACATCACCACCATTACCACCATTACTATACCATTACCACCACACCGCCATCACCATCAAACATCACCACCATTACCACCATTACTATACCATTACCACCACACCGCCATCACCATCAAACATCACCACCATCACCACCATTACAATACCATCACCACCACACCGCCATCACCATCAAACATCACCACCATTACCACCATTAATATACCATCACCACCACACCGCCATCACCATCAAACATCACCACCATTACCACCATTACTATACCATCACCACCACACCGCCATCACCATCATACATCACCACCATCACCATCACCACTACCATTATTATCACCACCATAATCACCATCACCATCACCACCAGCACCACCGCTATCACTATCAAATATCACCACCATCACCACCATTACTATACCATCACCACCACACCGCCATCACCATCAAACATCACCACCATCACCATCAAACATCACCACCTTCACCATCAAACATCACCACCATCACCATCAAACATCACCACCATCACCATCAAACATCACCACCATCACCATCAAACATCACCACCATTGCTATACCATCACCACCACACCGCCATCACCATCATACATCACCACCACACCGCCATCACCATCAAACATCACCACCATCACCATCACCACTACCATTATTATCACCACCATAATCACCATCACCATCACCACCAGCACCACCGCTATCACTATCAAACATCACCACCATCACCACCATTACTATACCATCACCACCACACCGCCATCACCATCAAACATCACCACCACACCGCCATCACCATCAAACATCACCACCAGCACCACCGCCATCACCATCAAACATCAGCACCATTACCACCATTACTATACCATCACCACCACACCGCCATCACCATCAAACATCACCATCACCACTACCATTTTTACTATGTATATAATATCTACTATTAGTATGTTGATAATACATCAGCTGGGTTTTTAACATTATAATGCAATATGATACATTTTTGTTTGGCCTTTGGCAGCACTGTTTCGAACGCTCCCTCCTTGCCAAAGTGTATATAGTACAGGAACTACACGCATATTTCCTGTAGGACGGTTATAGTTATTTTTTTAGTTTTGCAGGACTAAGGACAGCCATGCAGCCTGGACATGGACAGTGATCCCTAACAATAACATAAAGCTGGGGGAACAAGGTACAGCGCAGCGTTGTTCGTTTGTTGTGCTGCCCGCCCAAATTAAAGCTCCCGTACTAATAGGCTTTCTCATTATCACACAACTAACTTGATGCAATGTGTAATTCTTGCTGCCACTGGTCGGCCCTAACTTCACCCTCTTATTTGCATATTTTTGCATCCGAGATATGCCACGCCTCTCTGGCGGCCCACCCGTAATCATGCTACCAAAAACAAGGGATTATTATGGCGTGCCTACAGAGCCATCTCGCGGCCTTTCTTTCCTTCAAACTAGCGGCATCGTCGTTTAGTGCCGTGTGAGAGATTAATATATAATGCGGGTTTACTAAAAACTGTCCTGTAAAACACACAAAAAGCTTATTTTGCGTGCATGCTTTTCATTTTCCGCCAGAGCTGGATTCAGTTGCATTAAAACACAGAGCTGATATAAAAGTTTAATGTTTGCTCTTGTAGTTATGGTTTATGAGATTGTTTTAATCTTCTCATAGTCGGAGTAAGCCTCGTGTGTAAAGTTTTAAGACTCTGTGCTTTAAAACTTGTAGTCGTGTACTGAAGATTGAGGTAAATCTCTACATGTGAAATATTGGCCCCACATAGGAATTTTAAGGTTACAGATTACATTATAAAATCACATGTGCATTTTATATTAACACTCATATTCTTATTTTATACATCTCTTACTAATTAAAATATATTCTTTACGTATTTTAGGGCAGATAGAGCGATTTTGCAGTATTTAGGGTTATTATTTTAGAACAGAATGAACAACAAACAGAACCTTCCATTTTTAGGAAAAAAGCTTAATTATAATTATAATTATAACACAAAACACAACATACATTAAGTGTTTTAACTAAAACGTTTGTATCGGGTCTTCAGATTCATTTGGCCTTTAGTGCCAGTAGGTTTAGTCGCATGTCATTATCTTGTCTCAAAGGGGAGGTATGGAATTGAACCTTGGACAACATGCATTGCCATATTCGTAAGCATATTGGTGTACTGGGCGATGCAGAACTGTTTTTCAACATTTTGTGCGTTTTTTTCATACAAGGTGGAAGTGACCACCGATCACAAAATTTACACGGTTGAGTGCTACTGGAGGAATACGTTTCCTATCATCATAAATGGCTGCGAATATTTGAAACGTAAATATTGGATAGGTACGATAAAATCCCATTTAACTACGGTGACATCGAACTTGTTGATATCCATCCGTACTCATCGTTCGCTAGTCCTCTGCAAGAGGTACTGTGTGATAAACTCGCTATCGAATTTTGCTTAATTTAGAATAACTAGTAAACCGTAAGAGATAGAAAAAAAACTTACTAAAATGTAGATCTGGTTAAAATACACAAGCTATGCCATAAACATTATTTTCGTGAAACTTGCCGTTTTAGAGTTATTCCTTGTTATTAATTTCGTTGTGAAGTACTTATACTTTTCACAGACGGGAGTGTTCGTTTTTCTTTTGTTCTACACCTGGCCAGGCAAAGAGGCGATTTGCAGTGATAATCACATAACGACAGCTTTTAAAACATTTGACTACCACTTTAGCCTAGTGCATTCCCTTAGTTCCAGTCTACTTATAAGGAACTTAGTAACACAATTCTGCTAATGTTTATCTGGATTAGCGTGGTGCTGAAAGAAGAATTATCTTTTGTAAGACGTTTGTTTTTAGAGTAGCTAGAGAAAGTCATGTGAGTGTAACACTTCAGATTTTTACTTTCTCTATACGTACTATGTATATAGTGCATAGAGAAGGTATTGCACTCCACCCAAAATTCGATACCGAGATTTTAACAGAAATATGTTTTAGGGTTCCCTGAATCCAACAAAAGCATCTTCAGAAAAAGGTCCTTGTGTGTGTGTGTGTGTGTGTGTGTGTGTGTGTGTCCGTGTGCCTGTAAACACGATAACTTAGAAACGAAAAGTCAGTAAAATATCAAATTTGGTATTCAAGTTTAGCATCTTCCAGGGATGCGATCTGAAAATTTTGAAAAAAACCCCTTCACCCCAAACTACCCTTTACATGGAACCTTTTTAGAAAATTTTGATGTTTTATGGCTCTAACGTTTTTGATTAAAATACCGTAGATTAAAGATATTTACTTGACAAATAAAATGTAGATCTTGAATTTCCTGGGAATAACCTCTGAAAACTACTTTATTCTGGGTGAATTTTATGCAGTTTTGCATAACTGCTAAACCGTATGAGATGGACAAAAACTTACCATACCAAAAATGTAGACGTTAAAACATACAATTTATGTTATATACATTTTTTTCGTGGAGTTGATCGTTTTTTAGTTATTTCTTGTTTTTGGTTTCACCTTTTAAAAACTTATACCTTTCTCATACAGGAATTTGTCAACTCCTGTCCATACAAAGAAAGGACTTCAGTCACATAGCAACCAGCTTTTGATTATCACTTTAACATATGGTACTCCCTTATTTCGCTTCTACTTACAAGGAAGCAAATAATAAGACTATTTCTGCTTTTCTTTTCTCGATTAATATGAAGTAAGTAGAAGCATAAACTTTTTAACAATAATTTGTTGCAGAAGGTTTTACATTTCTAAAAGGTAATCTTACAAGCAAATAATTACATTCTTTTTCTTGCTTGCTTGAAGGGAATCGGTAAAGATAAGAGCTCTACTGCAATTCTACTTTAATTTAAAAAGCAATTCAGGCATATGGTGTTCAGAGTTTCCAAGTGTATTTTTAAAAAACTCATCTTCTTTAGTAAATATGCTTTTCTGCTTGACGAGGTATTTGTTTTATTAGATGGAAAGAATCCACATTTTCTAAGTATAATACATCAAGAGGCTCGTCTCGTTGTACTGCAACGTTTGGTGTAAATAACCAGAATTATTTGTTTTAATACGTTTTGCTTCCAATTACATTATAAGCATGATTTGATGAACACTCTTGGTTTTAAAATAAATTACGGACAGTTTCGGAATGAGAGAGGCGGCCTCATAAGGGATTTAAACAGCGTGGGAGTTGAAGAGAAAACATTTTTAAAACCTGAAGTTGGAAAATTATTCGAGACGTCGAGAGAAACCTTTTCGTTTGATTGCTTGGTTTTTTTAAAAGGATGTGTGGCACAAAGGGAGTGAGGGTATGTTTTGTTTTTGTCTCAGTTCAGGGCCTTTGTCTCTAGCAGTGAGGTATTTTACTGAAATAGGACTACAGTATTAAAAAAGGCAAAGGGATTTTGCACTGCTTTGTCACGTTAACACGCTTTCTGGAGCGGCTTCGTCACCTGGGTGTGAAAAACAAAATGAATGGCTTGTGAAAGAATCTTTGTGCATTAGTGCCAGTAATTAGAAACCTTGAAAAATCAGTATTGGTGTTTTGTTTCTATTATTCCTTTCTTAGTCGACTTGTATAACATGGAAAAATACAGCGTGTCAAGAAGAATAATGGTTCTCCAGCAGTACCCTTAAAATGCCTTACTGTTGTATTCAAAAGCTTCGCTCTACTTTTTCTTTAAATCATTCTTATAACATTTTGTTTTTCCAATAAACATTAATTAAAGATTTTCACACACATTAGACTAAATGATAGATTTTGAAATACATTTTTTTTTGTACGCTCACCAAAAAAAAAAAAGTAGCGATTTTCCACTAGAAAAACGTATAAGTATTCGAATTTTTAAACTAATAATAAAGCTTGGGTGCTGTGGTGATAACGTGTTTGCCTCATATTCAACAGGTCGTCACTTCGAATTTCGCTTAGGTTGAGTTACCCGGATAAGGGTTTTTTCGGGGTTTTACCTTATCCTGAGAAGACGAATGTCGAATATCCATAACTAATATTAGTTAAACAAAATAAGCCCGAAGAAAACAGACCATGAACAATATTAAAACAAAAGTTATATAAAAACCTCAAATATTTAATGTTTAATTCTCCAATTACTAAACCCTTTTAAGCTCCGTGGACCCCGAGAACATTTGAGCATCATTTCACCAATTTCATTCATCGTCCGATATGACTAACCAGGTTAAAGGACTAAACTACAGAAACAAAACAAAAGAAAAAATTATTATTATAATAATAATAATAATAATAATAATAAAGTATATATTCGGTAAGTTAAATCCACACAAAATTATTTTATGGTGTTTAACGTCCACTTTTACTCAGAGGTACCACAGGCGATGACGCTGATGGTACATTTATACGTTTTTGATATTGATTTCTTCATTACTAATTTTATATAGTGATGATTATATAATGGGGGAGGTAACACTTAATCAATTTATTTTTTTAATTTTAAAAGTTAACCATAATTTACGTCTCAACAAATAAAGCTACTCTAGAAAAAGCTAGATCAATATGATTGAAGATAGGGCACTGGTGGAATGCGTTGGCGGGGGAAAATAGAGAACCTGGAGAAAATCCGCCCCCGCGCCGCTTTGTCCACCAAAGTCCCATATACGTTCGCCTGGGATCGAGAGGCAAGTGTTGTAACCACTTGGCCACTGCGCACAGCCATCACACAGAATTACTTTATGTAGGATGGGTTACGACCGGAAGGGACTCTGCACCGAATCAGATGTTATTGTACCTACGCCCCACGAGGGGTGCCGCCTAGAGGAAGGGATGAGGTGAGAGTACACAAGGCACGCGGTTTTCCCTGCCACCCGCACCGAACACACTTCCAACTCTGAAAGGAATTAACAAGGTGAAGGATGAATATAATGACAATGGAAACAACACGGAGCGACAAAAATATCGGAGTATAAAAGAAATATACGCAGCATTCGCCTGGCGACCTGGAGAAACCGTTTTAAAAACCCATGGGTCAGGAAGGCGACCACGGGAATCAAATCCCTGATCTCCCAAATGGGGTCCCAGACGAAACCGCCAAAGCCATCCCGTTTGATTACTTACATAAAGTGTGTTTTAAGGTGATCTGTAATTTTTGTGCAGTAATAAATCATGCTCTCTTACTATTTCCAAATTATATAAAACTCATTCAGAATGAAGAAAATTCAAGATATACTTTTATTATGCAAATATCTTTAATATACTGAATTTTAATTAAAATCTTAGACCCATTAATCGGAAAAACCAAAATAACGAGATGTTTTCCATTTAAAAGTTAATTTGGGGTTAGTAGTTTTGGGAATATGTGCCTGTAGCATTCTAAGAAAACACTGACATCAATACCAAATCTGGTATTTAACTATTCTTTTTGTATTTGAGCCATTATTAAGAAAAACAAAAATTACGAATTGTTTTCCATTTAAAAGCTAATTTGTGGAATATATTCATGTGGAAGTCTTAGAAGACGCTGAAATTAATAGCAACTTTGGTATTTAACCACGTTTTTTGTTTTTTAATTATATTGGTCACAAACTGATGGATAGACACACACACACACACACACACACACACACACACAACTATGCGGACCATTTTGTAAAAATACTTCTTTGGATTCACGAGCTATTATGGAAAATTTTGATAATTTTTAATTTTTTTCTCACAGAAATTGTGTGTATGACAGGAGTCGAATAGGTAGTATCACAATTGTCCATAATAGTTGGCTATACTATGAATCCTGGGACTTAAAGCACTTACAATATTGAAAGTCGCTATTGGGGTTGTCATTTCAAAATAATTTGAGATCACCTTGTGGTTTACCAGGAAAGATGCGAGACAGTTGAGAAACTTAATGCTCTGTCGGCATTTATCATGGTAGCTCAGTGGTAGAACAACCGGCTAGAGACCGGAAATTCGTGATTCAAATCTCGGCTATGGCATTGAATTTTTCAGTCTGACTCTACCCATCTAACTCCTGTTCTACACATGGTTTCTGTGAGAAAACAAGAATTATTTCTTTCATTTGCGGACATATAATTTTACTTATTAAGAGTAGCATGTTTTCAAGTTGTTCAGTACCTACAAGTAACCGTGACTCACACGAGATACATGCTTACTTTGCCTGAGATTGCGGTTCGGAAGACGGCTTTGCTGTAACGAATGCTATATGGAACTGAGTTTGGATGCTTTCTGTAAGGCCAATGACCCCACATTGCCTAGGCCAGACATACAGTATTTTTAGGAGTAAATACGTGGAAGCAAAATGCCTATCTATACTGATATTGTTCATTTCGTCGCACAACAACCACCATGCAAAACACATCAGGCAGTGAATTATGCGATTTGTTTGAGAAAGGGCTGTTAGATGAAGAGATAGAACAACTAGCATACGGAAATGTACACACATTAAGCTACCATTTATCAAAATATATACAGCTATACTTATCTCTACCACCAAGTATACTACAGTTTCTTGCTGACCCTGTGAGCTTGTCAGCTTTGGCAAAGGAGGGAAGGTTGGGAGAAAAAATGCAAGAAGCTGCCCAGACAGTGCGGTAACATTCTTGAGTTCTGAATACCGAAATTTTAACAACCGTTACAGCAATCCCACTTAACAAATAACTCTTTAACACTATTTTTCTCCGCTGTGTCTATATAAACTATGTGCATCCTGCGTGAAGAATATCAAAGTGACAAATATACTAAAGTATAATGAGTCTACAACTGTATAAATGAATTTAAATTTTTCCATGTAAAGATAGTTTTGTGGTGTGGGGATTTTTTTTTTAAAATCTTCGTGTCACAGCCTTGCAAGGTGCTAAACCTAAATACCAGATTTGGTATTTAACGGTCTTTTCGTTTTTGAACTATACTGTCTACACACACACGTGCCTTTTACTAAAAATGCTTTTTTGGGACTCAGGGGACCCCTAAACATATATTTTTGTGAAATCCCGACATTGAATTTTTGGGTGGAATACTATACTTTCCCTATCTACTGTGTACATTGCATATGCGGGCTACAGAAATTAGAAAATAATGTATTTAAAAAATGTCTTTAACATCGTAAATTTCCGTACTATCTTTATTATTGGTTTGAATTATTTAATGCATGGTATTTTCTTTTTTAAAAGCTGGAGCTATCCATTTATTTGTTGCACTGCTATGGAAAGAGTATTAAATTGTAAAGCTGCCATATAGAGAGCTGGTTTACTTTTTCTACACGTACTATGCACATAGTAGGTAGAGAAGGTTTTCACGCAAAATTTTATTTCGAGATTTCACCGGAAATGAATAGTCCTAGGTCACCTGAATAAAAGAGCACTTTTAGAAAAAAACACATGTGTCCGTTTCTGTGAACAGCATAGTTGAACAATAAAAAGTTAGTCAAATTCCAAACTTGAAATTTAACTTCAGCAGATTTCAAGGATGTGACATGAAGTATTTCAAGGGCATCTCCTGACCCTAACAAACACTTTACATAGAAGATTTTTCCAAAATTTTGATTTTTTCAGAAATGGCTGTAGTTATGTTAATTAAAGTAAAATGTTTAACATATTTTAATGAGAAATGAAATATATAACTTGAGTTTTCTGAGTAAAACCTCTGAAGCTCTGTTCTTTCTTGATATCTTTTGGATCACTGGTAAACTGTAAGAAATAGACAAAAACTATTACAAAAAAAGTCTTCTCGTTAAACACACACACTTTATATAATACATATTTTGTTCCTTGTTATTGGTTTCAATTTTAAAATACTTAAACGCTTTCTCAAGCGGGAATTTGTCATTCGTTTTTCTTTTGTTTTACTTTCTGGCTATACAAAGAGCACCAAGAGTCTCCTAGCAACCAGCTTTGAAAAGATTTGACCGTCGGTTTAGCCTATTGTACTCCCATATTTCCCTCTTACTTACAAGAAAAAAAGTAATAAAACCATCCTGTTCATGTTTGCCTCGATTAGCATGAATTACACAAAAGAAGAAGCTTTTGTTTTAATAGTTTGTTGCAGAATAGATAAAATCACGTGTATAGAACATGGTTAAGGAAGGTATTGTATTCCACCCAAAAATTCGATATTGAGATTTCACCGGAAATACATATTTTAGGACCCCTGAATAAAAAAACAATTCAAAAAAAAGGTCTGTGTGTGTATGCGGAGAGCATAGCTCAAAGACGAAACTACAGCCAAGTACCGAACTTGGTATTTAAGTTTGGTATCTTCCAAGGATGCAACACGAAGATTTTCAAGAAAAATCGCCTCACTCCCAACTACCCTTTAAATGGAAACTTTTTCGAAATTTTTTATTTTCTCAAACATTTCTCTAATGCTTTTGATTAAAATATCCTATATTGAAGATATTTATCTGACAAATAAAATGTATGTCTTAAATTTTCTGAGAATAGGCTCAGAAGAATGCTTTATTGTGGATGAATTTTACGGAATTTTGCATAACTAGTAAACATAAGCAATAGACTATATTTACTACATAAGGTATAGATCTCGTTATAACACACAATTTATATCATATATATTTTTTTTTAGCGGAGTTGACCATCTTTTAGACGTCCATTATTATTGGCTTGAGCTTCAAAATACTTTTCACCTACGGGAATTTTTCAACTCTTGGCAATGCAAAAAAAAAAAAAACAAAAAAAACCCGATTTCAACCCCTTGGCAACCAGCTTTTAAAATATATGACTTTCGTTTTAGTCTAGTGTATTTCCTCATTTTTCTTCTACTTCTAAGAAAGCATTTCTGATTATGTTTATCTCCATTAGCATGAAGTAGATAGAAGCATTTGAAATTTGAACAATAATTTGGTACAGAAATGCAGAGAAATTCTGGAAAAAAATATCAGATTTTTAAACATGTAGATATTGATTCGGTTATAGATAGAACAAATGTGTAATGAAACTATATCTGCAAAACCTCATCTAGATTAACATTAATGTAGATAGCAAAATAAATTTTCCTAAGAATGGTTTGCAGAATATGTGGATCGAGGAAGTAATATAAATGTTACACATCAGGTTTCTCTGATAGTACAGATAAAATATATATTTTGAGCGTCACCGAGCGCTGGTTTTTTGAGGGTAAAAACATATCTAATACCGCGTACCTCGATTGCTTTGGATAAAATGAATTTATGGATTGCTAAATCCGCTCTACACGCTACTTTATGACAAAGATTATAGGTTAAAATAACAAAGGCAAAAGGGAAGAATGAAGAATGGATATGAGAGAGGGTAAAAATTGCCGCCGTAGATGAGTAAGTGGGGCTCTGAGAACGATTAGAAAAAGAGCAAAGGAAAAGAATCGTGGGTAATGACGAGTTGAAAACCTATGACTAACAGGAAATGTGGGAGAAATGACGTGTTAGTGATATGTAGTCCAATGAATCTGTTCGAAAACCCATTCGGGAAGTGGAGCGTGAAAATTGCTTAGAAAAAGACCGCAGGAACTAAACGAAAAGGCGGCAGATGAAACTTTTTGTATTCTGCGTGTCTTTTTCTAATAACTGAAGTGCACAATTTACGTATACACGGTACACACATTAATAGTTATGTAAATAGGCATTCAAAAACTACTATAATTATTATAATATTTAATAGCTTTTTGGGTATTATTAAAGCACACCGAGCGAGTTGGCTCCACGTTAACCTGTGGAGCTCGTATTTGGGAGGTCTCAGGTTTAACTCCCGTTGACCGCCCAGTTTGACCAACAAATTAGGTGTTTTAACGAGATCTACATGTTGTGTGTATCACGTTTTTGTTTCTCTCTTATGGTTAAACCGTTATGCAAAATTCTGTAAAATTCATACAGAAAACGTCTACAGAGGTTATTTCCAGAACATTCAAAACATAATTTTATTTGTGATGCTAATATCATTAATATACAGTATTTTAATAAAAATTCTTAGATCTATTTTCTAGAAAACCAAACCTTTCAAAAATGGTTCCATGTGGTTGTTTGTGGTGGGTATTTGTTTTGAAAATCTTCGTATCACGTCCTTAGAAGATGCATAACATAAACACTAAGTTGGTTTTTTACAGTCTTTTTATTTTGGGCTATGCTGTACATTTTTTCGGTCTCATGGGACCTCAAAACATATATGTGTGGTGAAATCTCGACATCTAATTTTATGGTGGAATACAATACATTCCCTAGCTATTTTACATATTGCATGCACATACGTGATAGAGAAAGTAAAAATGCAATGCCATAGCCGATATTTGAACCACGGATCTCCTAGTCTCCATCCATTGCTTTAAATACCGAGATGTATTTTACTATAAGGAATAACATGCTTACAAAACATTAATAATTACAAATTCAGAAGACATTTGAACTATTTTAATTCATCCAAAAATAATTAGGTAAAAGCAATTATATTCTCATTATACAGTTTAAATCCCCATCTACCTCGGTGAATGCATCTACCATCTCTCATCTACCACGCTTTCCTTTCCTTCGTTTCTCTTTCGCTCTGTTTACTTCTCATGTTTCAGGTGTGCTTAGATTTTTTTTTTTATTATTTTTTAAAACAGTAACGGAGTCTGATCAGGACTCCGGTACTGTATCCCTATTTACATTTCCCCCCGTAGGTTTTACTGATTGCTGGTTTACTGGTTTTACTGTTTCTTTTACAAACATATACACATTGCACAAACATATAACACCCATGCCCAAGGGGGGACTCGAACCCACGATCCCCTACCCACGAAGCACCAAAGCGAGACGCTTTAGCGAGCATGGCCATGGGGACCGGCAGATTTCGGGGTGTGGGATCGGTGGCATGGATACTTTCACCAAGGAAAGCGTATTTCCTGCGGAATCTAAAGGACAGCTTGGCTGGACAGGTCAGGCTATTCATCCCTCTATCTCTCCCTCTCTATCTCTCCCTCTCTCTCCCTCTCTCTAATGCACATCTCTCTGAGCAGCTCCTATAGTATGTCGAGTCCTCGATTTAGCCTCCTATATTTCATTCATTTCACTCCTTCCTCCTTGGGTGTCACCTTCCATTGTGTACCTAATAAGTATTACCTAACACCTAGTAAACTTTTATGCTTGACCATGCCTAAATGCAGCAAGTATAGTCTGGTAACTGCCCTTTTATGAACCCCATTAAAGTACACCTCTTCATTAAAGTGCAAGTTTGCATTAATCAGAAGATTCGCTTGTAACAAACAATACTTTCACGACTAAGTACATTTCTTTACGCTACCTGGCACCATCTGTTGAAAGCGAAAGTGTCGAATATTCTCGTATTTTAATCGAAGAATACCTAGCGCGAGTTTAGAAGAAATTATAATGTCGGACACGAGTGATAGTGAGGTGCAACTGATACTACCAGAAATTTCTGCAAAGGCACAGGATGCGACGGATAACTTATTACCACAAAAATCAAGAAGTTTGTACGAGAGATTAGAGAAAATCAAAGTACTTAACCTCATTTTCAGAAAATGTTTTGCTGGTATACTTCAAAGAATTGTCGCAAAATCAGAAACTGTCGACTTTAGGACTTACTTTAGCACTCAAAATTGAGAAACATACTATCAAAGGGGTATAAGGGGGGACCAACATTTTTTCCCTGATGAATTGAAGGCATTTCTAAATGAAACACTAGATGCTAAATACCCCAATATTGCCATATATTTCACTGCATAGGTTAAAGTTAATGCAGCTATTGACTCATATTAGCGTAGAATATTATAATTTATAATTATAAACATATTTTCAAGCATAAATAGCCCCTTGAAGTTTGAATATAAAGGAAATTACGATCCTCGTATGAAAGTTATGAAACTAGCTGCGCTCATTTCAAAACATAGTTTATCTTTATTACTACCATTATGAACTGTTGTATAATGTACTATTAGTAAACATCGGAAATAGGATAAAATAAGTCACGGAGGGGACACGGTACCTTAACCTAGATCTTTTGTACCTATGCTCCTTGCAGGGCACTCCCGAGAGGAACAACCAGACAAGAGGAGACAGAGAGCGGCCGCCACAAGGAGTGACGACAGAGCAGAGGGCAGGGTTCCTAACATGTTTAGATTGAAACTCTCTAATGGCTTCTACTCGTAGTGCAACTGACCACCCTCCTCTCTGCGACCTTAGGCTCCCTCTGGACTGCTCGGGCACCGGAGACCGTCCTACCGGAGCATCAGAAGTAAAACTATTATTTAAGAATATTTCTTCTCAATGAAACGTCTCTGTAACAACGTTTGAAGTCGTAATTATCGGCAATTTCTAAATTGTTCTACTTCATGACCGCCCGTATGCACGATGTTACCGAATTCTCGTCAACTTCTTGCCCTTATATCTCGCAATTGTGAAAGATGCGCTGGTAAATGTGTTGACTGCTTTAACATCCCAAGAACTTGGAAAAAAATAAAACTAGCATTAATTATGTAGAAATTCAACAACATTAATATCAGTTTTACAGTTCAGAGCAATCTGTTTGAAATTCCAAGGAATATATGCATGCGATGTTTTAATTATATTACATTAAATGGGTTCTGGTTTTCAAAATGTGCTGCATGATCCTTTCGCTGTCCGGCGTTTTTTTTATAAGTTTTTGAAATGATTAAAGAGCTTTTGTGAGACATTCTAAGCGTGGACTTTGTATACAAAAGTGTTACCTATGAAATAATATTTATTCTATTTAACAACTGGGTTGAACTATCGCCCTGTATACTTTATAGTATATTAAATTTTTGTTTTCTAAACTGCTTACTTATGGTAAGTTAAGAAAGCATTACATTCTATGTTAAATTCACGTCTAGATTTCATCGAGGACATGGGTTTTGAGACATTTTTAATAAAAAGGTGGAAAAACATCCGAATGTGTATGTGTGTGATCATAATGCCATTCTCGTTATCAAATTTAATAAGGCAAAATATTCAAAAGAAAAAATATTTCTGAAACAATAAAAGGAATCATTCCACATCGTATTCCCGTTATTACTCCTGCAGTATGTCATCCTTGATAAGTTCTTTCTGTACCAGACTTTACATTTAATGAAGTGTCTTCCATGGATGCGACACGAATATTTTCAAGAAACTTCCCCCAAACAAATTTACCTACATGAAATTGTTTTCCAAACTTTGATTTTTTCAAAAACAGCTATGTTTACTTTCTATGTACATAGTGTTAGAAGATATTGTATTCAATAAAAAAATTCAATATCGACATTTCACTGGAAATATATGTTTGGAATTAAAGAGAAGTATTTTACAAAAAGAGACTGCGTTTGTACACCAATATGTGTGTGTGCAGAACACGAAAAATCCATTAAGTACCAAACATGCTATAGGAGCTCATCATCTTTCAAGAATTACAGAAAGATTTTCAAATAAATCCCGTGATCCCAAACTACTCTTTAGATGAACATTTTTCGAAAATTTTAATTTTCTCACAAATGGCTGTTAACTATTTTGATTGAAATATGCATTGTGTTTAAGGCATTTTACTATCACAAATAAAATGTATATATTTGATTTTTTGGGAATACACTCTGAAAGCTTCTATATGAAGCTAACCAATTTTGTGGAGCTAACCAATTACATTATATTCCTTGTTATTGGTTATTGAATATCCAATGCTTAGACTGTTATCAAATGGGCAGTCATTTTTCTCTTTTTTACTTTCTCTGTACGTCCTATGTACATAGAGAAGGTATTGCACTCCACCAAAACATTCGATACCGAGATTTCACCGGATATAACTCAAAAACGAAAAGTTGGTAAAATACCAAACTTTGCATTTAAGTTTAATATCTTCCACGGAGATTTTGAGAAAAATTCCCCCACCTCAAACTACCCTTTACATGGAACTTTTTTCGAAAATTTTGATTTTCTAAAAAATGGCTCTAACGATTTTGATTAAAATATCGTACATTAAAGGTATTTACATGACAAATAAAATGTATATTTTGAATATTCTGGGAATAGCCTCTGAAGACTACTTTATTCTTCGTCATTTTACGGAATTTTGCATAACTGCTAAACCGTAAGAGATGGACAAAAACTTACCACACAACAAATGTAGAGCACTTAAAACACACAATTTATGTTATATACATTTTTTTCGTGGAGCTGATTGTTTTTGAGATATTCCTAGTTCTTTTTTCAGCTATAAAGACATACTTTTCTCATACAGGACTTTGTGAACTCGTTTCCATACAAACAAAGGAACTTCAGTCGCAGAGCAACCAGCTTTTGACTATCACTTTAACCTATGGTACCCCCTTATTTCGCTTCTACTCACAAGGAAGCAAGTAATAAGACTATTTCTGCTAATTTTTGCTCCATTAGATGAAGTAAATAGAATAATTTGTTGCAGTGATATAGAGAAAGTTATGTGAATGGAACACATCATGAAAAGGGAGTGGAATTACAATTGTTTCCATAGCTACCAGGTTTTAAAAGACTTGACTATCACTTTAACCTTTAGTAAGTATATTCCTTTATCTCCCTTTCACGTAGAAGAAGCTTAGCGTGAAGTAGAAAGAAGAATAAGCTTTTGTCAAACTAGTTTGTTGCAGAATAGGTAGAGAAATTCGTATGAGTGGAAAACATCAGGTTTTTATTAAAACACATGGTAAAAGGCATCTGTACAAAAAAACACAAATGTGGAATTCTCTGGGAATGTACTTGAAGTCCTTGTTATTCTTAACAACTTATATAATTGATAAATCTTAAGAGATATCTACTACATATGAAAAAATTAGACCTCGTTCAAACATTAAATTAAGGGAAACAATAGTTTTTGTGGTGTTAGTTATTTGTTATTGGTTTAAAATTGCAAGTACTTAACTTTTTTCGATTGAGAAGTCATTATACATTTTATCTCGTGGTCATGTAAGGTCATGACATGTCAGAGCCATCACATAGTGATCGGTTTTTAAAAATCTTACTATTCGCTTTAGTCAATCGTATTATTTTTATACAGCAAATGAGTAACTGTGTAATAAAAGTTTAACTTGATAACAAGAAGAAAAAAGAATGGTTATTTTTCCTGCCTCTATAGTGTGGGGGGTAGCGTGCCTACGTCACATTCAAGAGGTTCCGAGTTCGATTCTTGGTTGGGGTAAATTACCCAGATAGCTTTTTCCGGAGTTTTACTGTATCTGAGAACACGAATGTTGGATATCGGGCTCACTACTTCACCCATTTCTTTTGTCATCCGTATGACCTTCAGGGCTAAAGGCCGTTAAATTAAATAAACATATTTTTTTAAGAATTATTTTAGAAGACTTAATATAGAAAATAATGTGAATGCAATACTTAAGATATTTAATACTAAGTTTTGAACATACCTTATAGTGCTACAAACACATAGCTTCACAATGCACAATGGTAAAGGAATTTTCAACTTTGTCTCGGTCAGCCCACACAGCAATCTCAGGGAATGGCAGCGGATCCTGATTAGATTAATATATTAGATTAGATCAGCCCTTGCTTGATTTTGTGCTCCGGGCACTGCATTAGCTAAACACGTGACATTAGTTAGAAACGGCCTTCTGACATCGGCGGTGTATCTCGCGTTATTTGCATAGTGAGTGGAAGTCAGTTTATAATGTTGGGAACAAAAAGCGATCCAACTTGGACTCCTCCCTGCTTCAGAAGAATCTTCATAAAAACCCGCTATTTTGTCATACTTAAGCTATTAAGTACGTTTTAATTTACTTACCAAGAGGGCTGTTCATATTCGTTTCGTAATCGGCTTACCCTCCCCGCATTTGTAGGACTGATACCCCCCTTTTTTATATTAAATACAGTACCGGAGTCTGGTCGGGACTCCGGCGCTGTTTACCCTACTTTTTATTTACCTAATGTTTTAACTTTGTTTTCTGTATGATTACTGAATTGCTGTTTTTCTTTATGTCTCACACACGAGACGCCTTGGCGAACGCGGCCATGGGGACCGGCACCTAGAATTTCAAGCCAATGCCTAGGGACCAGAAGCCTGTTGGGGAGCCTACAGCACGAAACTACAGAAAGAAGAACCGGATACGAGGGGTCGGAGCGTAGCGAAATTGAAGATGGGAAAGTTGATAATGGATAAAATGGCGGAATGAGAGGCAGGGGAAACCGGAGGACCCGGAAAAAAACCAGAGGCAGCTTCGTCCAACACAAATCCCACATATGGACGCTTGGGATCGAGCCCTGGCCGCCTAGATCGGAGGCGAGCGGTGTTACCTCATATTCGCCGCTTTAATCTTTTTTTTCGAATTATGTTATATACCACTTAATTACCAAGAAGCCTATTCAAAATTTCTATTATAAATGTGAACGTTTTTCGTTACAAAGAATTATCATACCGTTAGCGTTGTAATGAGCTTACAGTGTTTTTAACCAAATTTAGGAACTCACTGTTTTACTATGTTAGTATTTTAACGATTGTCATTATTTTTGTAATTATTTTTGTGTTACTTTTACCAAATATATAAAAATATGAATATGTTAATGTCAGATATATCAATATTAATGCAAGCACCGTTGCAATGGAGCAATTATTCTAGAATTATGAACCTACTATATATACATATGTAAAAATCCCGCTTAAAGAAAGATTCGAAATGATTGCTGTCGCTAAGTTAGTATAGCTTTCCTCTATACCCATCTGGAGTTTGATCATCATCTATAGACTAGTTTGTTTACAGTTCGCCATTTTGTTAGGTCAAAGGTATTTTTTGCGATTTTGCGATGGATAAAAATATTGTACAAAGAATCGGTCTCAAATTTTGCATTGCAAATTGCCGAATCGCTCAAAATATTACAGAGAGCTTACAGTGAATCTTTATCAAAAACATATGCGTATGAGCATTGCATTCAAATGTGGTCGAGATGTGGTGGAAGATTTACCTCGGCCATCAACGGTTTTAACTGAACTCAACATCGCTAAAGTGAAGGAAATGGTGTCTTAAAATCATCATTTAGATCCGAGAGAGATTGCTGCTAAACTTTTTGTCTCTCACGAATCGATTCGTACCATTTTAATCGATTGTTTAGGCATGACACTCATTGTCGCTCGGTTAGTTCCGAAAGATTTGAATTGTCTGCAAAAACTCAATCGCCTAAGAATCGCTGAAGACATGCTAGAACGAACCAATTCCGAACCCACATTTATGAAACGCACTGTAACAGATTATGAGATTTGAGTTTAAGCGTTTGACACGCAAACCAATAAACAAGCTTCCGAACGGTGCCTTCCAACTGAGCCGAAATCCAAAAGGGCACGTCAAACTCGATCAAAAGTGAAATCCATGTTTGCAGATTTTTTTTCGGTTGTCTCGGTAACGTGCGCTCAGAATGCTTACCTGAAGATTAGGCGGTAAATACAGTATTATCTGAGCGCTATATGGCGTTTGAGATAACAAATACGGCGAAAAAGATCAGATTTGTGGAAAGACAACTCATGGATTCTGCACCACGATAAGGCACCAGCTCACAAGGCTCTCATTGTGAACGAATTTCTGGCCAAAAACTCAACAAATCTCATCGAACAACCTGCGTATTCACCTGATCTGGCTTCTCTCTCTCTCTCTCTCTCTCTCTCTCTCTCTCTCTCTCTCTCTCTCTCTATCTGTCTCCAAAGCTCAAGTTATCACTTTGAGGCACCCGTTTTCTGTCGATAGAAGACAAAAAGGAATTCGCGGCGACAATTGACATTAATTCCAAAAAATACGTACAAAAATGATTTAATACTTGGATCATCCGTTGTCATAAATGTATAATTTCCAAAGGGGTCTACTTTGAAGGTTATACAATAAATTGTATGAATAATACATATTTAGTGTTTCATTGACTAATTCCAGAAACTTCCTTGTCACAGTTGTATATATTAACCTATGAACAATGAATTACGTTGTTTCAAACGCAAAACTTACATACCACTACTGCACCGGATGAATTTCTGCACAGTTGACGGCCACGCAATGCACAGTACTTGGTCCAGTCAAAACTCTTTAATGATCACGCCATTTTTTCTTGGCTTTTTGGAGCAAATATCTTGATATTGATTAAAGTTTTCAAAATTTGAATTTTTTCTTTCTATTTTTTTTCTTTTTGTTCCTTTTATCCATTCCTGTGGATATTTTAAGAGTAACATTCTGAAGTTTCGACTCTGAATTGCAAATGGAAATGCCTAAAAACAATTCTTTAAACTCCTGCAACCCTTTTCTTACATTTCAGGTTGTGCTTTAACTTCATTTCTCTCTGTTTGATATTTTTAGAACTTAAGTTATAAACAGTGTAAATGGGCTAACAAAGAAACTTCATTTTAACGGTGTTCAATATGAAACTATTATTTCTATTATATACAAGGAATTAATCTTATATGAAAATCTTAGCTTGAAAGGAATTTAACTTTGAAAATGTATGCACTTGTTTACATTTAGAAAAACATCGGGAAAACTAACTCTAATGAAATAATAGCTACTTAATTTTATTTATTAGGTGGTAAAAGTTATACAGAATATGATGAGCAAGTTTCGTTTCCTTAGCCAAAATTGTTCAGCAGCTCGATGTATCAAAAGTTTGCATATTTAAATTGTGTAGTTAGGAGGTACTTAATTACATTAATGACGGATTTATTTTCGTGCACATGCCGCTCTTTCTCTAATGCCTATATTGGTCTTAGCAAGTTTTCACAGGCAACACAGTAGAAATTGTTCGAACGGCCCCGACAGTTAAGGTGATGAAATCCATAGCGATCTATCGCCGCAATTACGAGTTCCAGCAACTTGCAGTCAAATTTGCCTTTGATAAAGAACTCGGACAGTTCAAGTAAAATATAGGATACAAGTTGTATAAGCTGAAAGATTCAATGCTATAGCCCGGATATGAACCACGTATCTCCCGATCTCTAACCGGTCGCTCTTACCACTGAGCTACCATGGCAATATGCCAGCACAGCATTAAATTCCCCAACTGAATCGCATGTTTTCCGGTGATCCACAAAAAGATTTCAAATTGTTTTGAGGTCACATATACCTAATGGCGACTTACAATGTCGTAAACACTTTATCTTTGACCAATTATTAGCCCAATTAATGTTAATTAATCGTTTGTTCACATATGCCGTGTGTAGAACACACATTGAAGAGATAGAGCCAGACTGAAATTTTTAATGCATAGCTGGGACTTGAACCACGTATCTCCCAAAATCTAGCCGATTGCTTTAATCTCTGAGCTAATATGGCAACATGCCATCACACCATTAAATTCCCCAAGTGATTCGCATGTTTCGCGGTAAACTACACATTTTTATAGTGTATAACGCCCAATTTTACTACTTGTGGCACTACAGGCAATGACACTCATGATACATGGAAATGAAGATCGAGCACCAGTGGAATGCGATGGCGGGGATATCCGGAAAAAACCCGCCCCTGCGCCGCTTTGTCCACCACAAGGTCTAATCACTCGGTCACGGCGCGGAGCGGTAAACTACAAGGTGATCTCAGAATATCTTAAGTACTTTAAGTCCTGGGCTTTAGAGTTAACTAACTATTAGGTCAAATAATGTTAATTATTTGTTTTTTTACACAAGCCTTGTGTAGAACACAAGTTGGATAGAGAGAGTCAGACTAAAAAATTCACTGACATAACTGGGATTTGAAACACGCATCTCTCGGTTGTTCTAGCCACTGAGCTATCATAGCAACATGCCCGTGCAGCATTAAATACCCCAAATGACTCGCAACCGGCTAAAGACCGGGAGATCTGTGATTCAAATCTCGGATATGGCATTGAATTTTTCAGATTGACTCTACCTATCCAGATTGCATTTTTAGTTCTATCGTAGACACTTAATATTCTACAATAAAAGCAGCCATAAATGTGTACTTTCTCTACACCTACCATGAACATTTTGTATAGAGAAGGTATTGTAAATTTCGGTCCCAAGATTTCACCAGAAATACAAGTTTTGAGACCTCTGAATCCAAAAAAAAAACTTTTTGAAAAAAGGTCCGTGTGTGTCTGTGGACAGCATAGCTCGAAAACGAAATGACCGTTAAATACCGAACTTAATATTTAAATTGAGTGTCTTCCAATGATGCGACACGAAGATTTTCAAGGAAATCCCCCCCCCCAACCCCAACTACCCTTTACATGGAATATTATTCGATCATTTTGTATTTCTCAAAAATGGCTCTTAACGGTTTTAATTAAAATACCGTATATTTAAAATATTTTTATGGTACACCAAATGTATATCTTGGATTTTCTGAACAACTCTTCATTCTGGATGACTTTTGCATAACTGGCAAACCGCAAGAGATATACAAAAATTTACTACACAAAAAATTGTATCTCAATTAAATAGACAATTTATATCATATTTGTTTTTGTAGAGTTAACCGTTTCAAGATATTTCGGATTATTAGTTTCAATTTTAGCCACTAAGACTTTTCTCAAACATGAACACATCTTTCTTCTCGTTTCTCGTTTGTTTGCTTCTGGCAAAAAGGGATTAGAATTTCAATTGCTGCATGTAGCGACCGACTTTTAAAAGACGAGACTATCACTTTTCTTATTTCCCTTCTACTTATAAGGAATCTATTAATAAGGACACTTTCTGCTGATGTTTATTTCGATTATCATGAAGTAGATAGAAGAATAAGTTTTTTAACAATAATTTGTTACAGAGATGTAGGGAAAGTCATGTGAATGGAACACATCAGATTTTTTTTTTTAAAGTAACCATTAACAAAGTTAAAGCTGTGGCGGCTTTGGTTTGGGGCTTTGGAGGGGGAGAAGGAAAAGGTTGGATTGCCGGCTAGCTTAGGAAATGTTATGATGATCTCAGGCTTTGCGGGGAGAAACCTGAATGAAATTCTCTCACTGGTGTCTGAGTGTCCTTCACTGTCCCACACTTGATATTTCACAAGTCTTCCTGGCTGTCCCATTTCAAGAATTAGTTTCGGGGCCGAGCCTCGCCAAAAACCGTTCACAAATTAAACTATTTCACCTTTGCCATTCCATTAATCTGCCTCTAAATTCCCTTCCCACGTTAATCAACTTCTTCACATCGCGGCCTTCTATACTATCCCTATAACGCGACGCGGGTTCACTATATGGTGTCTGATATTCAAAGTCGATGTGAACACTTCTTTTTTGGAATCACCAGCAGCTGGAAAAGTGTCTATTAGCCGCCCATTTTCTAAGATGTGCCTAGATTTTATCTATTTTCGTTACTTTCTTTGATTTTACTGGCTGAGAATACGTTGCATTTTTACTTTCTCTAAACTCACTATATACACATTGAATAGAGAAAGTATTGCACTCCACCAAAAAATTCGATACTGAGATTTCACCAGAAATATATGTTTTAGGGTTCCCTTTATCTAAAAAAAGCATTTTCACAAAAAGGTCCGTGTGTGTGTGTGTGTCCGTATGTCCGTGTGTAGGACAAATTCTAACTATTTTATATTTCCTTTACTGTATCTTAAATCCTTTAATTATCACAATATGAGATAATATTCTTTACCAATAATATTTAGTTATAAACTTAATGAATAACGAACACGATAACTCAAAAACGAAAAGTCGATAAAATACCAAACTTGGTATTTAAGTTAAGTGTCTTCCAGGGATGCTATACGAAAATTTTGAAAAAAAATCCCCCCACCCCAACTACCCTTTACATGGAACTTTTTTCGAAAATTTTGATTTTCTCAAAAATGGTTCTGACGATTTTGATTAAAATTTCGTATATGTGGTCATCTTCTTAGCGCGGTGGTAGCGCAGCTGCTTACCAAGCGGGAGACCTGGGTTCGATCCCCAGTACCGGCGTGGGGATTTTTCCCCCGCTGGGAGACCTGGCCCGGGGTGCACTCAGCCTCGTAAGGTCCCTGGGGGGCCAATTGAGCTACTTGATGGAGAAGTAGCGGTTCCAGGTCATGAGGACCACATTAACTGGCCGGGAGGGACTTGAGGCGCTGACCACGTCTCACCCTGCAATACTGCACCCCATCCATGACGGCTGTAGTGGACCGAGATGGGGGACGCAGCGGCCGGGCGGTAGGCCAAGGTTCCCCGTGAATTGTCGTGCCATGGAGTTATAGTTATACAAAACATATTTACGTGACAATTAAAATGTATATTTTGAATTTTCTAGGAATAGCCTCTGAAGAGTAGTTTATTCTGGATGAATTTTACGGAATTTTGAATAACTGCTAAACCATAAGAGATGGACAAAAACTTACTACACAAAACATGTAGAGCACGTTAAAGCACACAATATATATTATATAAATTTTTTTGTGGATTTCATGTTTTTTGATACATTCCTTATTTTTGGTTTCTGCTATGAAAAACTTATATTTTTCTCATACAGGAACTTGTCAACTACGATCCATATAAACAAAGGAACTTCATTGACATAGCAACCAGCTTTTGACTATCATTTTAACCTATGTTAGTCCCTTATTTCGCTTCTACTTACAAGGAAGCAAGTAATAAGACTATTTCTGCTAATGTTTTCTGATTAGCACAAAGTAAATAGAAGTGTAAGCGTTTTAAGAATAATTTGTTGCAGGGATATAGAGAAAGTCATGTGAATGGTACACATCAGATTTTTATATTTTATCGCGTTTTCATTTTAGACGCCACGCTATGTTCTTACGGCTATTAATATTTTAATACGTCTGATTACACATTCTGTGTTTGATGGCGCGTGAATTTTGTCTGGATTTTACCCTTCATTGTCTGCAGCTCTGAGTTGCTAAGGTTTTAAATACCGGCTTCCTTTTGTTCCTAATGGCTCGTCTTGCCTTTCTTTTGCTGGACTCGTGTTCTTTGGTATTTCGAAGCGATTTTAATTGATACCGTTTCCTTTTTAACATAGACAGGTTTATTTAAGTAGTTTTGTTTATGTGCGTTAATTTTTCTTTCTTATTTATTTAATTTATTATATTTCATTCGCTTCTTCTCATGTTTTATTATTAAGTCACTCTTATTTATCTGTCGAGTTTTATCAGTTCAAACTTGACAAAATGAACTTTGTGTGAAATACGTTACACTAAGAGGTTAAATTCACCACGGCCATCTTGTAATAGCGGATGCCGATCAGCAAAGCCTCAGATCTATTGTGATAAACGTAGCCGGCTGGTCTGCTAAGCCTCACCTGGGTCGTATGTTCATTACCACAGTATTATTTGGGCGCTCAAGCTAGATAGTCTCTAATTACTGTAGAAATAGAATTAAGCTTCGAGGCTAAACTCCAACAGCCTAGGAGACAGTTTTCTAATGCGAGGGCATGGCGCGATGTTCACTTTTCTCATGTGAAGAGATAATGAAGTTGCATGTTGTAGAGTTTTCCTTAATTACACTGCAAGCCATGCAAGTGTTGATTCGCCCTGATTAGAATGCAAAACACCCAGTGGCGTAGTTTGGGGCTCCCTCCCTGCAACACTGTCACACTAGAGTCTCTAATTTTTTATTGTAATAGTGGAAGACGTCCAGGGGTAAGTTTAGTTCTTATTAAGCATAATAATCTTAATTAACTTAATAAGTCTGATGTGTTACACTCACATAACTTTCTCTAGCTGTTCTACAAACTTATGCGTAGCATTATAATAGTCACAGTCTGGCCGTGACCAGTGTTAGAAAAAAAACATGTAAATGGAACTTTTTTTATGGACGCTCTTTAACTGCTGTGGTTCTCAGCGTCTCATTCTATACTGGGCGTGAAAGACCTCTTAATTTTGCTCAGAGGCTTCTTTATCAGACTTGGGGATCTTTTACGTACAGTAAATGTAACACGGGAGCAACGGTTTTACCTCCCTTCCGAAGGAAGCCATGCTAAGGATTTTTACGTCCGAAAAAATCCATCGTTCTCCGCCGGGTTTGAACCCGCGACCTAGTGTATATGAGGCTAGCATGGTAACCACTACACCACGAGGAAGTGTGTGTCAGACTAAGCTATCGCTGTTTATGCGAAGTATTTTTCTAGAATATTCAAAAAAGCATATAGTTAGTGATACTTCGGAATTTCATATCAGAAGGAAACATATGAATGTTCGCTGATTCGGATTTTGTGCAACCTGTTTTTGGTATTTTAGGCCAGCAAATGAGACAAGATTTTCAGCAGCATTGCTTAAGAGTTAGTTTATATCATCAAGTTCGCATTAGTATATTTTTCTTTAATTACTTTTTAAAGTAATAGGAATAAAATGATAAATAATAAATTGATCTTTGATTATTTTTCAGTAATCTGTATTTTTTTTTTTACATTATACTTTCCTTTTGCGATGGTTTCTGTCATTTTGTTAGTGCTAGAATCGGCTTCACGACAGAGAGAAGCTTCCCGTTCAGTGCGGAAACATTCTAAACCAGCACAAGCAGTTAAATGGCCCAAACTAAAGGCTATAGGTGGACTTATTTGAGTTTGAATCCTGTCGGACATTAACTGCAGAAAAATTGACTTATTTGTTGTACACAGTATTATATTATTAACTGAAGTAGCTTGCAATCAATACAGCGGGACTATAAATGTGGGTCTGAGGTGGATACATTCATTGTGCCAGTGTGTATGTCAATAAGATTTTATTCTCGTGTCACGTGCTGAATTATGGTTTTTTACTGACTGGGAAATATAGTAGTGTTAATCCAACCCAAGGAAATAATAACTTTGTCAAATAACTGCAAATATTTAATGAGTTGGATAGTATCTCAAATTATTCTTCCGTAGTATATTAAATATTGTAAAAAAAATCTTAAAGAACTCGGTAGAGCACCTACCTGCTGTAAGAGATGTTCCGGTTTCGATTCACGGCTGGATGTGGGAATATTTCTCTAGCCTATACTTCCAAAGACCTGAAGGTATGAATGAGAAGGTGAATGTGTGCATGTTAAGTTAAAGATAATTCACTAACAATTAAAACTAACAGTAAACGAGTGAATAGACATTATTGCCATGAGCAACTGTTCTTGAGGAAGAAGCCACCAATATGATCCAAATGTTAAAGCTGGCATATAAACGAAATGAAAAAAAAAAATATAATAATAAATATCTTTCATATTGCATAACACTATTAGAAAATTCCAATCATTTCAAAATCTTAAAGATATTTAAAATCACTCTTATTACTCACTCTCTATATATTAGGAAAGGTGTTTTACTACATAATCAATGTGTAAGACGGATTGCATGTGATTTTGATTTACACTTATTGTATTACGGTAATATACGTTGGATAATTTACTGGTGCTGGTTCACATACATGCAATTTTGTCTTAGTTACACATGATAGGACATAAATATAAGTGTTATTGGCCTAATTTCGGTAGTTTCCTATACTTGTCACGTGATTAAAAGAAATAAAATAAAGATTAAATTGCCTTGGAATTGGAACATTTATTGAAACCTCGGAATCCACTCGTTCACCCAACGCTTTCTTTTATAGCGAAAATGATTGCGGAAAGCGATGAAAATATTCCATATTGCCCGTAGGTAAGGATAAAAATGCATCATAGTAACAAGGTCCCTGGATGGTTGTATTTAGTTCCGCAGATCCCTGTCATCGTTCCGCAGTTGTGGGCTCTTCTATATCTAAAAACATCCCTCGGCTACGCTTTGCGGCTTCAACATTCCCGGGGTATTTTTAGTCAGCTCAACTTTAATAGATGACGTACCTACCAACAGGCAGTAAATTGCGTGCCGAAAGGGGTGACAAGCATGAAAGATGGATATACATTTATCCTATTCTTACATTTAAAGAAGTTTTTTTTTTGGTGACAGGTATGTTATTAGCCAAGCTCCACATTTATTTTGAATGCTGAATAATTAAAAACTCTGATGTGTTCCTTTCACATGACCTTCTCTACATCGCTGTAACAAATTATTGTTAAACAGCATATCCTTCTGTCTACTTTATGATAATCAAGATAAACATTAGCAGAAATTGTCTTAATTAATTGATTCCTTATAAGTAGAAGGAAAATAAGGGAATACACTAGGCTAAAGTGATAGTAAAATATTTTAAAAGCTGGTTGCCATGGGGTTGCAATCCGTTTCTATGCAGGACCAGGAGTTTACAACCTTCCGTGTGAGAAAAGTTTTAAGTATTTTTAAATCTGAAACAAATAACAAGGAATATGTCAGAAATGGTCAATTCCACGAAAAAAGTATAAGAAATAAATTGTTATTTTAACGTGATCTACTTTTTTTGTGTAGTAAGTTTCTCTCTATCTCTTTCGGTTTACGCAAAATTCATTCAGAATAAAGAGATATTTAGAGGCTATTCCCAGAAAATTCAAGATATACATTTTATTTTCCATATAAATATCTTTAATATATAGCATTTTAATCGTTAGAGCCATTTTTGAGAAAATCAACATTTTCGAAATTTTGCCAATGTGAAGGGTAGTTAGAAGTGGGGGAATTTTTCTCATAATCTTCTGGTCGTATCCCTGTAAGATACTAAACTTAAATACCAAGTTGGTATTTTACCGACTTTTAGTTTTAGAGTTACGTGTTCACAGTTACACGGACACACTGACATACGGACCTTTTTCCAAAAAAATTTTTGTTAGTTACAGCGGACTTTAAAACGTGCATTATCGGTGATATCTCGGTATCGAATTTTTGGGTAGAATGCAATACCTTCTCTAAACACTATGTACATAGTATGTGTAGAGAAAGTAAAAATAGTTTAATTTTGGAAGTTATAACGTAACGTTTGGTTCTTAACAACTGTAATATTTTCACCGTATAAGTGGTATTTAAACGGAGCAAATTAGTATTTAAGAGGTTGAGCATAGTAGCTGTTTTACTTTTTCTAGCACACGTGTACAGTGTACATATATATTACATAGAGAATATGTTGTATTCTACCCTAAAACTCAGTATTGACATTTCTCCAGAAATATGTGCTTTGAGTCTCCCTGATTCCAAAAAGGCATGTTCAGAAATAGGTTCGCATGTGTGTATGTGAGTGTGTGTGTGGGAAGGGTGCAGCATAAAACAAAAACGAAAAGTCGGCTAAACAACAAACTTATTATTTAAATTTGATATCTGATTTGAAGAATACGATACGAAGAATTTCAAGAAAATCCCCCAACACAAACTTCCCTTTACATTAAACATTCTTAGACAATTATGATTTGTTACAATTGTTCTAACGATTTTGTTTAAATTATATATTATAATGGCAAACGAAAGGTATATCTTCAATTTTCTAGGTATGAAAACCTCTACATTCTGGATGACTTTTGTATAACTGGTATAACGTAAGAGATGTAGACAAAAGCTTACTACACAAAAATGTAGTACTCTTTAAAATACACATTTTTGTAGACTTAATCGTTTTCAAAATATTCTTTGTTGTTAGTTTCAATTTTAAACTACTTAAACCTTTCTAAACTGGAAGTAAGCTGTACTTTTATATTTAGTTTGAATTCTATACAAGCAAAGAATTTCAATTGTTTCAAATAGCGATAGTTTTTAAAAGATTTTGCCTAATGTATTCCCATATTTCTCTTCTGGATTTTTAAAAAAGATCCATGAACTCCACTATCCTTTATATGGAATTTTTTTTGTTGCAATTATTATTGTTTTTCTCAAAAAATATTTGTAATGATTTTGATTAAAATACCGTACACTATCTCTAAATAGTCGAGATAAAATGTAGGTTTTGAATTTTCTGGGAATAAAGTCTGAGAAAAGTCTTCATTCTGAATGAACCGTAAAAGAGATACCAAATTTACTACACAAAAAATGTGGTATTCCTTCCAAAATGTTTCTTGTTATTCATTTCCATGTTACACTACTTAAAATTCTCTCAAACGGGAAGTCATCTTTCTTTCATTTGTTTAATTGTAGTTTAACGTCCTTTTATCTGGTTAGACATCGGACGATGTGAAATGATACTCAAATGATCTCGTGGTCCATGGAGCTTTAAGTTACTCGACTTGCCTCATCTCAGGATAAGGGAAAACCCCGAAAACTATCTCTTGAATGTGAGCATGACACAGTATATCCGTTATACGGAGGCGAGCCCATTCCTTTTTGTTTTTTATTACTAGCGGTGCAAATATAACTGACTTCAATTGGTCACATAGCAGGCAGGTTTTAAAAGATTTGACTATCGCTTTAGCCTAGTGTATTCCCTTATTGCTATTCTATTCACAAGAAAGCAAGCAATAAGTAAGTTCTACTAATGTTGATCTCAATTAGGATGGTGTAGATAAAAGAATCTTTTGTAAGAATAGTTTATTTATAGAACAAGTAGATAAAGTAATTTTAATGAAACACATTAGATTTTTTGGATAAGACCCAATTCTTCTCACTATTATGTTTTGGCTCTTGCAAATTTGTGTGAGAGAATAATAGTTTTTATATAGCTCCATAAAATAACTCATTTTTAAAATACTTTACACCTACCCATTTGGCTCTTTTAGGTTGGAAGTCTATAAAAGTGTGTCATGTTTCTAACACGCTTCCAATCATGTGATATCCGTATTAAACAATACGAATTTGAAATTTTATCACTCTTACTCCATTTATTGAAACATTTGGCACTATTATACAGTCTATGACCATTTGGGAGAATAGAATTTTTCAGTGGTGAAATAATTATCAAAATCCGTTCATGGTTTATATACAGATGTCGTGTCTTTATAATAGCGCTCGTGAATATTCAATGTTTGTTGTTAAGTGGTGTTTAGGCAGTGAAATGCGGGTGCTGAATTACTACACTTGTGTGTAGAACATAATATTAAGACAAGCCTTTCAACAGATCCACTGCGGGTACTTCTCCTTTACGTATCATAAACGTAGCAAGGGCCTTTGATGCCCTGAGCAGACGTCCTAGCCGTAATCAGCTACTAACTTGTTCTCGAGCTTCCTGCAATAAAACCAGCCAGAAAAGTTAGACTTCTACTGGCACAACTTTTAAAGCCTACCTTCCACAACTCCGAAAATCTAAGATAATTCAGCGATTACACTCCTGTTAGTGAGCGAAGTAGCCTGCAAACCTTGCGTTCGGAAGGTCCTGAGTTCCATTTCTTACCATGAGTTTTCGTGGTTTCCTTGTTTGGTCAGACTATTCTGGAGTGGCTTTTCTTCATTTCTTATCATTCCGCTTTCAGGTAAGCTTAGAGATTTGCAATGTTGATTGGTACCGAACAGATGGTGCAGATACTTGCTCATTGGAATGTTCCCTGAGCCGCTTGAGGTGTGTCGAGTTCTGCCAGGTCCCCCAGAGGGAAATCCTCTAGCAGCCCACCGGTGTGAATGGATCATGAAGCTTTAGATCGTTAGGGACTTCTGCGTGTCTTGTCGGCTGACCTGCCTGAGGCATACTGGCTCCTGTGGTTCCTTCACCTAGGCCTTCCTCCTTGGCACGGTCAGCACACAAAATCATTAAAAGCATTTAATTCATTTTTCACTAAAATTTACATATTGAGACACATAATCTGTTGGAAGGTTGAATGCCATTCTGGCGGATTGTCACAGTAGCTCAGTGGTTAGAGCAACCGCACGGAGAGCGGGAGAACCGTGTTCAGTTCCCGGCTGTGGCATTGAATATTTAAACTGGTTCTAATTAACTAATTGTATATCAGTGTACCTTTCAATAATATGTAGCAGAGAGGAGTGTTACAATTATAACATACTAGGATTACACCGGAAATGCATTTTTTGATCATCATGGAATCCAAAAATATACTTTTAGAAAAGCATTCATATGGATAATGTGTGTGCGTGTGTGTGTGTGTGTGTGTGTGTGTGTGTGTGAACATTATAAATTAAAATCCAAAAATCCTTTTAAATACCAACATTGGTATTTCAGTTCAATATTTTACAGAGAGGCGAAATGAAGATGTTCCCTTTCTATACCGTAGGCTTTACCATTGGTATAATTACTCATTGGCAAAGACGTTCACTCTTGTAATGTTCTATAAACCTTTAACTTTGTTTAATGTTTGTGTGTGTATGTTGTGTATGTGTGAATCAGACGAAAAGTGGTTATTTATGTACAATATGCTCCAAGGATGTGACTCGAAGATTGTCAGTAATCCCCTAACATTTAACTACCCTGTACATATCGCCTGCCGTGCCAAAAATAGTAAAAGCGGCGTTAACCCTATAAAAATCTTTACTTCGAACAATTAAAACAAATAAATACTTTCACAAAAATAGCTCTAAGGATTTTGATTAAAATATAACTGTTCAGCAAGTTTTTATCACAAATAAAATTTTTTACTTGAAGTTTCTGGGACTAGTATCTGAAATCCTCTTCATTATGGATAATTTTTATTTTTAAATTAACCATTTCCCAAATATTCCTTGTTATGTGTTTAATTTTCTATTAATTATACGTTTTTAAAATGCAAATAGTTATTTTTTCCTTTTTTCATCCTTGTCGTACAAAAGGAATTATATTTTAAAGTCATCACAACGATTAAATCAGAAGGTTACTTGAGTAATCTTCCTGGAATAGCATCAGCTCTCACTCCAAATTGTTTTTACTATAGTATATTATGTAGTGTGAAGAACAATAACGAATTAATATAATTAAATAAAGGATGTTTTATTAATTGTATCTTGTGACCAGTTTCTAAAAAAAATTGACTATCGATTTATCCTAAAAGTTTATTCCTTTATTCCCCTCATGCATACCTAAAAATATGAAAATATAAAATCATAAAATCAATTAGCATGAAGTAATTAGCAGAAATAAACTTTTATAGGAACAATTTTATGTGGAGTAGATGGTTCAAATCATGTAAATGTCACACATCAATTTATTATTATAATGCTTTATAATGACATTACCTTTCTCGAGTTACTTGTTTACAAACCTCGTATTTCCTCAAAAGTTATTCCCCTATCTACTTTCCATAATCGAAATAAATTTGTATACATTTCATTTTAGTTGCGAGAAGAATAAATTATATTAAAGTGGATGCCAACATTTTAAAAAAGTAAGTCGTTATATTTCGGCTTTAAAAGTCCATGTACTTTGAATGATAATAAGAGAGAAATGAATTGGGATTTACCACTTTGAAAATTCAAACCAATAATTAAGAACATCTCGGAAATAGTTAACGTTAATAAATTATTTGTTAAGCATGGCTTTAAAACATATACATTTTAATATATTTGTCTCTCTTTTATGGTTTAGCAACTGAGCTAAACTGTTGTATTTTAATAATACTTTTATCAGGTTTGATATTCAACCAGATTTTTAACTTTCAAGTTATTTGCTCACAGACACATGTGTTTGTCTAAAAATACTCTTTTGGCCAATTCCTTCATAAGGAGTTCCTGGGCGGAATACAATGCTCTCTAAAATGCTTTAGCATAGAAAGTAAAACAAATGGTTATATTACGTAACGCTACGCAGTTGTTTACGATATTATCGCTATATATAAGAATGAGAACATTTTTCATTTCGCGGCAGAGCAATCATTAGTCAAGTCTACGATGGGATCGCCGCTTCCTACACTTTCTCTGACTTCGAAATGATTGCTTTTGCTGTTACATTGCTGATACAAGAACTTGTCATTTGAGATTCCTAGACTCCCAAAACGACTAAGCTATATAAACAAGCAGGAAATAGAAGCTGTAGACAGAAATCATCTTTGGATCTAAAAAAAGCTCGTACAATCGTTGATGCATTTGACTATTATGAAGGGAACAGGAAGACTGAACGCATATTTTGGAAGCTTGGGTGCAGACAGAGGGTGCTAGGAAACATTACTACCGGAGGTATTTTTGGCTTCCAGCAAATAACATGCTAGTACTTGATTCCAAACTGTCAATATTGGTGCAGCTTGCGCACATGCTTAATGGAAGCACGAGTGTCACATATGTTCTAAGAGATGAGGTGTTTGTATAAAAATTGTTTAGACATGTTTGGTATTTAAGCATATATGTAATTAAGAGCATGAGTTTGTATATGTGTGATTCAGAGTGTTTTTATTTGTTTATTGTCTGTGTATGTTTACAATGTTGCAAATATAAAGTAGGGGCAGCTAAGATTTCCAAATAAGTCATTGCAGAGAGCATTTATACTCTTCTGACCCATGGGACAGTGTGGCGCAAATAATTTAACACTAAGGACATAATAAACAACAAACACTACCAACACTACCTCCTAAACAACCGACAAGGTTGGACTTTTCATCCGGAGGTCCAATTTCCGGCCGGGGGGATTTTTTCTTTGATAAGGATTATTGCCCACCATTCATACAGTGTGGATAATACGTGAGAGAAACTAAATTAAGGTAATCTAAGGTTCAAGGAGTAAACAACAATGTTTCAGTTAAAGGGGACTATAGAAATTAAACTAGTGAAGTAAAACCTACGTTATACTGTAGAGGAGAATCGCTCAAGTTACAGACATTTGTATTAACCTTCTACACCACAGGGGTTAGCCCAGGACATTTGCTGAAAGGTCGCTTTTCCATGACATTTGAGCTCTGTTCCTAGTCAGGGAATCCCTTGGTCTCTAAGGGATGTGGCAATAGCTTTCAGGTGATATGTCAGTAGCTCTCATACCTTAATTTATTGCGCTATTCGTACTACCACCTTTTTGACAACGATGACAGAGAAGGTTATGGGATACAATCAGTGAAGGAAAACATTGCTTTTTATCAGCATTGAAAACAAATCCTGGTGGAAATTCTGTACATAATTTATTCCAATAATAACTGTACTACGGGCATTTTTAGCAAAGAAAAAACTCTGATGTGTTCTATTCACATGCCTTTCTCTATATCTCTGTAACAAATTATTGTTAATAAGCTTATCTTTTATTTATTTCATGCTAATCGAAAACAATTAGCAGAAATAGTCTTATTTCTTGTTTTATTGTAAGTAGAAGCGTAATAAGGGAGTACCATAGGTTAAAGTGAAAGCCAAAAGCTGGTTACTATGTGACTGATGTTCCTTTGTTTGTATGGATAGGAGTTGACAAATTCCTATATGAGAAAAGTATGTTTTTCAAAGCTGAAACTAAGAAAAAGGAATATCTAAAAACGACCAACTCCTCTTCTTCTTCCCAACAAGGATTAGCCAAAGACCTGTTCCGGGGCTACACAAACTGATCACTCCATATTTTTGTCTTCCAATATTTCTTCGTCCAGTAGGTTGATAAAACACTGCTTGCCGTGGATATCTCGAGCGGGGCATCCTTAAAACATGGTCCTTCCATTCCTTCTGGTAGCGTTGAATCTCTTCAATCATATTTTCTTCCATAAGTCTTGCTCTTATATCTGTGTTCCTCATTCGGTCTAGTCTTGTGACTGGAGAACAAAATATAAACCGAAAGGTTTAGCTCTGAAGAATGCTAATATAGACACCATAGTGTTTGCAGATGATCAAGTGCTACTGGCAGAAAATGAAATAGAATTACAAAAAGCAGTCAAATATTTAAATGAAATAGGAAAAGAATATAATATGAACATTTCTGGAAAGAAAACGAAAAAAATCTATATAACATAAATTGTGTGTTTTAACTGATCCACAGTTTTTTTGTGTTAAGTTTTAGTCCATCTCTTACGGTTTAGTAGTTATGCAAAATTCATCCACAATAAAGTAGTCTTTAGAGGCTATTCCCAGAAAATTCAAAATATACATTTTATTTGTCAGTTAAATATCTTTAATATATGAAATTTTAGTCAAAATCGTTAGAGCCATTTTTTAGAAAATTAAAATTTTCGAAAAAAGTTCCATGTAAAGGGTAGTTGGGGGTTGGGGGATTTTTCTCAAAATCTTCGTGTCGTATCCCTGTAAGATTCTAAACTTAAATATCAAGTTTGGTATTTTACCGACTTTTCGTTTTTGTGTTATAGTGTTCACAGACACACGGACACACACACACACACACACACACACACACAAGGACATTTTTCTGAAAATACATTTTTTAGATAAAGGGGACCCTAAAACATATAGTTCCGGTAAAATCTCGGTATCGAATTTTTTGGTGGAGTGCAATACCTTCTCTATACACTATGTACATGGTGAGTATAGAGAAAGTAATATGACATATACGTATGAAGAATGAGTAATTTTCCCGTTTACTGGAATTTTAACTGCAGGAATTTTTCTGAAAATGTATTGAATTTTAAAAGGACATTAATATTTGGAAGGGATCCAACTATATCAGGCTGTCTGTGGCAGATCAACAGCTATGGTTTAAATTAGAGAATGGAAGCTGTTCAACAATAATAAGTTGTAAGTAGATACTTATTACAACTTTATTTGTTGTTATCCCTTTAGTACTCCCGTCGGGTAAGTATGATAATGACACTTTCGAGTACTTTAGTGCAGTAAAACTCAATTTTAATATTTAATTTAAGTTAAGAATGGCGGATAGTAAAAATTGTTGGGACAAAATAATACATATGTATACACAGAATATTTATATTATATAATTAAAATTTTGATGCGCTCCGTTCACATGACTTTCTCTAGCTGTTTTAAAAACAACATTTCCTAACAAAGGATTGCTCTTTTAAATACATCACGCAAAAACATTAGCAGAACTGGTCTTAATGTTTGCTTTCTTGTACGTGGAAAGGAAATAAGGAAATACAATAGGCTAAGGCGAAAGTCAAATCTTTTAAAAGCTCATCTGTATGTGAAACAATTGAAATTCGGTTCTCTTATGCATAGAGGTGAAACGAAAGTTGACTCTTTGCTTGAGAAAAGTGTAAGTCGTTTAAAATTGGAATCTATAGCAACCAATATATCGGGAACAGTTTATTGACCAAAAAGTATGCATATGAAATTAATTGTGTGCTTTAAAGAGATCTATATTTCTTGTGTAGTAAGCTTTTGTCTATTACTTACGGCATACACTTGAGTTATATAAAGTTTATCAAGAATGAAGAGGTCTTCCAAAGCTATTCCCAGAAAATTGAAGAGATACATTTCGTCTGTCAGAAAATATCTTAAACATAATTGAATTCTATTCAAACCATTAAGGACACTTTTAAGAGAATTAGAATTATCGAAAAAGGTTCCATGTAAAAGCCAGTTGGGAGTGGGGGGATTTTCTTGAAAATGTTCGTCCTGTATCCTTGGAAGTTTGGTGTTTAAGGCGCTTTTCATTTTTGAGCTATGGTGCCCAAAAATACACAAACACATATAGATATTTTTCTTAAAAAAGTATTTTCTTTTTTTTTTATTCAGAAAGTCTCAAAACATGTATTTCCGGTGAAATCTTGGTATCTCATTTTACCTTCTGTATCTACTAAGTACATTGTACATACATGCTAGAAAAAGTAAAAATTGACAACTTGTCATTTTCATCCAAAAACTCAATTCTAGAGACACTTTACAGTGAGTTCATTTTTTCGTTGGGAAGAAGAGTTTTCAATGGTAAAAGTATTTTTAGAATTAGTTGACTGCCATTTAACATTGCACAAATGTACACACACACACCCAATCATTGTTCCTCTCTCTATAAGATTAATCCCAATTATTGCGGTACAATTAAATAAAAGCACATACTGCAGAAGAGGTATTCGTCTCTGCTTTAAAGAATCTTAGCACCAACATTACCGAAGACAAATTTTTAATGACTAATATGCAGGAAAAAATAAAACAAAAAGAAAAGAAAAAACAAAAACAAATGTGTTTATAGTTTATATGTTGGTTTTTTACTTTCTCCAAACGTGCTATGTATATAGTACAAAAGCATTTTTGGAAAAAGATTGTGTGTGTGTGTCTGTGGACAGCATAGCTCAAAAACGACAATACCGTTAAATACCAAACTTGGTATTTATTTTTGGTATCTTTCAAGGATGCGACACAAAGATTTTCAAGAAAATTCCCCCCAACCCCCTTCCCTTTACATGTAACTATTTTCGAACATGTTGATTTTCTCAAAAATGGCTCTAACGATTTTGATTAAAATATCGTATATTAAAGACATTTACGAGACAAATAAAATGTATACCTTGAATTTTCTAGGAGTAGCCTCTGAAGACTACTTTATTCTGGATCAATTTTACGGAATTTTGCATAAATGCTAAACCGCAAGAGATGGACAAAAACATACCACACAAGAATGTGGAACACGTTAAAACACACAATTTATATAATATACATTTTTGAGATATCCCTTGTTTTTGGTTTCAGCTTTGAAAAATATATACTTTTCTCATAATGGAAATTGTGGACTCCTGTCCATACAAACCAAGGAAATTTAGTCACATAGCAACCAACTTTTGACTATCACTTTAACCTGTGGTACTCCCTTATTTCGCTTCTACTTACAAGGAAACAAGTAATAAGACTATTTCTGCTAATGTTTTTCTGGATTAGTATAAAGTAAATAGAAGCATAAGCTGTTTAACTATAACTTGTTGCAGAGATGTAGAGAAAGTCATGTGAATGGAACACAAGATTTTTTGAACATGTTTCTCATTTGATTAGTTTTATGATTTAGATGTTTATACATCTTACTCTATCATTTTATCTACATTTTGTACAGCAACTTTTTTATTAATATCTGACAACATTATCAATATGAGATTTAAACGACGGCTTCGTGGCCGTGCGGTTAGATGGTTCGCATGTCAGCAAGGCCCAGGGGCTGCGCGGAAGTTTCGAGGTGGACAAACAGTTATTTGAGCGGGTTTTCTCCGGCTCCTTCGGCCTCTCCCCACCATTCATTCTACCATCAGCTCTTAACAAGTTCACCATCGTTTCATATCATCGTCTTACTCACTCTCATAAGAGGCATCAGACTGATCACCCATTCTGTTTAATCTGATTCAGAGTACCTATGCTCCCCAACAGGCATCTGATCAAAGCTTGTAAGTCCTCCATACGAGAAGGGCAAAGCGAAATAACGATAAGAAATTTAAAGTGACTGAAGCGTAAAGGTAGGCGATAATGAGAAGCTCAACATGAGTTGATGTTTAGTAATTTTGACATTTTTTCTGCGCCGGTCCAGATCCTATTTTCACCGCAAATTTAGATAGGTTCTTGCGGCGGTAACGGTTGCGGGTTCGTATATTGGGCGCAGGTTATGGGTAGTAGGAATGATGTGGATATGTGGGTGGCCTAGCTCAGGGATTTTAGCAGCATGGAAACTATTTTCAGGGTGTGTTACAGCACAAGCGCTTTATTAATTTAGTTTGGCCTTTTCCGCCTTAGGACACTCACGCATCCCTCTTAGTTTTCTACTATGAAATTACACTTGACTCGCCCGCGTCTATTATTATTTATCAGTATGATACAATAATATGTTCCGTACTCTCTTCAATATTAACATAACTATTTCCCTGTCTTTCAGAGGTAACCTGTTCGGCTCCACCACGGACTCTAAATATCACATCCTAGTTGTGCGGAGGTTCTTCGCCAAGTGCCCCAAACAGTGTCGCCTGAACAGCGAAGATCGTTTTCTGTCCCGTTAGTTCCCTCGGACAGTGTATTATCCACCCCTTACCCTCGGTTTAATGCACGGACGTAACGGTATCTTGGGCCAACAGCTCGTGATTTATACGTGTTCAAAGCTTTTCTACCCTTCTCATTTTCACAATACATTTATATTTCCTCTTCTTGATCTAATTTATTATCATCTATGATTTATATTTCCCTTCTGAATAATTCTTTGCCCCGTGACAAGACATGTACCGTCTCATACTATATACCAAAACAGGTGCTGTATCTACCGAATGCAAAATAATTTTGCAAATATCGCACACGAGAACAATTTTTAAACATTATTATAAAACTAATTAATTGAAGGTTGTTTGAAACGGTAGAACTTATAAACTGGGGTATTGTTTATTTTAAGGCTTTCATGCCGGAATTTAAGAGATACTCTTTTTTCCGGACTTAAAGAACTCTCAGATAAGCCGTCGGAGAATGGTCAACACACATTTGGGTGAAATGTCGGAACACTTTCTACTTCTCGACCACTACCTATAGTAGGAAAAAAAAAAAACAAACAAAGAAAACAAACAGAATTTAACTTGTAATATATTTGTACTTTCTTTAATTCCGCAGCTAGAACTGCTTTCAAGTGGAAACGAATACTTTTTCATGATACTGTATATGTTTTATTTTCTACTTGTAAATCACTTCGGAAGAAATCACAAAGAGTAACTATGGTTATGAAGTAATGAGCTCACTTGGTTTATACAGCTTTTGTTTTCCATATTTGCTTTCGAATAAAAGCTGCTCTTGCATACTCGTTTATGCGTCATTCAGTGAAAGGATAATAAAAAATAATATCAGTTAGTTGATACATTTAGCAAAAGAGAGGATGGGATGAATTTTTGTCCATATGAGATTAAAGCTTTTACAAAACCTTGTTAGTCAAATAAAGAGGCATCCAGAAACTAGAGATGGAATATTGTTCATGTTGTGATTTCAATATTACTTAATACTTCTGACAATAACTGCATATTCTACGCTCTAAACACGGTATGCTCTTTGTTTTGGGCTGGCATTTGGTTTGCCGTTGTATGTAGGTCCTTCTTGAGACTTCTTTTGTTTTTGTCAGGGCGTGGCAAAGAAAATGAAGTGTAATTTAAATTATACGACAATGCCTACTTCTGTAGTTGTCACATTCAAGAGGTCGCGGGTTAGAACCTCGATTACGGCGATTTACCAGAATAACGTTTTTCTGATAGTTTTTTTTTTATCCTAAGAAGAGGAATGTCTGGTAACTTTAAGCTTCATGGACTTAAAATCATTTTATCATTATTTCCTTCATCGTCCGATATGATCTATCAGGTTAAAGAACGTTATAACTACGAAACAAAAATAATTATTTATTCCATTTTTAAAAATATATTTTAAATGTTGATACAAACATAACATTTTATATCAATGTTTATATACAAGGCGGTTCACATGTTCCTTATTATTTTTGGAGATAGGCAACACTTCATACTCTGAAAGTAATAAGGTCGAAATTACCGTGCTTGTCGGCCATTTGGTAACTGTGCAAATGTAGCCTGCTCTTCATCGGAAAGTAGACCTTAGTTTCGTCCATTCCAAAAACATGCGCCTAATGACATGGTATATCAATATAATCGCTTGCATACGTTCTGCAGCGCAAATTATAAGAATGAATGCTAAATGAACGGCTTAAGCTACAACAACACAACACAACAGTTATAAAGAGATGAGAAGCGGAGAGGGAGACATGTGGGATACTATACCTACAAGTTTTAACGGTGCAAGTGGGCGCAATGATTGTAGCTCAACTGGTTAATTTCATGTTCCACATCACCTCGGGCTTGTCAGTGGTTCGAGTCCCACAGTCTTTGTGCATATGTTTTTCTTCTTTGTGTATAATCCATCGAGGTGCAACGTTAGTTTAGTGTTTGTCACTCTAATAATTTTAGGTTTAGCTAATCGGTATACAAATGAAGAACAAACGACTGTTTATTTTACGTGTCCTTCGGTCTTCGTTTCTTAATTTTCTTTCTAATTATTTTGAAAAAGGAACTTTACTAAGACTTTAAACAATAAAGAAAGTTTTCAAATGTATAACGTTAATAAAAACAATTCAACATACTAGAACACCTAACATATATCGCTTGCTCTTCGTAGTTAGAGCAAAATTTTCTACAAAATTTTGGTAGCTGGAACCCTCGGTGGGTTAGCGAATACTACCAAAAGACTGCATCGTGGGTCTCGGGAACGATGTTTTCAGGTTAGACTGTAATCTGCTGGTTGCATAAAACAAGAGAATAAGGGACAGGTGAATCACCTTGTATAAGCAATATACCTATATATATATATATATATATATATATATATATATATATATATATATATAACAATATGTTGTGCCGTTGATCTAACTGTTCATTTTTACATAGATACTCGTAACAACAAAAAGTATAGTAAAAGTATAGTATATCAGTTCCGTTTAATCAACTTGGAATATTACACAAAAAATCTTTACATAAATGTAAATTAACATTAATACAAAAATAAATGACGTGTTATTTATGGACTCTCTTTAACTGCTGTGGTTCTCAGCGTCCCATTGGGTGTGAAAAAAGACCGCTTAATTTTGCTCAGAGGCCTGTCTATCAGGCTTGAGGTTCTTTGTAAATCTACAACACGGGACCAACGGCTTTACTTCCCTTCCGAAGGAAGCCATGCTAAGGATTTTTACACCCGAAAAAGTCAATCGTCCTCCGCCAGGTTTGAACCCGCGACCTTGGGTACATGAAGTTAGTATGGTAACCATTACACCACGGAGGACGACAACATTAATACAAGCTAATACAAATCATGTAGTTTTTAGGAGGCCGATGTGTGGAATGTCAATGTTCTGCGTGTATTCTCGTTATTTTCTTCCTTTTAGTACTGTTGAATTATGTTAACATCATCACACATCGTTCACCAATATTATACGGCGGGTTCTTCCCATGGGCTTTGAAAAAACATGACAGTACAAATTAATTTAACCGCTATGCATTCATAACTAATATCATACATTTAAATGTATTAAAATTCTGAATATTAAACCGTATGCACTTTTGACCCAATAACTAGTGATTTCAGCTAAGTGAAAGCTGCATTTGTTTGCTTGTTTGGTTTTGTTAATGTGTCTAGTGACCTAATTAAGGCAGCATAGAGTTCTACAATAAAATGGTGTTATTTTATGAGCAGATATTAGAAAATAAGCACAACTGAAACGTGTATTAAAGTTATTTTTTTATTACTGCGACACAGTGAATACTGTAAAACGAAATAAAAACCAACTTGCTATTTTCATTATAAAAAGGTATATCTACATGGAAGAGAGAGTCTGTGCACCTGTTTAATGAACAGGGATAAAGTGTTGACATCCTAATCAGAGGCGACGAAGCTATGGTGATGCATATTCCCACTGCATTATCTCTCAACACCTCTGTCCAAACCACTACATCATCGGGAAGCGTCGGCAACCTTGATTAACTTCGTTTTAATGAAGCAAGAAAGAAGGCAAGCGAGCCATATAATTTCATTAGCCGGAGCAGAAAGGCACCAAGTCCAGTCTTAACGATTTTCAGTTTTGCTCACGTCATGCGTATTCAGACTGCTAGTAAAATGTGAAACACTGATGGGACTGAGAAGATACACATTGTAAAACTAATATCACGATCAGCAAAGTTTGTGAGCTTCCTCTTGCCTTGTGCCTGACAGAAACCAAAGGCAACTGCATACTAATTTAGCATTGTCTAGAGTAGCTCATATTTGTCGCGACATAAATTATGGGCGACTTCTACATTGGAATTTAATTTAATAAACCTTTATAAAATAGTAATAATATAAGACTTCTTACAATGCTCCAAGTAGACCACTTTTTAAGCAGCAGAAAATGTTAACTGGTTAGGTAGAAGGAAATTTAAAGGAATACACTACACCTAAATACCAAGTTTGATATTTAACGTCTTTTCGTTTTTGAGCTATGCTGTCCACAGATGTTTTTTCGTACTCAGAGCACCTCAAAACATATATTTCCGACGAAATCTCGGTATCGAATTTTGGCTGGAATACAATACCTTCTCTATCTACTACATCACTACATTCCAGAAAGTAAATCACAGTCAAAACCGTTAATTGCGCCAGGTGAACCAACTCCAAAAAGGGCAAAGTCAATTTTGTCAGCTAACAAGGTTATGGCGAGTATTTTCTGGGATGCACAGGGAATTATTTTTATTCATTACTTGGAAAAGGGTAAAAGTATCACTGGTGACTACTATGCAGGCTTACTGAAACGTTTGATTGACGAGATGAAAAGAAAAATACTTCATTTGGAAAAAAAAGAATCATAAGAAATAATTCATCACGATAATCTTCCGGCCCATCGTGTCTACCACCTGTTCCCAAACCTTAAAAAGTTTCTTGGAGGACGAAGATTTCACAGCAACGAGGTCATTGATGCGGTAAACAACTATTTTGAGTACCTTGATAAATTGCACTATAGAGATGATTTAATTAAATTAGAACACCGAAATAACAAATGTATTAGTCTTTCTGGAACTTATGTTGGGAAACAAAGCAAAATAATAATAATAATAATAATAATAATAAATGTTTTTTTGAGAGGCCCAGGACATATCAGCCAACCCTAGCATGTCCACAAGAATGTAAATCAATTTAAACTGAACAGACATGAACACTCTTTAAATAACAGAAATATTGATAAATTACATGTCCCATTCACTAGAGTAAAGAAAGTTAAAGACAGTTATTTGATAACCAGCATTATAGCCTAAAATATGCTTCCTGATAATATGAGAGATCTATATGTAGTGCAGTTTAAGGCTAAAGTAAAAAAAAAAAAAAAAAAATGCTTGATGGTTAATGTATTTGACACTTTGGATTAATTTTGTTATACTAAAATTTTTATATGACTGACTTTTATATCTTATTAGTATATACTATTTTGACCGTGTCTTTGCACTTATGTACCCAATGATTGAACAAATAAATAAACAAATTCCTAAACTGACGGATGACAGGATTGGAGGGCCTCGGTACCGAATCTGAGGTTACTGTACCTATGTCCCCCTCACGAGGAATGAAGTGAGAGGATGTACCGGGAGTCCGGAACCAGGAGTGTCGGCACAACATTGACATATTGAAGCACTCCAACAGTCACTCGGACAGGTAGAACAGGTCCTCCCGTCCTGTTTAGTATTCAACACCCCCGTCAAGGAACGGCATCCAGGCAACCAATCGAAAGAAGAGACGTTTACTCAGAGCATTCTGCCGCGCCGCATAGAGTACAATTTCCAACACCTCCAACTCTGAAAGAAGCCAACGGGATGGAGGATGAATACAATGACAATGGAAACGACATTGAGGGACAGGAAATTTGCGGGATGGAAGAAACCTACACAACATTCACCTGGCGACTCGGGAATACTCCGAAAGAACACATGGTAGGCCACCTACCGAATGCAGTCCACAAACGAAACCACCTGAGACATCCCGTTCAGTACTGACTGATAACTTTGCTTTTTGTACAAGGATGCTGGAAGCAGTGAAGCAGTTTTAATAATTAATTGGTTATAAGAAGTGTTGAGAACTGCAAAAATAGATTAGATAGAGTAAAGATGGAATTAAAATATCACTGTGTATATTTTGTAAGCTTAGAATATTATATCACCTAAATCAATGTTGGCATGTAAACTATTAGGAAAATGAAGTTATTGAAGAATATATTTACGAAAGGAGAGTTCAAGAAATATATAATTATAGAGGAAAAGTATACTGAACATAGGGTACAAAATATAGGTAAAAGTAATAAATAGTAGGTTGAAAGAATCATGACATGTAAACTTGGAGAACATATAGGCTTCCGAGAAGGGAGTTCATGTACATATAGTATATTTATAATTAAAGAAATTATAGAGCAAAAAAGAGAGAAAAATCTGGAAATATATGTAGCTTCTATAGAATATAATAAGGCATTTAATAGGGTAAAAGAGAGAAACTATAGGAAATATTAACAGCAAATGACTATTCTACACATTACAAGTGAAATAAAGTCTATACATCATTAGACATCTGTAATTATTGACACATTATTTGATAGATCTAAAGAATGTATTAATTTATAATTAATATAGGATACAGACAATGATGCAGTTTAGCACCCACATTTTTTGTACATAATATCATAAGAAACTAGCAAGTTTTAGCAGGTCCTAGTTTTAAAGTATAAAAAAAAAATATAGATTAATTCTTTGTTAGTTGCAGACGAGTAAGTATTGATACATACATGATAAAAAAGCAAACTACAGAATCTATTTATACACTAAATACACCGATTAAACGTTATAATTTTATTATATCTATGAAAAGACAAAGATTATGACATTCAGAGGAAAAGAACCAATAGAATATAAAATACTATTTGCTAATAACATTTTGTAACATACATCGCATTTTAAACATCTAAGCTTTGATGTATGTATGTTTTAATTATGATTATGAAACAGAAATGAAATTAAAAACATTTTGATAAATTTGTGGCACAGTTAAAAGAACAATTTAAAGTAAACTAAGAAAGCAAACTAAAATGAATTGTTTTAATGCAATAACAATGCTGGCAACAATACATCGAAATGAAACTTGTAAATAAGTAAACTGCAGTTTGCGGAAATGAAATCCCAAGTAGTGTGAAAGGCTGTACGAAAGTGCATGGGAGAAAAACTGAAGATATAAGGGAAGACTTAAGGTTAGAACCATTTAATAATAAAATAATTAATCACAGGCAAAAATGGATAAACCAGGTGGAAAGCAGCACTTGAATATACACCAAGAGGAAAAATCTGATGTGTACCATTCACATGAATTTCTCTATATCCCTGCAACAAACTATTCTTAAAAAGCTTATACCTCTATTTACTCTAAGCTAATCAGAAAAAATTAGCAGAAATAGTCTTATTACTCGCTTCTTTGTAAGTAGAAGCGAAATAAGGAACAACCATAAATTAAAGTGATAGGCAAAAGCTGCTTGCTATATCAATGAAGTTCCTTTGTTTATATAGATAGTAGTTGATAAGTTCCTGTATGAAAAAAATATATGTTTTTCATAGCAGAAATCAAAAATAAGGAATGTCTCAAAAACGACGAACTCCACGAAAAAATGTATATAACATAAATTGTGTGTTTTAATGTGCTCTACATTTGTTGTGTAGTCAGTTTTTGTCCATCTCTTACGGTTTAGCAGTTATTCAAAATTCAGTAAAATTCATCCAGAATAAACTACTCTTCAGAGGCTATTCCCAGAAAATTCAAGATATACATTTTATTTGTCAGGTAAATATATTTAATATCCGAAATTTTAATCAAAACCGTTAGAGCCATTTTGGAGAAAATCAAAATTTTCGAAAAAAGTTCCATGTAAAGGGTAGTAGGGGGTGAGGGGAATTTTTTCAAAATCTTCGTGTCGCATCCCTGGAAGATACTAAACTTAAATACCAAGTTTGGTATTTTACAGACTTTTCGTTTTTGAATTATCGTGTTCACAGACACACGGACACACTGACACATGGACACACGGACACACGGACTCACACACACACACACACACGGACCTTTTTGTGAAAATGTTTTTTTATGGATATTGGGGACCCTAAAACATATATTTCCGGTGAAATCTCGGTATCGAATTTTTGGGTGGAGTGCAATACTTTCTCTATACACTATGTTCATAGTGCGTATAGAGAAAGTAAAAATTAACAGAAATAGTCTTATGACTTGCTTCCTTGTAAGTAGAAGCGAAATAAGGGAGTACCATAGGTTAAAGTGATAGTCAAAAGCTGGTTGATATATCACAGAAGTTCCTTTGTTTGTATGGACAAACTTTATGCTTTTTACTTTCTCTCTACGCACTATGTACATAGTGTGTAGAGAAGGTATTGCACTCCAACAAAAAATTCGATACCGAGATTTCACCGGAAATATATGTTTTAGGGTCCCCTGTATCAAAAAAAGTATTTTCAGAAAAACGTTCGTGTGTGTGTGTGTGTCCGTTTGTCTGTGAACACGATAACTCAAAAACGAATAGTCGGTAAAATATCAAACTTGGTATTTAAGTTTAGTATCTTGCATGGATGCGACACGAAGATTTCGAAGAAAATCCCCCACCCCAAACTAACCTTTACATGGAAAAAATTTCGAAAATTTTGATTTTCTAAAAAATGGATCAAACAATTGTGATTAAAGTATCGCATATTAAAGATATTTACCTCAAATAAAACGTATATTTTGAATTTTCTGGGAATAGCCTCTGAAGACTACTTTATTCTGGGTCAATTTTACGGAATTTAGCATAACTGCTCAACCGTAAGAGATGGACAAAAACTTACCACAATACAAATGTAGATAGATATCTTTAAAATACATAATTTATTTTATATACAGTTTTTTCGTGGACTTGATTGTTTTTGAGATATTTCTTGATTTTGGTTTCAGCTATGAAACACTTATACTTTTCTCACGCAGGACTGTGTGAACTCGTGTACATAAAAACAAAGGAACTTCAGTCACATAGCAACCATCTTTTGACTATCACTTTAACCTATGGTATCCCCTTATTTCGCTTCTAGTAACAAGGAAGCATGTAATAGGAATACTTCTGCTAATTTTTTCTCGATTAGATGAAGTAAAGAGAAGAATTTGTCGCAGAGATGTAGAGAAAGTTATGTGAATGGAACACATCAGATTTTTTTAAATAAAGGGGACCCTAAAAGATATATCGAATTTTTGGGTGGAGTACAATACTTTCTCTATACACTATGTACATAGTGCGTATAGAGAAAGTAAAAAGAAAACGAGAAGGATCTAGTAAATGAAGGAGGAATCTATAAACCGGAATGGGCTAGTAAGGCTGAAGAAGTAGAGAACGGATTTGTAGTGTTATAACAAATTTTGACCAGCGTTAGAACATGGACATCATCAACGATAAGCGCATGACCAGCATTCTATTGTTAATCATGTAATCAAATTCGTGAGATGCACAGGGGTATCGTGCATGAAGCCTAGGATTTAAGTAATTATACATTGTTAATCCTATAGGTATGTTCTCTCAAGAGTATTAAGATATTATGGTTTAAGGACAATAGTTGAGAATTTCATTTGGACAGAAAAATAGTTCATTTGATGCCAATCAGTAAAATACATGGCAGGTGCGAAATTGAACGTCTTCTCTGTATGTTATCATGATAGCTCAGTTGGTTAGAGCAACCGCAATCGAAACATCTGTGGTTCAAATCCGGGCTATGCCATTAATGTTTCAGTCTGACTATATTTTCATTTTTGTCCTATTTTGATTGAAAAAAATAAAACAATTAACAATGATGTGTGGATAGTACACAACATATACTCAGCTTGGGATGGCATTGAACGAATGCAGTGAACGTTATCTAACGATGCTGCAGGATTTTCTTCCTCCGAAAGTATGGATGATGAACGTAGATTTTAGAGTTTCATCGAGATGAAACAGCTATTCATACAACCAGAATACACATGGAGGTCTTATGACACATCTTTCCACAGAGGTTAATTTTATCATGGTGATATCCCTTACTCAATCCCGCTCAACTGACCCAACGTTTTCTGATCTGTAGTTATGGGGTTTCCTCGAGCAAGAAATGTTTCTTACACGTTGTACAGGAATCAAAACACCGCTTCAGAGCTACTGCGGCCAATATCTCTGATCACAGGTTACATCTAATGTAATATAAAACGCGCACTGTGTTCAGTTCATGTTTGTCGCATGTCGCTGCTATCGAAGTTTGCTTTTTAAACCTAAACAAGCTACGTTCCACCTGGAGGTCCCGGGATCGATTCCCGGCTAGGGCGGGGAATTTTTCTTTAACCGGAATTATTCCCTATCCCTCATAGAGTCTGGAAGTATGAATGTGAGAGTGAATGCCCGTGTGTTTAGTAATATAAAGTTTATTAACCTAATGTTCTGAACCTACAGTTTCACAAGTGAAAGCCCCTGATATGACCATTGATGTTAAAGGGGGCTATACAAATGAAGCAATAATAAAAATAATAAGTCTAGCTGCACTTCGCCATCTGACTACGGACGACTGCATCGTCAGCTAACAGATGGTTGAGCAGATAAACTACACTGCATTCTGATCGTCTGCTTGTCTCTAAGTGAAATACTTATGGTACCAGAATGAGACCTTGAAGGCTGCTTTCCAACACATATCTTACAGAGAGATCCGACGCGATATTATCCATTGTGATGCGACATAAAATAAATTTAAAAAATTATTACATAAGCTATATATTAACAATGGGGATGAAAGTTTGCTTCTCAGTGACTTTATTACATGATCCACTTTTGTAAACGTAACCGCAAGTGATACCGGTAACTTTTATCGGGCAGTTTTGCAGCTGCAGGCTGCGTTTCTGTTGTATGGTGATACTTTTCATGTATGCAACTGGCCTATTGCCATACTATACCTCGCCCTCCATGTAGTAAAGATTACCATGCTAACTTCATATACCCAAGGTTCTTTTTATAAAAATACAGTTCCGGAGGCTTGTTAGGACTCCGGCTCTGTATTCCTTTTTTCTCCATTTTTTCCAGTTTCCTATATTTCCTTAGTAGACCTTATTATTCTTAACGTTTTCCTTTTACATATACATACACAAACATAGCCACATTTAAAAACATCCATGCCCAAGGCGGGACTCGAACCCGCGATCCTGTGCACCACGAAGCGCCAAAGCGAGACACTTTAGCGAGCAGGGGTTCAAACCTGGAGGAGATCGATGGATTTTTTTCGGTTGTAAAAATCCTTAACGTGGCTTCCTTCGGAAGGGAAATAAAGCCAACAATTTACGGCACGTAAAAGAACCTCAAGCCTGAAAAAGAGGCCGCTGAGCAAAATTAAGCGATCTTTCACGCCCAACATGGAATGGGATGCTGAGAACCACAGCAGTTAAAGAGCGTCCATAAATAAAACTCTATTTTCATTTCATACTATACCTATTTAGTTTAGGTATTGTCCGATTTATATACCTTAGAATGAACTAAATAAACCTAGTAAGACAAATTGGGTGGGATCAATAACAATCAATTAGGAATATACGGTGTCGTATGTCATTTTAAAAATTTAGAGAAATATAACATTATAAAGATAATATTGGAGAATTAATTTTTTTAAAAACACTCCTACGTGTATTGCAAGAAATTGCTTCGAAATGATGTTGCTCTTTTTTGCGTTTCCTTATTAAAATAGACTTAGTTCCTTTATGCACCGGTTTATTCAATTACGTCATTACTGCACACCGCGAACCGCTCCAGGGCGTTGGTTCTTAGATGAGCGAAAGATGCAATTTGGTATCCTGCCTGGGTCAAACTACTTAACTCGGTCTTCATCCTTTTTTCCCCGACCTAGTTCAAAGATATCTATCTAGCTTCTCGTTCACGGGTTCATTATATCATAAATTGCAAACCCTCAGAGGGTGCTGTAGCTGGCCTGCTTACATTTGCCCTCCGGTAGGTAACTTACTCGGGATAATACTTCAGTAGGCGTTGAGAAACAATAGAGCAACACAGAGTTCACTTTGCCTAAGGAATATCGAAAAAACCTGATGTGTTCCATTCACAGAACTTCCTCTAATTGCTCCAAATACAAATTATTCTTTCGAAATATTATTATTTTGTCTTTATCATGCTTATCCAGATAAACATTGGCAGAATTCGTTTTATTACTTGCTTCATTGTAAATACAAGGCAAATAAGGAAATATATTAAGCTCAAACGATAGTCAAATTTTATAAAAGCTGGTCGATATGCGAAACAATCAAAGTTCGGTTTGTTTTGCATGGTTCCGTATGAGAAAATTTAAGTAGCTTAAAATTTAAACCAATAAGAAGGAATATTTCGAAAACGGCTAACTACAAAAACACCGCATATGACATAAATTGTAGATATCGTTAAAACATATACTACGAGTAATTAATGTCATATATGTTTCTTTTTCTTTTTTTGCAGAGCCGACAGTTTCTGAGATATATCTTGTTATTGGTTTCAGTTTTAAACTACTCTAACTTTTCTCAAGGGGAAGAGGCGTTTCGTTTCATCTTATTTCAGACCATGCAACGGAACCGAACTTCAATCGTTTCACATAAGATCAGCTTTCAAAAGATTTGACTATCGAGTTAGCCTAGTATATTCCTTTATTTCCGTTCCACTTACAAGGAAGCAAGTCATAAGACAATTTATGCTAATGTTTACCTTGAGCACGTTTTAGATAAAAGAATAATCTTTTATAAAGAATGTTGTTTTGTACAACAGCTAGAGAAAGTAACGTGAATGGAAGTCATCAGATCATATTGGTCATATTGAACGATGAACTTAATCTGTGAATTGATGCTCAAATGACCTAGAGATCTATGTAACTTAAAGTTACTTGACAATTGACTTCTCAAGATAAAGGGAAACCCGAAAAAAGCCGTATCCAAGTAACTTACCTTAAGCGAGAAACGAACTTGCAACTTCTTGAATGTGAAGCAGACACGCTACTCCCAAGCTACCAAGCCGGCTTTTATTAATTTTTTCTTCACTTTTAATTTACAACTGCATATTTTCCAATTAATATATGTAATAATAATAGTAGTAATAATAATAATACTCTAAAGCTTGAGTAATTTGATAGTAACCCAGACAATACGTGACACAAATCTGTCAATCCCCTCCTTAAATTTGGTACTTCTAGGAATTCAGTTTTTAAGTTTGCTAATTATAGTTATACTTATAATGTTATTTTTTGTTTAAATCTTCTGGCTAAATATCGCTTTAGAGCAATTTCACTCGTAACAGACTGTCATTCATAAACATTTTTCCGGAAAACTGAAATCATTCACGCATAAGGGATTTTCAAATATAAGTTGTAGTCAAATAATTCCACGGAGAACATACAGATGATTAAAACTACCACAAAAATATGGTTTAAAACATATATATGTAATATTTATGCATAAACATTTCGTAACAATCTGGCATTTTTGTGCACTCTTTTTACAAGTTAAGTAGCGCAATCAAAGTATGATCCAAAGTTTCCGGAAAATCTGTCTACAGGACAGGATTTAAGTTATTAGAAGTTCAAAAAATGAAACTATTACAATGATTGATGAAGTTAGAAACCAAACGTGCTCCATAACAGACGACCTGTTTTCATAACAGACTGATATCTCTGAAATTGTAGTGCACCAGAATAGAGATAATCTGTAATTTTAAAGAAAAACAGTCACGTGCTTAAAGGAAATAAAATAATGTCACCATACTTATTTTATTTGCTATAATTTAAGTTTCTAAAGACATGTTTGCAATGATAGCAATGATAAGAATTTCTTTCTATATATTTTCATGCTCATTCAATATTTATTATTAAGTAATATTAATTTTAGTACATTGAGATTTAACACAATAGTATTTTTCGGCATCGATTTGTTTCTTATAAGTAGTAATCTTTAAAACTTATAACATTTTCGCATCAAAAACAATAGCACACAGAGAGAGAGAGAGAGAGAGAGAGAGAGAGAGAGAGTGAGGGAGACTGAAGGAGAGAGATTTTATTCGCTGTTATTTAAGTTTTTAAAGGCTTGTTTGCAATGATTATAATGATAAGAATTTCTTTCTTTATATTTCCATGCTCATTCAATATTTATTACTAAGTAACATTACTTTTAGTGCATTAAGATTTAACACAATAGAAGTTTTCGGCACGGATTTTTTTCTAATAAGTACTAATCGTTAAAGCTTATGACACTTCACATCAAGAACAATAGCACCGATAGAGAGATTTTTAAGTTTCTAAAGGCCTGTTGCAACGATAAGAATGATAAGAATTTCTTGCAATAGATTTTAATGCTGATGTAATATATATCATTCAGTAATATTAATTTTAGTACCTTCAGGTTTAACACAATAACAATTTTCGGCACAGATTTATTTATAGTAAGTACTAATCATTAAACATTATAACACTTTCGCATCAAGAACAATAGCACGGAGAGAGAGAGAGAGAGAGAGAGAGAGAGAGAGAGATTTTATTCACTGCTTTTTAAGTTTCTAAAGGTCTGTTTGCAATGATAAGAATCATGATAATTTTTTTCTATAAATTACCATGCTCATTCAATATTTATTGTTCAGTAATATTTATTTTAGCACTTTGAGATTTAACCAGTACCAGTTTCTGGCACGGATTTATTTCTTATAAGTAGTAATAATTACATATTATGACACTTTCGCCCCCAAAACAATAGCACAATGAGAAAGGGACTGGGGGAGGGGGAGAGAGAGATGAAATGAATATGAAACCATAGTTTTCTTTTTAACGAGCTTACAATGATTTGATGACGTTGCGCAACATGCACCTGCACATTCTTTGAGCCAAGTGCTTCAGATAACTGTAGAAAAATACAGTAAACAGCTGAAGCACATGGTTATTGTATCATAGATGACAAATTAAGGTTACACTGCTGGATCATTAAGTACAACAGGTATGCATATACATTTCTACTATTGCTATGATATACTTTGCGGACATTTTTGGAGTAGTCTTACCTGCAGGTGAGGATACTTGATGACGTAGTCATACATAATTTTCATACAGTGAATCTAACAGTAGCCAGAATAGGCGAAAGATGAAAACTTTTCCAAATATAGTTTTAATTTCTCTCCACGTACTACTACGTGACTAGTGTATAGAGTAGGTATTGTATTGCACCCAAAATTCGATACCGAGATTTCACGGAAATGCATGTTTTTTCGGACCTTCTGAATCCAGAAAAACCATTTCTAGAAAAAGGTTCGTGTGTGCCTGTGTGTGTCTGCGGACAGCATAACTCAAAAACGTAATATCCTTTAAAAACCAAATTTGGTATTTAAGTTCAGCATCTTCCAAGGAAGCGATACGAAGGTTTTCAAGAAAATCCCCCACCCAACTACCCTTTACATGGAAAAAATTTCAAAAATGTTGATTGCCTCAAAAACGGCTCAAAAGATTTTGATTAAATTGTCGTATATTAAAGATATTTACATGACAAATAAAACACATATTTTGAATTTTCTGGGAATAGCCTCTGGAGCAAAAAAGTTACTACAAAAAATGTAGAGCTCGTTAAAACAAACAATTTATGTTATATGCATTTTTTCCTAGAGTTAGCCGTTTTAAGATATTCCTTGTTATTAATTTCAGTTTTAAAATACTTAATACTTTTCTCATTCGGAACTGGCCAACAAGTGACCACGCAAAGAATCTGATTTCTATATCATAGCAACCACATTTTAAAACATTTGACTGTCCGTTTAGCCTAGTGTATTCCCTTATTTCCTTTCTACCTATAAGGAGCTAAGTAACAAGACCGTTTCTGCTAATGTTTATCTCGATGCCGGAAGTAGAGGAATAGGCTTATTAACAATAACTTGTTACAGAGAGGTAGAGAAAGTCATGTGAATGGAGCATAATATATTTTTTTCACTTCTTCAACGTTAGTTCTGGATATCACCGGAAGACCATCAGTTTGTTTTGATTAGATACAAAACAAATTAGCTCTTCTGAATTTTACACAGTAGTTCCAGATGAAGCAGCATCCTATTTACTAGCCCTCCAGTTGCTTCCAAAACTCCTTTCTCGTGATAATATTCAGCTGTAACGTATTTTAATTGTTATGCTTTGATGCTACTTTTCTAAATTGACAGCAGTAATTGATCTTAATGCTTGCTAGGTGGGCGATAAATGTTAACCTCTTCCGTGGAGATGTAATAATGAACACATTTTTTTTTTTTCCTGTTTTCCGTCCATCTTATCTCTGATCCGCTGCATCTGTCTGTACATTTTCGTTTTCCTTTAATCAGAATTAATCCCATCTTTTCTCTTTTAGTCTTGCTGACTTCAGACGTATTTTCAATCTTAGTAACATTTTATTTAGTTTTACGTTTTTCATATGCATCTTGTTATTTTGGACGCTATCTGTATTCATATTGTCGCTCTGTCGATGTTTCAGCCATCTTCTCAAGATGCATTTGCCAAGGTCTGTATATTGACCAGGAGTTATATGAAGCAGTAAGAATGATATTTCACGAATATCAGTCTGTTACAAATTATTACCGAAATCCACAGACTTTAGAAAAATATGATCGGATACCTTTTTTATTGGAGATCTGATAATAACGATATTCGAAAGGGAATTTTATACCCTAATTTATTCTCCATCCATGATGCTTGATCCATATTCAGCGTAACAGACAGGCACTGATATGCAGTTCGTACAAAATAACTCAGAAAACCTATTTAGAGGTGTTTATATTTGGAATATTGAATCAAGAAATATTATTTGCTAATGTGTTTTGCACTTACCTGGTTCTTTAGCATTACATTACCGCATTAAGTACAATTTGTGAGTATTTTTATTGAGTTTAAGAAATCATTCCTATACCCTTACTGAAACAATGAATTAAAAGTTTACCCCCTGATATGCCATTTCTGTGGAATTTCTGCTTAACATATACAAATGAACCCTACTAATTTACACAGTGGTAAGCATTTTAAAATATTCAAATAATTTCATTTTTATAAATTCAATTCCGAAAATGTTTCTACACGTTAGCAGCTATGGTTAGCACCTGAAGCTTCGGGTCATTAAAGCCAATTACCCAAATATTCAGTTGTGATGCTTGTAAATAAGGAATACTTTCCGTCTAATCATGCCAAACATAATACCGAATTAGGTATTAAGAATTAGGTATTCAGTATTAACAACGCGTTTTAACGAGTTGAATAATTCACATGGTTTGCAGAACATTTTTATTTGATGAGAAATTGGGACATAAAGCTACCTTAGAAATTGTTTATGTCAATTTGATGTCTTACATTTTATATGAGAATACTTATTTGCGTATTATGGAGGTTTTCAACACAGTATATAGACCGAAAACAACAGAAGAAGTAATACATTTCACTAATTCAGAAGTAAATAACCTTTAATCAAAGTGCAATAAAGTCAAAGCATAAATCTGTCTTCAATACAATGGGAGACATTTTTAACATTTTCAATTAACATAAGTTAATTATGGTTTTTATATATTTACTTTCTCTACTACTGCTTTCTACAAATTGAATTCAACCAGTACACTATGGTAAGGAGTCAGACTTCATATCAAATTCCTTCATCTCGCTTATTCCACCACTGCGGAGGGACTTAAACATCACATTGTAGCATGTCATTTTAACATTCTCTTTGTGGTACACCATCGAATATTTCACGATGCACATCCAAATAAAACCCATTTTTGCAAATCGTAATGTTGGTTGTTTTTGTTGAGTTATACAGTAGAGGTTAATAAAATATTTTAGGTGTTATTAATTCCATATTTCTGTACTCTTAGGCCAGATTACAAAGTATTGTATTGTACTGAGATTAAACTTCCAGTGTGGTATTGCTCGTCAGTTTAAATAATGGGGAAGGAAAACCGATTTTAACACGCAAGGGTTTATGGGATTGGTATCACCGAATAGGATACAAGAAAATCCGAAGTACTGTTTTTGTTTTTCGACTGTGAGATGCGGCTTAAAATGTTGACCCCCCTAACCCCTATGGTAGCGCTCTCGATCATAATTCCCTATCTCGAAGAAGAGAATCCCTGAGCTGAATTTGTAAACAGCCGCAAACAGGGGACTAAGCCCGCCAGAGCCATCGTAAAGGATTACAGATTTCAATTTCGTGGACCAAAGAACGCATCATACATACCAAACTGGAAGGCCAATGATGATTCCTCCCTATACGTAGATATATGTTTCTCTTAACGCGATTTTGAGAGAAACGGACGTGTGAATCTGCTGGGCTTGATCGTGTTATAAGCCTGCACAAGCAAATACTGTAAATGAAGTATCAGCTAAAATCGTATTTAATAAAAAAAAACACTATCAGTACATGCACTTATTGCTTTCTCTATACGCACTATGTACATAGTATAGAGAAGGTATTGCACTCCAACCAAAATTTTGATACCGAGATTTCACCAGAAAGACATGTTTTAGGACCCCCCTGTATCCAAAAAACGCATTTTGAGAAAAAGGTCCGTGTGAGTGTGTGTGTGTGTGTCAGTGTGTCCGTGTGTCTGTGAACACGATAACTAAGAAACGAAAGGTAGCTAAAATACCAAACTTGGTATTTAAGTTCAGTATCTTCCAGGGATGCGACATGAAGATTTTAAGAAAAATACCCACACCCCAAACTACCCTTTACTTGGAACTTTTTTCGAAAACTTTGATTTTCTTAAAAATGGCTCTAACGATTTTGATTAAAATATCATGTATTAAAGATATTTACCTAACAAATAAAGTGTATATCTTGAATTTTCTGGGAATAGCCTCTGAAGACCTGTTTATTCTGAAAGAATTTTGCTTAATTTGGCCTAACTAGTAAACCGTAAGGGACAGACAAAAACTTACTATACAAAAAATTTAGGTCTTGTTAAAATACACGTCATGTCATATACATTTTTCTCGTGGAGCTTACCGTTTTCGAGGTATTCATTGTTATTAGTTTCAGTTGTGAAATACTTATACTTTTCTCAGATGGGAGTGTCCGTTTTTTTTTTGTTCTACTCCTGGCCAAGAGAAAAAGCGATTTGTAATGACAATCGCATAACGACAGCTTTTAAAACATTTGACTATTGGTTTAGCCTAGTGTAGTCCCTTATTTTCTTCCTACTTATACGGAACTAAATGATAAGAACATTGTGCTAATGAGAACCACGATTAGCAAGGTGCAGAAAGAAGAAGAATCTTATGTGTGAAGTTTGTGGAACAGCTAGAGAAAGTCATGTGAGTGTAACACATCAGATTTTTTTTAGAAGCATTATTCCCGTTGACAAACAATATTTACCTATTATTTAAAAGGTATGCTTACTGTTAGACCCAGCATGAAAATTCCATGCCACTGCAGGGATTTGAACACGGTTCTCCCATTATCCATGTTTTTGCTCTAACCATCTAGTATGTCGGTACAACAAACAATCCTCCAACTGATATTCGGGTAATATTTACATAGTGATGGTAAATATTGGCTAATTTTATTATAATAGCCATTAAGGTGTTGGTTGGCCGGTAAAAAACACGAATCAGTTGGAGAATTGAATGTCATACTGACATGACTCAGTATCTCGATGGTTAGAGTAACGTACGAGAGCGGGAGAACCGTGTTTAAACCTCGGCTATAGAATTCAATTTTTCAGCTGGTTGAATAATGACTTTCGAAGAATAGTATATACAGTTGGAGATGTCGGTGAGCGCTCAGCACAAAGATGATTTCAGCGTATCAATAAATAAAACGAAAATATTAAAGATTTACAACATTCTAGAAGAGCCAAGTTACGGAATATTGGCAATACGCGCAAATTTGTGGAATAAAATCCACAGACAAGCACTCGAGGTTGTCAGAAGAATTTGGTGCTTCAAAGATAACATACTGCATTAGCACCTAATCAAACTCCACGTAGACAGGATATCTGTCGTCAGCTTATCGCTAATCCCTTGGATTTATCAGGAGAATTGTCACAGTATTGAAAAATGACGATATTACCGCAAACCTGACACATCGAAACAGTGGCTTAATACCCGTCAGTCTGCAAACGTTGTCGTTAAAAAAATTGGTCTGGCACAAGTTCCTGGTATTAGTTAATAAAAACAGGACAGTGCGGGATCTCATACAGCTCAAATAACATAAAGAACAAATTAAGAAATTGGAAGGAATCGAACTGCTACCCAATCCAGCACACAGCCCTGATCTTGCGCCTTACGACTACCATCCATTTAGATCCATTACCCATTGCCTACGTGATCGCGCGGTGAGACCACTTGTCTCTTACCTGGATGGCCCGGGTTTAATCCCAAGCAACCGCATGTGAGATCTGTGGTGGACAAAGCGGCGCAGGGGCGGATTTTCTCCGAGTTCTCCGGTTTCCCCCGCCATCCACCGCTACTCCATCTTCATTCTATGTATCACCAGTGTCATCGCCTGCGCCATAAGTAGTAAATGTGGGCGTTAAACACTATCGAAAAAAATCTGATGTATACCATTCACATGACTTTCTCTATATCCCTGCAACAAATTATTCTTAAAAAGTTTCTGCTTCTATTTACTTTATGCTAATCTAGAAACATTAGCAGAAATAGTCTTATTACCTTCTTCCTTGTAAGTAGAAAGGAAATAAGAGAGTAGCATAGGTTAAAGCGATAATCAAAAGCTGATTACTATATGTCTGAAGTTCTTTTGTTTGTATGGACATGAGTTGACAAATTCCTGTATGAGAAAAGTTACGACTTTCGACCCTAAAACAAAAACAAGGAATATCTCAAAAACGATCAACTACAGAAAAAAAATGTATACAACATAAATTGTGTGTTTTAATGTGCTCTACATTTTTTGTAGGGTAAGTTTTTGTCTAGCTCTTACGGTTTAGCAGTTATACAAAATTCCGGAAATTCACTCAGAATAAAGTAGTCTTTAGAGACTATTCCCAGAAAATTCAAAATATACATTTTATTTTCGGGTAAATATCTTTAGTATACGATATTTTAATCAAAACCGTTAGAGCCATTTTTTAGAAAATCAAAATTTTCGAAAAAAGTTCCATACAAAGGGTAGTTTCGTGTGGGGGGCTTTTTTTCAAAATCTTCGTGTCTCACCCCTGGAAGATTCTAAACTTAAGTACCAATTTTGGTATTTTACCAACTTTTCGTTTTTGAGTTTACGTGTTCACAGACACACAGACACACACTACGGACCTTTTTCTGAAAATAGCTTTTTTTAGATAAAGAGGACCCTAAAACTTATATTTCCGGTGAAATCTCGGTGTCAAATTTTTTGGTGGAGTGCAATGTACATAGTTCGTATAGAGAAAGTAAAAACATTACCTACAAGAAGACATTTTGAAAACATTGAAGCATTTGAAATATACATCTACAAATTCTTCGCATCAAAAACTAGTTGCAGGATAGCAAATTCGCTGAAAGGTGGATCAGGATTATAGAGCCTAATGGTCTTTACTTTGCACGTCAGAATCCATTTTTGCAACAACACATTTGAAACAAAGTTTTGTTTAAAAACTGACATCTATAGTATACTGTTATAAAGGCCATTCTTTTACTGTCATAGTACTTTACCAACTGAAGAGAGTTATTTGCTTAATGGAATAAAGCACATGCACGTTGCTGCTAGGGATGTCATTATAATGAGAATACGTTTCCTGGCGAAGCGAAACAAAAACTGGTGGTTATAGACGTCACGTAAATTGGAAGCGCTACTAAATGATGTGGTAAATGCTTTAGCTTTATTTTCGGTGTCAGCCCAAGGCCAAATTTAGGCGCCCTACACAACCCTGCAAAAAGCTTTCCACGTAACTCCTCGTTAAAAGCTTCCACCTTTTTAACAAACTTTCGGCTTAACGGCGCATGTGCGGATGGCACGATCGTTAATGTATTATGGAACCATTCTCCATGCTAAAATATAATTTAGTGTTATACGTGGTCGGTTACGAGGGGCTAAAACTGCAAGCAACCATTCCATTCGATTACACCAGCCCCCCCCCCATATTTCCTACACCTTCTTCTTATTCTTCTTCTTCACCTGACCTAATTTCAGAGACTGCCATTCAGATAAAAGTGCTTAGTAAGTTTTAAACTGGAAATCAAGCGTCTGCTGTTAATAGCTTCAGCACATTACTTTATTCACGACGTACTAGGTGTATAGGAGATAGCGAAATTCGATACCGAGATTTCACAAGAAATACATGCTTTGAGAATTCTTGAATCCAAAATGATATATTTTGGAAAAGGAGCGTGCGCGCGTGTGAGTGTTTATGTGAAAAGTTCGTAAAATTCCAAACTAAATGTCTAAGCTTTGCATCTTCAAAGAGCATTACGAAGATTTTCAAGAAAATCCTCCTTTCAAACAACATATAACAATTTTTCCTATAAAAGACTAACAATTTTGATTAAAATACCATGTATTTAAGATACTATTTAGAATTTTTTGAAAGTAATCAATAATTTTATATACCTATGTTTTTTGTGCTACCATTAAAACATTTTTCTTCACTTTTTGCCCGCGGTGCACTTAGTAATGGCTCCCTTATGAATCATTAAAAGTTAGATACACATTGCTCAGTATTTGAAGATTTTGCAATTAAAAGGTCATAAATAGGTTACGAACGATTAAAGGGCGGCGCCGTCGGTGAGTGGTTAGACCCATCAAGACGGCCCGGGATCGATCTCATGCGCCCGCATGTGCGATTCGTGGTGGACGAAGCTGCTGTCTGGGTCCTCCGGTATCCTTCGCCACTCACTCCACCAATTGCTCCATCATCACCGTTCCAATCATTAATTTCGCTTACATTTTATATCATCCACTTCCTCATCATGTTCATACCTGGCTACGGGCCGACCCCTTGTAACAAGTTCTTCATTCCTGCCGTAGACTCCCCGACACGCTTCTGACCCCTAGCGGGTTGACAGTCCTACAAACACGGGGAGGGTAAGCTGATGTCGAAACGAAACGAACCATTAAAACTAGGGACAAAGAACTCATTGGATAGTTTAAGTAAAGAATTAGAAAGAAAATCACTTTTAGTGTCATGTAAGTTCAAAGATGATCTCAATTATAACCGCGTATAAATAGTGTTTGATTCTAATCCCAGACAGTGCACATGTCTTATTCCAAATTACATCATACATGTTATAGATACTGTCTTATAAGTAATGTTGTTTTTTAAGAAAAACAATTATTTGAAATGTATTCTGACAAGCAATTAACTAATCTTCAAAATACAGACCATTAGATTCTATGGTCTTGCGCCATCTTTCTGCGAGGTTTATTATCCCACGATGGTACCAGTCTCTGGGTTTTGATGTGCAGAATTCGGCGAGACCCACCTGTACTGCTTCAATGCTGTCAAACTTTCTTCCACGTAGAAAATGGGCCATGAATCGAAAAAGATAATCATCTGATGGTGTGAGATCAAGGATGTGTGCTGGGTGTGGTAGCAGTTCAATTCCTCCCAATTCTTGAATTTTTCCCATGATTGTTCGTGGAGTATAGGGTCTTGCATTGTCCTGTTGCAATAGAACTCCATTTCGGTTAACTAATGCTGGGTATCTCCGTCTAAAAGTTTCATGAACTCGTTTCAATTGTTGAGAATAAAGATCTGCATCAATCGCTCGCCCGTTTGGAACAAACTCTCAATGAATCACAACTTCAAAATTCCACCAGACATACAACATTACTTTGGGACCGAACCGATTTGTTGAACGATGACTTTGGCAGTTTGGCGGTGATCAAGCCACTGTTTCGAGGCATCAGAGTTTCGTTAATATACCCATTTTTCATCACAAGTGACAATGCTCGTGACAAATCTATCATCCATGGGATTACGGATAAGCTTGTGACAGATTTCCACTCTACGTTGAGCCTGTTGACGTGTCAATTCATGAGGTACAGACCTACAGCTTCTGTATGATTTTCCAAGTGTCTTAATGTGGCGATGTATGGTATCGTTTGATGCACCGAGTTCTTCTGAAAGCCTTACGGGTGTTCTTGCAAAACTTGGCGTGTATCCTGTAAATTCCAAACGGTAGGTCTTCCACAACGTGGTAAATCTTCAGTGATTTCGTCTCCATTGTTGAAACGTTGGAGCCACACGCTCACTAACGACACCTTCTGTTTCCACTTCACATATTCTTCGGGCTGCGGCAGCGGCTTTATAATCTTGTTTCATGTAGTGCTTTAGAATCACTCCAAATTCAAACTGTTTTGTCTCCATTTTGTGATTGTTTATTAGCAACTGAAGACTGATACCTGCTAGCAATGTACGCAACAATAACCATGGCATCCTATAAATAGCATTGCCAAACCAAAGAAACCCAATAAATTCTCAAAACACCAAAATCAAAAAACCGACATTACTTACGAGACAACCTAATAAGTATATCTAGGGTTATAACAGCTGCATTTTGCATTGGGTAGTATAACTTCACCTCATATGACGTCACGACTAAGCTTCAGTTTCTCACGATTAACCTACTCAAATTGAAGTGCTACTTATTTATGTAGAAACACAACTTGCATATCCAGGAAATTTTCCTGAAATAAAGAAGGAGAAAAAGAAAAGAAAAGAAAAACAGTGAGTACTTCTCGGAATTCTGAACGGCGCTTACATATAAAGTCAGTAAGGGTTTCTTTTATGCGCATTGCTTTGTTAAAGGAACGCTTTATTATTGTTTTCTGAAAACTTTTCATAACTGTTCTTAGTAAGTACGGAACAAAACATCATGCTAAATTACGAACATTTGTATTTGTTTTTCTTTCATTAAAAACATCATCTCCAACAATGTTAATGCGAGGTTAATTTTACTTTCTCTACCATCTATGTACAATAATCACAGTAGATAAAAAGGATTGTTCTTCCAACAATTCCAAGGAAAGGAAAACATTTTAAAAAACTGTCTGTAAGTGTGGGCGTGTCATTGATGTGTTACAGAACATTTTAAACAAAATCCCCCACCACAACTGCTCTTTACATCGAACATGGCTCTAACAGTTTTTATTAAAATGCCATATGTTTAAGATATTTTCATGACAAGCGAAATGTATATCTTGTATTTCCTGGGAACAGCCTCTGTTGACCTCTTAATTCTGGTGATTTTTATATAGCTAAAAGTAAGGGTTTAAACCGTAGATATGACATACATATTACTCAGAAAATGTAGATCTCGTTAAAACACACCGTTTATTACATTTTTGTAGAATTTTGTGTCATTTCTCTTTTGTTTTCGCTTACCATGCACAAGAAAACTGAATTTCATGTATTTGACATATTCATTTATTTGACTCTTCAAAGGAATATGTTGCTTTTATTATAATACTTCTTTAGGAAAATAACATAGTGGATTATAAAAGTAAACTTTTTTATTGTTTATATTCTATTTGCATTCACTGATTTTGTATCAAAATATAGGAGACTGAAATTATGTTGTAAAAATAGTATACCTTGTTATTGGTTTTAAAATGTCCAATATTTACGATTTTCTTAAATATGAAATCATTATTGACTTTTTTCATCTTGTTCATGCTAAGAGAAGGTAGTTTTACTTGCATCACAAGTCGATCGACCAACTTTTAGCATAGTGTATTCCCTTATTTCCCTAATAATTACAAGGAAGAAAGTAATACATTCTGTTAATATTTCCATTTCTGCTAATGTTTATCTCGATTAGCATGAAGTAGAGAGAACAATGAGCTTGCTCAAGAACAGTTATTTACAGAACAGATAAAAACATTTGATTTTTGAAGTAATTACGAAAGAATCACATATTCTACGTAATTAAAATTGTTTAGGAAATATAGTCAAGTAATATCCATTTGTATGAAGTTATTATGTCGGAAATCACATATTATAAAGTGAACCTGAGATTTTCAAATGGAATATGAAACAAGTATTAAATAATTAAATATACATATATTTGCTTCAAAGCAAACTAATTTACTTACTATATACCTATTTATTGAATTATTGTTTCTTTTGTTTCAGGTAAGTTGCATTATCTCCAGGAAATCTTCGAACAGCTTTGGTTGGTAATGTAGATAAAACATGTATTAACATTTCACTATACAAGTAAACTGTATCAGCCATTGTTCATTGTATTGATAAAAATTCAAGCTTATGTTACTAGCTAAACGAAAGCAATACATTGATATTGTCTCTGAATTTGACTTTAGTACAGCATCCCTAACAATGGGTTTTCTGCTTTGAAAATTTCTGTATATATTTTAATCTAGGTTTTCTTCATCTTTCACGGTTTAGGCATTTGTCTGTTCTTGTTTGTTGAGGTCATGTCTTTTACTGGTGAGAAATTTTTTGTTTTACTTACGTAATCAAAATTATATTGCTATATTTGCTCACATGAACGTTTTAAGCTAAGTTTTACTTGCAGAAGGGACTCCTTAGCTGTGAAAGCAACCCTTCTGGGAGAGAGAGAGTTCAGAAGAAATCGGGTAAAAATTATAAAATAATAATAGGTTTTGTTTTACCTATAACAAGACTTGTTTCTTTTTTCTACCACAGCTACAAAAAACACAATTTCCATAAACTTTAACGTACACTGTGATCGAGAAGTTGCCCTCTTCTTTGGTAGATGATAGCATGTTGTATATGTCACTTGACCTTGCTGTAAACAGCAACGTTTTAAAACTGACCCGATTAATCTGTTGACTCGTTTTAGACCAAGTTACCCTATTTTATTTTTCACCTACTCCGGTCTAAGACCAGTGTGAGCTTTGCCCTATCCGCCACCTGAGGACGCGCCTGCTAAGGGTTACACGTTCCCCCGAAAAATAAAATATTAATTAATTATTTAAACGTTTTTTAAAATCAAATATTTATTTCTCAATGATAATGATGTTTATACATTGTGCAAACTTATTTCAGACAGACCTTTAACCTAGAGAGTGTGATGAGAATAGTTTAACAGTTTGTAATATGCATACGGAAATACTTGCTAGTGGAATGATCATGATAAATAAGAGATCTCCATGTACCAAAAATTTAAGACATACTGTCGATTAAAATTATAGGAATGTATAAAAACATTTATTACTATACTATTATTAACTATTGTTATTGTTATAAAAATAATTATTTCACAAACAGCCAGAAATTATCCTATTACAATACTCCTTTTCTAATTTTAATTTATACACATAGTATGGAAGTTTGCTCTCTATCGTTAGCACCATGATAGAAAAATGAATCACTGAAAGTTTCTTTATTTGGTAATCTGTAGTGTTGTGAGTTTATGAAGTGCTGTAATACTTTGTTAAATAGTATCATTTGTAATGTGTTTTGTTTGTTTGTGAATCCATAACACAGAGAATAAAACGTGAAAATTATTTAAAAAGTGTGTGCCTTCGTAAAAGAAAGTCACAAACCAACACAACTCGCATTTATTTCAACAAGAAACAACGTTAAAATAACAGAGATGATAATAATAAGCGAACTTATTCGTATTGAAATTTCCTTGGAAAACGAAATGCTTAATTATAAATATAGAAACATTATATTACAGTTTAAGAAACGCTATTATCTTCGCAATGAAATTTGCTTGCATAAGATTGCAATTAATATGTTTAAAACGTATTAGCTTTGGGCTAGTAGAAAAAGTATTAAAATAAATTACCTACTGAGTCCAGGAAATTGGTTATAAATTTAGCCAAGTTGCGTATAAGAAAATAATGAAAATGGAATTTAGAAATCCGAAATTTGCCGACTCAAGTCTGTGACGCTGTTAAAATTTCCCACTACTTAATTCGCTATATCTCTGTAACAAATGATTGTTAATAAGCTTATTCTTTTATCTAGTTAATGTTAAAACATTAACAGAAACCGTCTTGTTACTTAGTTCTTTTATAAGTAGAAGGGGAATAAGGGAATACACTAAGCTAAACCAACAGTCAAATGCTTTAAAATGTGGTTCCTTTGGGACTGAAATCCGTTTCTTTGAGTGGCCAAGTGTTGCCAAGAAAAGTTTATGTATTTTAAAACTGAAATCAATAACAAGGAATATTTCGACAACAGTTAACTCTGCGAAAAAAACGTATGACATAAATTGTGTGTTTTATTGTGTTCTACATTTTTTGTGTAGTAAGTTTTTGTCTATCTCTTACGGTTTACTAGTTATACACAATTCAATAAAACTCATCCAGAATAAAGAGATCTTTGGAGACTCTTCCTAGAGAGTTAAAGATATACATTTTATTTGGCATGTAAATATCTTAAATGTAAGAGATTTTAATCAAAATGGTTAGAGCCATTTTTGAGAAAATCGAAATTTTAAACTTTTTTTCCATGTAAAGGGTAGTTTGGGGTGGGGTGATTTTCTTGAAAATATTCGTGTCGCATCCTTGGAAGATACAAACTTAGATACCAAGTTTTGTAATTAACGGTCTCTTAGTTTTGAACTATGCTGTCCAGAGACTCTCTCACATACACACACATACACACACGGACCTTTTCCCAAAAATGCTTCTTTGGATTCAGAGTCACCCAAAACATGTATTTCTGGTGAAATCTTAGTATCAAATTTTTGGGTGGAATACAATACCTTCTCTATATACTAGGCACATAATACGTGTAGATAAAGTAAAAAAATAGTAAGATTTTGTAAGGTTGGTTTATACATCCTTAATTAAACGATAGAAGGTAGAGTGTCATGTGAATTTAACGTTTTTAAATTTTTGGGGGGGGGTTGAATTTGAATGAAGGTTTTAATGAATGCTTCTAATTAGTTTTTAGACATTGTTAGTTGAATTTTACTTTCTTTATACGTACTATATACATAGCGTATAGAGAAGGTATATTGCACCCAAAAATTCGATAGCGAGATTTCACCGGAAATATATGATTTGAGACCCCCTGAATCCAAAAAAAACAAACACATTTTTAGAACAATTTCCGTGTGTGTCTGTCTGTCTGTCTGTCTGTGTGTGTGTCTGTGGGTAACATAGCTCAAAAACGAAAAGACCGTTAAATACCAAACTTGGTATTTAAGTTTGATATCGTCCAAGGATGCGACACGAAGATTTTAAAAAAAAATCCCCCCACCCCAAATTAACCTTTATATGGAAATAATTTCGAACATTTTGATTTTCTTAAAAATGGCTCTAACGATTTAGATTAAAATATCGTATATTAAAGATATTTACCTGAAAAATAAAATGTATATCTTGAAATTTCTGGGATATTCTCTAAAGATGGAGGAAAGTTTAAAACATAAAAAAATGTAGAACATGTTAAAACTCACAATTTATGTTATATACATTCTTTTCGTGGAACTGATCGTTTTTGAGATATTCCTTGTTTTTGGTTTCAGCTTACAAGGAAGCAAGTAATAAGATTATTTCTGATAATTTTTTCTCGATTAGATGAAGTAAATAGAATAATTTGTTGCAGAGATGTAGAGAAAGTCATGTGAATGGAACACAAGATTTTTAGCACTATGTTACAATTGTTTGTCATCGCTCTTATCACGCCTGTGCAAATTTATGTTTTTATTCTAAGTCGACAAGTCTCTAAGCCCTTGTAAGGTATTCCCTCAATTTGAGGAACTACTGGAATTAAAGAGACAGTTTTCCCTGTACACTCCTCTTTGTTTTTCGTAATTCTAGAGTCAAAGAATCTCTTCGTCTCAAACTGAGATACACTGTCAAAAGTTTTCCATCTGATATCATTCAACAGGTCTGGTTAACGAGGTGAAATGCCGGTATAAAACGAAGATATGAATAAAATAGAGCAGCGTTTTTCTTTGTTTTCAATGTAGTGTTAACTGTGCGAAAGTAACGTTCTTATTATTCGTACAAGCAGAACAATGGATTTTCCGGCTATTGTTCATGCTTTTGATGGCAGTGAGAAGAAAAGGAACAAAGAAAGAGCGAATAAGTGTCAGAAACACATCATGCCTTTGATAACCCTAACAAGGAAGCTGGCGGTGGAAAATCTTGCAAGAAACTGTTTCTGATTCAGAGAGCTTTCAGCCCTCCCTGTACTACTGACCTGCATGCAAAAAAGGATTTGATCGGAAAAAGCTGTCGTCGAAATGTTGTTAAAGGTACTCTAGTTTTATTCAGCTCTTAGAATGTGGATGCTTCCAGTTAGCTGAGCATCGGACTTGCCAAGAAAGTTGAACTTCATAACTGAGGGTAGAAACGTGCCCTGGCAAGTACATGGCTAATAATTTCCTCAAGATATATGGGGATGATATGTTCTAGCTGTTTCACTGTACTCCATTGGATTTGTAGGTCGGTGGGAGGAAAGCCCTCTGAGGGAATAGTACCGTTATCAGTACGTGACAGTGTAACACCAGAAACGTAGATAAGTCTTTCAGTAATACAAATTATAAAACCCCTTTATTTCACTCCAAACTTCCCGGAGAGCAATAGATTTGTACGATATAAATCTCCATAACCAATGTATTAGGTATCTCTGAAGAGCAAACTCTTGAGCTGAGTTAAATTGTAACAGATTCAAGTTCTTTTCCTTTCTAGAAACGGAACATATGTCATAGCTTCCATTTACTTCATGCTAATCGAGACAAAATTGGCAGAAATTGTTTTATTACTTGCACAATATGTTAAAGTGATAGTCAAAACAAGTTCCTTTGTTTGTATGGATAGGAGTTGACAAATGTCTGTATGAGAAAAGTATTAAGTTTTTTAAAGTTGAAACCAAAAACAAGGGATATCTCAAAAGCGAATATTTCAACTCCAGGAAAAAAATTTATATAATATAAATTGCGTGTTTTAACGTGCTCTACATTTTTCATGTGGTAACTTTTTGTCCATCTCTTATGGTTTAGCAGTTATGCAAAATTCCGTAAAATTCATCCAGAATAAACTAGTCTTCAGAGGATATTCCCAAAAAATTCAAGGTATATATTTTATTTGTCAGGCAAATACCTTTAATATACGATATTTTAATCAAAATTGTTAGAGCCATTTTTGAAAAAATCAAAATTTTCTAAGGTTTTTCCATGTAAAGGGTAGTTTTGGGGTGGGGAATTTTTCTCCAAATCTTCATGTCGTATCCTTGGAAGATACTAAACTTAAATACCAAGAGTAGTACGGACACACAAAAACACGGATCTTTTTCTGATTTTTTATGGAATCCGGGATGTCTAAAATATATATCTTCGGTAAAATCTCTGCATCAAATTTTTGGGTGGAGTGCAATACCTTGTCATCAAGTTAGGAGACCGCATTAAGGTTTGGAGGGAAGGTGAACGTGCCTGCAACCTTGGAGTGTTCTCTGTAAACAAACATAACGAACAGTTGAATGCATTACATACACCCTGCTTCGAAAGCAGGTAGAACAGCATTGAGAATAGAGGAGGAAAACATATGCTGCTTATCCATTAGTAGTGTGCAATAATATTACTTCGTAATTTTATTACGGCAATAATGCACCGAAATTTGTTCTTTTGATTTATATCGTAAGTTTTACAAGGTACAATAATATATTTCGAAACACTTGCATGCGACTGACAGACAGTTTTATTACTTGCAAAACTACGATTTACATTACTCGATGTATTGGAAAAATTAAACTTCTAATGTGTTCCATTCAAATAACGTTCTCTACCCAATCTCTATAAACTATTGCTACAAAAACTTATTCTTCTCTTTACATCATACTAATCAAGATAAACATTAGCAATGTGGTTTTATTACTTGGTTTCTTCTAAGCAGAAGAGACACAAGTAAATACGCTAGGCTAACGCGATAATCAAATCTTTTAAGAGCTGGTCGTTCTGTAATGCAATAAAAAGTGCAAATAGGTACTCTCATTTTTGCTGAAGTTTTTCCTGCCAAATTCCACTATAAACAATGCTAATTATGTTGATGTTTTAATGCTTTGTTATTCTTTTACTTTAGGCATATGTATATTCCCCACAGGTTTTTATGCATGAATAAATGGAAGAATCGCTATGAAACCGTCTGTTTAAGGGAAGAGAGGGTCTATCATGTTACTGACCGTGCGGTAAAGCCATTACTCTATTTATGTACTTAATAAAACCTCTTTACCTCCCAATAAGAAATAAATACAAACAATCTTATGCATTACGTTCACATAACTTTGTCTTGCTGTTCCATATGCAAACTAAAAGATTATTCTAGAGCCGGAGTCTAGAATGCGTAAACCGGTGACAGGATTCACAGCATGCCGCTAGAGGGCACGCGTGCACGTCACGTGACTATACACAACTAGCAACAGCATTCATCAATCGTCCAACGATGCTAGTCGCATTGCAACATTGAAATGTAGGCGTCAAAAGAAGAGCAAACAGGTGTTCGTTTACTGACAGCGGAAGGAGTAGGGGGAACGGACATTCATCGATGAATGTCACAAGTATACGGCGAACACTGCATGTCCCTTGCAAGGGTCAAGGCGTGGCACAAGCGCTTCAAGGAAGGACGGGTGTTGTTAGCCGATGATGCACGGTCTGGATCACTACACTGTACTACCGAAGACATTTTCCAGCTGGTTGATGCACTCATTACCCAGAACCACCGTGTGACAGCGAAAGCCATAGCCGTCAAGGTCGAATTGAGCGTCGGAAATGTTCACACTTCCTGGGTGTGTAGCGCTATGCTAGGGACGGGAATGAGTTCCTGGCCCGAGTGGTGGTTGGAGATGAGTCATGGTGTCATCACCAGAATCAAAACGACAAAGTCTTCAGTGGAAGCATCCAGGGCCACCACCACCAAAAAACCTAAGGCAGTCCACACGAGTGCAGGAAAGGTTATGCTGACGTTCTTCTTTGACCAAGATAGCCCCCTTCTGATACACTTCCTGTAGCAGGGACAACAGTGAATGCCCAGCGTTACTCACAAACCTTGACCACCTTCGCCAAGCGATCAAATCAAAACAACCAGGCAATCTTGTCCGTGGAATCATTTTGCTCCACGACAATACAAACCTCATACGGCCAAAACAGTTGCGGCACTCCTACAGAAATTCAAACGGGAGGTTCTCGACCGTCCTCCATACAGTTCAGACCCCTCTCCCTGTGATTACGCTATATTTGGTCCCCTTAAAAAGGCTCTGAATGGCAAACGATTCACCTCGGACGACGACGTCCAGCTGTACGAACGGAACTGGTTCACATCGCAGCCCCGGGAATTTTATGAGACAGCCATTCACCGCCTTGTGTCACAGTGACACAAGTGTCTCAACAGCCAGGTACTGGTTTCGGTACTGGTACCTCCGGCTTGTTTCTTTTTGAACGCACCTTATACTTTCTTCCTTGTAAGTAGAAGGGAATACATTATGCTAAAGCGATAGCAAAATCTTTTAAAAGCTGGTCGCTATGTGAAACAATTGAGATTCGGTTTGCTTTGTATGGTCCCGTTTGAGAAACGTTAGGAGTTTAAAATTATAATCAATAACAAGGAATATCTCGAAAAAGGCGAACTCTACAAGAAAAATGTATATGACATAATTATGTGTTTTAATGAGATGTGCATGTTTTGTGTGGTAAGTGTTTGTCTTACGGTTCAACCATTATGCAAAATTCTGCAAAACTCATCCAGAATAAAGAGCTCATCAGAGGTTATTCCCAGAAAATTCAAAATATACATTTTATTTGTGATGAAAATATCTTTAATATACGATATGTTAATCAAAATCGTTAGGGCCATTTTTGAGGAAAACATAATTTTCAACTTTTTTCCATGTAAAGATAGTTTGTGGTGGTGGTGGTGGTGGTGGTGGGGGGGAGTGGTTCTTGACAATCTTCGTGTCCCATCCTTGGAAAATACTAAACATGAATATTAAGTTTGGTATTTAACGGTCTTTTCGTTTTTGAGCAATGCTGCCCTCAGGCGCGCGCACACACAGACACACACACACGAACTTGCTTGTATAAATGCTTTTTTCTAACTCAAAGGACCTTAAAACATATACTTACCGGAAATTTTGAGATCAAAATTTTGGTTGGAATACAATACCTTGTCTAGCTACTATGCTCATTGTATGTACATGTATGCTAGAGAAAATAAAAATTAGCAAAACCATGTTGATTTGCAAGAGATTATCACTTACCTTCAGAGAAGTACAAATCAGTTCATCTGAGGAAAGAAATGCTCCGTGGTTTGAAAACTTTTTCGAGAGCAAAACTACATTTCATAGTGCGACTACACTACTAGAACGTTTTCGTAAAGTAACAACTGCATACTTTTGGGTGACGAAAATAGAAGATAAGTGTTATGGTTGCTCCAGTATGTGCTCAACCGGCACATTCCATTCCAGATAAGAAACCCTTACACATCTGCCGGATAGTTGTTTCTCTAATGAGAATCAAGAGACAGAACACGACGATGGCCAATGACCTCGAAGTTCATGAAGAGGTTCACACCTTGCTTGACATCACCACTATTAACCGATCGAATGCTCAAGATAAAATGTTTGATCTAACTATAATATTCGAAATATCACAAAACCAGCCTAAAGAATTTGCCTAAGACAGAAAAACCTATATGAACTTACAATAACATATTTTTTCAACTAATACAACCTAAAGCATGTCTGTTTTAGATCACATGATACAATTTCAGACTTGGCTGTTAAATGGAGAGACTCATATAAAATTTAAAAATGAAAACAAATTAAAGTTATGTCTACATTATAAAGCATATTGTTACTATTCTTCGAAATCATTTATCTGCATTGGAGTTTCTTAAATTTCTTTTCCTGTGTACACCGGATGAATATGTAGTGGGCTGAGTTTGTGACTCTCCAGGCAAACCAGATGACAAACTCAAGAGGAAAGGGAGGAGAATAAGGTCTTTAAATGTACTTTTATTTACAGCACTTATTTTTATATTTAAGTTGTATTCAATTTATGACTTTTTTTAAAAAGAAACTATTATTGCATACTTTAACATTCTACACGCTTATCTGTTTGTTGAGAATTTTTATCTGTGTTGCTGTATCTTTATGGCAATGTCATGCTGAGTCATTTCTTAAATAAAAACATTGTAATGCAATGAAGTATATATTATATAGGTTATCCGAAAGAAAACCAATTAGCATGCCGTATAAAATTGTTTTTGCAGTAAATGATAAAGGAATGAAAACTTTGATGTAGTCGAAAAAGCTAATGCCATTCCTAGCGTCGTCAAGGCAGAGGTGGCGAAAATGGGAGCGCGAGGATGTGAAGAAACTTGCCACTTAATCACTGCCATACGTTTTCAGTGTTGGCAATGGTTAACACGGGTTCCATATCTGATTTCAGGCTATACGCGCTATATCATGCGCGAGTGTATATATGTGTGTGTGTGTGTGTGTGTGTGTGTGTGTGTGTGTGTGTGTGTGTGTGTGTGTGTGTTTGTGTTTTCAAAGTTTCCGAGGGAGATTCCCGCTCTGATTCGTTAGTCTCAATTCTTTATTTTTGATTTATTTATGTGGCAGTATAATATCTGCCATAAATATTAGCAGAATTGATCTTATTACTTGCTTCCTTGTAAGTCGAAGGGAAATAAGGGAATCCATTAGGCTATAGCGACAGTCAAATCTTTTAAAAGCTGGTCGCTATGTGAACCAATTGAGGTTCCTACGTTTGAGAAAATTTAGGTAGTTTAAAATTGTAATCAATAACAAGAAGCATCTCGAAAATGGGGAACACTACAAGGAAAACGTTTCTTTATTGTTATTTTAATATTGGTTTTGATTGTGTATTACCTCTGTCTTTTTATTTTCATGTTTACTCCTTTAATTCTTTGTTGTTTTAATATTGTTTTAATGTGTATTACAAAAGCACGTACAGTCTGTGGACCCGTGCGATTGTTGAAATTCTGTGTATGATATTGTTATGTCAATAAATACACTTATTCACAAGGAAAACGTATATAAATTATGTGTTTTAATGAGATCTAAGTTTTTGTGTAGTAAGTTTTTTTATCTATTTCTTATGGTTTAACCATAAGATGTTTAACCATTATGCAAAACTCTGCAAAACTCATCCAGAATAAAAAGTCTTCCGAGGCTATTCCCAGAAAATTCAAAATATACATTTTATTTGTGATGTAAATATCTTTAATATACGATATGTTAAACAAAATCGTTAGAGCCATTTTTGAGAAAGGCAGACGTGGGGAGGTTGATAATGTGGTTGTAGATCAAATTAATATGTGGTTGTACCTCTAGGTGAAACCAATTCAACCTAGGGAGATATACCTGAATATGGCGAGTTGTTAAACCATACCAGATATTTCAAAATTAAGATTAGATGTTAACCAGTATATGGCATATAGCATTCTTTGAAGGAATGTGATGATTTATTGACGTTAATTAAACTATCATGAATTATAAAGGAGGAAGAAAGACAACCGTATAAAGGTTCATTTTAAGAACTGTTAATGTGCAATAAAGGAGTCAGGCATTTCTTAGCATAAGTAGATGGGAAAGATATTTGAGAAATCAAAGTGTCTTATCGTTGAAGACTTTAATGTCTAACTCAACGTTCTCAAACGTAAACTTTTGAAGCCTTCCTTTTGAAATGCCGAAATCACAACGCTCCCCCTATCATTTTAAATATCTTGAAGGGAAAAATTTAAACTACAACATAATAAGCACATCATTTTAAATTGACATGTTTAAATCAAAATGAAATAATTTAAATGCCATTCTTAAATAGAAAGTCAACATTTTTACAAACATGATATAAAGTTAACTAGTGAAAGTAATGATTAAATCAAATTATTTGTGAACTAATTTAGTAATTAGGTCACTATTATGAGAACGATAATTAGCTTCTTTATAGAAACTATTGCTAGTTATTAGCGACAGACCGCATGATAGCAGACAGCAGTTAGCATGATAGCAGATAGCAGATAACAGACAGTAGGCAGAAGATAGCAACAACCCCGATGTGCCTTCTTGGGCTCTTTATATATTAAAAATACCGTCATGGCGGCTTCTTTCTGATTGGACAGAAGCCGCCATGACGGTATTTTTAATATATAAAGAGCCCAAGAAGGCACATCGGGGTTGTTGCTATCTTCTGCCTGCTGTCTGTTATCTGCTATCTGCTATCATGCTAACTGCTGTCTGCTATCATGCGGTCTGTCGCTAATAACTAGCAATAGTTTCTATAAAGAAGCTAATTATCGTTCTCATAATAGTGACCTAATTACTAAATTAGTTCACAAATAATTTGATTTAATCATTACTTTCACTAGTTAACTTTATATCATGTTTGTAAAAATGTTGACTTTCTATTTAAGAATGGCATTTAAATTATTTCATTTTGATTTAAACATGTCAATTTAAAATGATGCGCTTATTATGTTGTAGTTTAAATTTTTCCCTTCAAGATATTACCATAAAGTCAGTTTTCTCATCCCAGGGTGCACTGCAACCCTCACATGACACGTTTTGTACAATGGAAAATTACTGTCTTCCGAATTTTAAGGCTTACCCCCGTCGTGACCCGGTTGTACGTGACTGGACAAAAGAAACCTTTCTAACACAGCTCTTGCCACACCCTTCTACTATCTTGGCGTCAGCTTTCTATTTCTGCTCCAGCTGAATCGAATTAATATAAACTGTTTATGGCAGGCTGATCTAGCTTATGTGCGCACCAAAAGAGGCTTGATCCTCTCACGACTCGCAGGGTCCACCTGCAACATGAAATACAGCGTAGCACTGAGAGCAAGCCTTTGTTATGCCTTAATCCATTTTTACTTTCTCTAGCCTCGTATGTACAATGTACATAGGGATAGAGAAGGCATTGCACTCCACCCAAAAATTCAATACCGAGCTTTCACCGGAAATATATGTTTTAGCGTCCCCTGTATAAAAAAATAGCATTTTCAGGAAAAAATCAGTGTCTGTGTATGTGTCCCTATGTCCATGTGTCTGTGAACACGATAACTCAAAAACGAAAAGTCGGTAAAATACCAAACTTGGTATTTAAGTTTAATATCTTCCAGGGATGCGACACGAAGATTTTGAGTAAAATCCCCCCACACCAAACTACCCTTTACATGGAAAAAATTCCGAAAATTTTGATTTCTTGAAAATGCCTCTAACAATTTTGATTAAAATATCGTATATTAAAGATATTTACCTGAATAATATAATGTATATCTTGAATTTTCTGGGAATGGCCTCTGAAGACTACTATATTCAGAATGAATTTTACGGAATTGTGCATAACTGCTAAACCGTAACAGATGGACAAAAACTTTCTGCATGAAAAATGTAGATCACGTTAAAACACACAATTTATGACATATTTTTTTCGTGGAGTTGATCATTTTTAAGATATTTTTGGTTTTTCGTTTCTTCTTTGAAAAGCATACCTTTCTCATACAGGAATTTGTTAACTCCTGCCTATACAAACAATGGCACTTCAGTTACATAACAACCAGCTTTTGGCTATCATTTTAGCTATGGTACTCTCTCATTTCGCTTCTACTTACAAGGAAGCAAATAATAAGACTATTTCTGCTAATGTTTCTCGATTAGCATGAAGTAAATAGAAGCATAAGCTTTTTAACTGCAATTTGTTGCAGAGATGTAGAGAAAGTCATGTGAATGGTAAATAATTTCTTTTTATTGTTTCATTTATATAGCTCCCTTTAACATCTAAGGTCATATCGGGGGCTTTGCACTTGAAACAACTGGTTGTCTGTAGGTTCTTTTATGTTTGACTTTAAATCATTTTATTTTCCTCATACACACACACACACACATATTCACTCTCACATACATACTTTCAGACTCTGTGAGGGATAGGGAATAATTCTGGTTAAATAAAATTCCCCGCCCCAGCTGGGAATCGAACCAATTGACCACGGATGCAGTCTTTTTTAAATCATTTTTATTCATCTGAGTAGTGGTTTTAAGCAGCGTATTTTACAATATCAAAATTTTACTTCCCCTTACTTAGTATTGCATGCTAAGAGATGTAATTTATGCGAATATTCCTAGATTATGCGGAGATAGTCATGTGAATGCAACTTATCGGTTTTTTCTGTTATGTTCTCTTAATAAAGGGTGCATTAAAATCATCCATTGCCAATATTTATCACGGCCGGCAGGAAGCGGTTACAAAACCAAGCTTTGTTATAGGGTTTTGTAGGAATAAAGACATTTATGTGTTTGTTACTATTAGATATTTCTTTTATGGGTTGTTCTAATAGTTAATGAATAACAAAATTATTATTACTTATATTTCAATTTTAATTCTTGTCTTTCAAAGTCATATTTATTACCGACTTTTTAAGCATTACATGAATAAATATGACACTGGACGGTCAGGGAAGAAGAGATGTAGAGTAATGTGAGGGAAGCCTTAGTTACTAATTTTTCAAGAAAGTAGTTACGTTTTGCGATTTTATAAGCAATGTACCTAATCATCTAATAAATCATACATTTTAATTGGAGTAAGCAACAGTCTATTAAAAATATGAAAGGAAGTATTTCGTAAATCATTCTACTTCGTAAAAATTGTATATGTGCTTTAATGAGTCTATATTTTTCTTGGGGTATAGTTTTTTTTTCCATATCGTACCATTGAGAAAAAAAGGACATTTTAGACTAACATAAAATAGAGAATAGTTTATTTATGTATCAGAAAAATGCCTGAAATGTGCTGCAATTAACCTCACTTGGTAATCAATAGTGTTGGTTTTACTTTAGCACGTATGTACAACACAACAGATAGAATAAATATGTATTCCTCATAAAATTTGATACCGTTTTATCACCGAAACTTTGTATTTTTGAGATAACCTAAATTGCCCCCTGAATAAAAAAGAAACAACAACTTTTAGAAAAATGGCTATGCGTGTCTGTGTATGTGTTATATGTGCGCGCGCGCGCCTGTGGATAGCATAGCTCAAAAATCATAAGACCGTTAAATACCAACTTGGGTGTTTAAGTTCGGTATTTTCCAAGGATGTGATACAAAGAACTTCAAAAAAATCCCCCACCACAGCTACCCTTTACATGGAACATTTTTGAAAATGGCTCAAGCTTTTCTCCAGCTTTTCTCAAGCGGAATGCAAAAGACAGTCGTATTGAATTGTTTCACATAGAGATAACTTTTAAAATATCTGACTATTGCTTTAGTCTAATGTATTCCCTTATTTACTTTCTACTCATAAGGAAGCAAGTAATAATATAAATTCTAATAATGTTTATCTCGATTAGCATGAAGTAGATAAATGAATAATATTTTGTAAGGAAAGATTTTTGGGTATCAGCTATATAAACTCTCGTGAGTGGAACACATTAGATTTTCTTACTTTCTTTACTAAATGTACTGAGCGGTATGGTCCGCATTTGGGAGGTCTCGGGATCGAGTCCCTATAAATTAAATGGAATGGAATTTTATTTATGGAGTTCTTTTACTACTGTGGCTCTCAGCGTCCCATTCTATACTGGGCATGAAATACGGCTTAATTTTGCTCAGAGGCCTCTTTATAAGACCTCAGGTTCTTTTACGTACCAACGGATTTACTTCCCTTCCGAAGGAAGCCATGATAAAGATTTTACACTCGAAAAAAATCATCGTCCTTCGCCGGGTTTGAACCCGCGACCTCGGGTATATGAAGTTAGGATGGTAGCTATTATACCACGGAGAGCGACATCGCTTCCCTGACAGATCTATATGAGCGATGGTTTATCGTGGTTTTCTCCGGCCTGCCAGGTGAATGTTGGATAGGTTCCTTTCATCCCCAAAATTTCCTTTTCTCCATGTCGTTTCCATTGTCATTTCATTCATCCTTCATCCCGTTGGTTTCTTTCAGGATTGGAAGTGTTGACACTAGTGCTTGGTGCGTCGTGGTAGGGTAATAGGATGCTCAAAGTGAGAAAGTGACCAATTATCTCCGTCCCCCGATTTCAGCTGGTTGTCGCGTGGGGACTGTTCCTGGAAGGGGTCATTGGTATAGAGGGACCCGGGTCTGCCTGTCTGACTTTAATCTGGAAACTTTAGGGATCCTGTCATTGCTGTGACGTCGCTCCTGGCTCCGGCCGCCCAGTGTATCCACTTACATCATCCTTGTCTTCCGCTGTGGGAAGTAGATACAATAACCGCAGGTTCAGCGCCGAGTCCTTTCCAATCGTAGCTTATCCTATCCTAAATACAATAAGTAGCCGAAGTAGTATATTCCACCCAAAATTCTGTTGTCGAGATTTGACTGGAAATATATATTTTGAGCTACACTGAATCCCCTCCAAATATATAGTTTTAGAAAAAGGTCCGAATGGGATCTTGTGAACAGAAAAAGTAAATATTAAACTTGATATTGAAGTTCAGTATCTTCTATGTAATTCAAAGAAAACACTCTTAAACTACCCTTTTATTTGTACTTTTTTATTTAATTAGTATTTTCCAAAAGCTCTTAACGATTGTAACAAAAAGGCTTATATTCAAGATATTTTCATGATAAATGAAATGAATTTCTTGAATTTTCTGGAATATCCTCTTAAATTATCTTCATTCTGAATTACTTTTGCATAACTAACAAACGTAACATATGGATAAATTTCTCACAAAAATATAGATCTCTTTTAAACATACAATTTTTGTCGGATTTATTTCTTGTGGACATAACTATTTCTTGTTTCTTTGTTAATGTTTTAAATTTTCCTATACTTTTGGTTTTCTCAAATGAGAAATGATTATTCATTTTTTCTCTTTTATTTTTATTCATCCGTCACGCAAAGAGAACGAACGAACTTTCAACATTATTAGATAGCGATCAACTCTTGAAAGATCTTACACTCTCTTGGCTTAGTATATTCCTTTATTCCTGTTGTAACTACAAGAAAATATGCAATAAAACCATTTCTGTTAATGCTTATATTAATTAATATGAACTGTACAGCAGAATAGGCTTTTGCAAGAAAACATTGTTGCAGACTTGTTTTAAACTCAATGAAAAATCCCTGCCAAACATTCTTAAATGTAAGCATGCAGTAAAACACACATACACACACACATAAGCACTTACGTATCTTTTAAATTTGTTTATTCAGGAGATACTAACTTTTATAACCTTTTTTCCAAACTTCGATAATTAATTTTGGGCAGGGGAAATACTTTTTACTTTCTCTGCGCGCACTGTGCACATAGTGTATAAAGAAATTATTGCATTCCACCCAGGAAGATAGGTACCGAGATTTCCCCGGAAATACAAGTTTTAGGGTCCCCAGTGTCCAAAAAAAGTATTTTCAAAAAAAGTCCGTGTGTCAGTGTGTCTGCGAACACGATAACTCAACAACGAAAAATCGGTAAAATACCTATCTTGGTATTTAAGTTTAGTATCTTCCAGGGAGCGACAGGAAGCTTTTGAGAAATATCTCCCCATGCCTAACTACTCTTTACATGGAAACAATTTCGTAAATTTTGATTTTCTCAAAAATGGCTCAGCGATTAAATCAAAATTAAGATATTTATGTGCCATATAAAATGTATACATATATTCAATTTTTTGGAAATAGCCTCTGAAAACATGGATATTCTGGATGAATTTTGCGCAAATTTGCATAACTGGTAAACCGTAAGAGATAGACAAAAACTTTAATTAGAATAAGCTTTTTAATAATAATTTTTTTGCAGAGATGCAGAGAAAGTCAGTGATTTTTATACATGTACGTAAGATTTAGGATAAGGGAAGACGTTATAACCGTAGGCGAGCCAAGAGAAGCCTATTTTCATCTTGGCTGGAATATTGGGCTTTTCATTGTGAGGTTATTACCAAAACGAAGATAGGCTACATGGTCCCTCTGTAGGAAAGGGAATTGAATGGTGCCAGTAATATTAGCGTTTCGCTGTTATACAGATTCTCCCAACTTGGCTGTGTCTTCATTATTATGTAACGACACTGCGCAGCGTTCGGTACCACCATTGTCGTATCCAACTTTTGCTTCAAATGAGAAACTCCTCTTGTTAAAGGGGATGGCGATTTGGAATCGAAACAGGCGTTATCGATATGCTTCGCTAATACTGCGATTCATTTGCTGCATGGGCTTGATATAGTTAAGCTGGAAAATCCGTGCCGATTGCAGTGGTGCAGACAAATGACTCACCTCACAAAGATGAATTTTAATTGTATTGGCATTCCACTGCTGCAGCATCAAATTGTTGGCTAAGCTTTGGCCCTCGCTGAAATGTACAAGCTTTCGAGATCGTTTAAAGCAATTAAATTCTATCAAGATGCATTCTTGAATTGCGTAAACACTGTAAGGACCGTTCATAACAAAGCAATATATCCCAGATTTTCATTATAAAACTTTTAGAAATGATTGATGTTACTGCAACTGTTACTGTTAGGCAGATTTTGGAGGAAGAATATTAAATTAAATAATTGTTTAACTCACTTTTGTCTGTTTGCCATTAATTATGAAAATAATACCCATTTTGGTAAGATTGTTAGGTTTATGATTAGGAGAGTTATATTTAAATATAAATTAAAGTATTATAGTTTCTTTTAGGAACTAATATATTTGCAGAGTATCAAAACTTCTGCAACATCATAACCACCTGCCTCCTAGCAAATCAGCAATAGTATTTTTCACAGTGTGATTGTATGAATTGTTAGTTATTTCACAGTGAGATTTGGTAACTTAGAGCTATAAACCGCTTCTGTTGAGTGGATACCATTGGGAATCGTATTTTGAAGGGGAGAACGGTCAAAAAGACTGAGATGCGAAATTATGTAATGCATTAACTTTTAAAAACAAACTAATTATCCCCTGCTCGCACCCAAAAAGCTTGCAGCCACATCATTTGGAAATGTCCGCAATGCAACTGTCATTTATCGCCTTCGTTTTATGACGAATGTTTCAGAATCGCATTGTCCATTTGGTCATATTTAGGTGTGAAACAGTTTGGAAACACTTGCATCGGAGATGAAATTTTGTGTATAACATTGAATAAAACTGATCTACAGGTATATTTTAAATTTGAAACTGTAAAACAGTAAATGGTTAGAGTTGTGTAAAAATAAATAATTTAGAACTATCATTTAAGTGTAGTAGTGCTTAATGCAGAGTGATCGCATGGAAATTGATTTGTCCAAAGGTATATGCTATTAGAAATAACTTAAAAGAGGACTGGTATACACATATACAAGGAATGATAGATAAGAGATTTCCCAAAATCTTACTACAGTAGACCAACAGGAAAGAGAAGCATTGGTCGTCCAATGGCTGAATGGTTAGATAGCCATTTTTACTTTCTCTATACGCACTGTGTACATAGTGTATAGAGAAGGTATTGCACTCCACCCAAAAATTCGATTCCGAGATTTCACCAGAAATATATATTTTAGGGTCGCCTTTATCTAAAAAAAGTGTTTTCGGAAAAATGTTCGTGTGTGTGTGTGTGTGTCCGTGTGTCTGTGAACACGTCAACTCAAAAACGAAAAGTCGGTAAAATACCAAACTTGGTATTTAAGTTTAGTATCTTCCATGGATGCGACACGAAGATTTTGAGAAAAATCCCCCACCTCCAACTACCCTTTACATGGAACTTTTTTCGAAAATTTTGATTTTCTCAAAAATGGTTCTAACGATTTTGATTAAAATTTCGTATGTTAAAGATATTTACCTGACAAATAAAATGTATATCTGAATTTTCTGGGAATAGCCTCTGAAGTGTAATTTATTCTGGATGAATTTTACTAAATGTTGAATAACTGCTAAACCGTAAGAGATGGACAAAAACTTACGACACAAAGAATGTAGAGCACGTTAAAGCATACCATTTATGTTATATACATTTTTGGTGGAGTTCTTCGTTTTTGAGACATTCCATATTTTTGGCTTCAGCTATGAAAAACTTGTACATTTCTCATACAGGAATTTGTGAACTGCTGTCCATACAAACAAATTAACTTCAGTGACATAGCAGCCAGCTTTTGATTATGACTTTAACTTATGGTACTCCCTTATTTCGCTTCTACTTACAAGGTAGCAAGTAATATGCCTATTTCTGCTAATATTTTTACTGATTAGCATGAAGTAAACGGAAGTATAAGCTTTTTAAGAATAATTTGTTGCAGAGAGGTAGAGAAAGTCATGTGAATGGAACACATCTGATTTTAATTGAAAAGAGGCGCATACCCATCCGTGAAAGTTGAAGAATCAGAAGAAGTTTATACAATACTGTTAAATTCCAGAAGTGTTATTTAAACTTCAGTACAGAAAGTTAAAAATAAATTTTGTTTTTCTAAATAATTGAATCATATAATCTGTAAAGATTATTAAATAGTAACTGCCATAAATATATTAATTTTATAACGCTATTATCTAGTGAAATGAATACTTTCAGCCTGTAATTAAATTGGTCACCTGGGTAGCTGCTTACAGTTCTGACCTCAGGGTAAACAACACCTGGATTTATCAGTACCAATAGTATATCAGTTTTTATCTGTCTCTTATGATTTACCAGTTATAAAAACGTAATCCAGAATGTAGATATCTTTAGAGGCTATTCCCATGAAGTTCAAGATAAACAATTCACTGGTCATAAAAACTACCTTAAACTTGTTTTTTAATCAAAATCGAAAATCAAAAATGTTCCAGATAAAGAGTGGCGGGATTATCCTAAAATTCTTGGTGTCTGAGTTGAAATACAAAGTTTGGTATTTAACCAATTTTTGTTTTTGAGCTATGTTGTCCACAGACATAAACACACACACACACACAGTCACTCAGTTAGGGTCTTCTGCATCTCCTGTGAAGTCTCGGTAGCGAACTTTTGGAGAGAAAAGTACTTTGTGAACTGTAAATGTTTACTTAAGTTTTATTAAACTGCACTGACTTTCATTTCCGCATGCATGCCATCGAATCGGACCCAGATCCCGGGTCTCTTGTTAGGGAGGCCAGAGTACTGACTGCTCTCTGTGATATGTGTGCGTGTGTGTGTAATATTGTAGTATTGCAGTATTATTGTAATGTACATAAACATAAAAATCTGATGTATACCATTCACATGACTTTCTCCATATCCCTGCAACAAATAATTCTTAAAAAGCTTATACTTCTATTTACTTTATGCTAATCAGACAAAAATAGCAGAAATAGTCTAATTACTCGCTTCCTTGTAAGTAGAAGCGAAATAAGGGACAACCGTAGGTTAAAGTGATAGTCAAAAGCTGGTTGCTATGTCAATGAAGTTCCTTTGTTTATATGGATAGGAGTTGACAAGTTCCTGTATGAGAAAAGTATACGTTTTTCATAGCAGAAACCAAAAATAAGGAATGTCACAAAAACGACCAACTCCACGAAAAAAATGTATATAACATAAATTGTGTGTTTTAATGTGCTCTACATTTTTTGTGGAGTAAGTTTTTGTCCATCTCTTACGGTTTAGCAGTTATTCAAAATTTAGTAAAACTCATCCAGAATAAACTACTCTTCAGAGGCTATTCCCAGAAAATACAAGATATATATTTTATTTGTCAGGTAAATATGTTTAATATCCGAAATTTTAATCAAAATCGTTAGAGTCATTTTTGAGAAAATAAAAATTTTCGAAAAAAGTTCCATGTAAAGGTGAGTTGGGGGTGGGGAGATTTTTCTCAAAATCTTCGTGTCGCATCCCTGGAAGATACTAAACTTAAATACCAAGTTTGGTATTTTACCGACTTTTCGTTTTTAAGTTATCGTGTTCACAGACACACGGACACACACACACACACACACACACACACACACACACACCTGGACCTTTTTGTGAAAATGCTTGTTTTGGATATTGGGGACCCTAAAACATATATTTCCGGTGAAATCTCGGTATCGAATTTTTGGTGGAGTGCAATACTTTCTCTATACACTATGTACATAGTGCGTATGGAGAAAGTAAAAATAACAATAAAAGCGTTGTCTTGGCCTCCATGTCGCTGATGAAATCTCTCATAAAATGGCGTAGCTGTCGTCTTTACGCCTTCTTATAGTAGCCCTAATTATGTCATGCTAGTGCAGTGTTTCCATGTATAAAAATTGTAGCAAAACTCATTCATAGAGATGGTACATGAACTACCCTTTCATTTCACAACAATGATAACATCGTTCATTGGTTCATTTTTTGTTTCTGGCTTGTTTTTGGGCCAGTCATATAGAGAACTGCTACTGGCTTTCTTGTCTGATATTGCAAGGTGATGCACTTAAAACACACAATTGCGATCTAGGAAATGGGTCATTTTTTTTAAAGTGCCATTGCTGCGAACATAGATTATTTTAATAATTTTAATTGTTTTCTCACAGAAACCATGTATAGGACAGGAGTTGGATAGGTAGAGTCACACTGAAAAATTCAAAGCCATAGCCTGGATTTAAAATGACTCCTTTAAGTCGTGTATGTAAGCTTAAAATAAGAATAGTACTATGGGTGATAACTAGAATTAGTGATATATGAACAACATACGCTTTAAAATTAGAGTAATTTAGTTATAATGACCGTAGATATACGAATGGTGCCGTATATTAGATAAGGAAATGAGCCGTAAACTGCTCTCGCCCGGGGAGTGAGACGAAAATATCCCGGTCAGCAAGAACATAGCCATTTCCTCTTCTGCTCGCATCCTGGACATTTTTTTCGAAAGGAACGAGGCTTATCTGGCTGTAGTTCGTGTTACACGGGAAGTCGGGGCAATGAGAAGGGCCCTCGACGACTGTGAAACAGCCGATATATTTGACTTTTCCTTTCTTTTACTACCTGCCTTTGCTTTCCGGTTAGAAATGCTGACAGCTACAAAACCCAGCGACAGGGAAACAAAGGACTGCCACAAGTAGCGCAGAAAAAAAAAACACACAAAAAGGGATGGGTTCCTCATTTGGAAGCTTAAAGAAGTACATTTACTGAGTTTGGAAGGAATATTCACTGACAGCTTATTCGCCCTCAATTCCCGAGTTTATTTTCCTTCGTGTATGTTTTTTATTTCTAATAGCAATAAATAAATATACTGTAACTAGCAGTTACACTTTTATGCTTTTCCGCCATTGAATTACACATAATTATATTTGTAACTTTTGTTTTTTCCAAGATGTTAACTTATCAGTTTTGTGTATTAGCCTATTAGTATGATCAGATGGATTGTATTCGGCATTAAGATGTTGGAATATTACAATTATCATTCAACCTCCTGGAGCTATCTTTCAAATCATGCAGTATTAGCTCAGTTGGTTCGTTGCTGCGTCTTACAAAGTAAAAAAACAGAAAAAGTTCAATAAAAGTACAAACATTACTTGGTTTCGGTTGATGAGTCTTCAACAACCAGTGGCTGTCCCAGAAGTTCCCGACCTGACATATAGATAGCGGTTGTTGTCTCAAACAACAACAAGATTTGTAAAAAGTGCAAATCTTAGAAAGCTTAAGTTTGAAGTTTGACGATTTTACATTGTTTAGTGTTTGTTTGGCTGCCATCATTAGTGGATGCTCTCAGGGAATTTGTAAACATGGAAAAAATGGTCATCGTAATGTGACACAATACTTTCAAGGTCTTAGTCCAACTAATATTTAAGCTGAGCTAGCTTCTACTTTGGGGGAGTCTGCTCGTTCGATTACAACAGTGAAATAGTGGGTGATAGAGTTTAAGCGCGACCGTATGAGCTGCCAAGACGAGCAAAAGAGGTTACCAGTCCAGAAATTGTAAAGAAAATCCACAAAATGGTATTGGATGACAGTCAACTGAAATTGCGCGAGCCAGCAGTCATTGCAGGCATTTCAAAAAGTCCGGTACATTGCATACTGACTGAAAATTTGGATATGAGAAAGTGGTGTGGAAGGTGGCTGCTTCGTTTGCTCAGAATAGAACAAAAACAGCGTCGTGAGGATGCTTCAGTCGAGTGTTTGGCAATGTTTCGCTGCAATTAAGCTGAGTTTTTGCGTCGATTCATAGCAAAGGATGAAACCTGGGTCCATTACTTCACACCTGAGACGAAGGAACAATCATGACAGTGGATTGGAACGGTAGAATCGGTTCCAAAGAAGGCGAAGACAGTTCCATCTGCAGGCAAGGTCATTTCGTCAGTTTTCTGGGACGCATGCGGCATAAATTTCATTGATTATTTCAAAAAAGGAAAAGTAATGAGACCGAGTATTATGCAAACTTGTTACAGCGTTTGAGTGATGAAATTGAGGAAAAACGGCAACATTTAGCGAAAAAGAAAGGTTTGTGTCATCAAGACATGTACCAGTTCATATCCCATTATCGCCGTAGCCAAAATCCATGAGTTAAAGTTTGCATTGCTTCCTCATACACCTTATTTGCCAGATTTGGCCCGCTCTGATTATTTTAGGTTTCCAAACTTAAAAAAAATCTGATGTGTTCCATTCACATGACTTTCTCTATATCTCTGTAAATTATTATTGTTAATAAGCTTATCTTTTATTTATTTCATTCTAATGGAGAAAAATTAGCAGAAATAGTCAGATTTCTTCCTTTATTGTAAGCAGAAGCGAAATAAGGGAGCACCATAGGTTAAAGTGAAAACTACAAGCTGGTTGCTATCTGACTGATGTTCCTTTGTTTGTATGGACAGGAGTTGACAAATTCCTGTATGAGAGAAGTTAAGATTTTAGACCCTGAAAACAAAAACAAGGAATATCTAAAAAACGATCAACTCCACGAAAAAATGTATGGAACGTAAATTGTGTCTTTTAACGTGCTCTACATTTTTGTGTATTAAGTTTTTATCCATCTCTTACGGTTTAGTAGTTATGAAAAATCCATCCAGAATAAAGTAGTCTTCAGAGGCTATTCCCAGAAAATTCAAAATATACATTTTATTTGTCAAGTAAATAACTTTAATATACGATATTTTAATCAATATCGTTGGAGCCATTTTTTAGAAAATCAAAATTTTCGAAAAAAGTTCCATAAAAAGAGTAGTTTGGGGTTGGGGTATTTTTCTCAAAATTTTCGTGTCACATCCCTAGAAGAGACTAAACTTAAATACCATGTTTGGTATTTTAGCTACTTTTCGTTTTTGAGTCATCGTGTTCACAGCCACACGGACACACGGACATACGGACACACACACACACACGGACCTTTTTCTGAAAACACTATTTTTGGATACAGGGGACCCTAAAACATATATTTCCGGTGAAATCTCGGTATCGAATTTTTTGGTGGAGTGCAATACATTCTCTATACACTATGTACATAGGGAGTATAGAGAAAGTAAAAATCTGATGTGTTACACTCACATGACTTTCTCTAGCCGTTCTACAAACCTCTTACATAAGATTATTCTTCTTTCTGCACCTTGTTAATCGAGGTATTCAGCACAATGTTCTTATTACTTAGTTCCTTATAAGTAGGAAGAAAATTAAGGAAATACACTAGGCTAAACCAATAGTCAAATTTTTTAAAAGCCGTCGTTATGCGATTGCCATTACAAATCTCTTCTTTTCCTGGCCAGGAGTAGAACAAAAGAAAAACGTACACTCCCGTCTGAGAAAAGTATACGTGTTTCACAAGTGAAACAAATAACAATGAATACCTCGAAAACGGTAAGCTCCACGAAAAAAGTGTATACGACGTAAATTCTGTATTTAAACAAGACCTACATTTTTTGTACAGAAAGTTTTTGTCTATCTCTTAGGGTTTATTAGTTACGCCAAATTAAGCAAAATTCATCCAAAATAAACAGGTCTTTAGAAGCTATTCCCAGAAAATTAAAGATATACATTTTATTTGTCAGGTAAATACCATATATGATATTTTAATCAAAATCGTTAGCGCCATTTTTAAGAAAATCAAAATTTTCGAAAAAAATTCCATGTAAAGGGAGTTTGGGGTGGGGGGATTTTTCTCAAAATCTTCGTGTCGCATCCCTGGAAGATACTGAACTTAAATACCAATTTTGGTATTTTAGCTACTTTTCGTTTTTGAGTTATCGTGTTCACAGACACACGGACACACACACACACGGACCTTTTTCTGGAAATGTTTTTTTTTGGATTCAGGGGGTCCTAAAACATGTATTTCCGGTGAAATCACGACATCGAGTTTTTGGGTGGAATGCAATACTTCTCTATTGTACAGACGGGGCAAGAGAAAGTAAAAAATCTGATGTGTACCATTCACATGACTTTCTCTAAATCCCTGCAACAAATTATTCTTAAAAATCTTATACTTCTATTAACTTCATGCTAATCAGTAAAACATCAGCAGCAATAGTCATATTACTTGCTTCCTTGTAAGTAGGGGTGAAATAAGGGACTTCCATAGGTTAAAGTGATAGTCAAAAGCTGGTTGCTTTGTCGCTGAAGTTCCTTTGTTTGTATGGACAGCAGTTGACAAATTCCTGTATGAGAAATGTATAAGTTCTTTATAGCAGAAGCCAAAAATAAGGAATGTCACAAAAACGATGAACTCCACGAAAAAAATGTATATAACATAAATTGTGTATTTTAACGTGCCCTACAATTTTTGTGCAGTAAGTTTTTGTCCATCTCTTACGGTTTAGCAGTTATTCAAAATTTAGTAAAATTCATCCAGAATAAACTACTCTTCAGAGGATATTCCCAAAAAATTCAAGATATACATTTTATTTGTCAGGTAAGTATCTTATATATACCATATTTTAATCAAAATTGTTAGAGCCATTTTAAGAAAATCGAAATTTTCGAAAAAAGTTCTATGTAAAGGGTTATTGGGGGTGGGGGATTCTTCTCAAAATCTTCGTGTCGCATCCCTGGAAGATACTAAACTTAAATACCAAGTTAGGTATTTTACCTACTTTTTGTTTTTGAGTTATCGTGTTCACAGGCACACGGCCACACGGACACACACACACACACACACACACACACACACACACACACATGGACCTTTTTCCGAAAATGCTTTTTTTAGATAAAGGGGACCCTAAAACATATATTTCCGGTGAAATCTCGGTATCGAATTTTTTGGTGGATTGCAATACATTCTCTATACACTATGTACATAGTGGCTATAGAGAAAGTAAAAATGGCTTGGTGGAAGATTTGTTCACAATGAAGAGGTGGAACTGAGAGGAGACTATATAGAGAAATAAAGCTGTTTACCTCCTACATTTTCTGCTTTCTTTGTTAGGTCGGTTACTTCTGGGACAGACCTCGTGTTTTTGTCACTGAGCTCGTACAATAACATATGTCTGTAGGCGGGTTATATACAACTAAAGTGTTAGTTCTATTAAAATCATAGCACCTGTTTTAGCATATTCTTTAATAGTTAGGCTGCAATAGAATTGCAACTTACTTTGTGATATATGCTCCATATTTCGGAATGCTGGTTTAATATAGCCATAAAAATCTTCGAAGTGAGTGACAGGTTAAAATTTGACATGTTGCACAAGTACCCCGTCTTTGTCGTTTTGCAGATATTCCTGCATACGTTAAAAGGGTTGCAGAACTCTGCGGGGCTATTTCAAGTTACAGTCGAACATTGATATCTCGAATCGTGAAAGGGCGTTAAAATAAATTCGACTTATCTAAAATTCGACATATGGGAACATCTGAAAATTTCGTTTAAACTGCCGTTTTTACATTTGCGGAATTGAATAATACTGGTAAAGAACGGTTATATTCCACTATACAGTATGGGATATACAGTACCGTGTTTCCGCGAAATCACCGCCTATACATTCAGTACTAAATTTCACATGTGTTATACTCTACTTCACGAAAGATTTTTGCACTAAAACTTAGTGTCTTCAAGTTTCTCATTTGTTTTTCTATTTCACATTCAACACTTCACTGTACAGTAAAACGAAACCTCAGTGGTGCCTCCGTGATCGAGTGGTCAGCGAGCTAATTTCTCACCCGGAACTTCCGGGTTCGATTCCCTGCTGGGGCAGGGAATTTTCCATTAAGCAGAACTATTCCCTATCGCCCACAGCGTCTGGAAGTATGCATGTGAGAGTGAATGTGTATGTGTGTGTGTGTGTGTTAGAGGAAAATAAAAAACGATTTAACGAAAACAAGCTACAAACAACGAGTTGTTTCTACTGCAAAAATCCCCTGATATGACCTTAGATGTTAAAAGGGGGCCATATAAATAAAAATAAAAAAAAATTCACCAAAAATACTTTATTGTACTGTATACAACTGCACTTTACAAACTCAACTGCCGTTCAGGATCTAGAAATTTGTAAGAGAGGCAAAAACAACGCTACAATGCGTGGGCAGTTGACTTTCGAACAACAATGAGCGGTTGAAGGTGATCGCGCGTTACAGAGTTAGTTTAAAGATTTTGGAATTAACATGCATGTATCTCCAAACTCAGCAAATTTTAATTCAGTCTACAGTAAACAGAAATTGCAGTTATGGAGTGAATTTTAACACTAAATACCTGTTTTTGCTTTGAGATACCGAGAAATTCGTGTTATCGAATTTCGACTTAAAGAGAAAATAGGTAAACGATTGGGAAACAAAATGTGTTTCGACATATCGAAAATTCGAATTATGGAGGTACGAGTTATCGAGGTTCGACGGTAGTTAAAACCGGCCAGTGTGAAACTAACGAGATACACTTTCGTTTTACCCTCTCAATGAGCGCGACCCGCTTCACCGTCTCCGCAATAAACAAGACTGATAAAACGAAGTTCTACTCTACCGGGTCTTAAGTTTTAAGTAGTTCTGCAGCTGTTTTAACGCACGAAGGAATATCTGCACACGCTAAAGGAGAGACAGTTGGGCCACTTGGTATACACGATGTATACAATAATAAATATAAATTAAATAAATTAAAGTGAATAATTTTAAATAATTTAAATAATATTAATTTAATTAAATTAATAAAATTAAATAAAATTAATTTATATTGAATTGATTAAGGTAAATAATTTAATAAAATATAAATAAATAAATAAATTAAATTGAAAAATATGTAAGAAGTGTGGAAAAGATTTTATAATTTAAGTTTATATGTATTATTGCTATTAGGTTATGGCTTAAATGTAGTTTATGGTATTGGGTAGAGCTGTTTATATGATTGTTATGGCGTGGTTAATGTATTATATTATTTTTTAAGTTATTTTTATTTGATTAGATTTAGATTTGGTTTTGAATTTGGTTTATATTTTATTTTATTTTTATTTTATTTTATTATTTGGTTTTATTTGTATTTTATGTGTTGTGGTAAGTTTTAAGTTGTTTTAGTAGTGTTAGTAGTTGAAGTTTTATGTTTTATGTATTTTAGTATTTTTGTGTGTTGGCTGTTTTATGTTGTTTTCCTTAATCTGAAAACAATGTACATTGAAATTACTGGTTAAAGAAATTATAGGAATCTAGCTTATCATCTCCGGTTTTAGTAATTAGGTACCGGGGTTTTTATTCAGATTTTTATTTATTTTTTTGTATACATCTCAACCATAGCCAGAATGATACAAGCAAAAGGTGTACATCTATTTTCTTGAAAGATAGTACGCATATATACCGCAGCAAACGAAAACAAGCCCCAAGCTCAGACTACTCTTCCAGCAATTACGCACGAGTTGTTGCCCGCCACGATCAGATACAACAAACAGATAACTATGTAATAATTACATAATACAAATAAGCTAGGTAATGCAAAGATCTATATTTCGCAGCAGCTTCGCAACAGTAGATGGCTAGGGACAACAACTTGGGGACCGAAGTTAGCGCAGCATGATATATAGTTGTGATGTGTTGACAATGTAGTGGTACTAATAGAATGAAAATGGGCCAATGGTTGCTGGTAGACTGTGATGTTTTCACCAGCAGTGGAAGGCGATTGAGGTTGGGTGAGTGGTAAACATAAATACCACTGTTTCACGGCAACTAACAATTTTAACATTTACATATCCACCTTTTAACAGCAAGAAAAATCTCTCAAGACACATTGATTACAATGACATCCTACATTTGTAACGTCTCAAATATGAATCGTCTCCGATTGGCACGTAAACAGTATTTATATTGTTAAAAACTTCGCTCCTCATCACAAGATGTGATTGGAGCAAAACGGAAATAGGACACATCATCGGCTATTTGGTATTTCACGCATTAATGAAAATACGATAATTTTTTCAAGCGCTGCTTTCAGTTTCTTTTTCAATCTAAACCATATCTGATTAACTGCTTAATTTCAATGTTCGAAGTTTCCAAATATGTGTTATTGTCGTAGATATATCCGCAAAGTTGTTCTGTATGAATTGCAAATCTCCATTCAATCCATTTGATTTTATAATCTTTATTGAAGAGCATGCACTATCATCTAAGACATTAATTACCTGTAAAATAGTATTTTAATATACAGCATCGAGCCAAGTTCCCCAACGCGTTACTACAGTCGCCAATGCAGGTCGATCTCTACTCGGTAGGTACGCAACTGGTATCCGCATGTGTCCCGCTATCGATCCCCAAGATGCTATCCCTATAGATGACAATTGACGGACGACAATTAGCAGTATTCGGGGCCGGCTTTACGTGTACTTGGTAGAGAAAGTAAAAAAGATATTCAACTGAAGTGGGGACATACGTCATTAATTTACGCAATTAATTTGTCTAAAACCAGGAAGTTTCCTTTTGCATCACAGAAAGTCACCACATCCAGTGATGATTGAACAGTATTTTCAAAATTTTGTTTGTTTGTTTTTTAGAATGAAACATTTGAAAGAGATTTAAAGGAGCACAAAGAGATATTAACTCGTTACAAAAGTTAGGTAATAATAACTATTTTCACACAAACTCTAATATTTAGGATCTAAAATAATCTATTTTATAGTTTCTAAAAGGTATCAGTGATAAAAATAAGGTTTTTTATTTGGACAAAACAAATCGTAATAGAAACGATGCTATGTGATATGAGTATCACAGAACCTTTATCAAAGTTTCTATTCTGTTCCCAGCAATAATCTAGTAAGGCACAGTCTGGTGGTTTTGATGTTTCCTGGGGCGAATTCTTTGCCACTGTATATAGAAGACTCCAAGAAAACAGCTCCTCTATTTTTACGGTTCCTCAATTTTGCAAAGTAAGTTCTCGCGAATATTACATTTGGAGGGAAATTTTACGGCCATCTGTCGCAAGTTTTGTATATCAGTGTGCGGATAACCTTTTGTGTCTGCTAAGTTTGCTTTCGTAATATAAGTTGGGAGATGAGGACGGGCGGGAGATATTGGAAAATTGCATAAGCGAGCGCCGGCGGAGAGAGATGCTCAGGTGAAAAACTCTCAATGCCCTCTAGGTGAAGGAACTACCTTTTGTATCCGTTCTCTCCATTTATTTATTTACACAGTGTGTGCTGACTATACAAGAGCTACAGGTAAAATAGCATACTCCTAACCCATTTTATGTAGTTCTTCAGCAATACCTGGTGAAAATGAGGTCATACCTTACATACACATGAATTTAATGCGAGCTATTTTTATTTTCTCTAGCCCCATATGTACAATGTACATAGGGATAGAAAAAGTATTGTAATGCACCCTAAAATTCGATACCGAGATTTCACCGGAAATATATTTTTGGGGTCCCCTGAGTCCAAAAAAGCATTTTTACTTTCTCTATGCGTACTATGTACATAGGGATAGATAAGGTATTGTAATGCACCCTAAAATTCGATACCGAGATTTCACCGAAAATATATTATTTGGGGTCCCCTGAGTCCGAAAAAGCATTTTTAAAAAAGGTCCATGTGTGTTTGTATGTCTGTGTGTGTGTGTGTGTGTGTGTCTGTGTGTGTGTGTCTGTGGACAGCATAGCCCCAAAACGAAAAGACCATTAAATACTAAACTTGGTGTATACCTTTAGTATCTTTCATGAACGCGACACGAAGATTTTGAGGAAAATCCCCTCACCCCAAACTACCCTTTACATGGAGAAATCTTCGAAAATTTTGATGTTCTCAAAAATGGCTCAAACGATTTTGTTTAAATACCGTATGCTAAAGGTATTTACAGAAAAATAAAATGTATATATTGAATTTTCTATGAATAGCATCTAAAGACCTCTTTGTTGTGGATAAATTTTGCTGGATTTTGCATAACCAGTAAACCGTAAGAGATAGACAAAACATTATTACATAAAGTATGCAGATATCATTGAAACACACATTTTTTGACATAATATACATTTTTTTCGTTCAGTTTATCAATTTTGAGACGTTCCTTGTTATTGGTTTAGCTTTACAATCTTAAACGTTTCACATATGAGAATTTGTCAAATTCTCAATGCAAGAAAACGGATTTCATCCACATGGAACCAGTTTATAAGAATTTAACTATCGTTTTAGCCGGGTTTATTCACTTATTTCCCTTCCATTTACAAGAAAGCTTGTTGCTAATGTTTATCTCGAATAGCATGGAGTAGACAAAAGAATAAGCTTTCTAACAATAAGTTGTTACAGACATTAAGAGAAAGTCATGTGAATGGAACACATAAGATTTTTCTTTCTGCACTTGAAACTTGTTATAATCAAGTTTCAGGCCAACATATTTTCTTTGTTGTGAGGTTAGAAATATACAAAGTGATGTAGAGAGGCACTCGAAGAAAGTTTCTCGAAGCGTCTTCTACGGGATCACACTTCCCAGGTAGGGGACCAAAGGAGACGAAGTACCTAGTTCTTACGCGCTAACCTGATATCCTAGTAACATTTTAAGTGAAATATATTTTATCTTCCGCTAACATAAAATAAAATCCTGGAGTAATGTAACATTTTTCGTTCGAGTAAATAAACATGACCTGTTGAACTCAATAAAGTAATCTGGAAATTTTGCGTTGACTATTTCGTTCATGACACGTAAGTGTAGAAATTGGCCAATCCACTACATTGGCGCGTAAAATTCCAACCAATTGGAACTCATTATCTCTGCATTTTAATTGTTTTTCTAAATGTATCGCACTCACGTACATTTGGTTTCTCTCTGAGCTAATGTTCGTCGCATAATAGTAGTATCAGTGTGTAGTGATATTCCCGTACATAATGGCGGAAGTTCCAAAACTTTTTTGGGAAAGGTCTATCGCTGAAATAGACATATTAATTGAAAACTCAAAGCCGCAGAATACTAAAAACCACAGAGAGAGAAAGAAAGAGAGAGAGAGAGAGAGAGAGAGAGAGAGTGTAATCAATTCAACAGATTCTTAAAACAACGAGGCCATGATTTATGATATGAGCATCAAGTTGTGATTTCGGAGCAAATATACGTAAGACAAATAGGATTTTAAGAATATTATTCTTCGAGACCATATAGGCTAATCATTGTTATTTTATTCACAAAATAGTCTTATTAAATACAACTCGAGCTACAACTTTTCTCTAGATAAATTTGCTGCCATCAAGTTGCTCTCGAATTTATCGATAAAAGTTGGAGCTCTCGTTATATTACTTACGATAAACCACACGAAAGCAATAGTGGTTTTGACTTAGTAACTCATTCGCCAAGTTTGGATAAAATATAATATAACTCTTAACTTGACTCCATGGCACAACAGTCCGCAAGACATCAGGGACTACCGCCCGGCCGCTGCGTCCCCCATCTCGACCCGAAGGCGTAATGAATGCAGTACTGGAGGGTGAGACGTGATCAGCGCCTCGATTCCCTCCCTGTTAATGCGATCTTCTCAATCTGGAGCCGCTTCTTCTCAATCGAGTAGCTCCTCAACTTTTCTGTCAGGGACCTCACGAGGCTGAGTGCATCCCAGACCAGGTCTCCCAGCGCCTGTACCGGGAATCGAACCCGGTTGGCAAGCATCCGCGCTACTACCGCGCTGAGAGAGGACCAAAATAAAATATAGTTGTGTAAAACGAAAGAAAAGATTCAATAATGACTTATTTGATCAAGAAAACCAACCCATATTCTACGATACTGAGTTATTAAACATTTACTCTGATAACGCCCTGAAAAAGAATTCACTGCTTCTATCGACTGACTACCGCGACATAGTGACTGCTGTACAAGGGGATACTATCTCATTTTTTTAACTATAAAATGCAGTTCTGTAGGATTGTCAGGTCTCCGGAACTATATTCCTCTTTTTTCCAGTTCCTTACATTTCCTTAGTTGACCTATTAATGTTTAACGTTTTTCTTTTACATATACATAGACAGACATATACACATTTAAAAACACAGAAACACCCATACCCAAGGAGCGACTCGAACCCACGATCACATGCACCACGAGACACCAAAGTGAGGCACTTTAGAGAGCGCGGCCACGGGGACCGACAAAAATGTTGGTGCCCAAACGATGCGGTATCGTAAAAGTTATGCAGAAGTCATTCAGAATAAAAAGGATTTTGAGACCATTCCCATAAAGTTCAAAATATATATTTTTAATTTTTCTACACGTACTACACCACTCCGTGGTGTAATGGTTACCATGCTGACTTCATATACCCAAGGTCACGGAATCAAACCTGGCGGAGGACGATGAATTTTTTCGGGCGTAAAACTCCTTAGCATGGCTTCCTTCGGAAGGGAAGTAAAGCCGTTGGTCCCTTGTCGTAAATTTATGGCACGTAAAAGAACCTCAAGATTAATAGAGAGGCCTCTGAGCTAAATTAAGCGGTCTTTCACACCCAGTATAGAATGGGACGCTGAGAACCACATCAGTTAAAGAGCGTCCATAAATAAAACGCCATTTACATCTTTTTTTACATCTACACGTACTATGTACATAGTGTATGGAGAAGGTATTGCATTTTGCCCAAACATTTGATACCTAAATATTACCGGAAATACATGTTTTAGGGTCCCCTGTATCCAAAAAAGGCACTTCTGGAAAAAGGTCCGTATGTGTGTATCTGTGAACACACAACTTAAAAACGAAAAGTTGATAAAATACAAAACTTGGTATTTAAGTTTAGTATCTTCCAGGGATGCAACACGAAGATTTTGCGAAAAATCTCCCACCCCAAACTACCCTTTACATAGAGAAAAACTCGAAAATTTTTGATTTTCTCAAAAATTGCTCTAACGATTATGATTAAAATACCATATATTTAAGATATCTTTATTAAAAACTCTTTATTCTGGATGACTTTTGTATAGCTGGCAAACCGTAAAATATATCAAAAACTTACTACACAAAAAATGTAGATCTCAATAAAGCAGAATTTACATTATTTTCTGAGATTCTCCGTTTTCGAGATATTCCTGATTATTGGCTTCCATTTTAGTCACTTATGCTTTTCTCAAACGAGAAGACATCTTTTTTCTCTTTTCTCGTTTGTTTATTCCAGGCAAGCAAAGAGATTGGAATTTAAATTGTTCACATAGCGGCCGGCTTTTAAAGCACGAGGCTATCGCTTTAACCCGTGCTTTTTATTTCCCTTCTACTTACAAGGAAGAAAGTAATAAGACTAATTCTGCTTATATTTATCTTAATTAGCATGATGTAGAGAGAAGTAGAAGCTTTATATTATAGAGATGTAGAGAAAGCCATGTGAATGGAACACATCAGAGTTTGAATTTCACAGACATTCATGCGTCCTTAAAACATATAACACTAGTGTTATTTATAATAAGTTTTTGGATGGAATGGAAAACAAGAAGAGAAAGTACAAATTGTTATTTTGGGTCAATTGCGGCTCAAGAATTTTCTTTTTGTTTGAAATTCAATGCATAAACATATAGTGGGTCAGACGAGGGATAAATTCCGATTTGATAAAAGGAAATAATTAAAAATGTTTAGTTATTACCAATTAATCCAGAGAATATGTAATCAAAATCTATAATATTAACGTCAGAGGAATAAATATATTCCTGATAGCCCTAAAATAAGTTTATAATCATGTTTTTTCTAAATATATACTAATACATGGCACCAGAAACGCACCAGAAATGCAAGATATCGTCCATAACAAAATTACGAAATACCATTAATTCTTCTTTGGATATTTGATCCCAGGGAGAAGTGACTACAGTAGTCGATAGTTTTGAATCATCTGTCAGTAGCCTAAGCAAACAGTTAAAACATTCCAAGAAATACCAATAAATGATAAAATATTTCTCTAAGGAAGGGAAAAACACAATCAGGGTATAATTACATTTCACTATGCATATCGACTTAAGAGGCCTGTCAGTAGTTATTATAAAACGAATACAACCATAGATAAGTTATTCGCTTGTGTCTAATCAGCCTCCAGAACAACACGCAGGCCATTGGTTTGGAAAATGTGACCCTAAAAACTAAGTATTAGTAGGTAGCGCATAAATAATTATTGAATCAATAATCACTGCAGAAAACGCAGGGTGTAAAACTCAATATTGTAATTATAAGAATCGGATATGTTTCATTCACACAACTTCCTTTACATCTCTACTACAAATTATTGTTAAAAAGCTTATTGTTCTATTTACTCAATGCTAATCGAGAAAAGAATTAGCAGAAAGGGTCCTATTACTTGCTTCCTTATAAGTAGAGGGAGCTAAGGGAGTTCCAAGTGCTAACTTGATAGTTAAACCATTTAAACGCAGTTGCTATATGACTAAAGTACATTTGTTTTATGAACATGAGAGTATGAGAAAAGTATAAAGTGTAAGTATTTTAAAGCAGAAACCAATAACAACGAATATCTCAAAAACGGCCAACCTCACGAAAAAATGTATACAAAATAAATTGAGTGCTTTAACAAGCTCTTCATTTTTTGTGTGGTAAGCCTTTGCCTATATCATACGGTTTACCAGTTGTGCATAATTCCGCAAAATTCATCTAGAATAAAAAATCTTCAGAGACTATTCCCATAAAATGGAGGATATACATTTTATTTGTCATGTAAATATGTTAAATGTAAGAGGTTTTAATAAAAATCGTTAGAGTCATTTTTGAGAAAATAAAAATTTTAGAAAAAAGTTCCATGTAAAGGGTAGATAGAGGTAAGAGAATTTTCTTGAAAATCTTCGTGTCGCATCCTTGGAAGATACCAAACTTAAATGCCGAGTTTGGTAATTAATGGTCATTTCGTTTTTGAGCAATGCTGTCACAGACAGAGGCATTGTATTGCATCCAAAAATTCAATACCGAGATTTCACCGGAGATACATGTTTTGAGACACTTTGAATCCAATAAAAGCATTTTGGAAGAACGTCCTGTGTGTGCGTGTGTGTACCTGTGTGTGTGTTTGTGTGTGTGTGTGTGTATGTGTGTGTGTTTGGATAGCATAGCTCAAAAACGAAAAGACCGTTAAATAACATACGTGGTATCTTCGAAGGATGCGACACAAAGATTTTCAAGAAAAATCTCCCACTCCAAACTACACTTTACACAGAAACATTTGGACAATTTTTATTTTCTAAAAAGTGCGTAATGAATTTGATTAAGATATTTTATATTTAATATATTTACATGCCAAATACAATGTATATCTTAAATTCTCTAGGAATAGCCTCTGAAAACCTCTTTATTCTTGATGATTGTATTGAATTTTGCATAACTGGTAAACCGTAAGAAATAGACAAAAACTTACTACACAAAAACTGTAGATCATTATAAAACACACACCTTATGTCATATACATTTTTTGTGGAGTTGGAAATTTTAGAAATATCCCTTGTTATTGATTTCAATTTTAAAATACTTAAACTTTTCTCATACTGTAACTTATAACTTAAAACATTTGACTGTCTGTTTAGCCTAGTGTATTCCCAAGTAATAAGACTGTTACTGCTGATATTTTAGCATTAAATAGATAGAAGAATAAGCTTATTAACAATAATTTGCTACAAAGATATAGAGAAATTCATGTGAATGGAGCACATGAGATTTTTCAGATTTCTGTTTAGTTTTTAAAATATCAAATAATTAATCAATAATGTGTGCTTTACTTGTTCTGGGAGATTTGAAATACGTTTCTGGCCTGGTTTGGTTGAAAGCCAGCAGGCTGGAACAATTCTCGCGGCATATGATCAATGAACCACGTTTACGAGGCACATTATACATGCGTCCTCATTTCCAAGTACCAGATATTTTCCATATGGCGCTTTCCCTGCTCCTTATCGACTCGCGAGAAGCCTACCAAATGATATTCTTTTTAAAAGTGAAAAATTCTGGAGAGAAACGTAACATGTTCGGTTTACTCGTCAAAAATGTATAGACAGAACAAGAAATGCGGGTAGGTATGCATGTGTCAAGTAATGCGATATGGAAAGTAATTTGCGAAATCCTTTCATGCCACATTTTTTAAAATGCAGTTTTGTGTTGTTTGTTTCAAATCTGACTCATTATTTAATGTTTGCAGGAAAAAAAAAAACAACTAAATTTGTACACTTTCTAGTTGTGTTTCATTACAAAACTATTATATGTATCATCCTTTACAAGAGGTTTTTTTTATCTTTGATTTTCTCAAAAACTGCTTTAATGATGTTTGAAAAAATCTTATATGCTCCATTCTCATGACTGTAACATATGATTTTTAAAAAGCTTATTCTTCTATCAACTTTATGCCCATCGAGATAAAAATTAGCTGAAATGGTCTTATTACTTAGTTCCTTATAAACAGTAGGGAGATACATTAGGCTAAATCGATAGTCAAATATTTTAAAAACTAGTTGCTTTGGGATTAAAATTCGTAAATCCTATCCTATAGACTTCGTGTATACATTTCATGTATCTTAGGAAATAACAAAAATGAGTCTTTATTTCATCGTGAATTATTTTAAATCCTTTGGCAGCTCCCCATTCTTTAAATAATAAAAATTCTTTTCATATAAGTATTTCGACTTACCGGGTAACATCGCCCTCCGTGGTGTAATGGTTACCATATACCCAAGGTCGCGGTTTCAAACCTGGCGGAGGACGATGGATTTTTTCGGGTGTAAAAATCCTTGTAGATTTACCTCAAGCTTAATAGAGAGGCCTCTGAGCAAAATTAAGCGGTCTTTCAAGACCAGTATAGAATGGGACGCTGAGAATCACAGCAGTTAAACAGCGTCCATAAATAAAACGCCATTTACATTTTTCACCGGGTAATAAACAAAGTACAACATTTTTAGCATGATCTAAAACGTCTTCGAGAACCATTTTCATTCATTTATTGATTGATTTGGTGTGGTTTAAACAACCAGAATTGAAACTGTTTTTTCCGGCGGGGTTACGCAGCATCGATCAAAGTACTACCTACGTCACGATTAAAATTCAATTCCTCGTAATAACGACTGTAATTGTATTAATACATATAAGGATATTTTGGTTAACATTAGGGTAGGATAAAACATTGTATTTTACTCGTGACTTATGGTCAGGACTTGACAAGTTACTATATGTGAGAAGTTTTTAAGTATTTTAAAACTGAAACCAAAAACGGGGAATATCATGTTACATAAATTGTGTGTTTTAGCGAGATCTACAATTTTTGTGTAGTAAATTTTAGTCTATCTCTTACGGTTTACCAGTTATGCAAAAGTAATTCGCAATGAAGAGGTCTTCGAAGGATATTCCCAGAATATTCAAGATGTACATTTTGTTTGTCATGTAAATATTTTAATATATGACACTTTAAACAAAACCGCTAGGGCTATTTTTGAGAAAAAGAAAATTCGAAAAATGTACCATATAAAGGTTGCTTGAAAATTTTCGTGTCGCATCCTTCAAAGAATAAACTCAAATTTGGTATTTAACTGAGTTTAACTATGTTGCCAACAGACACACACACGTACACAACAGACACACACGGGCATATTTCTAAATATCTGATGTGTTCCACTCATATGACTTTCTTTACCAGTTCTATAAAACTTTCCTTATAATAGATTATTTTATATACGTAATGCTAATCAAGATAAACGCTGCCATAATTTGTCTCGTTAATTGTTTCTTTGTAGAAGGTAAATAAGGGAATACATTAGTCTAAAGCGATAGCCACATCTTTTAAAAGCCGGCCGCTAAGTGAAACAATTGATATTCGGTTCTCTTTGCTTGGTAGGAGAGGAACGAGACAAACGAGACACGAAAAGAAAGATATCTCCCTTTTGAGAAAAGTTTAAGTACCTTAAAGCTGAAGTCAATAACTTTGAATACCTCAAAAATGGTTAACTCTACAAAAACAAAAACAAAAAGAATGCGTTTTGATGCGATCTACATTTTTTGTGTACCAAAGTTTTTTCTATCTCTTACGGTTTAGTGCGAGTTATACAAAAGTTATAAAAATGTCATCCGAAAGGAAGAGGTTTCCAGAATATTTATTGTTTGTCATAAAGGTATAATAGAGGTATAACATTTTAATAAATTTCGATAAAGCCATTTTTGAGAAAATCAAAATTTTCGAGAAATGTTCCATACAAAGGGTAGTTGGGCATGATAGGATTTTTTTTTTAAATCTTTGTGTTGCATCATTGGAAGATACCGAGCTTAAGTACCCAGTCCCAAAATATGTATTTCTTGCAAATATCGATATCGAATACAATAATTTCTCTATTCGCTTGTATATACTACGTGAAGAGAAAGTAAAAAGGTATATTTCAGGATTTTCGATGGTAAAATGTATGTATTCACTTTCCAGCGAATAGGCTGACAAGTCCTTTTCATTTTGACTACATTTGGTGAATTTTTTTTTTTTTTATAGCAAATGGTTATTTAACTTTTGGACATCCATACAGAATTAACATTTATCTGCCCCCTTTACTTCAGTCACTACATACATTTACACATAGTATATCTGTAAACTAGCATACTATTGTGTAAAACATTCACAATGTGCAGAAGTACCTATGTAATATTACAGACGACAAAGTTAACCAAACAAAAATAGTAATTTTGTAAAACTATTTGCAAAATCATTTGTTTATAAAAATTGATTGATTAACATTTCTAACTCTTTAAAATATCATAATCAGTAATCAAGTAATAAAATATCAAGGTGTGAAGTTTTAGTGTGGGGCTTAAAGCTCCATTTCAAAAAATGACAAGTATTCTTTTTATTTTTGAAGTGTGTGAAACACTTTGATTGTTCAGTAGATTTAAATAATAACATTTATGAAATAATTTATATATCGTGTGTGAAATTTGATATATATTAAACAGCAATAAACTCATAGGAAAATTTTCGAAAAATCTTTAAAAATATAGAAATTTTAAACTGCCATTAATGTATAATTCTTAAGTCGTAACAAATAGATATACTGTCCCTGCAAAGCAATCTAGATCTCAATAAAACACACAGTTTGTCACATACTTTTTTCTGTCGTTAACGTGTTATGGTTTGAATGGTCAAATATTTTAAGCTGATGGTCATGTAAGGAACGCTCCAAACCATTGAACAGCGATCTGTTTTTTTAAATACCGAGTTTTCTAAAATTAAAGCCATACCGCAAAAATGTGTTGATATAAATTGTGTGTTCAAAATATATCTACATTTTTGTCTAGTATTATTTTATATTTTTTACGGTCTACCAAATATACAAAAGGACTTCGCAGGAAATTAAGACGCCATACTTTTTATTTGGCAAGAAAATACCATAAATATGCGTTGTTTTAGTAAAAAATGCTACAATTTTCTTTCAAAAAAGTCAAAGGTATAAAGATAAATTGTCTATGTAAAATTTAGACACAGGCGGAGAATTTACTTAAAAATCTTCCTGTCATATATTGAAATGAGCTGAACTTAAGTAATAATTTACTTTCTGATCTACTTAACATTTTTAAATTATAAAAATACAAACACATTAACACACCCCTTTTTGTATAATTTATTTTTATTCAGGGAGATTAAACTCGTGATTTTTATAGTGTAAAGCCACTCATTATTTATAACGTGTGATATATTTAAGGCGGAAGAAATAATTAACCTTAATCATATCATAATTATACATACATTATTTATAATAAAGGTGACTACATCATTGGCAATATCTCCTGTGTACTCGTCCATCGCGGAAGACCATATATTAAAAGTATATGGCAAATATCCTGATAACCTTCAACCACTTCAGCTATAACCACTTTATGACACCATTTCCTGTCTTTGCGGAAGTTTGGGTTTGCATCGGATTCCAAATACATGCCTCATTATCTTGTGTTTTTAATGCCATACTTTTTCATCAAGAAAATCTGTTTTGAGATGTTTAAGCCATCAGAAAATTATTACCATAACTGCAATGAAATGGAATACCTCTGGCACCAGCATCAAGTAGAATGGTGATGAAGAATTTTGTTCCTATACAATTCCTTAAATTAATCTTATCAATTGGTCTTTACAATGAAATCAAAGACCTTTAGAATGAGCTTCTTAATAATTCTTAGGGTCGTAGTTAAGTGACAATAGTCTTGTCACCACTATTACAGAATGTAGTAGTGTTAACCTCTGAAGCTAGGAATAGGAAATTCCTAATTAATAACCAACAACAACAACAACAAGAATACATTTTGTAATACCGTTTTATAAGAAAAATACTCAAGTGTATCAGTATCTAAAGGCTTAGTTGATTTTGCGTACAAATAAACCTTGCTGGAAGTTAAGTATTGCTGGACAAACAGAAGTGCGGTAGGGACATAATTCAACTTTGCTAAGAAAGAAAGAAAGAAAGAAAGAAAGAAGGAAAGACAGAGATAAAGGTACGACAGTAATTAAAATACTAAATTAAAACTTTTAAATTCGAGATAAATAAAAATCTATATTTTATTTTAATATACTCTGATACACAAGATACAATTAATAGAAGTACTTTTAACTAACTATTTTAATTATATTAATTTTAATAATGTTTATAATTTATTCAAATACATTATATTAGAATATAACTCACGGTACCGCAACTAGAACCCCGTTCCTTTGAGACTTCTGGGAACCAGATTCAGATCACGACATGTCGCAAGAGTGGAATTTGAATAATTTATTCCAATTAAGAAGATGTGTTGATCGAATGAAAGCTGCTAACTTATTATTCAAGTGGTTAAAGCTTATCGGGGTCACTAACGTTTTTAGCTCGAAAGTATTCCGAGCCATACCCAAAAACCCACACTTCTTAAACGGACGCCGGCCCAATAACACCAGGAGGTAGGACCTAATTGAGCAGCCGTATATAGGACACAATCTGGATAGGTAGAGTCAGACTGACTTTAGCATAGGCAGGATTGGAACCCCGGATCTTCCGGTCTCTAGCCGATTGCTCTAACCACTAGGCTACCATGGCAACACAGCATTAAATTATATCTATGGTAGCTCAGTGGTTAGAACAACCTGCTAACAATCGGAGACTGTGGCTCAAATCCTGTCTATGGTATTGAATTTTTCAGTGTGATGCTATCTATTCAAGAGAGACGACTGCTAAAAACTATAATAAAATAAAATTACGACGAATCCCTAGAAAACAAATGAAAAACTGACATTTGTAATTTGGTTAAAATGGACGAAGAAATCGCCATACAAGCTCAGTCAAACTGCGCAACATTAAGATTTCAACACCGAAAATGGTTTCCAAATGATATAGTCTCTTCTGCAAACACTTCTTTTCTGCCAAAGAAAATGTTTATGATAGAAACGTAAATTTACAAAATGACTAGAAAAGTGGCCCAGTAAAACCCATTCTCATAAATGAAGTGCCCATCCGCAAACAGACAATTCGTGTACGGTATGACATCGTTGACGAGATCATACAATTGGCCCATTTTTTAATGGAAACAGTTAATGCCGTTTGGAATGTGGAAGGACTGTGTGTTCTCTTTTTGCGAGGCTAAACGATTATACTCCTTTTGCGAGAGAGTTGACGAAGCATATAGAAGCCAGTTCATAAACATTCCGCTGCAGGGTTAATAGCGCTAGTGACCTCCCTATGTTTGGGAAAGCTTACAGATAGGATGCAAAATTTAATATTGATGCGTCCATAGATATGCATGCAAAAACACTTTGTAGCAAGCTTATACATTGCAAATGGGTAAATATCTGACTTGGGTGCATTTCTGAGCTCAGTTATTCTGTTTAATTCAGCTGAACGTCACAATACTGATGTTTCCACATTTGCTTACTGCGACTTTTGACTTTCTCTACTGTATATTTATAGTAAGTCAGTTAAAACGTCATATTCCAAACAAACTTCAATATGGAGATCTCACAGGAAACTCATTAATCTAAAATACAATCTTAGAAAAATGTCCTTGTGTCTGTGATCTTTGAGAGAGGGAGAGAGAGCGAGCGTGAAGATAGAGATAGAGAGAGATGGGAATACATATTTAAAAACGAAAAGTCGAATAAGTACGCAATGGTATATATGATTCAGGCACCATCATACATGACAGACGAAGAGTTTCAACAAAAAGTAAATGTGGAAAAATATTATAAATATGTTTTCTTAAAAAGAATACTTTGGTTTTCAATCAAATATCATATATCAAAAATACACTTTTATGTTCCATTTGTATAGTTCTCTTTAACTTCTATGGTCATATCGAGGGCTTTGATTTGACAAACAACTTTTGCTCGCTGAACTGTTGACTTTCTTAACTTTAGTTTTTCAGTTTTGTACCACTAAACACACATCATTTATCCAACATTTATGCTTCCAGACTGTGTGAGGTTAGGGAATACTTGTTTAAAGAAAAATGAATAAGATGTCATGACATATATTTACAGTATTTTGACTCACGCAACGGTGTGACACAATGTAATATTAAACACTTAAGAAATACTACACTGCTACTACTACTGCTACTACTACTACTACTACTACTACAATTACTATTACTATTACTACTACTACTACAACTACTAATACTACCACTACCACCACCACTACTACCACTATCACCACGGCCACTACCACTACCACTACTACTACTACACCTCAGAGGTTCTTCTTGGCAAGCACGTGTCATGAAATTAAACGGGTTTCTTCTTGTTGTCTATCACAAAGCCTCTCCTCGCTTTCAAGTAAAGGGCAAAGGGCAGTTAGCTACTAAGAACACTATTTTTGTCTCAAACAGTTTCGAGGAATCTCTTGAAAGCGAAATATATGTATTTTGGCCTAACCATGAATATGTTTTGCTTATTATCCTAGTTTTGTAATTGTCCTGATAGTGAACTATCACAGCTTACACTCTGAATATAAAACATAATTTGCTATTAAGCGCACAAATATTTCAAGGCAGTAAAATAAACTTCTTGTTTCAATACAAAAGGGATTTATTTCTGTGTAACATCATTTGGTACTATGCAGATAATATTATTACCTGAATTATCTTTATCAGTTGTTTGCCTCCATCCAAAAGATCAATAATATTAAATTGCCTCTAAAAATTAGCATTAGCGTGTATAACTATTTATTTTCACAGCCATTTCCTTACATCTAATTCGGTTATGATGAAATTGTTTGTTGGAAGAATAAACACTGCGCAGCATGTCGGTATGTTTACCATACACTACTAAAGCACAACTCGGCACTTCCCACCCTACCTGCATTAATTAAAAATTATTTTGTTTGTTAACGACTTTGTAATTTGCTAAGATCATATCAGCGCCGCCGTAATTTCGTCCCACAGGAGTTCTCTAGCATGCCAGTTAGATATATTGACATGGGGTTGTCACCTTTAAGCATACTTAAAAACTATCGGTCAGGACTAGATATGAACCTTCGACTTTGATTTTAGAAGATAACCATCTAATTAACTGAACTACCCAGACCAATTATTTGCATTAGCGTGGGCCAGGCTCAGAGCTTTGTTCCTGAGTAACTGTCTAATTCACGCTGAACACGAGGATTTTACCTTTTATTGGGGTTAATACTATATTTTCGTATCATAGCAGCAACATTCACGTTTAGGTCCATGTTGTTTTGAACATTCTGTAAATATTATCAATAAAAACTTTAGGATGACAAAAAGCTCAGACTATATTGCACGTAATAGCAGAAAATAAAAAAGAAAACAAGGTCACAACAACTAAGAGCAGGGATAATATCCAAAATATAGGAACAATGTAAAAAAAAATACTAAATTAACAAGATCACATAAGTCAATTTATCACTTATAATGAAAGCACGCTGTACAGTGTTCATAGTATATAGAGAAGGTATTGTATTCCATTTAAAAACTCTTTACCAAAATTTCATCCAAAATACATTTTTTGTGACCCTGAATCAACACGAAGCATTTTTAGAAAATTGTCCGTGTGTGGTGGCATAGTTCAAAAAGTCGATTAAATACCAAAGTTGTCATTTTAGTTCAGTAACTTCCAAGGATGCAACGCGAGGAATTTCAAGTGACTCAAATACAACATTTTTCGAAAATTATGACTTTCTCAAAAATGGCTCTAACAACTTAGATTAAAATGTCATATATTTAACAAATTTTTGTGACAAACGAAATAAATATCTTTAATTTTTTGGGAACATTCTTTGACGGACTTTTGTATAGTTTGTAAACCGTAAGAAATAGGCAAAAATTTACTGCACAAAAATGTAAATCTTATTAAAACATGCAATATATGTCATATAGGTTTTTATAGAGTTAAGAATTTCTTAGATATTCCTGTTATTGGTTTCAGTTTTAAACTACTTAAAATTTTCTGAAGAGGCAAATCAGCTCAAAGCATGTATTTCCGGTGAAATCTCCCTATCGAATTATTGGATGTTCTATGTACATATTCACTATTACATTGTACGTACGTGCTTTATACTTTCTCTACACGTACTATGTACATAGTGTATATAGAAGGTATTGTAATGCACCCAAAATTCGATACCGAGATTTCACCAGAAATATATGTTTTGAGACCCCCTGAATGCAAAAAAAAAAAACATTTTTAGAAAAATGTTCGTGTGTGTATGTGTGTGTCTGTAGGCAGCATAGCTCATAAACTAAAAGACCGTTAAATATAAAACTTGGTACTTAAGTTTGGTATCTTAACGAGGATGCGACTGGAAGATTTTCAATAAAATTTCCCCACCCCAAACTACCATTTACATGGAAAAATGTCGAAAATTTCTAAAGAATGCTTCTAACGATTTTTATTAAAATCTCGTACATTAAAGATATTTACCTGACAAATTAAATGTATATCTTGAATTTTTTTTGAGAATAGCCTCTGAAGACTACTTTATTGTGGATGAATTTTGCGGAATTTTGCACAACTGCTAAACCATAAGAGATGGACGAAAGCTTACTGCACAGAAAATGTAGACCACATTAAAACACTCAATTTATGTTATATACATTTTTTTCGTGGAGTTGATCGTTTTTAAGATATTCCTGGTTTTTCATTTCAGCGTTGCAAAACATTTCTCATAAAAGAATTTGTCAACTCCTGTCCATACAAACAAAGGAACTTCAGTCACATAGCAACCAGATTTTGAATATCACTTTAACCGATGGTACTCCCTTATTTCTCTTCTACTTACAAGGAAGCAAGTAATAAGACTATTTCTGCTAATTCTTTCTCGTTTAGCATGAAGTAAAGAGATGAATAAGCTTTTTAACAATAATTTGTTGCAGAGATGTAGAGAAGTTCATGTAAATGGAGCATTCACATTCTTTTTAATTAATTGAAATAGATAATGAACAAAGAATCGTTCAAAATGATTACGCAAATGATTGGTGTATCTTCAGTTGCAGATGTTTGCTGTATAAAATGCATGAAGTATGGATTTTGTTACTTTCAATGATGTTCCGTTTGCACCAAAAGGTAGATCATTTAGTTCCGGCATTAATTTCAAAATGTATGTTCCATTTAAGGGAAAATGTGTGGGTTCTTTTCGTTATTTCCTTATTGTCCTTTCTTTTGATTGGACGATATCATCCAGGATTATATCTCGACTGATACATGAACTTTAAAACATTATATAATTTCTTCTTGTTGAGACGTCTTCTGCTAAACAATGAATCTCTTCATAAACTTCCTATTCTGTTTGCAAAAAACTGGTAGCAATGGAAGTTATAACTTTGGATAGGTAGAGTCAGTTTGAAAATGTCATTGCCATAGCCGGGATTTGAACCACGAATCTTCCCGTCTCTGGCCAATTGCTCTACCACTGAACTACCATGGCAACATGCCGGCATATTTGTTTAGCGTTTAACACTTTATTTGTTTGGCGTTCATCAGTAGGTTTCCTTCAGGACAGGAACCCAAAATCTGGACGTAAGCACTTCCTCTATTTTTCATACAGTCAAATATAGTACGTCTCGTAATATTAAATTCTTGATAGTTTTTCAATGATCCGAATACCGCCCCTGTATCACAATATACTACATCGCTTAAGATAAAGCTGGATTTACACGGCTGCCATTGGGAAACAGGACATTATCGAATAGCTTGACAGAACATTCTAGTGATGTATATCCTAGATACATGACATCCTAGTTTGAGTGTGGACATTAGAAATAGCAAATGGAATGTAATATCTTTCTGGAATTCCGGAGGAAGTTGTGGAGTCGTGGAGTGATAAGCAGATGCAGTTATAGCAGCACCCAATGGGAATCCCTCGCACTGAAGCACATAAATCGGAGGATAGAGGGCTCCAGTGCATTATTTAGACTGACATGTATATGCATCTATAACCCAGGGTAATACTAGTCTCCATTGATTTATCCTCATGCCAGAGCGTCCAAGTTGACAAAGCCTGGACTGTACTGCGCAAGTTAGAGGGCTCTAAAGTCGATATATCTGAGGGGGACTGCTATCGACTCGCGATATCGAAGAGGATCCACATTGCCATCTGCACTGGAAGCTGTATCGCAAACTCAAACGTTAAAGCAAAAAGTACAACAAAAGTTCTGCGCTGCAGCAGAGATTCTGGATTCGCCAATAAATTGTACACTGATAACTGATACGGCAGCGCAGGTAGGTAAACTTAGTTGCCAAGATCGTTATCAGTTGTTCGATACGAGTTGTGTGTATGTGTTATAACGGAGACAAAATAGGAGTGACTAGTCAAGCAATGTACTTGACAGATATCATATCTCTACTCCAGAACGAAGTACTTCATCGCTGTTTACCGATTATTTCCTGTCACAATTGGTAGATATTCCTCGTAAGGCAACGCGTATTGAAAAATGTTTATTTTCGATATCTCAGCCCATTGAAAAACCAAATAATTACTTTTTCTCCATTAATGTTCTCCATCTTGATAGGGTAAAACATATAATCCTGGAAAATATATCCAATAATACAGTAATTGTAAATAATTTAGACATTAAAATTCAAACTCTATGGAACAAATTATGTATTAAAATCAATTATTACAGAGAACTATAGAAAAGTATAGCAAAGGATAAGGCAGAATTTTTTTTTTTTTTGGTAGTGTTTAACGCCCGCTTTAACTACTAATGGCATCGCAGGCGGTGACACTGATGATACATGAATGATGATGATGAAGCACCGGTGGAATGCGATGGCGGGGGAAACCGGAGTACCCGGAGAAAACCCGCCCAGCGCCGCTTTGTTAAGTCAGAAATGAAACTGAGTTATATTTATGGGCGCTTTTTAGTTGCTACGGTTCTCAACGGCTCAACCTATATTGAGCGAGAAAGATCGCTTAATTTTGATCAGAGAATTCTTTATCGAGCTTAAGGTTCCTTTACGTCCCATACATCCACGACACGGGACCACTGGTTTTACGCTTACAATAGGTTCTTATACATCCCTTCTAAAGGATGTTTACGCCGCTGGATAGGCAGAAGTGGGGAATGCCACCTTGCCTTTAATCTCTCTAAGGATGGACTAACTAGCTCAAACAGAACTATTTAAAAAAAATATTCCTTAATATATTTTTTGTTTGTTGGCGATCTGATGGTACTGTTACTACAAATAAATAGGCTCAAAGAACGGGAGGGCTAAACTGGGTATTCACGACGACATTATATGCCAGATGGGCAATTTTTAAGCATCTAGAAAGTAGTATCTCAGGAATGATGTAGAGGAATACTAAGCAAGTTACCACACACGTAGAATACAAGCATGGTGTTAAAGAACTAAGAAAAGACAAAGATTCGTCTAGACAGGATAAATAATACGTATGCCTTGAATTTATATCTAAAATATAGGAAGTTTCCGTCATCCTCGACTTTATATTAGTGGGAAGCCATATAATTTTATATCACCAAAGTAGACAGAAAGCATATATGAAATAACGCAGAATGGACCGTTTTCAAAAAATCGTTGTAGGTCGAACTTTACTTTAGTATCTATATAGCATATATAGTATATGGTCGTCTCCTTAGCACGGTGGTAGCGCAGCTGCTTACCAAGCGGGAGACCTGGGTTCGATCCCCAGTACCGGCGTGGGAATTTTTCCCCCGCTGAGAGACCTGGCCCTCCGCCTCGTAAGGTCCCTGGGGGACCAATTGAGGAGCTACTTGATGGAGAAGTAGCGGCTCCAGGTTATGAGAACCGCATTAATCGGCTCGCGGCGCTGACCACGTCTCACCCTCCAATTCTGCACGCCATCCATGACCGAGATGGGAGACGCAGCGGCCAAGGTTTCCCGTGAGCTGTCGTGCCATGGAGTTATGCTATTAGTAGCAGCAGTAGCAGTATTATTGTTTCATTAATATGTCGTTGGGTTTCACTAATAAGTCATGCTGTCTAAAAATACTCGAATTTGTAATATTACCTACATATATATTTTATATTAGTAACATTGGAAATACACACGCACACAGGCTTGCGCGCTACGGCAACAGAAACACATAACAAAAAAATCTGATGTGTACCATTCACATGACTTTCTCCATATCCCTGTAACAAATAATTCTTAAAAAGCTTATACTTCTATTTACTTTATGCTAATCAGAAAAAAATAGCAGAAATAGTCTAATTACTCCCTTCCTTGTCAGTAGAAGCGAAATAAGGGACAACTGTAGGTTAAACTGATAGTCAAAAGCTGGTTGCTATGTCAATGAAGTTCCTTTGTCTATATGGATAGGAGTTGACAAGTTCCTGTATTAGAAAAGTATATGTTTTTCATAGCAGAAACCAAAAATAAGGAATGTCATAAAAACGACGAACTCCACGAAAAAATGTATGTAACATAAATTGTGTGTTTTAATGTGCTCTACATTTTTTGTGCAGTAACTTTTTGTCCATCTCTTACGGTTTAGCAGTTATTCAAAATTTAGTAAAATTCATCCAGAATAAACTACTCTTCAGAGGCTATTCCCAGAAAATTCAAGATAAACATTTTATTTGCCAGGTAAATATGTTTAATACGAAATTTTAATCAAAATCGTTGGAGCCATTTTTGAGAAAATCAAAATTTTGGAAAAAAGTTCCATGTAAAGGGTAGTTGGGGGTAGGGGTATTTTTCTCAAAATCTTCGTGTCGCATCCCTGGAAGATACTAAACTTAAATACCAAGTTTGGTATTTTACCGACTTTTCGTTTTTGAGTTATCGTGTTCACAGACACACGGACACACACACACACACACACACACACACACACACACGGACCTTTTTGTGAAAATGCTTTTTTTGGATATTGGGGACCCTAAAACATATATTTCCGGTGAAATCTCGGTATCGAATTTTTTGGTGGAGTGCAATACTTTCTCTATACACTGTGTACGTAGTGAGTATGGAGAAAGTAAAAAGAAAGAACACACACACACACTTCCACTTCAACGATATGTATTCATACATATTGATTACTGAAACACCAAATAAGTCTATACAATATTTACATAAATATTTTATCTCTTACTGCACGTACTTCCATTAAGTATGTGCCCAGGCTTGGCCAATTTTGGCTGTTTAGTATCAAATCCCAGAATGCTGTTCTTCGGCTGTTTGAAGCTAGAAATACTTCCGGCAATAATTTTGTTTAATATCCTCCATCTGCACGCAATCTGCCAAAATAAAAATATACGTCCAGTCTTTCTGATACCCGCATAATGGGCAAATCCGCCTACCAGTTTCATCAACTACCTTAGGGTTTTTCCACCCTCCCAACCTGAGCCACGCTGTTCCCGACGCTTGTTTCATGCCCAATTTCAAAATATATGTTTCTTTAACCCACCCAATTTTTATTTCGTTTTGTAACTGCAATGACGATTTTGTCTACATTCAGATTCTATTTCCTGCCTCTATATCGCATAGTCGTCTGTTTACTTTATTCACGACGTTATATCTATTTTCGTTATCACTTTGCCAAATATCGTTTAAGCCAATATTTGATAATCCCCGTTTTTGCCCCGCTGCCCACCATTTTGGATTTTCTATGTTATTTATCTAATGCCGATAACATACTGCTCTTATATTTGTTTGATCACCTTTAATTATTCGCAACCAGTATCTAACTACACTTAATTTTGCATACAAAGCATCTTCCCAGCATCCTACCTCACGAAGAACACCGTGATTAGAATTGTATTTTATTTAGATTACCTACCCTATAACATCCCCATACCTCTCTTCCATGTAGTAATGAAGACCTAACCATTGCCTCATACATGGTTTGTTATGTTTTTACTGGCATATCTGGTATCCGGGTCAATAACTGCAACATTTCAGAAAGTTGTCCAATCCCTTTGGGTTTTACAAACTCAGTGTTCTTGTGCCATTTTCCTATCATGTCAAACCTTAGACCTAGATAATCAAAATGTTTTTAATTTCTTTCTTCCCGCATGTCCACTTTTCCTGCTGACCATGCGAGTGCTTTAGTTTTAAGAATATTCACTTCCATGCCCCATGGTTTACAAAATCGTTGCAGTGCGTTTAAACCAGATTGCAAACCATATATTGTTTTAGAAAGAATAACAATGTCTTCAGCGTAAAAAAGAATTGGTATTTTATCGCCCTCAACTGTCGGCGCTAACCTCACATTAACAATGATATCAATAAACAAATTAAAAAGAAACGGAGATAACATACCACCTGTTTGACTCCTCTATGTTCTAAGTTGAATTCTGATGTATTGTGCGGTTCAGACTTTATAACAAATTTAACTTCATTATACATTGCCTTGAATGCTCTAATCATTTTTCCGGCAAGTCCTTTACACGCTAATTTAACCCACAGATCGCTATGCTACACAGTATCAAACGCCATTTTAAAATCTACTTTACCTCCCTTATTTCTTAAATTATCGTCAATTATGATTTTTAGATCAAAAATATTGTGAGTGGTGAAAAGGACTTTTCTGAACCCCGTTTGAAACTTATAAATCTTATTATATGTCATATCCCAATATTTAATTTGTTCATATAACATTCTAGCGTATATTTTTCCAAACACAGAGAGCAGCGAGATGCCACTATAATTTTCTGAACTGCTATAACTCCCTTTGCCCCTGTAACGAGATTCAAATATTGTATTGCAACTGGTTGTATACAAATATGCCAGTATACTAATTTCTAGAGAGCTCTTGAAGAACTCAGCTGACAGGCCTTCTATACCTGCTGCCTTTCCATTTTTAAATACTTTATGCCCCGATTACCTATGCTATGCTAATTTCGCTATTCAGCATTTCCACCACCAGAGCTGCAGCAATTACTTCAACAGTCAAAGGAATTGATTCTATGTCTACCTGCCCTCTTTCATAGAAAGTTTTAAATTGCATTATCCATTCCCCAGCAGGAATACTTGTATGTGCCTTCGCTTTCGGATCTCCCTAATAACGTTCCACATGTCTCTGACCTCCCCATTTTCGACTACCTGACGCACATTTTCCGCCTTTGCTTCCTGCCATGCAACTTTGTTCCGCTTTAGAATAACACAATATAAGTTATAAGTTTTTCTAAGATTTACGAAAGAAACTCTTCGTTCCTCCTCTATATTTAATTTTTCGTTTGTTTGCAAGTTTACATTTAGCATTGTACCAACTGTTTTTACTCCTCCTTATCAACATGTGCACACTTGCCTTCTGTAAAGTGTTAGTTATATTCTTTATGCATGTAAACCCTTCTAAAGATACAATTTAATTTTGTAAAGTCCTAATAACATTCTCCTTTCCCGTACCTCTCCATTTATACTTAAGCAATGGTGTCAAAGCTTCGTATGCGTTTTCAACCCTTGTATAAGAATCTAGATGTGATTTTTTAGAGTCATTGTCAGTGGAAAATGATGAGAGTCAATGGTATTTTAGATATTAAAATTTTGAGCTAACGGCAATACGTCTTGTGAGCACAGAATCTAGTCAATGACACTGCACCCGTTTGTATGCACAAATGTTACCTCTCCTGAAGTACCTGTACCATATTTTCTAGTTATTATTTACAACTTGTAGGTGTCGCAAAACAATAATAATTCCTTTACTCTTGCATTTAAGACCGAATCTTTGCTACGGCTCTTTGTTATCAACACCCCACCCTTTTGATCGTAATATTTTCTTTTCCTATCTCAGCATTCAGATCACCCGTTATTATTAATTCTACTCCGTGACATTCGTCCCTAATTTCTATAATTGCTCCCCCCCAAGTCTGCTAAAGGTCATGATCAGCATACTGGGACGTAATTGGCTGGCAATATACAGTTATAACAACAATATTAATGTTAACTACATTACAGTTGCTTCCTTGAGCTTAATCTGTATTTCCCTAACAGATTGCTTATAATTACTGTTAAGAAAAGTTACTTGTTAACTATATTACAGTATATATACGTTGCTCCTTTGAGCTTAATCTGTATTTCTCTAGTAGATTGTTTATAATTATTGTTAAGAAAAGTTACTTGTTAACTATATTACAGTATATATACGTTGCTCCCTTGAACTCAATCTGTTTTTCCCTAATAGATTGTTTATAATTACTGTTATGAAAATTTACTTGTGATATAAGCAATTTAATGTTTTGGGTAGGCAGACTCAGGCTGAAAAATTCAATGCCCGGTTGCTTTAACCACTTGAGAATCATGCCGACACGACATTAAATTTCCCAACTGACTGGCATATTTCCTGATATCTCATAAGGAAATTTCCAATTACTTTGATATGACTTATTCCAGTAGGGCCTTGCAATGCCATAAGCAATGCTTTAGTGAATGCTTGAGTAGAGCTTTAAACCAATTTTAAGAAAATATTGGTCATAATTACAAAATGAATAGAGAAATCAACTGTTTACAGAAGTGCGCACACCTGTGAACTGTTAATGGGTAGAGAAAAACTGAATATGACATGTTCTAATACGTTGTTTATGGGTAAAGTATTCGTTTTGCATAGCTAAACATAGCTAAGAGAGACAATATAAATCTAAAGAAGGCTGACTATATTTCTAATGATGTAATTACTTTCTCTAGCCCGAATTTAAAATGTACATAGTGGATAGAGAAGCACTTTATTCCACCCAAAAATTTGATGTCGAGATTTCACGAAAATGTTTGTTTTGGGGTTCCCTTAGTCCGAAAAAAAAATTGGAGAAAGGTCAGTGTGTGTGACTGTGGACAGCATAGCTCAAAAATGAAAATACCGTTAGATTTGGTATCTTCCAAAGAAGCGACACGAAGATATTCAAGAAAATCCCCCCACCACAAATTACCCTTTACAGGGGCAAATTTTCCCAAATTGTGATTTTCTAAAAAATGCTCTAAGAATTTTGATTAAAATTCCGCATGTTAAAGGTAGTTACATCCAAAATAAAATTTATATCTTGAATTTTCTGGGAATAGCCTCTGAAGACCTTTTTATTCTGGACGAATTTTGCGGAATTTTGCTAAACTGTAAGATATAGAAAAAAAAAAAAAACGTATTTTATAAATAATGTAGATCCCGTCAAAACACACAATTTATGCCTTTTACGTTTTTGTTATAGAGATAACCGTTCCCGAGATATTCATAGTTATTGATTTCAATTGTAAAGTACTTATACTTTGCTCTGATAGGAAGTGTCCATTTTTCTTTTTTCTACTCCTGGACAAGCAAAGAAGCGATTTGCAATGACAATCGCATAACGACTGCTTTTAAAACATCTGATCATCACTTTATTCTAGTGCATTCCTTTAGTTCTCTTCTACTTATGCCTCGATTTCTTTATACACATATCTTGGATAATAATTAACGAAAATGCTTCTGCAACTGAAATGGTGACTTAAGTGAATGCTCATTGCATATAGTGATCTGACCTGAGGTTTGAGGGGGAATAAAAAGACTGAAACATCTAAAAAAAAAAAAAAAAAAAACAGAAGCAGAGGAAATGACGTGGACATCTGGTCCGGAGGATGGAACCGCCACCTGGCAACCCGACATTTGCATTATTTAACGCTCTTAAGTTTACGCATGCGCTCTAGACTTTGCCACGTCATTAGGCTCCACTTTGTTGGAATAAAAACTAACAAGCCCTGTGTAGAATGAAAAGCTTCCCTTTCACCCCGCCCGTCTGTTTTTAGCAAGCTACCCTTCTCTCGCAGTGTTCCTCGGGGCAAATGTTCACCAGTCTGGCATTCTCGTTTCTATTTTAATAGGATACATAAGACATTGTTGCACATTGATATTACGTCGGATGTTCCGCGTTCCTCTTTGTGGTGAAAAAACAAAGCGGCTTACATATTCATTTCATATACGCCAGAAGAAATTCTCCTGAAAGGATATCTTAAAACAGATTTTAAAAATATTAAATTTTATCTAGAGCCTTTATACCCGACATAAATATAAGGCGCACTTTGAATTCAAAAGCGGGATTAGTGAATATTCTCGGATTAAAAGTCCTAGAATGAAACGCAATAATTACGGGTTTTTAGAAAAATCTGATGTCATTCACATGCCTTTCTTTGCCAATTCTTCAACAGACTGTTCTTACAAAAACTTTGTATTTATCGAAAGAAACACCAGCATGGTTTTGTTACATTTTCTATGTACACACAATGGGGAAATATAGTAGGCTTAAGTAAGTCAAATTCTTCAGGAGCTGATCATGTGATGGCTTTAAAATTCCGCATAATTGCGACAAATGAAAGAAAGATGAAAAGAAAAAGCAATTTTGGAATTATAAAAGTATAATTATTAAAATATAATGTATCTAATAAAGTGACGGCTTAGTTTTAAATGAACATATCTACAAAAATTCGTTTTTGCTTTCTCTACATGTACTATATACATAGTGTATAAAGAAGGTATTTTAATGAAAATTCGATACCGAGGAAATACATGTTTTGGGCCTCCCTGAACCCCCCCAAAAAAGCATTTCTGGAAAAACGTCTATGTGTGCGTGAGTGTATGTCCGTGGACCGCATGGCTCAAAAACGAAAAGACCGTTTAATACCAAATTTGGTATTTAAGTTTGGTATCTTCCAAAGACGTGACACGAAGATTTTCAAGAAAATCCCCCACCCCAAACTACTCTTTACATGGAAAAAAAATTCTAAAATTTGGATTTTCTAAAAAAACGGCTTTAAATATTTTGATTAATCTCTTTATATTTAAGATATTTACATGCTAAATAAAATGTTTATCTGTGAATAGCCTCTAAAGACCTCTTTATTCTGGATGATTTTTATTGCATTTTGCATAACTGGTAAACCTTAAGAGATACACAAAACTTACTGCATAAAAATGTAGATCACAATAAAACACAATTTATGCCATATACATTTTTCATGGAGTTGATCGTTTCTGAGGTATTCCTTATTAATGGTTTCAGCTTTAAAAAACTTATAATTTTCTCATACAGGAATTTGTCAACCCCTGTACATTCAAACAAAGGAACTTCAGTGACATATAAACCAGCTTTTGACTATCACTTTAACCTATGGTATTCCCTTATTTTGCTTCTACTTACAAGGAAGCAAGTAATAAGACTATTTTTTCTCAATTAAACTGAAGTAAATAGAAGCATAAGGCTTTTAAAAATAATTTGTTGTAGAGATGTAGAGAAAGGCATGTGAATGGAACACAACAGATTTTTGTTTTAAAATTCGGCTAATTTTAAGGATTACATTTTTTACGGTTTATGAACATTTTCATAATTAAAATTAGAAAAAGAAATTGTTGCATTTTTTTCCATGGAACATTTTTTGCTTATGCGACATATTTGAAAAATATCACCATAAAATAATTTATAGACAGGAATATTTTTAAAATACGAATGGAAATTGAAATACATATTAACTAAACAACACTTCAATCACAGTGAAATTTTCAATACAGTCCAATGTGCGACTTCGAAAAGTCATTCTCATTGAATGTCCCTTAAATTGCCTGTAAAATATAGTATTGGCGTCGTATGTGTCCCAGTTCTTTTTCCAGTGACTTCCTTTCATTCGCTGTCTGTTGTGATAGAACATGTTCAAAGAATAAACAAATAACTAAAGGTTCTTTAGTGGTGTCGCAAGACAAGGAGCTTAATGGGAGTTAACCATTGTGCAGCATGTCAGGATGTTTATGAATAAGCTAACGACGGGGAGCTTCCGAAGCTATTTGTTTACTATCCCGTAGTGGGGATAGGCATGTGTCCTTTTTCTGAATAACTGCCTAATCTATGCTGATTATGCGATGTTTTGTTCATGTAATGAAAACTATATTTTCGTATTACATAGGAGTGAACAATATCATCTATATCTTGGTTCGGTGTCATTTCGAAACACCAATTCATATTCTTATTCATATTCATTATAGGGTAGAGTTACCTTACAAGCTGATTCGGGTCTTGCAACATTTTTATCGGTCACGCAAATCTGGAAAATACGAGGCGTGGCCGGAAAGTAAGTACAATTTCGTTCTACTATCACCTCAACGCTAGTGTCGCAGTTCCACGCATACGTACTCGTCTCTCAGCTTTCTTGTCTATCCACTGACGCCATTACAGGCGGATCACCTTGTGTTCATATTTATTAGTGATTGTTTAAAATGTTAATCCTACCGATTTTGAAGTGCGTTCCGTAATACGGTTTTTTAATCGCCCACTTGTGGGTATTTATGTTGAACATGTAGTGACAGATGGAATGGTGAGAAAGTGGATTAGGCAATTTAATGATGGACGATCCAATGTTTATAACGCAGCACGAGTTGGTGGCTTTCTGTTGTTACTGATGGTTTTTTGAACAAGTGGATGAGGAATTTGTGAAAAGAGGCGGTTTACAATAAGAATGCTTTGCGATGGGTTTTCACAAAACACGGTAGTGTCTTTATTGGTGGCAGCTTTCTTTGAAGAGGGTATACAAAAGTTGATGTCTTGCTATAACAAATGGCTGAAGTGTGGTGGCAATGGTGAAAATAAATAATGTATGCAATTTTTTTTAAACCGGTACTTGTTTTCCAAATGTGTATCAATAATGGTTGAATTATATTCGAGTATGAAATTTGAGGAATCATTTTAAAATTCAAAAGGCAAAATAAAGGAACATAAAAGCACACTGTGCCGAGATGAATGCAGTATCAAACAGTAGCCGGTTATATTTTAATGGCAACTAATAGCAATTTAGTACCACGGAAGCTCGAGTTATTCCTACTTGATTCACATCCACTGCATTTAACGTAGCAATAGTGAAATAAATTGCCCTACATTGCTTTCTGCATTTATGATGCAAAACTGACTGGGTAAACCACTTGTTTATTAATTTCCTTTTTTCCCCTCCAGAACTGCAGAGCACCACTGTTACTACTCGTACAGAATTTCTCTGTCTCTCTTGCTCACTCTTTGATCTTTGCTTGTATATGCCAGCTTTGGATCAAATGTATTTCTTGACTTTTCCTTTGTACGGTGAAATATAGTTATGATACACATGAGCTCTAGGAGCATAAATGTTTGAAAATTTGACATTTATAATTTATATTGAGCTTCCATATTTCTTACTATTAATTTTAAATATGGAAATAGTTTTAAATTAACAAATTTCTGATATAGCGAGTGCAAAGAACTTCGTTTAAACGTTTCAAGTGCGACTGACAGGGTGATTAAAACAAATATCTATCTTACGTGTTAAAACTTTCCAGCTGTAGGTGGTTTTAAGACATTGGTTGATCAACTTAAAAGATGTTGCAATAATAATTTGTGTAACAAAAACGAAAGGACGTTAAATACTAAATTTGGTATTTAAGTTTAGTATCGCCCAAGGGCGTGACTCAAGAATTTTCAACAAAAATCCCCCTCCACAAACTCTTTGAAAATTGTGTTTTTCTCCAAAATGGTCTAACGATTTTCATTAAAATACTATATATTAAAATATTTACATCACAAATAAATTGCATAGTTTGTGTTTTCTGGAAATTTCCTTTGAAGACCTCTTTATTCTGGATGATTTTTTGATAATGTCTAACGCCTGCTTTTACTTCCATGGGGTGAGTTTTGCAGAATTTTGCATAACGGTTAAAACTTAATAGGCAAAAATGTAGATGTTAAATTACACAATTTATGTCTTAACCGTTTTTCGTATAGAGCTAAGTGTTTTCGATATATTCCTTATTATTGAAATTTTGAACTATTTAACTTTTCTCAAACGGGAAAATGCTAAACGAACCGAACTTTAATTGTTTCACATAGATACCTGTTTTTAAAAGTCTTGACTATTGCTTTAGCTTATTGTATTCCCTTATTTCCCATCTACGTACAAGTAAGTAATAAGAGCATGTTTATCTCGATTATCATGATGAAGATAAAAGAATAATCTTTTGTATGTATAGTTTGCATGTGAAACACATAGAGAAACTTATATAAATGGAACACATCAGATTTTTATTTAAAACTTGTATTTCTGGGAAAATCTTAGTATCAAAAATTTTTTTGAAATATAACACCCATTGGCTAGCGAGGTACATGGCAAAGAAGGAAAAACAATGCATCTGCACAAGTTTTATCCTGTAAATACAAGAGGTTTATTCCCCCCCCCCTCTATATCGCTTTTTGTGCCCTGATAAACAAAAACGAATTTGATCTCGCAAATAATGTAGAGCGATGTTTAATCGCCACCGATTTTTCATTTTCTATCCGCTTATTTTATCATTGTCAAAAAATACCAATATTGTGGAAGCCGTTGTACACTAATTCTCCTTTGAGATTCAAATCCATGTTATACCGGGTCACCTAACATCGCAAAACGATCCCGAGAGCGGCATTATCAGTTTGGAGAAAGATGGTAATATGTTCTAATGTTCTACATATATTATGTATATAGTGTATAGAGAAGGTATTGCATTCCATCCAAAAATTGATACCGAGGTTTCACCGGAAATAGACGTTTTAGGGTCCCCTGTATCAAAAAAAAAAATTAGGAAAAGTGCCGTGTGTATGTGTGTGAGAGAGTGTGTGTGTGTGTGTGTGTGTGTGTGTGTGTGTGTCCGCGTGTCTTTGAACACGATAACTCAAAAACAAATGGTTGCTAAGATACCAAACTTGGTATATCTTCCAAGGATGCGTTACGAAGATTTTGAGGAAAATTCCCCTCACCACAAAATATCCTTTACATGGATAAATGTTCGATAATTTTGTTTTTCTCAAAAATGGCTCTAACAATGTTGATCAAAGTACCATATACGTATTAAAGATATTTACATGGAAAATAACATATATATCTTGAATTTTCTGGGAATAGCCCCTAAAGACCTCTTTAATCCGGAAGAATTTTTCTGGATTTTGTATAACTAGTAACCGTAAGAGATACACAAAAACTTACTGCACAAAAATATAGATCTCTTTAAAACTCACAATCTATGTCATATACTTTTTTCGTATAGTGGACCATTTCTGAGACATTTTCTGTTATTTTTTCCATATTTAAAATACTTAAACTATACTCACACAGAAATTTATACATTCCTGGCCATACATAGAAACTGATTTAAACCATATGGCAACAAGCTTTTAAAAGATTGGACTAACATTTTATTCTGGTGTGTTCTTTTATTTACTTTCTAATTTCAAGGAAGCAAGTAATTAAGGGAATTTTTGCTAGCTTTTCTTTTCGATTTCGATTATAATAAAGTAGATATAAGAATAAGTTTTTTAACAATAATTTGTAACAGAAAGTCATGTGAATGGAACACATTAGATATTTTTTAATGTAATGGTCTTTCGTCAATAGCATGCTCCACGGTTCACCTATTTGCGGTCTTGCATTGGCTAGTTTCTATTTTGGTGAGAGTATGAAAATGTGATGCTGCGATCATTTGGATACCCCATTCCGCAATTGCTTTTCTTCCAAACGTGTATCTCAGTAGTGATCTCTCCAGTAAAATACTCCACGAAAACATATTAGTCTATTGGAAAATTGTGTAAAACATTTGATGTGTCCCATCCGCATAACTTTTCTTAACTGTTCCAAACACAAAGTATTCTTACTAAAGAATATTCTTTTATAGTTGTGTTCCCAGCTCGTGAACCCTGAAAGGAATGCATACAAAACACACACACGCACACACGAGTACAGACAAGCTGACACGCAGATAAAAACGCTGATGAAGAATAACATGCAGCCTATCTTTATATATATATATATATACATATATATATATATATGGCCGTGCCAATTCTGTGTCCAATTCTGAACACGCTGTTTCATTTTCTAAAGAAGATGAAAAAGAAGAAGTTGGTGATGATGATAAGGAGGAGGAGAAGGCGAAGGAGGAGTTGTGTTTGGTGTCTATGGGCAACTAGCTCAAAAACGAAAAGTTCGTTAATTACCAAACTTGGCATTTAAGTTCAGTATCTTCCAAATGCCACAGAAAGATTATCAATAAAATCCCCCATCTCCACTATATATGATATTCTTCAACATTTGTATTTTTTTTTATTAACTTTAAGGGTTTTTATTAAAATTCCATATGTTTAACATCTTTTCTGACAAATGTAATGTATATCTTGAATTTTCTGGGAATAGTCTCTAAAGACTTCTTCATTCTAGATGTATTTTGTAAGTAAAAGAAAAATAGAAACTTTACTACACAAAAAAGTAGATCTCATTAAAACACACGATTTATATCATGGACCTTTTCTTAATAAATAAATATAAAATTAATTAACCGCATTATTCTTCGTATAATAGCAGTATCAAAGACATCAATTTGCACAACAGTATATCCTGGTCTAGTTATTCTTCTTATTCCAAGAGTGCTTAAATACATTAGTTCCTCTTCTTGATCGCAGCTCTTTCTTCTCCTTACGAATTCTCTTTATCGTTGACATGTAAACACAAATATAATATGCAGCCCGCAGTGTAGCTTGTGCCACTGGATATAAACACTGTTTATTCAAAGCTGCGTCATCACATTTATATCTACAACGCCACTTATAATCTCACGCCCTTCTGAATTAACTAACTTACAATTTTTAACTTCAGAGATGGTGAAAAGAATAACAAATCTTCTTACAGCATTGAACTACTGCCGCATCTTATTAAGCTAGGTTAATACACATATCTGCAAAAATGATTACTGCAGAGCACTTCCCCCCTCCCCACACCTCATCCTGCCAAGGTTCACGAGCCCAGAACTCAACTATATCTAGACCATGTTAATTGAGATAAATATTAGTAAAATTAGCCTTATTACTTACCTTCAAGTAGAAGGGAAATAAGGTAATACATAACCTGAATCTTTTAAAAGCTCGTCGGTATGTGAAATAATTGAGTTCGGTTCACTTCGTATGGTCCCGTTTGAGAAAAGTATGAGTATTTTAAAGCCGAAACAGATAACAAATAATATTTCAAAAACGGTCAATTGTACATAAAAAAGACATAAGTTATGTGTTTTAACGAGATCTACATTTTTTGGTGATAAGTTTTTGATCATCTCTTACGGTTTCGCAGTTATGAAAAATTCATGCAGAATACAGAGATCTTCAGAGACTATCCCCAGATAATTCAAGATATACATATTATTTCTGATGTATATAGCTTTAATATACGATAGATATTTAAATCAAACTGGTTAAAGCCGTTTTTGATAAAATCAACTTTTCGAAATGTTTTCCATAGGGGCAGATTTTCTTGAAAATATTCGGCTCACATCCTTTTTAGATACTTAAACATCTAGTTTGGTATTTAACGGGCTTTTCATTTTTGAGCTATGCTGCACACAGGCGTGTGCGCGTACACATACACACACCACACACACACACACACACACACACACACACACGGATCTTTTTCTGCAAATGCCTTTTTTGGAATCAGGGGACCTCAAAATCTATATTTGTGGTGAAATTTCGACATTGTGTTTTTGGATGAAATACTGTACCTTGTCTATCCATATGTACATTGTACCTATATACAGGCTAGAGAAAGTAAAAATGTGGTAGTTTTATGATTTGTGTTGCAAACACATTTTGATGCATTTTTACCGAGGATCGAATTCAGGAGGCCCTGGGTTCGTTTTCTGAATCCTGGCTTTCGGACAATTAATTTGTCTTGGTTTTCCCTGGCTGGCAAGCCGAACACTGGAGAGGTTTCTCTTGCAACACGAATCTCATTTCCCATCATTCCGCTTCCCCTTTCATGCCTCAGGTAGGCAGGCGTTGGGGCTGTGCCCGTCGGTGTCGGACAGTTGGTACAGCTGCTTGCTCGTTGGAAATTTCGTGTTGGTTCTTCTAGAGAGAAGTCTTCTTTGAGCAGCCCTCCGGTTTAATTGGGTCATCAAGTTTTCAATGACCTTTGAGTGTTTCTCTCGACTGTGCTGCCTATGACTTAGAACGTGCTGTGATTCCCAACGGGATGCTTAACTCCATTCATCTTGGAGATGAGCACCAAATATCTTTGTTGGATTGAGGTGAGAAGTGTCCCCTCCGTTATCTGGTTATAGTTCAAGTCGTAATGAAGGTTCTTAGATATTAAAAAAACAATATGACCTCAGCAATTTTTATCCTCAATTCAAAAGCTTGCAGATAAGCCATTTTGATCCAAAACAACTGTTTACTTCTTTCTTTTCAAAAACTCTAGAAACCGGAAAACTATTTTTATAAGAATGCAATGCTAAGTGTTTACATAAATTTGGAAATAAATTAAAAAATCAAGGATTCGTCTCTGCCGTTGGGTAATTTATTCCCATTTAATTACCAGTTCTAGCTTTCCATTATGATTATTGTTGCAGAATCAGGTATTGTTGATGTATGTAAAAAGCATATTGTTGAATTGTAATATAGTTTGAAGTTGTTTTGTTCATACATTGTTACATTTTGTACATATTGCTTGAAATACTTTAGAATACCTGCCACGTGGCGGTTTGCAAGCTGCCTTCAAGGAAGAGGTATACAGACTTCGAATTACTAATGAGTGTTTACGTAATTACACATAAAATACATTATACGCAATTACTAATGTCAAATGGTAATTGAACCAATTGAAGTGCTGTTTCTAGAAACTATACTGGAAAAACTATCAAAAGTTATTATGTTTAATGCTGACATTCCTCAGAATAGATAACAAACAATAAGAGTGAGATAAAATTGTTTTAGATCAACACATATTGGACGATTTCATAAGGCTTTATTTTCACTGATACGTAATATAAATAAACACCATATCATTAGTTGGATAGATAGAGTCAGACTGAAAAATTCAGTGCCTTAGCCGGGATTTGAACCACGGATCTTCCGATCTCTAGGTAGAGTCAGACTGAAAAATTCAGTGCCATAGCCGGGATTTGAACCACGGATCTTCCGATCTCTAGCCGGTTGCTCTGTCACTGAGCTACCATGGCAACCTGCCGGCATAACATTGACTTTCTCAACTGAATTGCATGTTTCCCGGTAAACCACAAGGTGATCTGGAATTATTTTGAGATGACAACCCCAATGGCAACTTACAATGTTACTTTAGACCCAGGATTCATAGTATGGCCAACTAATATGGCCAATTTGTATGGAATAACTGTTTTTTTACACATAGCCGTGTGAAGGACAGGAGTTGGATAGGTAGAGTTAGACTGAAAAATTCAATGCCTTAGCCAGGATTTGAACCACGGATCTCCCAATTTGCATCCGGGTGCCACTGAGCTATCATGATAACAGGCCGGATATAGATCGGGAGATCCGAGGTTCAAATCCCGGCTCTGGCATTGCATTTTTCAACTTGAAACGGGGAAGTTTGAAGTTTTATTTTCACCTTAACTGCACTGATGTGAGCAGCACGTGTAATTACGGCAAATGGTCCTATTCATGTCACACTCTCTCAAGCATGTGTTGTACGATAACCGCGGTGTTTGCGGTAAAGCAGCTTTTCAATTCCGACAACGTTGCTGGAAGTGGAGTAATGTAAACATTACCTTTGATGTAACTCACAGGAAGAAGGTTTTGTCTGCGGCTGTTACATAACCAATCTATCTACGTGTCGATTGAGATACCCACGGGTATTTATATGCCAATGTGGATGGGCCCCATCTTGTTGGAAAGTGAATTCCAGTTCCTCTTCCTTCGTGAGCTGTGCTATTACTAGTCCAATTACCTACATGTTTGCGTTGATAGCGTTCTCAGCGGGAAACAACACGTCTTTTAGAAACAACCCAAAATACTTTTACCTTTAGCTGTCACGTTTATATGAATCAAAGCGTGGGGTTCTCAGATCCCCCCCCCATATCCGGACTTTGTGTCTAGCGACTCTTCCAGATACATGAAATGTCGCTTCATCGCTCATTACGATTCGTTCCGGTAAACCCATACATCCTCAGAAAGTGCTAGCTCCTTTGTTGGATCATTACGTTTTAGTTCTTGTACCGATGCAGTTTTTACGGAAATAACTTCATTCGATTACGTGTAATATTGCTACCATCTGCAACTGACTATCCGTACTGATTTTTAGGGCTCCGCTTTCACAGACTCTGTTAATTTCATTTACTCATGGCCTTCCCACGCGACGTTTCCCTTGGTGGCAGATACATCCTCTGTCGCGAAATTATTCGTAAACCACCCTCGGATTGACGGCGCGGGAGATGTAGGACGTCTAAACTGCCATCAAGATGCCCGGCGAACTGCTAAACATTGTTTATTCGCAGAAATTCAAGAACACACTAAATGCGATTGGTTGATAAAGCAGCGCCATTTTCTCCGAAACAGTGTACCCGCTCCTTACTTGATGACATATGAAAATAAGATGTACAGCACAAAACTTCAAACTTGCCTGCTTCAAACGTTTGTGTCACAATTTGTTTATCTTAAATATTGGTGAAAAAGCAGCCTTATAAGATCGTCAAACAATGCAGTTCTATGTTTCTTAAACTATAGCATATTCTGTAAATGTATCATTCTCTCTATTTTCTGCATTATTAATGCCATTTTCAATTACTATATAAAATATAATAGGGCAGCACCAATTAGTTATGTTTGGACACAACTACATTTTATAACATTGATTCAAATACTCACCTTGGGACAAAATAACCTAAATGATATAGCCTTTATAGTGTTAATCACGTTTTAGGGATCTCTGTATAAAAAAAATCATTTTTAGAAAATTGTCCCTGTATGTGTGTGTCCATTTGTCTGTCACAGTTGCTCCGTGTGTAAATACGATAACTCAAAAACGAAAAGTTGGTAAAGTACCAAACTTGGTGTATAAGATTAGTATTTTCCAAAGATGCGACACGAAAACTTTGAAGAAAATCCCCTCATCCCAAACTATCCTTTACATGGAAAAAGTTTCGAAAATTTTGATTTTCTAAAAAATGGATCCAACGATTTTGATTAAATGCCATATATTAAAGAAATTTACACGGAAAATAAAACGTTTATCTTGAAGTTTCTGGGAATAGCTTCTGAAGACCTGTTTATTCTAGATGAATTTTTCTGGATTTTGCATAACTAGCAAACCGTAAGAGATAGACAGAAACTTACTGCGCAAATAATGTAGATATCGTTAAAACACACAATTTATGTCATATACTTTTTTTCGTAGAGCTGGCCATTTTTGAGATATTGCTAGTTATTTGTTTCAGTTTTAAAATACTTAGAACTTTTCAATGCGGGAATTTGTGAACTATTGTCAATGTATAGAAACGGATTTCATCCGCATGGCAACCAGCTTTTAATGTCGTTTTATCCTACTGTTCTCCCTTATTTTCTCTCTGCTTACAAGAAAGCGTGTCTGCTAATATTTATCTCGATTAGTTTGAAGTAGGTAGAAGCTTAAACGTTTTAAAAAGAATTAATTACAGAGATGTAGAGAAAGACATGTGTATGGAGCACATCAATTTTTTTTATTTCAAATGGTTGCTGAAAGTTTTGAGATCTATAGATGATCAACAGTTAATTGTCCTCTCCTTTAAAAGATCGTACAACACATAGGATAGTGCAACGGTGGCGCATGAGTCCAAGTCGCTACTGAAAGTATCGCTGCTTAGCCTACTTTAACAAAAAATCGAAGAACACAGTAACCGAGTAAACAAAGGCCTTTTTTGTGTTTCCTTGAAAAACAATCCGAGAGTTCTTTATCTCCATCTCATGTGATTTCCTGTAATTTCTACAACTGGAAATTTCGGAGCCCGGCTATGGACTATATAATAAGTAGGAAGATTCTAAAAAAAATACGATATAAAATAAAAAGGGAAGAAAGAAAAGAAACAAAGAAAGAAAGTACGAGTCATTGGTTGGATTGAGAAATATAGGATCTTTCTAACGTCACTTCAAACTGTTATAAATATTATAACAATTGAGATATTGGAAGATTCTTGCGAGATAGCATCTTTCAGTTGCTGTCGGATTGTTGGATGGTCAGGAAAACTCGTTTTTTAAGGTTAACTCACAGCCAAAAATCGGTCTGATGCATATCTGGAGATCGCGGCTGCAACTTTGTTGGAACTTTACGAATGGAACATGAGTCTCGATTAAAAAATTGTTAGAAGTTCTAAATTTTCTCAGGGCTTGAGAAAAACTACTCTTGCTTTCATAATAGTAATGAATCAGCTTAATTCTCTCATTTAGTGAAGAGCCATGATTTTTACGATGTAACTGGTTCCGGTAGTGTTGCGTTGCTCTTCCTGGTGCCTCGACTGGACTCAGGTTCAAACTTCGCCTTCTGCAGAAGGCTAGAATGGTTTCTCGTAACGTGGGATAGGTAGAGTGTGGGTTAGGGTCCTGATAAGGACGTTAAAGTAGACCTCAATGGTGGAATGAGAATCACGGTACTCAGCTTTCTATATTTACTTTCCGGTGAACCAAATAATTACACTTCACAATGTTTCTCACGCGTCCTGGTTGCAGCTATGAACAGGCTGGGTTGATTTCCTAACGGCTGACCTGTGTCATTTTGTGGTCTAACAACTTCCAACAGATTCCTCTGGTGACAGTTTTGCTGCGACTTACAAGCATTCGCGATCTCACCAGGCCCAACGGATTCATTTTGACGCCAAATTTCTGACTTAACTCAAAACGCCTAACGGATTCATTTTGACGCCAAATTTCTGACTTAACTCAAAACGCCTAACGGATTCATTTTGACGCCAAATTTCTGACTTATCTCAAAACGCCCAACGGATTCATTTTGACGCCAAATTTCTGACTTATCTCAAAACGCCCAACGGATTTATTTTGGCGCCAAATTTATGACTTAGCTCAAAACGCCCAACGGATTTATTTTGACGCCAAATTTCTGACTTATCTCAATACGCCCAACGGATTTATCTTGAAGCCATATTTCTGACTTAACTCAAAACGCCTAACGGATTTATTTTGAAGCCATATATCTGACTTAATTCAAAACGCCCAACGGATTTATTTTGACGCCAAATTTCTGACTTATCTCAAAACGCACAACAGATTTATTTTGAAGCCAAATTTCTGACTTATCTCAAAACGCCCAACGGATTTATTTTGACGCCAAATTTCTGACTTATCTCAAAACGCACAACGGATTTATTTTGGAGCCAAATTTCTGACTTATCTCAAAACGCCCAACGGATTTATTTTGAAGCCAAATTTCTGACTTAACTCAAAACGCACAACGGATTTATTTTGACGCCAAATTTCTGACTTATCTCAAAACGCCTAACGGATTTATTTTGAAGCCAAATTTCTGACTTAACTCAAAACGCCTAACGGATTTATTTTGAAGCCAAATTTCTGACTTAACTCAAAACGCACAACGGATTTATTTTGACGCCATATTTCTGACTTATCTCAAAACGCACAACGGATTTATAATGACTATTCCGGAGGTAACTTTGGTGATCACATTAGCAGGACTTTCACACTGCGCGCTGATCATTTATCCGCTGCGCTTAATGATTTCGCGACTTACTAAAATTTAAACTTAAGTCGCACGCTTTGCGCGAGCGGTTCTGTCCCGTCTGGACATAGCTTCGCCGTCACTGTCTGCCAGAAAAGTGCGCGCTGCTCAGCTTCTTCCTCCCTTTTTATTCATTCCTTTACTTTTTTCAGCACTGGCGGACTTTTCGCGCTTTTTGCGTCACCCTATTCCCATCACCGATTCATCTGTTTAATTTTGTCATGTGATCATTCTCCGTTACTTTGAGCGAGTTCATCGTCCTACATCGTTCTAATTCACCCTGCAGTAACGGGACCTGATTTAACAAAAGGTTTTTACGTTTTCACCCTCACTGAAATACAAAGGTCCGGGCGCCTGCCTGTACAATTCTGAGTGACCTTGCTACATTTACAGAGTCATTCCAGCCAATTGTTAATTCAACTTAAAAGCTAACACAAATCTTCTCAACTTATTTAATGCCTTGATTATTTTATTTCTCTGACACATATTACTGTTAATACTTAATCAGCTAATCATTAATTAAGCATTCAGGATTATGTTTTGTCTCAAATCCTAATTAGAGTGTGATTAAAATTGTCATATTTTATTAAACACTCTGCTGTTTTCCTTCATTTGATTTTCTGTACATCTCTGTAACAAATTATTGTTAAAAAGCTTATTACTCTATCTACCTGATGTTAATTGAGATAAAATTAACAGAAATGGCCTTATTGCATACCTTCTTGTATGTAGAGGGCAAATAAGGGAATACACTAGACTAAGGCGTTAGTCAAACTTTAGAAGCTGGTCACCATTTTGCTGAAAGCAGTTTATATGCCAGAAGTTGACAAATTCCCGAATAAAAACAGTTTTAAGTATTTTAAAACTATAATCAATAACAAGAAATACCTCTAAAATAGTCAACTCCACCAAAATTATGACATCTCTATCTCTCGCGGTTTACTACCTATGAAAAATTCAGCAAAATTCATCCAGAGTAAGGAGTATTCATGGGCTGTTCCCCGATAATTCAAAATATACATTTTATATCTCACGCAAATATAATTAATATATAGCATTTTAATCAAAATCATTACAGCCATTTTTGAGAAAATAAAAACAACATGGAACTTTCTTTTATATAAAGGGTAGTTTGGGGTGGAGGGTTTTCGTCTAAATCTTCGTGTACTATTCGTGGAAGATACTTAACTTAAATATCAAGTTTGGTATTTTACTGGCTTTTCGTTTTCGAGTTATCGTATTCACGTACACACGCAGGACTTTTTTCTAATTTTTTGGGGGTTACAAGAGACAGTAAAACGTGTATTTCCGGTGAAACCTCGCTGTTCAATTTTTGGATGGAGTGCAATATCTTTTCTACCTACTATGTAGGGATAGTACGTGGTAACAGTGAACTGAAAAAAGAAAAGAAAACCAAATTCAACTGCTTGCCCTGTGTGTGCCTTCTTTTGTTTATAATCTATCTCAAACATTACAATATTTATAACGGTTTAAACTTTGACTTTTCAGAACTATATATCAAGCATATTATTTGCCAATAGAGGCTTTCTCAGCTAACCAAATAATACATACTACTGCAGCAGCTGTGGTTATTCACATAAGTACGTAGTTTGCAAGAAATCTGCCATCGATATGTCAGTAAAACGAATCCTTTCTGGAAACGGATGTGAGGCTACATGAATCTAGAATGATATATGGAAAATAAGGGATGCATAACTAATGTGGACGTTGGAAATACCAATATAGTTTACTTTAGCAAAATTACATGAGAATAGATGGTCATGGGATATGCTCCTGGGAAGCGCAGGACAAAAACCACATTTGTTGATATGCAGTGACCGAATTTCGTTTTTATCTCGTGGCTCTTTGATGCATGTTCATGTTGCATAATTATTACCTCTTTGTTTGATTCAATTTCCACTAATTAGTGTTTTGCTTAACTGGCAGAATTTCAAAATAATTACCCGTTAGATATGGTATCTCTCTTGGCATATTAAACATATTACATTGTAAAAAATTGCATGAGGAAATGAGCCTTGCAGCTTAAGTGCATCTGTTCAAAGTAATAAATTATGTATTTAATATTGCAAATAGCATGTTTCATATTAATGTATACTTTTCTAGAATTATTGCTTTCCCTGTCACCTGTATGCGTGTGCGTGTGTACATATGTACATATAAAGATTTATTCCAATCAATGACCTGAAGTGAGGTTGATCAGAGAGATTTAGAAAACCGGACAGAATATTTAAATATAAACAACAAATATCTGTGGCATTTGGTCAAAACACGATAACTCTAATTGTTTTGTGCTAAGACAGTAGTGATATCTCAGAAGCAATCCAATTAGTAAAATCGTATTTATCTGGCTCCAACAAAGATACGAGTATTGTTTCTGAGATATCAGGACTTCACCAAATGATATTGGATTGTTTCTGAGATATCAGGACTTACCAAATGATAGGGATTGTTTCTGAGATGTCAGGACTTCACCAAATGATATAGGATTGTTTCTGAGATATCAGAACTTCACCAAATGATATAGGATTGTTTCAGAGATATCAGGACTTCACCAAATGATATTGGATTGTTTCTGAGATATCAGGACTTCACCAAATGATATTGGATTGTTTCTGAGATATCAGGACTTACCAAATGATAGGAATTGTTTCTGAGATATCAGGACTTCACCAAATGATATAGATTGTGTCTGAGATACCAGAACTTCACCAGATGATACAGAATTGTTTCTGAGATATCAGGACTTCACCAAATGATACTGGATTGTTTCTCATATATCAGCACTTCACCAAATGATAGAGGATTGTTTCTGAGATACTAGAACTTCACCAGATGATACAGAATTGTTTCTGAGATATCAGGACTTCACCAAATGATATAGGATTGTTTCTGAGATGTCAGGACTTCACCAAACGATATAGGATTGTTTCTGAGACATCAGAACTTCACCAAATGATATAGGATTGTTTCTGAGATATCAGGACTTCACCAAATGATAGGGATTGTTTCAGAGATATCAGAACTTCACCAAATGATCCTGGATTGTTTCTGAGATATCAGGACTTCACCAAATGATACTGGATTGTTTCTGAGATATCAGAACTTCACCAAATGATACTGGATTGTTTCTCATATATCAGAACTTCACGAAATGATAGATGATTGTTTCTGAGATATCAGGACTTCACCAAATGATATAGGATTGTTTCTGAGATATCAGAACTTCACCAAATGGTACAGAATTGTTTCTGAGATATCAGGACTTCACCAAATGATATTGGATTGTTTCTCATATATCAGGCCTTCATCAAATGATACAGGATTTTTTTGAGATATCAGGACTTCACCAAATGATATTGGATTGTTTCTCATATATCAGGACTTCACCAAATGATAGAGGATTGTTTTTGAGACATCAGAACTTCACCAAATGATAGAGGATTGTTTCTGAGATATCAGGACTTCACCATATGATAGGGGATTGCTTCTGAGACATCAGAACTTCACCAAATGATTGAGGATTGTTTCTGAGATATGAGAACTTCACCAAATGATGGAGGATTGTTTTTGAGATATGAGAACTTCACCATATGATGGAGGATTGTTTCTGAGACATCAGAACTTCACCAAATGATAGAGGATTGTTTCTGAGATATCAGGACTTCACCAAATGATAGAGGATTGTTTCTGAGACATCAGTACTTCACCAAATGATAGAGGATTGTTTCAGAGATATCAGAACTTCACCAAATGATAGAGGATTGTTTCTGAGATATCAGAACTTCACCAAATGATAGAGGATTGTTTCTGAGACATCAGAACTTCACCAAAGGATAGAGGATTGTTTCTGAGATATCAGAACTTCACCAAATGGTACAGAATTGTTTCTGAGATATCAGGACTTCAGCAAATGATATTGGATTGTTTCTTATGTATCAAGACTATTTTTATATTACTACTGTCTTAGCATAAAGATGTCAATTTTGTAGATATTATGTTCTGCTCAAACGCCACAGATATATAAGTATATACAAACATATCAATTAACATATCCATTAGTCTTAATAAAAAGAAGAACAAAACAAAATTGTTTATGATTATTGAACGTATAAATAGTAGTCTAACTGTTGTGTGATATTTAACGGTGTCTAGTCCAGTATACCGGCTGGTGCTCTGAAGATCTGCTCCAAAAAGCATCTTTGAATAGGCCAGTTAGTAATGGGAATGCTATAACAATTATCCATGAAAGGAACGTAGGGTTCTTAAATACATTTCGTTTCTTCATTTATTGGTGTAGAAAATAGTGAGGTTATAATCACTTTCAGATATAAAACTATTCCATTTAGAATGTTTTCTGTCGATATTCACTATATCGACACGACTGCTAAGAGTCCTTTTGAGAGATGACTGCAATTTCCTCATGAACTTCCGATCCTTGTTGTTGCAGAAGCTGAGCTATCGCAGATCTTACGAAAATATGATTATTGTTTTGCAGCAATTCGCCCTTTTTGCAAAATGTGACCACATGACCAATATTATACTTATTTGGACGCCCAATTTTGATACTTCTACGCCCGATACTTCCTGTTAAAGGATGCTAATGGATTATTTGTCGAAACGCGCCCAACCGTTTTCCAACATTTCAGCGAAGTATCAAGATGGATATGCAAAAAGTATCATGTGAAATCATCGCTTTTAACAGTGCTTCTTTTAATAAACGTTTACGTCTCGTTGTAACCCGGTTGCCGCAACGGGATGTGCTGCAGTTCCTGCCCGGAACAGACTGGACTTCTCTTACATTACACGATATCTTGATTCCATTGACGTACTCAGAGAATGATACGTTTGTTTAATTGTTTACTAAGGAAATTTCACTGTATTTCACACCATTCAATGTTAATATTACATCGGTAATGTATTCAAGAAATGCTTCTTAAAAGCTCCGCGCGCGCGTATATATAGGTGTACACCGTAAGCTTAAAAAACAAAATGCTGATAGTACACTTCGTATTTAAGTTCGGTATCTTCCAAAGATGCGACACAAAACTTACCACAAAAATACCTTTACATGGACGAATGTTCTAAAATATTTCTAAAAATTTAATTCAAATATGTTTACGATATCTATATGATCAACAACATATCTGTCTGGATTCTCTGAAAATAACTTTCATTCTAAAGAAATTTGAGATAATTTTGTTTTAACTTGTAAACCAATCATAATTTTAAGGAGTAAACAAAGCTTTTACTCTAAAATATGTAGATATATTTAAAATAATATATTTATCTTTATATTGTGGCATCAACCACTTTCGAGATATGTCATTATTGTTTTGAATATTTTGAACTTGGTACTTTTTTAAAATGGTGTTTCTATTCTGTTGCTCTTCGCGATATCATGGAAAGGTTGTAATATCTAGGCCATCTAATCCGGCGTGTAGCGATGGCATTTAATCAGATTACTATTTTTTCGGCTTCCTTTATTCCACTTTTATATACAATGAAATGTGTAATGAAACTATTTCTGCAAACATTTATCTCAATTAAATGAAATACCTGTGCAAAGTAAGCTTTCCTAAGTATTTTGTAGAATTTGTTTCTATAGAACGGCATGTGAATGTAATTCATGTTTTCACGATATATTGAAATTTTTGGAATTGTTAACATTAAAAGTAAAAATCTGAATAAAATCGTTATATTCTTGGCGTTATACAATATATGAAGAAACGAATAAACATGTATATTTAAATATAACTATGCAGTCAGAGATCCTTGATAATCGAGCAGGTCTTGGGAGCACTAAAGCAACGCAGTTTATATTTCCTTGAAGTACGTATTCAAAAGCGAAATGTATAGTTTTCGTTACTTTAAACATATGATTTAATCTTCCAAATTATATAAAATATAGCTTTCTTATTTGGCTGCACATTTTAGTTAACAATAATAGTAATAGTAATAAAATAACTACTACTACTATTACTACTACTACTACTAATAATAATTCATAATTTAGAGCCAGTATCCAAATATTTATTGTACATTGTACGACTATATTTAGCTCTGTACATATACCTATAGTTTTATAATACTACGTATAACATAGGTTCTGTATATTTCTTTAATTATTATTATTGTTTTTCTAATATGTATGTTCTTTTTTAATTTGTTCCGTATATTTTAATTAATTATTTTATTTTTATAATATTCGTGTTATTTCTATTGTGTGTTTATTAGTGTCAGGTATTTTTCTGTATATTTCAATTAATTTATTATTGTTTCTGGAATGTTTATGCTGTTTATATTGTTTTTTCATTTGTTTTACTTTTTCGGTATATTTCAAATAATTAATATGTTTCTCTAATATTTGTATTATTTATATTGTGTGCTCATTATTGTTGACCTATTGTCTGAATATTTTCATTAATTTTTAATATTTTTGTAATATTTGTGTTATTTATTTTGTGTTAGTGTTATGTAGAACTCAATTATTATATATTTCGAATATTCTGTATTTTTCTTGTGTGTTCCTTGGACAGTGTCACTTGGTTTTCTGTATATTTAAATTACTATATTTTTTCTAATACTTGGTTTATTTATATTGTGTATACTAGTGTCACTTGGTTTTCTGTATACTTCAATTATTACATTTTTTTAATACTTGTGTTATTTCTATTGTGTGTTCACTAGTGTCATTTGGTTTCTATATACTTCAATTATTACATTTTTTCTAATATTTGTGTTATTTCTATTGTGTGTTCTTTAGTGCCATTTGGTTTTCTGCATATTTCAATTATTATATTTTTTTCTAATACCTGTGTTATTTCTGTTGTGTGTTCACTTGTGTCACTTGGTTTTCTGTATATTCCAATTAATTATTATAGTTTTTCTGGTATTTGTGTTACTTTTGTTGTGTGTTTATTAGTGTCCCTTAGCTTTCTTATATTTCAATGAAATATTATTGGATTTTGCAATATTTCTGTTATTTATTTCTATCGTGTGTTCATTAGTGTCAGTTGGTTCTGTATTTTGCAATAATTGTTGTTTTTCTAATATGTAACTTGTATTGTGTATTCTTTAGTTTTACATAGTTTCTGTAGTTTCAATTAATTGTTGTTTTTCTAATATTTGTATTATTTCAATGATGTGTTCATTAGTGTCACTTGGTTTTCTGTATATTTAAATAACTATTCTTTTTCTAATATGTGAGTTTATTATTTATGCGTTAGTTTTACACAGTTCTATATATTTGAGTTAATTATTTTAGTTTTTATAATATTTGTGTTATTTCTATTGATGGTCATTTAATTTATGTATATTTTAATTAGTAATGATTTGTTCATGTGGATTATATTTTATCTGTACTACTATTTTATTTAGGATTTTTGTATTTCTTTGAGAGGAAGAATTCAAATGGTCTTAGTTCAGCCATTATAAATAAATAATTAAATAACCTGTCTCATCATTTAAATTCTCATTGTTTAACTATACAACCCCTTCTTTATGATTTTCCTTTAAACCCCATTTCTACAAGAAATCTAACGATTATAATATGAAACAAGTAAAACCTTCCGTATACTTTCTAATAATTTAAATTCTGTTGCTCTGAACTCAACAGTTATTAAAGCCCCTGTTACGATTTATCAAGCTAGAATGAACCTTAACAGCAAGACTTCCTTTAGCAGTGCTTTTGAAACTGGTACTTGGATTACCTTTGGAAACTTTTTGCTTTACTCCGAAAGGTAGAAGACTTATGCAGTTACCTGATTGCGCATGATCTGAGTATTCCGTTGTACAGGCAACAGATCAAAGGAAATCGAAACTACTTGACATGAAATGCAACAAGGGCGTAGTTTATCTCCACCTCAGGAGACTTTGAGCGTGACAAATGAGTCGAGTGCCACTTACTTAGGAGTTTGTCGGCTAATGTCAAACAAACTTCACCATAATTTAGTTCCGAGTCTTCAAAATGCAATATTAATTGTAGGAATTTTACATTTTGCTACATTAAAGTCAATTAAAACTAATGTTCAAGACTTTAGTTTAGTTCTATCACCTTTATAAAAATCTTATGTGTTTTATTCACATGACTTTCTCTTCATCTCTATAACAAACGCTTATTTTTTATTTACTTCATGATAACCGAGATAAATATTAGCAGAAATTATCTTATTTCTTGCTTCCCTGTAAGTAGAAAGAAAATAAGTGAATGCATTAGGTATAAACGATAGTCAACTCTTTTAAAAGCTGGTTGCCAAGTGGTTGAAATCCGTTTCTTTGGATGACCAGGAATTGACATTTGTGTATGAGAAAAGTTTTAAGTACTTTAAAACATAAAGTAATTAGAAGGAATAGAATATACAGAGTATTTCAAAATGACACCAAACGAAGATGTTGACCTTGTTGGTCATACCGTATGTGATACGTGAATATAATTGTCAGTTCTAAATTCGCCACATACAAAAACTGCCATAAAATCACCAAGGATTAGGCAGTCGTACATAACCAGATGGCACGTGCTGGCCCATTCCTAGAGAGATGCCGGTTGATAGTGAAGGTCCCAGTAGCGTGGTGTAGGCGTGGTTTGACAAACACGCCGGCGCGATATAGGTCACCTTAGTAATGGAAAACGTAAAATGTGGGTGTGTTATTCCTTTGCTGCCTAATCCCAAATGTGTGCGATTTTTAAACACACATAAAACTTTAAATAGAAGAGTTTGAAAGTTGCGACATTATATCAAAGTGTAAGCTAATCGACTGCTATCTTCGTTTGGTGTCGTTTTGAAATGACCTGTATATGACATAAATTGTGTGTTTTAATAAGATCTACATTTTTTTTGTGTATTAATTTTTGGCTATCTCTTACCGTTTACCAGTTACACAAAATTCGGCAAGATTCATCCAGAATGAACAACTCTTTAGAGCCTATTCCCAGAAAATTCGAAATATATATTTCATTTGTTATGTAAGTATATATGGGTAATCTACGGTATTTTAATCAAAATCGTTTTAACCGATTTTAAGAAAATCACATTTTTTGAAAAATTTTTCCATAGAAAGGGAAATTGGGATAGAGGGATTTACTTCAAAATCTTCGTTTCGCATCCTTAGAGGATATAAACTTAAATACCAAGTTTGGTATTTTACCGACTTTTCTTTTTTAGCTATCATGTTTTCAAATACACGAACACACACAGACTTTTTCTTTTCTTTTTATATAGAAAAAAAGATAAATTTCCGGTGAACTCTTGATATCGAATCTTTTGGTGGAGTGCAATTATCTTCTCTGAATACGTACTATGTAATATGTGGAGAAAGGAAGAATCGGGCCTTGTGTGTAGGTCTTAACTACTTCTGGATGTTTACAAGTATGAATGAATAAGTGCATTTATTGACATAACAGTGTCATACATTGAGCTTTATCAACCGCATATACATGCTTTTGCTATAAACAATATTAGAAAACAATATTAAAAACAACAACAAATAATTGAAAGAGTAAACACGAAAATAAGAAGACAAAGATATTCAAGTTCAGCAGCTTAAATTTACAACACAGAGTACACCTTATTCAGATGCATTAATGCACCCTGTTATAATAGACAAATACCCTTAGGAGAAATATATACACAATGTACATAGGGATAGAGAAGGTAATTGCACTCCACCCTAAAATTCGATACCGAGATTTCACCGGAAATATATGTTTTAGGGTCCCCTGTATCCAAAAAAAAAAAAGCATTTTCAGAAAAATGTCCGTGTGTGTGTGTGTGTGTGTGTGTGTCCGTGTGTCAGTGTGCCCGTGTGTCTGTGAACACGATAACTCAAAAACGAATAGTCGGTAAAATACCAAACTTGGTATTTAAGTTTAGTATCTTCCAGGGATGCGACACGAAGATTTTGAGAAAAATCCCCCTACCCCAAACTACCCTTTACATGGAAAAAATTTGGAAAATTTTGATTTTCTTAAAAATGGCTCTAACGATTTTGATTAAAATATCGTATATGAAAGATATTTACCTGACAAATAAAATGTATATCTTGAATTTTCTGGGAATGGCCTCTGAAGACTACTTTATTCTGTTTGAATTTTACGGAGTTGTGCATAATTGCTAAACCATAAGAGATGGACAAAAAATTGTTAGATGAAAAATGTAGAGCACGTTAAAACACACAATTTATGTCATACACATTTTTTTCGTGGAGTTGATCATTTTTAAGATATTTTTGGTTTTTCGTTTCTGCTTTATAAAACATACTTTTCTCTCAAAACATACTCCTGCCTATACAAACAAAGGAACTTCAGTTACATAACAACCAGCTTTTGGCTATCATTTTAGCTATGGTACTCTCTCATTTCGGTTCTACTTTTCATGAAGTACATAATAAGACTATTTCTGCTAATATTTCTCGATTAGCATGGAGTAAATAGAAGCATAAGCTTTCTAACGACAATTTGTTGCAGAGATGTAGAGAAAGTCATGTGAATGGTACACATCAGATTTTTATTACTCCCTTACCCATCTTCTCTATTGTCAGACTTCTCAGATGTTGGCTGTCTTGCCTTAGGTATAAATTTAGCTAGCCAGTATCGTCCAACATGCTTCTAGCTCTACATTCGCGGTGGAAAGGAATCGCGGTAAATATTTTCCCCTCCATTCCTCGTACCCCTACGAGGTCCAAGGCTACAGGGTAATCTGGCTACTATAGTTATATACCAGTATGTTTACAAGTAAATGCTTTGCATGTTCTTCTAACTATTCCACTTCTGACATTCGGCACTGAGAATTAGGCCATAATTAAAGTAAAATAAAACAAAAAATTCTGTTGTGTTCCATTCACAGGAGTTTCTCTACATCTCTGCGAAAAATTATTGTTAAAAAGCTTAGGCTTCTATTTACTTCATGCTAATTGAGAAAACAGCAGAAGTAGACTTATTACTTGCTTCCTTGTAAGTAGAAACGAAATAAGGGAGTACCATAGGTTAAAGTGATAGTCAAAAGCTGGTTGCTATGTGACTGAAGTTCCTCTGTTTGTATGGACAGGAGTTGACAAATTCCTGTATGAGAAAAAAATAATTTTTTCAAAGTTGAAACTAAAAACAAGGAATATCTTAAAAACGACCAATTCCACGAAAAAAATGTATATAACGTAAATTGTGTGTTTTTATGTGCTCTACATTTTATGTCGGGTAACTTTCTGTCCATCTCTTACGATTTAGCAGTTATGCAAAAATTCGTAGAATTTATGCAAATAAAGTAGTCTTCAGAGGCTATTCCCAGAAAATGCAAGATACACATTTTATTTGTCAGGTGAACATCTTAAATATTCGAGATTTTAATCAAAATCGTTAGAGCTATTTTTAAGAAAATCAAAATGTTTTAAATGTTTTCCATGTAAAGGGTAGTTTAGGGTGGGGGGAGTTTCTTGAAAATCTTCGTGTCACATCCTTGGAGGATACCAAACTTAAATACCAAGTTTGTTTTTTAACTGTCTTTCATTTTTGAGCTACGCTTTGCCCTAGTGTATCCCCTTGTTTACATTCTTACCGGGAAACATGTGATCATACCGGTTATACTAAGATTAACCTTGATTTGCATGATGCAGATAAAAGAATAATCTTTTGTAACAGTTTCTTTGCAGAACAGGTAGAGACATTTATGAGAACGAAACACATTTTCCAATAAAGGCTAGAAATGGCCATTTATTAGAATTTAGTATGTACTAAATAACCAACGCTAAATCAAGTGATTTGTATGTGTTATTCAAACAATAATTGTTTTAAACTCAAAATATCTCATGCTTCTTAAAATTGGAGAAATAAATATATCTAATATCGTTTATAAACTTGCAGGAAAAAATGAAAAAAAAAAAAAGAGCAATTTTTAAGTTGCAACAGTTCTCCTACAGTAGCACTAGTGAGAGGCCGTGCACTTTTTTTTTATCTCAGGATAAATAGAACAACGGCAGTTGAATTTGCTGAGATTATTTTTAACGCAGGGTGAAGACTTATCCGTTTGAAATGAGTCGCCGATTGCTTTAAGAGGAATAATAAATTATTGCTGAATCTAATCACCAGTAATAAATCTCTGATTTCCAGAGAATTAAGAACAGTACTTTCTAGGCATCATTTATTTCCTATTAAAGGAAATAGTTTAAATTACCGAGACCCACTAAAATTCTATACGGCGAATCCCTTTGCGAACACGCTAAACGGGTGATTAAGCTAGCACTGAACTATAGTCACTAGAGCAAAAGTCTTAAGCTGCGATGGTATGTCACTTGAAGCGAAAGAGTCAGAGTATAACATGAAGCTCGAGTGGGTTTGTTTTGAAGCGCAGGAAGTACCAAAATCAGAGTAACTAAATTTTAGCGATGTACATATTTCTCCGCGTTTATTACCTAAGTCCAACCTACATTAGATTTCCATCATAGTTGCTGTGATCTACTTTTACCTTTATATTATCATCATCTGAGATCCACGTTATGTTGTTATTGACTGCTTATCCCACTTTGCTAATTCTTAGAATTGGCTTACGTGGGCGTCGCTTGTTTCTGAACACACTACATCGATGAAATGAAAATTGAGCAAAATAAGTTTGTTTGTTTCTGAAGTTCTCAGAATTTAATTGCATTCACTACCAGGTCTTTGAGTTAATTGCTTCTCTGCAACACAGCTTTGCAAATGACTTCTTGTCTAGCAATAGAGTTTAACTTCTGCATTTTACACTACTTATTACTTTAAAAATATACACTACTTCTCCATGTTGCTTTTTAAAAAAAATATAAACTCATTACGATCATATACCGGTATTACTTTTTTATTTTCGCTAGCACATATGTACAATATACATATAAGTACATGTAAGTAGAATATATATTGTATTAAAAAAATTGAAGCTTAACAATGTGCACCACGTTACATAGCAGAGGTATGCAGAGGTATATTATTGGCCCCGTGCTCAGATGTACGATGACGTTGGCGGTGCTTAAAGACTCACTCCACTACCAGATGAGTAGATCTACGTACCTTATGTTGAGCAGATCTACTACCGTGGATGTGCCTCAGCTAGACTCAGCCTGCATGCTGGTTTGACTCACTCGGGGTGGAAGCAATGAGGGTAGCTTAGGGAGTGATCTTATGAAATTGCTTAGACACACGTTACTTTTCCTTCAATTTATTGTCACTAGAATAGTCAAGCACTTTGCTTTACAACCTGCTAAGTCAATTATTTACTAGGAGCTTTCTTTATCAACACTTCACACGTGTTTTACTTATAACAACCATTTTTTCTCTTTAATTTAGTTCTATATAATTAAGTTTAGATTGCGCGTCACTAACTTTATCCATCCACTACTGAAGGTGCTGATAACTATCTATGAGAATTGCGTTGTTTAACTTGAAAGCCCATGTAACTATGTGACAGCCCTGACGTAACTTCAATTCTTCGATGCAACTAACAGACCGCCCCGATGTGCGGCAAACTTCTCCTTATATAGCAACATTTTTATCATGGTGGCTTCTTTCTGATTGGTCAGAAAGGCCGTGAAACTGGAGTCGATATTACCCAAAATACATTCTTTTCTTCCCAGGATGTAACATAACATCCACGTGTCAAATGTTACACAATGGAAAAATACTCTTTTCCAAACTAAAAGGGACTTTACCGTCACATGCAGCTCATACGTGCCTGGACAAATGAGCATCTGCTAACAACGAAAGCGTCTCACCTCGCTTTCCAAGTTTGGCGTAAACAACTCTCAACTGGTCTTACTAAAAGCTGAGTTTTACGCTCTTAATATATGAAATAATCGAGTATTGCCGCTCTTTAAATATAAACTGATAAACAATTAACAAAGATGACAATGGTTATTATAAAGAAGTCAATTAACAGTCTCAAAATGTACTCTCATTAAAGCACCCAATTTATCTCGTATACTTTTTTTTTCATGGAGTTGACGATTTTTAGATATTCCTTTTTATTGGTTTCAGTTTTAAGAAACTTTTCTCATACGAGAATTTGTCAAGTCCTGGTCATGCAAAGAAACGGATTTAAACTACGTAGCAACAGCTCTTAAAAATTGATTATAGGTTTAGTCTAGTGTACTCCTTTATTTCCCTTTCTACTTATAAGGAAGTAATTAATATGGCCATTTCTGCTATCTCCTATTTATCTTAATTAGCACGAAATAGAGGGAATGATTAGCTTTTGTAAGAATAATCTGTTGCACAATAGCTAGAGAAGGTCATGTGAATAGAATGCATTAGATTTCCATTCAACTGGCATTGTTGGTTTACTTAATGAAGCAGGTTCTTTTTCCATGATTTTTAAAATCATTTTACAGCAAATATAATTAAAGAACTCAATTATTAAAGTAGTGGCCCTTACATTATTAAAGGGTCACCACCTATATTTTAAAAAATATCTGTATTGTATTGAAACAATTTGTTGTTGTATAGCAAATAGTTTCCTTAAATAAATGCCTTTATATATTTGTAGATTATTACCTCAGCTAGGGTTTTGTACAGCTTTTGCTTTGTTAACACTTATTTGTTCGAATTTGATATTAAGTTATCTCTCTGTGTGTGCGCGCATGCATATATGCAGGGTGTCCCAGAATTGAAAAGGATTGTAGAGAGGTCATAGATAAACACTTTGAGATTGAGGAACCTTTTGTCTCTTTCGCCAATGTCAAAGTTATGGCATGATTTCTGGATAGCACATCAATGGCCATAATTCTTAGAAGTGGACGTGTGTGACCCAATTTCATTCAGAATTTCTCATTTTTATCCCATATTCTAAGATATGCAGTATTGGTGCACAATCAATACCATATTTAAAACTATCAGACTGGCAATTATGACAAAATTGCCTTTTCTTTGAGGGTATGCACATCACTGACAACCGGTTGATTTCAGATCATATCAGTTAGCGAGAATAGACAGGAAATACCCTATCCTTATGCATTGTTGTTGGTGAAGCACGTCTTGACAAGCCGCCATATTTAGATACTACACTTTTGGGTTAAATGTGCATCCAAAACTAAGATTTAGTGTTGTTAAATGTTCAAATATGCAGTAAATTTAGTTTTTTAAGTTTTATACCAGTATAATGGTCAATACGTGTGTGGTGTTTGGCTGTAGTTTCTCGAATAGCAGAAGTATAAACAAGGAAAGGAAAATGTGTTTTAATACATAGTTTAGTGTACTTATTCAAGTGATTTTTCGGTGGTATACTTAGTGAAATATGTTATACATTAAAAATAGAACGATTCTGCATTGTTTGTTAGATTTTAGATTTCGAACTGGAAAGATCGTTGAAAAGCAGACTAAAATGGAAACTTTTTCCAGTTTGTAAGAAACCTCTTGCTAATTCACCCATTTAGCAGTTATTACGAGAAACAATTAGAATCAAATTATGTTCTTATGATACTAGAACCTTAAGCATAGGGGGCGTGTTCCTCGGATTCGGAATGCAAAACATGCAGTCCACAGCGAAAGTCATAATCTTTGGGATAATCTTTTGACACCCTTCTTTTGGTGTGTAGTTAAAAGTGATTCCAAGTCTTTCCCAATATTATGTATGTGTGTGTGTTTACGTAAATGCACCCTATATATAACTGCCTCATACTCGTACATGTATTCAGGATAGTTTATTTAGTGCATTCTATTGAGGAATAAGCGTAGCCTAACTTTATAAGTTCATGTAGTGGAATTAATGGCTATAGGCATGAGAGACAATCTATAAGATTTGGTCAAAAGCTGATGTTTTTCCCTCCTTCAATTTTAGAGCAAGAAATTAGAACAAAAAATGAAATAATGACCTTGCCGCGATGTTTACTACAATAACATCAATTTATCAATAATTCTGACCATCCGAAAAATGCGATTGTATTAAATACTCATTAAACTAGAAATCTCTTCCATCACATTGTCCTTTTTCTTACTTCAAAAATTACAATTAATTTGACATGCTGTGTATGGCAGCGTGTGGTACCACAAAATGGCAGCTGGACATAAAACGTTCTTCAGCAAAACTTCATTATTGAAATTCACGATAGTCAGATTACACCATCTCTCAAGTTTCCCATTGATCAGTTTTTTATTTTGTTGTTTTTCTCAAAAAGGTATTTTGACCAGTACTAATACGCTTAGTTTATATTTTTGAAGTCAATATCACTCCAGGACAAATTGCTTTCAAAAGACTGAAAGAAATGCATGCGTAGCGTTCAATAGTCAATGCAGAAATGATTTGTTCAAGGAATCTGCGTAGATTAATTTAATAAAACAAATAGGTTTGTTGGACTTATTTATGTAATGTTTTGTGACGTAGAAACTAAACTATGATTTAGCATTAAAATCTGATGTGTTCCATTCGCATTTCTGCAACAAATTATTGTTAAAAAGATTATTGTTCTATTTACTTAATGCTAATCTAAAAAATAAATAGCAGAAATAGTCTTATTACTTGCTTCCTTGTAAGTAGGAGCAAAATAAGGGAGCAGCATTGGTTAGAGTGATAGTCAAAAGCTGGATTTAATGTAACTGAAGTTCCTTTGATTGTATGGACAGGAGTTGACAAAGTCCTATGTGAGAGACGCACAATTTTTTAAAGCTGAAACAAAAGAATCACTCCATGAAAAAAATGCATATAACATAAATTGTGTGTTTTAGTACTTTACATTTTTTGTGTGGTAAGTTTCTTTCTACCTCTTACAGTTTAGTAGTTATGCAAAATTCAGTTGAATTTGTCTAGAATAAAGTAGTCTTCAGAGGCTATTCCCAGAAAAATCAAAATATACGTTTTATTTGTTAGGTAAATAACTTTAATATACGATGTTTTAAACAAAATCGTTAGTCATTTTCGAGAAAATAAAAATTTTCGAAAAAAGTTGCATGTAAAGGGTAGTTTGGGATGGGGGGATTTTTCTCAAAATCTTCATGTAACATCCCTGGAAGATACTAAACTTAAATACCAAGTTTGGTATTTTACCGACTTTTCGTTTTTGAGTTGTGTTTAGAGACACACGGACACACACACACACACACACACTTACAGAAACTTTTTGTGAAAATATTTTTTTTTTAGATACAAGGGACCCTAAAACATATATTTCTGGTGAAATCTCGGTATCGAATTTTTGGGTGGAGTGCAATAACTTCCCTATTCACTATGTACATAGTACGTGTTGAGAAAGTAAAATTCTCAGGTATTGCTAGAATTCGAACAGCAATACCTTGTTTTCTTCTATAAAGGTATTTTTTCATTCTATACTTAAGTTTCTGTGGTCCTACGGTAGATGCAGTCTCTGCACACACGCTACAATTCCTCACATCGAACAGTGCCTCAGGTAATCCGTTTTATTTGAACCTTCAGATATAATTTCACAAAGTCTTTTTATATACCTTTCATACAAAAATGGAAAGGTAGAATGCACTTTCCTTTCAAGTACATAGTCCTTAACTAGGCTTATGTAGGTAACTGATTTATTATGGTGATGCTTATTCATTTTGTATTTCATTTGAAGTTCACTTGACACAATTGTGTTAATACAGTGCGTTTTAGAAATTCCTTCGAGATGTACGGAGGAGCGTACCTCTTCAGGTGTTTAATGCAGTTGCTATTAAAACATTCTCCGTTTCATCTAGATGACAATCGCACATTTCATTTACTCAATTTTCAGTACGAATAAATCATATTGAGTAATTCAGCAAAATATAAACGCCTTATTATAAAATTCAAACAAAGAAGACAACATAAAAAAATCTGATGTCTTCCATTCACAGGACTTTCTCTACATCGCTGTAACAAAGTATTGTTAAAAATCATATTCTTCTATCTACTTTATGATAATCGGGATAAACATTAGCAGAAATTGTCTTAATTACTTGCTTCCTTGTAAGAAAAAGGGAACACACTAGGCTAAAACGATAATCAATTTCTTTAAAAGCTGGTTGCCATGTGTTGCAATCAATTTCTCTACAGGGCCAGGAGTTTACAGATTTCCATGTGAGAAAAGTATTTTGAATCTGAAACAAATAACAAGGAATATCTCAGAAATGGTGAATTCCACAAAAAAAAAAAAACATATCTGTGTGTTTTATTTGGTCTACATTTCTTGTGTATTACTTTTTTTTCTTACGGTTTACCAGTTTCGCAAAATTCAGCAAAATTCATTCAGAATAAAGATGTCTTTAGAGGATATTCCCAGAAAATTCAGGATATATACTCTATTTGCCCTATAAATATCTTTTTTTTTTTTTAATTGTTTCATTCCCTTTAACTTCAATGGTCATATCGGGAGCTTAGACTTGTGAAGGTGAAGGTTCAGAATATTTGATTAATGAATTTATTTTACTAAACACGCGCACATTTACTCTCACTGGGGGGATAGGAAATCATTCTGGTTAAAGCCGGGAATCGAAACCTAGACCTCCGGATGAAAAGTCATCTCGCTGACCATTTGACTACGGAGGGAGTCACAAATATCTTTAATATACATATATTAATCAAAATAGTTACACTCAGTTTTGAGAAAATCAAAATCTTCAAATAATTTTCCATGTAAAGTGTAGTTGGGGGTGGCGGAATTTTCTTGAAAATCTTCGTGTTGCATCCTTGGAAGACAGTGAATTTAAATACAAAGTTTGGTATTTAACGGTATTTTCGTTTTTGAGCTATGTTGCACACAGACACAAACACAGACAGGCACACACACACACACACACACACACACACACACACACACGGATGAAATCTAGGTATCGAACTTTTGGGTACACCACAATACCTTCTCTGTACACTATGTATATAGTACATAGAGAGAAAGCAATAAAGTTATCTAGGAAGGCTTGATCTTACAACTCTTAACATGCGGACACGCCAACCATAGCACCAAATAATGCCGCTACATACCCTCTCCAAAATTCGAGTGTTTAAGTCACGGTCCTTGGGAGTTTGATCAGAGGCATGCTAAGCCTAAATACATTTTATGCTGTAGCAAACAATTTAGAATCCAGAGTCCATAGGGGCCTGTTTCAAATTATCTTGAACTGCTCTACAATTCTGCCAATTTGTGCGGTTGATTTCTGAGACCCATATATATGATCGTACCACCTTCGTAAGCCAAAATTATAAAAGATCTTCCCTAAATGTCCAAATCCTGTGGAATGCATTTTCTAATTGCTTATAGCAGTGTTTTGCCACAGAGTTAGACGACTACTTTGTATTGTAAACAGCAAACGAGAAAGAGTGGTATGGAGGTATCCTCATATGACTATGTATATAGTACATAGAGACATCCTTGGAAGATGTTGAAGTTATTCCAGTACATAGTGTACAGAGAAGGTATTGTGGTGTACCCAAAAGTTTTTTAGAAAGCCAAAGCCTTAAAATTCTATTTCCAGAAAATTTGTGTAACCGGTAAATCGTAAGAGAGATTGACAGAGAAAGAGCTACACTTTTCATCCGGAGGTCCCGGTTTCGATTCCCGGCTTTAACCAGAATGATTTCCTATCCCCCCAGTGAGAGTAAATGTGCGTGTTTAGTAAAATAAATTCATTAATCAAATATTCTGAACCTTCACCTTCACAAGTCTAAGCTCCCGATATGACCATTGAAGATATTTGTGACTCCCTCCGTAGTCAAATGGTCAGCTAATAAAACTATAGAACTAGACAAAGCAAGAAATTTATTTCAACTTTGTAACGTTCAGCTTTTTATTATAGGCTTAAATGACCTAAAACTTCTACATTTTCCGAATGGAAATTCGCTATTTGGAGTATTTTTTATGATAAAGTCAGTAACAGTGGAACCACAGCTATAAGTACACATTTTTTCCAATTTACGTAGTTTTTACAAACTTACAAATATAATTTCCTATGGGATTGAGCATAACGAAATTAATCCCGGTTAATAATCAGTACTAAACAGGTACTTCTTTTGCCATTTTTAATTGAATTAAGCATTTTATTCTTTTCTTCTATCCAAAACCTTTATTAATTTGCTTCAATTTTTATGGAAGGGAGTTTAATTAAAATAATCATAGGCTTTTTAGATATTCGATACTCAGTGCACTGATTATTGAGGTCACTAATTGAGTCTTGTTGCATAAACAATCTAAACTCAATAGTTTGTTCACTGAAAATTCTAGACCCAGATTTCAACGGAAGTATTGTTTTGATTATAAATTTTTTTTAAAAGCTCTGTTTGTGTATGTGTGAACAATATAGCTCAAATCTAAATACTCCAGATCTTTCAAGCTGTCTCAGAACATTTTAAAAAACCTCCCACCCTAACTACTGTTTATCTAGTGTAAGTTTCTTGTTTCTAATGTTCAAAGAACTGGATCTAACGATTTTAGCTAAAATACATTGTGTTTCATATGTTTATGACAAGTAGAACGTGTATTTTAAATTTGTTGGGAATAGCTTTTTAAAGCGTAACAAAATAAATTCTATGTAATGAAAGTCGTAGGAGGAAGAGTTAATCTTTTAATCTATAATTTTTGCTGTTTCAACTGAAATAAAAAAAAATACTTGACTTGCAACAATATATTCAATTTTCTCTTTAGATTACGAAGATTAATTGCCAGTCTTTTGTGAAGTTAACCATTTTTTTATTATGGATTTGAACTATACAAAAATGTTGTTTCTCACAAGTGAAAAGCCCTTATTAGTTTGTTCTTGTGGTTATGCAATGAGGATGAAATTTCAAAACCATCACATAGCGTCGCGCCTTATGGAAATCTATATGAATGTACGAGGTACGACCAGAAAGTAAGTTACGTTTGGTAATAACATTAAATTGTGTACAGATACAGAATAATTATTTATTCCACAAAATTCTACAACTCTTAAACTACTTTTCCATATAACTGCCGAAATTTTGCAGGCATTTTTCATAGCGTGGCACAAGTTTTTGTATACCTTCTTCATAGAAGTTTGTCACCTGTGTCTTCAAAAAGTTGGATGTTTTTCGGTAACAATTTCATGAATTAGTGATCGTGAGCTTTGGGGAAATTCCATAGCGAGAGCACTAATAGTAAACTTGCGGTTTTCCTGGATCTTGTCATCAATCGCGTGAACCAGTTCTTCTGTAACCAAAGATGGACGCCCACTTCGTTCTTCATCGTGCACTTCACTACGTTCTTCATTGAACTGTCGGACCCATCTTCTCACCGTTGAATCACTCATCGCATTTTGCCCGTAAACTTCGCAAATTTGCCGATAAATTTCAATTGGTTTCACCTTCCTAGCATTCAGAAAACGAATCACTGATCTGATTTCACAAGCGGCGGGATTTTCAATCAACACCGACATTGTAAACAAGCACAACAAAGCGTATGTGGCTGACAGCGATCTCAAAATGGCGCACGTTACTTCTCCTTGATACAGAGCGTCAACCGCGCATTTGCTGGACTGCGATCGCAGCGCTGCAGCGGAGATAAATTAAAACGGAACTTACTTTATGGACGTACCTCGTATGATCAAATTGTAATGTTACTTTGTTTTTAGTTTATGACTTATTAACATTTACAACTAAACTGTCTTCTGTGACTGTTATTATATTGCATTCCTCAATTTGTAGGAGTTCGTGTTTTTACTTACTCTATCCCATACAGTATGATCGAAGGTAGAGGAGATATTATATTCCACCTAAAAATTCGATGCCGATATTTTATCGGAAATGCATGTTTTGAGGTCTCCTGAAAGCATTTTTAGAAAAACATGCGTGTGTCTTTCTACGAAAAGCGTAACTCAAAAACAAAAAGTTGGTTAAATACCAAACTTAGAGTTTAAGTTCATTATGTGCCAAAGATGCGATACATAGATTCTCAGGAAATGTCTGCTTACTACCCATCAATGAAATATAATTCGAAATTATCGTTCTTCTCAATTTTTTTAATTAAAATACCATATATTTACATAACAAATAAAATGTTTATCTTGAATTTTGTGGTATTAGCCTCTTTTCATTCTGAATAATTATTGCATAGCTGGTAAACCCTAAAAGTAATAGAAAAGTTCCTACACCCAAAAATGTAAATATCGTTAAAGCACATAATCTGTCATATACATTTTTTTTTTTTTTTTTTTTTTTTTGTGAGGCTAACTATTTCTGAGATATTCCTTGTTATTGATTTAAATTTTCAAATACTTATACTTTTATAATTCGTGTTTATTTTTATTTCTTTTTTGACTCCTTAGCATGCAAAGGAAAAATAATTTAAATTAGATCACTTAGCGACCAACTTTCAACTTTTAAAATATCTTACTATCGCTTTAGTCTAGTGTATTCCTTTATCTGCCTTGTACGTACAAGGAAATAATTTATTTGTTTAGTATGGTGTAGCTGGAATAATACGCTTTTGTAAGCATATTCATTGAAAAATAGACATAGAAGGTTTTATGATTCTCGGACGTTAGATATTTTCCAGTTTTAATACAATTTTATATTCATATCTCTTTCTGTTAAAACAATGATTAATAAAATCCGCAATAGTACAAAATACACACTCATTTACACACCTGTAGCTGCAGGAATCATTAGCCCTTGATTCACTTTAGCATGAAGAATGACTAAGGAGCGCGGTGATCCATGTTGCATATAAAAAAGGGGTAACACAACCTCTCTTGCTGCACGTAATTTAATTAAACTTTGCGTGCGCCGGTGTTTAATTTTGCAAAAGCTGTTTCACAACTTTTCGCCCAGGATCCTAATCCCTCGTCCTTTCGGTAGTTTGCGGCCTGCGATGCTTTGATGTTCCAGGTCATCTCGCATCCCACCAAGCTCCCCCTCCTGCCCGTTAAGTCAAGAGAATGTGGGTACTCTGGTTCCTGCATGATATAAATGTTCTTTGCTTAATGTGCTGAGGTTAAATGTATACGTAGAGATGTATCACTTTGTGCAGTGCTGCGATTGGCTCATATATCTGAAAGCCGCTATTGATGAGGAAGTAGGGGCTAAACCCAAAGTGTAGGGCTTTAATTGGACAATAACTGAAATAAATGTCATTTCGTGATTCAGTACGCGAAATGGAAGGCACAAAACCTTTTTTCTACGCCGGCACTAAGCCGGTCGCCATGGCCGCGCTCGCCAAGGCGTCCCGCTTTGGTGCTTCGTAGCGCTGGGGATCGTGGGTTCGAGTCCCGCCTTGGGCATGGGTGTTATATGTTTGTGTTTATGTGTGTGTTGTAAAAGTAAGAAAACAGCAATCCAGTAATAATACAGAAAAACAAGGTAAAAATGAAAATAAAGGTAAATAAAAGTAGGGTGTAGGGCCGGAGTCCCGATCAGACTCCGGTACCGTATTTAAATAAAAAAAAATACATAATGGAATAAAGTTTATTTAGAAAGTTATTGTTTTGCATAGAAGCATTAATTCCGTTCTTCACAAATTGTATGTAGGAACTTAAAGGAATAATTTATTACTAAATCGTTAATATTTCATATTTATCATAAATTTTTTTTCGTTAAGATCTGTAACGGCTTCAGGAGAATTGTTTCTTCCATCTAGTGGAGAATTTGCCTCTATTTCAGAAACCAATTGGATTACAAGAATCATTTATTTGTGGAATCCGTTTTGTTGTCATTAATCTCAGATGTTGTTGCCAACTTCCTCTTATTTTATTTGTTCTTTTTCTGTTATAGCGAATATGTGTAATGAATCCACTGTTTATTTCTTACCAAGGATACAGTAATCAGCCACTGACTAGGAAATGTCATTTTGAGAGTCATAATTCTTCTACTGTCTATCCTGTTCAGTAACCAGTTTTCACAACAGGTTGAAGTGGGTCTGCTATTATCTTACAACATTTCATTTGTTTTATGTCTCATTGTTTTTCTTTGGTACACAACTTTTTTAAACGTTTTGGACCTTTATGTTGATGCATGCTTTTAGCGTAAAATATATTAAACCCTAGGTACTTTGTCTGCCCATACTATGTACATATTGTATAGAGAAGGTATTGTAATACACCCAAAAATTCGATACAGAGAATTCACCGCAAATACGTGTTTTGAGACTCCCTGAATTAAAAAAAAAAACAAAAAAAAACCATGTTTAGAACAATGTCCGTGTGTGTGTCTGTGTGTATGTGTGAATGTGTCTGTCTGTGGGCAGCATAGCTCAAAATCTAAAAGACCGTTAAAAACCAACCTAGGTATTTAGGTTTGGAATCTTCCAAGAATGCGATACGAAGATTTCAAGAAAAGTTTGATTTTCTCGAAATTGGCTCTCAAGATTTTAGATAAAATATCGTATGTTCAAGATATTACCTGACAAATAAAATATCTTGAATTTTCTAGGAATAGCCTCTGAAGATAACTTTATTCTGGATGAATTTTACGGAATTTTGCATAACAGCTAAACCGTAAGAGATGGAGAAAAGCTTTCCACACAAAAAATGTATAGTACGTTAAAACACACAATTTATGATATATACATTTTTTTCGTGGAGTTGATTGATTTTGAGGTATTCATTGTTTTTGGTTTCAGCTTTAAAAACTTATGCTTTTCTTATACAGGGATTTGTCAACCCCTGTCCATACAAACAAAAGAACTTCAGCCGCATAGCAACCTTCTTTTGACTATCACTTTAACCTATGCTACTCCCTTAACGCTTCTACTTACAAGGAAGCAAGTAATAAGACTATTTCTGCTAATTTTTCTCGGTTAGCAAGAAGTAAATAGAAGCATAATCTTTTTAACAATACTTTTTTGTAGAGATGTATAGAACGTCATGTGAATGTAACACATCAGATTTTTTTTAAATTATTTAATTCTTACGGTAAGTTCTAAAATATTTTGTTCAAAGTATATATACTTTGTTGGTCACGGTCGCTCAGATGATAAGAGCTGTGACTTGTAAACCGAAAATTACATTAATTAATGAAAATGTATTATTTTGGACTTCTCTAAATATAAAGTTTTATATTTAAAAACCATTTATAGAACTTCTTATATGTATATACTACTTAAATGTATCTGTTGTTTCCAGGTTGTGAGCTCTGAATCAAGTAGCCTTGTAGAAAAGGAATAAAATAAAAACAAAATAAACATTTAACGCAATTTTGTTTATGAATTACTCTGTTCACAAACACATACAAACTTAACTAAAGCTTTATCTCTTTATTCAGGTATCGTAAAAGCATATTTTCGGTAAAAATGTCTCTATAGAATTGTTGGATGAAGTCTAATATTTTTTTCTACATACCATGTACGTGGTAGAGAAAGTAAAAGTATGTATTTACATTAAAATGCTATCCCAAAACAGCAGGAATACATTTCTGTCTGTTCAGAATCAGAAAGCCTCAGTTATAGTATGTTTGCAACTTTAGGTCATAAAAATGCTATCTTAAGAGCGTTAAAATGGATCACCTGAGAGTAAATACCTTTAGAGTCTTATTGGCTTACAACCTGTAAGCGATATAGATACAGTAGTTTACCTGTCATATTGCAGGGTTTTAGTTTTCAGTTGCTGTAACTGCTAACGTGGAAAGCATATTGGTTCCTTATAAATCTCCTTGCTGTTCATATTATGTACCTACTACGGCAAGCAAAGCTAAATCTCCTGGTGGAGGATTACGTTTTTCAACTTTTCCGTAGAGCTCTACTATATTAGAAATCCTCTACTAATACATCTATAAATGAAGATAGAAGAGACGGCTTTCCGCTCTCTTCTCTCTCAGCCAACAGCGGAGATGTTCAAGATGAAGTTTGTGCAGCAATGAGCCAATAGCATAACCTCCATCGGAGCGCCGTAGTTCTGCTTTCAGCGGAACACTTTTGCCTGTCGGGCAATTCATCTCGAAACCTCCGCTTTCGTATTGGAAAAATCATTCGAACAGGAAAATAATATTCAAAAAATCCAGGATGTTTTATAGAATTTTCCCCTTCTCTTCCGTTCTTTCCATTCTCCCCTTGCTAGCGAAACATTTTTCTTTTCATGGAAGTAGAATAGGAAGGAAAAGGTATCATTCTCGTGAAATTGAAAAATAATAAAACTTGTAATTCTGTCTGTCTTAGTTTCACAAGAGCGAGGAGCAACGGCTATTTATAGCACACTGCGGTTATAAAATATATACCAAATACGGGAAAATAAGATTTATGTGTTCTTCTATCGAAAAGCGTTTAACCTAAAGTCACCATTAAACTTTTCTGTCGTTTTTCTGAATGCATATGCTGTAGCTATTTCTTCTTAAGAATTCAACAATAATAAAGGCAACTCTTTAATCCGGCATATTCATATGCAACTGTTCGGAGGTAGTGACGCTAGAATTTCATATTCCCCGACTCCAATCATAGAGGAGTAATATTGGTGAGTCACACATACTGCCATATATACCTAGTGATTAGTACCGAGCATGCGCCAATATTCACACGGATTAGAATGAGTTACCGGGCCTTCCCTTCTGCTTTTTAAATTTGAGCATGCCAGCTGTAGTCTCTATATTGAAATTTCGAAAAATTGCAGTACTTTTCATTGGTAGGTTATAATGGATATAGATATGGTTACAAAAGAATGTTTCCAGGAAAAACGCTGTTTGGCTTTTATACTTTCAGAAGAATAACGAGCTTAGTAAACAGTATATTTAAAATTTGCAAGGCATTGCATAAAATAATATTTACACAACAATAAAATTCGAAAATAATTTTGCAGATTTAGAATTTTTCAGTGAACTGAGATATTTTAAGTTTTTAACTATATTCATATATTGCTCCCCTGTTTTCGCAAATTCATTTGTTTCATACTTAAGAACATATATTTCAGAAGCTGCATACGTATGATCTGGAATTTTTTCAAGAAGCTTAACTTCATACTAATTTTCATTACTAGAAAACCCATGAGTGTAAATTAAAAGCTTCGCTTTAGTAAAAATTTTTTTCCAAAAAAATTATCACTTGAAATTGCAAGAAATACATTTTATCTTGGTTTATAACTACTTAAATTAACAAATCTTGCTACAATACCTATATTGATTCAACTACCTAATTATATATACAAATTTGGATACCCCATTGTACATATATGTATGTTCAATAGCTATATGTTGTATCCTCAATATGATGTGCGTTTGCTAATTATAATTTATAAAATATTAATATATTTATGAAACCCAATATAAATAAAGTAGAATAGTAAAACTTAAAGAGTAATATTTAACATGTCTACAAACTTGCAATTTGATATATTTTATAGTTCCTGTAAAATATGATTTTATCTAATACCTTTCAAATTTGACCATATAATACGTGTTTGACGTTCGTGTTCCCTTACGTTGTTCTGAAGATTGTATAAGGAATCAGACAGGAAAGGCGCAAGGTCCTTTTGCCTATAAAGTATAAAGCATATGTATTCCATTCACATGGCTTTCTCTTCATCTGCTATAAATTATTACTTTCTCTATACGCACTATGTACATAGTGTATAGAGAAGGTATTGCACTCCACCCAAAAATTCGATACCGAGATTTCACCGGAAATATATGTTTTAGGGTCCCCTTTATCTGAAAAAAGCATTTTCGAAAAACGGTCCGTGTGTGTGTGTGTCCGTATGTCCGTGTGTCCGTGTGCCTGTGAACACGATAACTCAAAAACGAAAAGTAAGTAAAATACCAAACTTGGTATTTAAGTTTCTTATCTTCTAGAGATGCGACACGAAGATTTTGAGAAAAATCCCCCCACCTCCAACTACCCTTTACATGGAACTTTTTTCGAAAATTTTGATTTTCTCAAAAATGGTTCTAACGATTTAGATTAAAAGTTCGTATATTAAATATATTTACTTCACAAATAAAATGTATATATTGAATTTTCTGGGAATAGCCTCTGAAGAGTAGTGTACTCTGGATGAATTTTACTGAATTTTGCATAACTGCTAAACCGTAAGAAATGGACAAAAATGTACTGCAAAAAATGTAGAGTACGTTAAAACACACAATTTATGTTATATACATTTTTTTTCGTGGACTTCGTTGTTTTTGAGACATTCCTTATTTTTGGTTTCTGCTATGAAAAACTTATACTTTTCTCATACAGGAATTTGTCAACTGCTGTCCATACAAACAAAGGAACTTCAGTGACATAGCAACCACTTTTGATTATCACTTTAACCAACGGTACTCCCATATTTCGCTTCTACTTACAAGGAAGCAAGTAATATGGCTATTTCTGCTAATTTTTTACTGATTAGCATGAAGTTAATAGAAGTATAAGCTTTATAAGAATGATTTGTTGAAGAGATGTAGAGAAAATCATGTGAATGGTAAACATCAGATTTTTTTAAAACCACCATCTTCTACCCATTTCACAGTAATCTAGACAACATTAGCAGAAGTGGTTTTATTACTTGCTTCATTGTAAGTAGAGGGGAAATATGGGAGTGCCATAGGCTAAATCGATAGCCAAACCTTTTAAAAACTGGTTGGTATGTGATTGAAAAATTCCCTTATATGAAAAGTATAAATATTTTGAATATGAAACCAAAATAAGAAAATATTTCAGAAACGGCTAGCTCTACAAAAAATGACAGTGATATAGATGTTGTGTTTTAACGAGATCTACATATTTTGTGTAGTACGTATTTGTTGATCTCTTACGGTTTACCAGTTATACAAACTTTAGCAACATTTAACCAGAATAAAGAGATCTGCCGAGGCTATTCCCAGAAACTTTAAGATATACATTTTATTTGGCACGTAGCTGTAATTTACGTTATTTTAATCAAATTCGTGGAGCCATTTTTCAGAAAATCAACATTTTCGACAATGTTTACAAGTAAAGAGTAGTTGGTTTTTGTTGTTGAGATATACTGTCTACACACGGACCATCTTCTAAAAAAAAAAAAAAAAAAAAAAAAAAAAAAAAAAAAAAATCTATTTGGGGGGTCTCAAATCATGTATTTTTGGTGAAATCTCCGTATATAATTTTTGAGTGCAATTCAATACCACGTGTAGAGGAAGTAAAAAAGTCTGCTGTGTCAGATTTACATGATGTTATCTACTTATGCTACAGCAAACTATTTTTTTAACTGTCTATTCTTCTGTCTCCTTCATGAACATTCAGATAACCATTAACAGAGATGGTGTTACTACTTATTTACTTGCATGTATTAATAAAATATTTTAAAAGCTAGTTATTAACTGATAATATTGAAACCGTTCACTAAATGAGACTTCTAAAAGAAATTTTAAATTAACAACAAGTTTTCGAAAGTGCATAACTTCACAAAATAAATATATGTGACATAAATTGGTGCTTAACGAGATCTACGACCATTATGTCGTTATATTATTATAATTATTATTGTTATCGTTATTATCATCGTTATTATTACCATCGTTGGTCATCTTCTTAGCGCGGTGATAGCGCAGTTGCTTGCCAAGCGGGAGACCTGGGTTCGATTCCCTGTACCGGCGTTGGGAATTTTCTCCTGATGGGAGACGTAGTCCGGGTGCACTCAGCCTCGTGAATTCCCTGGGGGGGGGGGGCAATTGAGGAGCTACTTGATGGAGAAGTAACAGCGCCAGGTCAAGAGGACCGCATTAACCGGCCGGGAGGGATTCGAGACGCCGACCCTGTCTCACCCTCCAATACTGCACCCCATCCATGATGCCTATCATGGGCCGAGATGGGGTACGTAGCGGCCGGGAGGTAGACCGTGGCCCCTTGTGGGCTATTGTGCAGGAGTTTTAATTTAATTTATTACCATAGTTGCTGTTATTATTATTATTATTATTATTATCATCATCATCATCATCATCATTTTCTGGGTATCGATTATATTAGATTCCTGTTGATCGCTCACTTGACCTTGAGCTTTTCGTTTATATTTCCTGATCGATAAACTAAAGCTGAGGTCGTTTCTCATCTACCAAGATTTCCTTTTCCTCATTTCCTTTCCACATGTAAGGTAAACTTATAAGTTTCAATTTGTTTGGCGATGCTGGGCAGATGGCGCAGATGCTTGCTCCAAGGAAATAGTGTTCTCCATGGGCTGCCTGGTTTCACTTCTATTCATAGTCTCTATTCAGGTCTGTTAGTGGGACGGACAGCTCGGCACATTGGGGACTCCAGCACGTCTCTAAAGCCTGTGTAGCTTCCTATTGTTACTTCACTTTATACCTTTATCTTGGGGGTTGTAGCCGCAATAAATGTCCAATAAATCGCAAAGTGCCCTTCTCTACCCTATTACTACCATTTACTTGTATGGCCAGTTAGACTGAACCCTAACAACTACAAACTAATCAGCTTGAAGATGATATATATATTATTGATCCTATTGATGAATTTGGTCTTTTAAAGTAACAATAAACATTACATTGTTATTTTTTGTTTCTGCTTAATTTCGGATAACTTAATTTTTTCATACTTGAGATGCATTTTTCTCAAAAAAAATTATCTACAGATATATGCACCAAGCTTTTGCAGAATACTTCTGTAAAGTATATTTTTGTACTAAAGTATTTTTGGTTCAGAGTTTTAAAAACCATGTGAGAATAAAAAGTATTAAAGAAAAACATAAAGGCCTTTTTTTGCTACGCAGGTTGAATTATTTTTATTCTCAAAAGCCTCAAGATATTAGGAAAAAAATATTATGTTATCCATTCACATGACTTTCTCTACACCTCTATCACAAATAATTATATTAAATAAAACACTTATTCTTCTATGTACTTCATGCTAATGGAGATAGACATTAACAGAAATGCTTTCTTAGAAGTAAAAGGAAATAATGGGTTACACAAGGCTAAAACGATAGTGAAATATCTTAAAAGCTGGTTGCCATGTGGATCAAGTCCGCTTCTTGTTTCTTTGGTTGACTAATTTCCGAGTGTGAAAAGCATTAAGTATTTTAAAACTAAAACCAATAACAAGGAATATAAAAATGGTGAACTCCACGAAAAAATGCATTTTCCAAATTGGTGTTTTAATGCGATCTACATTTTTGTGTAGTAATTTTCTGTCTATATCAGTAAAATTCAGTAAAATTCATTCAGAATAAAGGGATCTTTAGAGTCTAATACCAGAAAATTCAAGATATACATTTTGTTTGCCATATAAATATTTTTAATAAACGTTATTTTAACCAAAACTGTTTCAGCCATTTTTGAGAAAATCAAAATTTTCGAATTTTTTTCCATGTAAAGGGTATTTGGGGTGGGAGGATTTTTGATATTTTACCGACTTTTGTTTTTGAGTTATTGTGTTCACAGACATACGGACACACACGGGTCTTTTTCCAAAAATACTGTTTTTGATACAGGTGATCCTAAAACGTGTATTTCCGGTGAAATCTCGGTGTTAATATAAACAAAATCATTGGAAAATGCACCTGAAGTATGAGTTTCAACACTTTTGTTTAAGATACGGGGTGCAATTTATATTACTTTTGAACAGCTTTAAACTAACATTATTTTATATTATTACATGCAGAAATATAAATTTGATTATAATTCAGCTCATAATTATAGTGTAACCAGAATTTGAAGCAGTGTTTTGTTTTGGTTTAATTTCTTTATCTTCCCAGTGACTTTAAACCACGCTTAATTTTCCGCAAATATTCTTAATTTCATCAGTATAAAACCCTGAATTCGAACTAGTGTGCCTTGCCCTTCTGTTTTCGTTATAGCTGAATATGATTAACGAGATAAGCGGAATTCAGGGAGTTCAAGGACTTAAAACGCTACAGTTATACTACAGTCATTTTAAGTGCTCAGGGAAAACGCCGATTCAAGTGCTAAATTGGGCAGACTGATCCACTCAGGAACTGTTATTCATTCTTAATTATAGACCAGTACTTAGTAAATCGGCATTCAACTGTTGCATCAGATTAGAAGACTATAATTAATTGGTAGTCACTTCACGCGATCACAAGAAACGATTTGTGAATTTTAACAACATATATAACACACGTCTGACGAGTTACATAAAGTTAAGTTTTTCTTCCCTTCCTACAAAAGAACATTCTTCTATCTACTTTATGATAATTAAGATAACGATTACTAGATATTGTTTTATTACATACACATTTTTTGTAGGTACAAGGCAATGACGTAAGCCAAGCGATAGTCTGATCCTTTAAGAGCTGATTGCTATGTGATTACCTTAATATTCAGTTCTCTTAGCATGACCAGCATTTAAAAAAATAAAAACTAATAAGATTCCATTTGAGAAAGGTATAAATACTGGAAAACTTAAAAACAAATACATAACAAAGAAAAATAACAGGGAATATATTGAAAATGGTTAACACCACAAAACAAATGTATTTTACATAAATTGTTTGTTTTAATGATATCTACATTTTAAAAGTAAGATTTTATTCTAAATAAAGAGGACTTCAGAGGCTATTCCTGTAAAATTAAGTACATAAAGTTTGTTTCTGATTTCAATATTTTCAACATATGGTATTTTGATAAAAATCTTTGGTCAGTTTTAATAAAATAAAAAATATCTAAAAAATCTTCTACATAAATGCTAGTTTCAGTTTGGGAGGTCCTGAAATCTTAGTGCCTACTTGGAAGATGGTGATTTTACCAAATTTAGTATTTACTAGCTTTTCTTTTTTACAAAAATGGATTTATTTTCTAAAAATGTTCTAACCTTCTCTACCCACTACCTACATTGAATGTGACAAAGTATGTAAATACCAACTGATAACGGTGAAATAAATTAAAACCCAGTAATGGTTAATATAAAGTAGCAGAAAAGTAAAGTTTTCGTAATATTGCAAGCTGATTTTAGGTGCAATGATATACCCAATATTGAGAAAGTTTTGAAGGGCCTTTGGGATAAGTAAATCAGATGACAAGGTTTAAGGCACGGAGGATATATTGCCTCAGTTGCTCGGTGGTAAAAGCATCGGCAAGAAAATAGTACAGCTGTTTTCGTTAATGAAGGTGAGAAATACCAAACAAAGAAGTTATCTTAGCGATAAAATTCCAAAATCTCCATTATAACTTTCGACTACGCAAACAATATTGTCAATTGTTTATAAAACAGTAAAAGCTAAACAGCCTGGAGATCTTTTGCAACGAGTGGAAATAAATAAGTATATAATTGGTGTCATAGCTTTAATGAAAATTAGTGGGTAAATAATCAATTTTTAACTTATTTGTGTTAAAAAGAAATATATATATATATATATATATAGCTTTGTATAAAGTATTTTAACTACAGATATACTTAGCCCAAATTTATGAAAAATTAATCTTGAATACTGTTTTCCTTAAAGATAATTCCGGCAGTACCTTCATTGTTCAATCGCCTGTAAAAGTAGCGTAAAGAAACGTAAATAATGAACTATACTTAATGTCTCACGTGTTTCATTTGTTACCACAACTACCCTATAATATTGATCACTGTTTGGAGATCCATGTTATTTGCAGCTAGCCAAGCGGGAGACTTCGGTTCATTCCCAATATCGGCGTGGGGATATTTCCCCGCTGGGAGACCTGAACCGGGGTGCACTCATCCTCGTGAGGTCCCTGGGGGGCAACTGAGGAGCTACTTGATGGAGAAGTAGCGCCTCCAAGTCATGAGGGTTCGAGGGGCTGACCAATTCTCACTCTCCAATACCGCACCCCATCCATGACGTCTGTCGTGGACCGAGATGGGGTACGCAGTGGCTGGGCGGTAGGCCAAGGTTCCTTGTGAGCTGTCGTGCCATAGAGTTATTATACTTATTACTTCTTAATTCAATGACTTTATAATCGATCAGCAATGCACAATTTAATTATATCTAGCCATTCTTCACATTTTTAATTGCATTTAATAAGTGTTAAAAGTGTTATCATATAAATAATATAATTCGTAAAACAATATAATTATGACAAGTAAAATCAATTTGTACCGAAAAGTTATTCTGGTAGGCCGTGGTTGAGTGGTTAGACCGCTCGCCTCTCATTTAGGGGACCCGGGTTTGATCCCAAGCAATTCGTGGTAGACGAAGCGGTGCTTGGACGGACTTTCTCCGGTTCCTTCGGTTTCCACCAATTTCGCCATCATCTTTCCAATTGTAAATTTCACTTACATTTCGTATCATCCACTTCCTTATGTTCATGCCTGGCTGCATGAACTTGTAACAGGTTTTGGGCCGTTGGCTCCCCAACAGTCTTCTGAATTCTAGGCATTGACTTGTAAGTCCTAGAGGGGTGTCAGTCATACAAATACGGGGAGGGTAAGCGGATTGAAACGAAAGTTACTCCAGTGCAATTGCAGGTAACGCCACTGAATTTACAAACCGGCTTGCTGCTCAACCAGCATTCCTTGTAGCTAGTGGCAACGAAAGTGGAGAAAGTAAAGCCGGCTTCTTAGAGCTACGAAGTTGACGGTGCTTGATTTAAGGTGTCTAGTACTTTTCTATAGAAAGATAAAAGTTTTACTGAAAATTTTTGAAATTTCACCCTTCACCTCACTCAACTGGTTGATGATGGAGATAAGTTTATTTGACAGTTTCCTACACGTACTATGTACATAATCCATGGAGAACCAAAAATTCGATGTCGAGATTATAACCAAAATATGTTTTGGGTCCCACTGAATCCAAAACAAACATTTTTGGAAAAAGATCCGTGTGAGTGTGCGTCTGTGGACAGCATAGCTCAAAAACGAAAAGTCCATAAAATACCAAAGTTGGTATTTAAGTATCTTCCAAGGATGTGACAGGAAGATTTTCAAGAAAAGTTCCCCATCCCCAATTACTCTTTACATGGAAACTTTGTCGAACATTTTGGTTTTCTCATAAATGGCACCAACGATTTTGATTAAAATATCTTGTATCTTGAAGATATTTACCTGACAAGCAAAATATATATTTTGAATTTTCTTAGAATGGCCTCTAAGACTATTTTGTTCTGAATGAATTTTACGTGATTGTGAATAACTGGTAAACCATAAGAAATAGACAAAAACTTGCTGAACAGAAAATGTAGAACTCGTTAAAACACACAATATATATGGTGTACATTTGTTCGTGGAGTGTATCGTTTTTGAGATATTCCTTGTTATTGTTTCAGTTTTAAAATACTAAAAACTTTTCTCATACGGGAATTTATCAACTCTTGTCCATACAAACAAACGAACTTCAGACATATATCAACCAGCTTTTGACTAATGTTTTAGCCTATGCTACTTGCTTATTTCCCCTCTACTTACAAGGAAGCAAGTAATGAGACTATTTCTGCTATTTTTTTTTTTTTCGGTTAACAAGAACTAAAACGAAGCATAAGCATTTTAACAATAATTAGTTGCAGAGATTTAGAGAAAGTCATATAAATGGAACACTTTAGATTTTCTACTGTCGGATATGCTGTAGAAGACTATGTAAATTGTGTATCTGGAATATTGAAATTATATATCTTAACCTCGGTGGAAGCATCATACAAAATACTCTTTGTAGATGAGACTGGTGTTTATTTTGTAAACATTTTTAGAAGTCTATGCTTTTGCCTTTGGATTATAACTTCACAAATAATTCACACACAATGTTAATTGTGCGTTATTGTCTTAGAATATCACATTAAGTATAGTTATTACATATATACAATCATGAATAAGTTGGACATATAAACACGTTTTAACTGGAATAATTGTCTTTTTTTTTTTTTTACACATAGCCGTGTGAAGGACAGGAGTTGGATAGGTAGTCAGACTGAAAAATTCAATGTCATAGCCGGGTTTCGAATCACGGATCTCCCGGTTGCTCTACCACTGAGCTACCATGGCAACATGCCAGCATAGCATTGATTTTCTCAACTGACTCGCATGTTTCCCGGTAAACCGCAAGGTGATCTCAAATTATTTTGGGATTACAACCCAATGGCGACTTACAATGCTGTAAGTCGAAATTTTTCAGTCTGACTCTACCTATCCAAATGTTTTAACAGGCTTTGTTTAATTCACAGCCGGTAGTGATGTTGACAGCATTGCAATTACGTATAATTATGCAAGAACTTCAGCTATTACAAGTTTAGCTTAGCAGTTACATAAAAAGATGCCTACAGACCCTTTTAACAAATATTAAACAACACATTTTATTGTCAAGCAAGTTTGTTGTTTTAATTTTAATTGTTTTCTCACAGAAACCGTGTGTAGGACAGGAGTTGGATAGGAGTCAGTTTCAGTCTGACTCTATATATCTAACTCATATGCTACACAGGCTTCTGTGAGAAAACAATTAAAATTATCACAATTGTGTATAATAGTTGGCTAAAACTAAGAATCCTGGGACTTAAAGTACCTACAACATTGTAAGTCACCACTGAGGTTATCATCTCAAAATAATTTGAGGTCAGCTTGTATGGCTTACCTAGAAACATGCGAGTCAGTTGAGAAATTCAATGCGATGCCTGCATATTGCCATGGTAGCTCAGTGGCAGAGCAACTAGCTGGAGACCAGGGGATACGTGGTTCAAATCCCGACTATGGCATTGAATTTTTCAGTTTGACTCTACCTATCCAAGTTTGTTATTTATTTGAGAAACACAGATTGTCAAATGGAGCAGACAGTATCTAAAAAGTATTGTTAATTGAATCCCATTTAACATACGCTACAAGAGGTTTTCAAAAAGGTATGTAAAATATTAAATGTTGCAGACTAGGATAAATTACAAATAAAACTTGCTTCAAATCTGTGAATATCGAAATGCTTCGTTACTGCTGTAGAACTTCATTCCAATATTGGACCGTTTCTTCCCTCTTGTGAATGTTGCCTTGCCTTCACTTACAACTGCGCTCAATAAAGGATCTTCTCCAGAAGAGAGGTGTGTTAGAAACATAAAACGAGCAAATTGCACTGGATGAGGCCAACCTTCTGCACCGATGAGCGTCTTTCTTACTTGTCGAAAAGAAAGAAAAGAGTGGAAGATATTGTGCAGTTAATTGCAGGTTTGTCTCCATTGAGGATTAGCTGGTAAAATCTCTTTACGGAAATCTTTGTTCTGCCATACTTTCTTCTTGTCACTTGTGTGACAACTACAGAATGTCTATTTATAAACCAAGATTATTTCACCGGAGAAATGTAATTAGTAGCTAAAGTTAATGAGATATAGTAAAATGAGCACAAATAACTATCTTCCTTTGACGATAATATTTCTCGTTCTTTGTTGACACGTAATTCTTTTTCAGGGGTTAATCGGGTACCTGAAGATACTCACCTGCGGTGCCACAGTAGTAAAATCGGGCGTTAAACACTATCAAAAAACCTGGAGATAGCGTTGCAAGCAGTGTGCGATTGTGTTACGAGCAGTCTATTTTCACACCCCAAAGAAACAAAACTGCTGTACTATCCATCGTATGCAGATCTCTGTTTATGAAGAAGGATGCCTGATCAATCAGATGATTAGGCGTTGGTACATATACTTCATAGCTGGATGGACGAAGTGAAAGATCGATTAACGATTTTTTATTTTTCTTTGTTTAATTCGTAACATTTTTAACAAATTCTGTTGGATATGCCATGTTACAGTCAAAATATAACATTACAGTAAACCAAAATCATGTATTTCATATATATACAGAGTGTTTCAAAAATACGGGGCATAATTTCAGGTATATATTTCCCACATGTAGACAAGCACATTAGTTCATTATAACATGTGTCCGGAAATGCTTCATTTCCGAGTTATGGCCTTCACAACATTGAAATTCACTGGAACGTTTTTCTTTCCGCAGGTTGTTATTACAGAAGATGTTCAAAATGTCCACCTCCTGCTTGAATACAGACCTCACATCGATGTCTCATTGATCTGCGAACACGATCCCAAACTCCAGGAGTATTGCGTATGTCCTCACAACTTGCCACATTTCGAATCCGAAGGGATTCCAAATCCGGCACCGGAGACGAATAAACCAATGATTTTAAATGGCCCCACAAGTAGAAATCGAGAGGGTTCGGATCAGTTGAGCGTGGAGGCCAAGCAATTCGGCCACCTCTACCTATCCATCGATCAGGAAACCTTTGATCCAAGTACCAGCGAGCCGTAAGACTGAAGTGTGCAGGAGCGCCATCATGCAAGAACTGAATGTGTTGATGATTGATCAGTGGAGTGACTTCGAAGACGTCAGGTATGGTGTTTTCCAGGAAGTTTGTGTATGCCTGCCCCGTAAGTCTGTTTACAAGTACACGGGGTCCAACTAATCGATCACCAATGATACCGGCCCACATGTTGAGGGAGAACCGCACCTGGTGATGAGATACAACAGTTGCACGTCGGTTTTCATGTGACCATACATGCTGATTGTGGAAATTTGTTATGCTATCTCTTGTGAACTGTGCTTCATCTGTAAATAATACGACGGCAGAAAAGTTCGGATTTACACCACACTGCTGCAAGAACCACTGACAGAACCTAACTCGTGCAGGATAATCTGCTGGTGACAGGGCCTGTACACGTTGCAAATGATAAGGATACAATTGATACTCGTTCAACAGTCTCCAGACAGTCATATGAGGAACATCGACTTGCAACGCTAACCGTCGTGTGCTGATAGAAGGAGTCCTGTCCACAGCCTCCAGAATCTCCTCTTGCACTTCTGGAGTTGTAGATCTTGGTCGTCCCCTTCCCAAACCAGGAGAGGTGAATGTTCCATACTCGCACAGACGGGAATGGAGACGTACAAATGTCTTCCGATCTGGACATTGTCGCTGTGGGTACCTCTCCTGGAACAAACGACGAGCCAGCGCTGCATTGCAGTCCGCCTTACCGTACAAGAAGTGTATCTCTGCCAGCTCTTGATTTGAATACATGTCGCACAGTCTTAACGCCTAAAGAACACTGAATGTAACCTTCCTCAGAATGAACTATTAGAGCACCCTCCTAATGTCTCCTTTGACGGGCAAAGACCTGCGGAAAGAAAAACGTTCCAGTAAATTCCAATGTTGTGAAGGCCATAACTCGGAAATTAAGCATTTCCGGACATGAACTATTTTGATTGTCTACAGGTGGGACTTTCAGTGTTGTAAAGGCCATAACTCGGAAATGAAGCATTTCCGGACACATGTTATAATGAACTATTTTGATTGTCTTCATGTGGGAAATACATACCCGAAATTATGCCTGTTTGTATTTATTTACATATTGGACGAGGAATATATTACGGCTCATATAAATTTTATTTGAAACGCCCTGTATATATAATAAGGCTAAAGACAATATTAGGTTTTATTCTTTTTTGTGTTCTAGAAAGGTGGGTTCTTTTGAGGTTGCTAATATTTCTAAGTTTTCATTACAAAAAGATTTAATTATTCTAATCCACTGTTGTTTATTTCACTATTAGACTTTAGCTTACATGTCTGACTATATCTCTTTTGTTAAATACAATTAGTAATTAGAAATTATGAATCCAAAATGTTACCTCTCATACAAGATTGCACCGACCTTATGTTCCCTTCCATCCACTCACTATGTCGTCTTGCGTGCGATGAACAACTGGAACTCACTCACAATGGCTGTGAACACGTCCTTATAAACCCTGCTGGGAGAGCGTATAGTTCCATTTTTCACCACCACCACCTGCCAGAGCTGCTTAGAGAAGTAAGAACAGTGCGCTCTATTCCACTTTAGTTGGAACTTGAGTGTACCACCAGGAACGTATGTCTGGTAGCCGTTGGTGGTTTTGCTGGCGTAATTTCTGGCTGCTATATGTTTGAAGCTAGCCGCCTCAGCTACATGTGGGAGTATTAACTTATCGTCCTTATATAGAGTGTAGACGTTACAACGCTTCGAACTATAGGCTTATTCTACCTAAATGCCTTGAGAGCCAGCATTTACAAGCAATTCTTCAAAGAACAAATGAGTTTTGCACATGGGCAGGGAGCCTGCTCACATTACGTTGAAGAAGTGAAAGAAACGGTACAACTCTTTCTACGAACTTCCCACAAAAGTGCCTGTGCTAAGACACAAGTGTGTGTGGAGAACTTTACATCGTAGTTCACTATACCCTTGCCGCCTCGTAGTACAATACGTCAATGATCCAGATTTTGGTCCTCTAATAGTTGATGCTACAATAGACTGTCTTCAACCCTTCTTTTGCAGGCGAATTTTATTTACAACCGAAGCGGGATGAATGATAGTATATACATAAGTAATATTTTTCATTGACATGCTGTTCAGGAGGCAACTTTTCTGATAGAATAGGGGTACAGTGATTATCTCTTGGATAAGCTTATCCTGGTAACGTCAGGACCATTTGGTCGGGAACCGCTTTATGATTTAGGACTCTCTCTGGGCATCCACCGGGTGGTTCGGAACCGGTGGGCAAGCTTGCATCCGTCGTCACTCGGATCTGGTCGCCTTTCGGTTTTCTCCCCTCATCCATACCACCTCTCTCTGGGATCATGTAAGAGACAAAGGGTCACAAGGGCCTCTACGTCCATTGCTCTACTCAGTGTCGTGGAGAGGCCTATCTTGTCTAGTCCCAATGACAGATATGATACAAGATGAATAGATCAAGGCGAACCTCTCCTTCAACATCATTGATTTGATTCCTTTAGACGTGTGTTCAACAGTAGCATCCCATTATATGGTTGGAGGTCCGGAACTCAGATTTGTAAAATTCTGAACTGATATAGGGGCCTCCGAAAAATTTTGAAACTCAATGCAAAAAAAATGGCGTGTTATTTATGGACGCTGTTTTAACTACAGTGGTTCTCAGCGTCTCATTCTATATTGGTTGTGAAAGACCGCTTAATTTTGCTCAGAGGCCTCTCTATCAGGCTTGAGGTACGTTTACGTGCCGTAAATCTACGACACGGGACCAACGGCTTTACTTCCCTTCCAAAGAAAGCCATTCTAAGGATTTTTAGACCCGAAAAACTCCATCGTCCTCCGCCGGGTTTGAAGTCAGTATGGCAATCATTACACCACGGAGGGCGACAGAACTCAATGCGGAAACGAGTGTACAGTCTTGTTTCATTATGCAAGGGAGATATTTTGAGATCTATTTTGATGAGCAAAGGTGTCAGTAATTGACAAATGCAAATAAGGCAGTAATGTAATTCCTTTTTCAGGTATAATATTTGTGCAAAATAATATCGGAAATGAAATTCTACATTTCAAAGTAATTGAATACCTATTATAAATATGTTTTGAACGAAATTAATAGAGATTTTATTCACACTTTCCAATTATCTTGCAAATGGCCCGCTTGCGATTCCGTCTGGGAATATTTTATTTCTATATTCATGTACTGTCAAACGAATATTTACGCTATCAATAATGAACAGCTTACTTTCCAAAAGATGCCTGTTAATAGTACCCACAGTTGAAGGTTCTATATCTTGCAGTTTTATGCAACTGTTTTCTAAATTTTGTCGTGTGCGGCTCTCCCACAATTATGAGCGTGTATATATTTCCTGAAAAGACTTTTAGAAGAATGATTACTTTACTGATCAGGTATTCCACATATTGTAAGCTTTCTGGTTGTTTCAGAAAAAATATTTCAATGTTTAAGCATAATGTTTCTAATAATTTATCATTGGTCAAATTGTCATTACTTCAGAAATTAAAAGTGTTTCAAAACTAATATAGCAGTGTTGTAAACTTCATTTTATCTGAGAATAAACATTTCAATAATGTTTTGTAATATTCTTAAAATCGAAAAATGGTTTTTATTGGAATTACTTTATCCATTTAAAGACATTATAAATTCATTGGAATAAATTTTAATTTTACATATTACAGGGTACGGTATGTTTTTAACCCGCAAAAGTGCGGAAAATCAAAGACGTGTAAAAGACACGGTTCATTGGACCGTGGATACAGTGTTTTTGCGCTTTTAAATGATCACGTGTTGAAGCCTGAAAACAAAAGCTATAGTACATAATTGAAGGTATAATTCAAAGTTTTCTTTGGATCTAAACATTTATTTTGAATTTCTTGAACATGTTTATAAAATATGTTTGTTATTTTTTTATCTGTGAGTCTTAAGTGTAAAAAGCATATACTTCGCGGTCTTCAAATAAAACACTGTTTTTATACATTTACATGGTTTTTTCTACTCTTATCTTTTGTATGTGGCTCTACAAACTATTCTTATGAAAAATTATTGTGCTATCTATTTTATTTTAATCGAGACTAACCTTATCAGAAAGAGTTGCAACAAGCATCTCGTTATAGATACAAAGAAAACAGCGAGAGTAAAATGTTTAACAATTGAACGCTGTATGATGGTTTTAATGACATAACACTCTTTCCATACAATAGCAGGAAACAACTGCAAATCGACAGTTCTTTAAAAAGAACGACAAAACATTGGTCAGTTCAAACCATTAGTAACGGATATCTCAGAAATTGCTTACACCACATTAAAGGTAGTGTGAGTAGTACGTTTTTTCGTGTAATTCTTGACATTTTACAGTTACACAAGAGTATCCGGAATTTCTTCCGAATGAAGAAGACCACACCAGATAGATATTCCCAGAACATTTAATGTGTATGAAATATTTTTTTTTTTTTTCACACAAGCCATGTGTAGGACATGAGTTGGATAGGTACAGTCAGACTGAATAATTCAATTCCTCTCCTACACACGGTTTGTGTGAAAAAACAATTATTTCGTATAAATTGACCATAATAGTTGGCCATACTATGAAGCCTGGGTCAAAGTACTTACAGCATTATAAGTCGTCATTGAGGTCATCTCAAAATAATTTGAGATCACCTTGTGGTTTACCGGGAAACATGCGAGTCAGTTGAGAAATTGAATACTGTGTGGGCATGTTGCCATGGTAGCTCAGTGGCAGAGCAGCCGGTTAGAGATCGGAAGATCCCTGGTTCAAATCCCAGCTGTGGTATTACATTTTTCAGTTTGACTCTACCTATCCAATTTAAGGTACACTGTTTATATTTATGAAAATATATTTAATATACGCTATTTTAATTAAAACTGTCTGAGCTGAGTGAAAAGACCGAATTCAATTTCCAGCTGGGAGTGGCAATTTTCCTCTAACCAAGATTATTCCCTTCCTCCTCAAGTTTGTAGGAATGAAGGAGAATGCGAATGCATGGTCGTACACCCAAAGACAATAACCTAAAGATACTAATAGTAAACAGTATTGCAATTATTGTTTCAAGAGAAAAGCCGACAATGTGACCTATGTGTTAAAGGACGCACATAAATGGAAAAAATATCGTTAGAGCAATTTTTGAAGAAATCAAGAATTTCGAAGAATGTTCCGCGTCAGGTGAAGTTGAGGTAGGAGGATTTTCTTAAAATGCTTTTGTCGCATCTGAGGAGAATATTGAAACTTAAATTTGGTACTTATCGCACTTTTCGTTTCTGAGTTAGGCGGATCTCACACACATGCACACACACACATCCACATGCAGAGAAATATACACATACACAGATCTTTTTTCTAAAGATTACTTTAATAGATTCAGGAGTTCTCAGAATATGTATTTCTAGTGATATTTCAAAATTGACTTTTCTTCCCTACTTGCTATATTTAGGGATATATATATTTTTTTGTAGTTTAACGTTCTTTAACCTGGTTGGTCATATCGGACGATGAATGAAATTGGTGAAATGATGGTCATAGGATCTCGGAGTCCATGGAGCTTAAAGTTAGTGGATATTCGTCTTCTCAGGATAAGGGAAAACCCCGAAAAAATATTATCAGGGTAGCTCACCCTAAGCGAGATTTGAACTCACGACCTGTTGAATGTGAAGCAGACATGCTACCACCACACTACCCAGGCGGGCAGGGATATATTACATCACTGAACATCTTAATATTGGTGACAATGTGATGAATTTAAATATAATATAATCAATGTGCATTTAAAATGAACTGGAAATATATATCACAATACAGAAATGAAGAGAAGTTGCAAGAGTTGATACTTCTGTGAAATTTGGAATATCCTATTATGAAGATATTTTATTGATATGTATACCAGTTATTACACACAATAATAGTGATATATTAGCCTTGTATCAAAATACTAGCTTACACGGTTACTTTAATAATAAACTTCTTACTGCCTAACTTCATTGTTCTAATAAAAAGTCACGTGATGCTTTAGTCACTTCAAAACATTCACATCAAAGCCAGTTTTACAGCAAATAGGTATACAGATAGTTCTATCATGTTATATTTAAATGATGTGTAATTAGTGTAGTTAATTATTACATTTCGTTCTCGACAAATCTCTTGACTTTCCAGAATTTATCATTTATTTCTCAAAATTGGAACATTATTTAAAAAAATCTGATGTGTACCATTCACATGACTTTCTCTACCTCTCAATTATTCTTAAAAATCTTATACTTCTATTTGCTTCATGCTATTCAGAAAAAAATAGCAGAAATAGTCTTATTACTTGCTTCCTTTAAGTAGAAGCGATATAAGGAAGTACCATAGGCTAAAATGATAGTCAAATTCCTGTATGAGAAAATTATGTTTTTCATAGCAGAAACCCAAAACAAAGAATGTTTCAAAAACGATTAACTCCACGAAAAAAATGTATATAACATAAATTGTGAGTTTCAACGTGGTCTACATTTTTGTGTTGTAAGTTTTTGTCCATCTGTTACAGTTTAGCAGTTATTCAAAATTCCGTAAAATTCATCCAGAATAAACTACTCCTCAGAGACTATTCCCAGAAAATTTAAGAAATACATTTTATATTTCAGGTAAATGTCTTTAATATATGATATTTTAATCAAAATCGTTAGAGCCATTTTTGAGGAAATCGAAATTTTCGAAAAAGGTTCCATGTAAAGTGAAATGTGGGGTGGGGGGATTTTTCTGAAAATCTTCGTGTCGCATCCCTGGAAGATACTAAACTTAAATACCAAGTTTGGTATTTTACCGACTTTTCGTTTTTGAATTATCGTGTTCACAGACACACGGACACACGCACACACACATACACACACACACGATCCTTTTTGAGAAAATGTTTTTTTTTGGATATAGGGGACCCTAAAACATATATTTCCGGTGAAATCTCGATATCGACTTTTTGGGTGTAGTGCAATGCCTTCTCTATACACTATGTACATAGTAAGTGTAGAGAAAGTAAAAATGAATGGCATTTTTTATGTGTTTTTGGGGAGCTCTACAACAATTTTTAAACAAATTAGTGAACATTTGCATCATTTGGAACATTTTGAGGATTGAAAAGAGTTGGAAAAAATCTCATGAGTTTCAATCGCATGACTTTCTTTACATTTCTGTAACAAATTAATGTTAAAAAGCACATCCTTCTGAGTACTTTACGTAAATCTAGATAAACATTACCAGAAATTTTCTTAATTACTTGCTTCCTTGTAAGTAGAAGGAAAATAAGGGAATACAGTAGGCCAAAACAATAGTGAGAAGTATTTTAAATCTGAAACAAATAACAAGGAATATCTAAGAATTCCACACACAAAAAAAACCATGTATATGACAAATTGTGTGTTTTGTGATCTACACATTTTGTGAAATAAGTTTTTGTCTAGCTCTTACGGTTTACCAGTAACGAAAACTTCAGCAAAATTCATTCAGAATAAAGAGGTCTTCAGAGACTATTCCCAGAAAATTCAAGATATACATTTTAATAATTTTAATAGACACATAAGTATCTTTAATCAAAATCACTACAGGCATTTTTCAGAAAATCAAACTTCGTGTCGCATCCTTGGAAGATATCCAAATTTGGTACTTAACGATCTTTTCGTCTTTGAGCTATGCTGTCCAGAGAGACACACACAGATGTTTTTCTAATTTTTTTTTTTTTTTTGGATTCAGGAAGAATGTATTTCCGTGAAATCTCGGTATCGAATTTTTCAGTGCAATACCTTCTCTGTACATAGTACGAGTGGTGAAAGTTGGTTGAGTTCTGTCTAATGTTGAGCAGTTTGCAGCGAAGCATTAGGTTTCTTGCATTTCAGTATTTTTTTTTTTCATTAAATTGCCCCCTTTAACATCTAAGGGGCTTTGCGTTAGAAACAATTCGTTGTCTGAGGTTCTTTACATTGGGTTCAAATCTTTTTTTCCCCTCAAACGCACACATTCACTCTCACATGTATACTCCAGCAATGATTCTGGTTAAAGAAAATTCCCCGCCCCAGCTGGGAATCGAACCCAGGATCTCCGTGTGAGAAATCAGCTCGCTGGCCACTCAACCACGGAGGCAGTTATTCCAGTATTTTGATGTTATAGTATCATGTTGACTAAAGGATGGACAGCAGAGTATGTGTTTTCATCCATACCTTCTTTAAGTGTACTGAGGAGATTATTTATTCCTGAATAAATGCATATTGAGCCAGTCATGGGCTGTTAGAAGTCTAAAAGTTGCTACAGAGGAATCTGGTCGTGTTATTTATTGCATACATTTTCTCATGCTTTTTCCTTTTTAATACATTATCTTCTTTAATTTTTATTTTTCCTCCATAGAGAAGGTATCGTAATGCACCCAAAAATTCGATACCGAGATTTCACCGGAAATACATGTTTTGGCTTATCCTGAATCCAAAAAAAAATATTTTTTGGAAATAGGTTCATGAGTGTGTGTGTGTCTGTGGAGAGTTTAGCTCAAAAACGACAACACCGTTAAATACCAAACTTGGTATTTAAGTTGTGTATCTCCCAAAGTTGCGAAATGAAGATTTTCAAGAACCCCTCAACGCCTTTTACATGTAAACATTTTTGAAATATTTTTCTCAAAAATTGCCTAACGATTTTGAATAAAATATCGTATATTAAATCTATTTACTTGACAAATAAAATGCATATCTTGAATTTACCGAGAATAACCTCTGAAGACTACTTTATTCTGGATGAATTTTACGGAATTTTGCATAACTGGTAAACCGTAAGAGATATACAAAAACTTACCTCCATTAAAATGTAGGCACATTAAAACACACGATTTATGTTATACATATTTTTTTCGTGGAGTGGATCGTTTTCTAGATATTCCTTGTCTTTTATTTCAACTTTAAAAAACGTATACTTTTCTCATACTCGAATTTGTCAATTCCTGTCCATACAATCAAAGGAACTTATTATCTTCTACTTACAAGGAAGTAAGTAATAAGACTATTTCTGTTAGTTGTTTCTCGATTATCACTAGGCAAATACAAGAATAAGCTTTTTAATAATAATTTATTGTAGAGATGTAGAGAAAGTCATGTGAATGGAACATATCAGATTTTATTTATTATATGTTGATATCATGATTATTTGATAGATTGATAACTTATTGTATTAGATGAATTTGACGAAACATTCCGCAAGTGCAGAGAAAGTAAAAATATTCTTTAAGTTGTTCACAACTTTTGGTATGATTTCAAGGATACATAAGCCCTTGTATAGTGTAAAGTGAAGCTGGGTAGGGCAGATAAGATCCAGAGTACTGCTGTATCTAAGCTTTTAAAAGTGTTTTCTTTAAGTTTAACATAAGGGCCTGCGGGTGTACCTGTTTATACCAGAAAAGGTGACCTATAATCCTGAGTTGCGATCCGCTTTAACAAGCTGTAGACCCGCAACACTTTCTTCACGTGCCTCAGGGCAGAAATCATGTCAGCAACTCTGTATAAAGAGGAAGACCTAAGTAGGAACATTTATAGTTTATGGGGCAGCTCACAGAGAGGAATATTAAAGGAGGCACTGCACCTCGCTATGAAAGAGCTGAATGAAACAAACGGACCAATGCCTGACCGTGCCATTCATGCGCGGCATAGCACATTGTGTGCAGAAGCAGGCCAGTTCAAAGTGAACGGCACTCGAGCCAAGGAGCGTATCAAAAGACCGCCTTTCAAATGAGAATGAAGCTTAAAGAAAAACTGAAATAGAAGCTTTCCACTGCAAAGTTATCTAAAAAAGCTGACGTGCTCCATTCACTTGACTTTCTCTAAATCTCTGCAATAAATTATTGTTAAAAATCTTATTCTTCTAATTAAATTATGCTAATCGAGAAAAAAATAGCTGAAATGGCCTTTTTACTTGCTTCCTTGTAAGTAGAAGAGAAATAAGACAGTACCATTGATTAAAGTGATAATCAAAAGTTGGTTGCTATGTCACTGAAATTCCTTTGTTTGTATGGACAGGAGTTGACAAATTCCTGTATGAGGAAAGTTAAGTTTTTCAAAGCTGAAACCTAAACCAAGGAATATCTCAAAAACGATCAACTCCACGAAAAAAATGTTTACAACATAAATTGAGTGTTTTAACGTGCTCTACATTTTTTGTGTGATAAGCTTTTGTCCACGTCTTACGGTTTAGCAGTTATGAAAAATTCCGTAAAATTTACCCAGAATAAAGTAGTCTTTAGAAGCTATTCCCAGAAAATTCAAGATATACATTTTATTTGTCAGATAAATCTCTTTAATATATGATATTTGAATCAAAATCGTTAGAGCCATTTTTAAGAAAATAAAAAGTTTCGAAAAACGTTCCATGTAAAGGGTAGTTTGTGTTGGGGGGATTTTTCTCAAAATATTCGTGTCACATCCCTGGAAGAAGCTAAACATAAATGCCAAGTTTGGTATTTTATCGACTTTTCGTTTTTGAGTTATCGGGTTCACAGGCACACGAATATACACACACACCCCACACTTTTTTCTGGAAATGCTTTTTTTGGTTATAGGGGACCCTAGAACACATAGTTCCGGTGAAATCTCGGTATCGAATTTTTGGGTGGAGTGCAATACCTTCTCTATACACTATGTACATAGTAGATATAGAGAAAGCAATAAGGGAGGACCATAGGCTAAAGTAATAGTCAAAAGCTGTTTGCCATGTGATTGAAGTTCCATTGTTTGTATAACCAGGAGTTGACAAAGTCCCGTATGCAAAAAGTATAACTATTTTTAAACGGTCAATTCCATGACAAAAATGTTTATAATATAAATTGTGTATTTTAAAAGTTTTGAATACTAAGTTTTTATCTATCGCTTACTGTTTACCAGTTATACAATATTCCGTAAAATGCATGCAAAATAAACATGTCTTCAGAGACTATTACCAGAAAATTTAAGATATGCTTATTATTTGTTATGTGAATATGTTAAATATAACAGATTTCAATCAAAATCGTTAGAGCTATTTTGCAGAAAATCAAAATTTTCGAACTTTTTTATATGTAAAGAGTAGCTGGAGGTGGGGCGAAGTTCTTGAAGATCTTCATGTCGCATTCTTGGAAGATACCGAACTTAAATACCAAGTTTGATATTTAACAGTCTTTTCGTTTTTGAGCTATGCTGCCCGCAGACATACATACACAAAGACTCAGACAGACACACACACAAACATTTTTCTAAAAATGCTTTTGTTATTCAGCGGTCTCAAAACATGTCTTTCCGGTAAAATCTCGTTATCCAATTTTTGAGTGCACTACAATATCTTCTCTGTGCATTTTGTACATATAACGTGTAGAAAAGGTAGAAAGCGTTTTCTTAAAAAGAGTAAGTTTATTATTAATGATTGTAAACTAATATCACGTATATCATATCAACCACATATGTGACGTATGCAGATATCTCTTCTTGCGTTAAGAGTTCCAGATATCAACGAGGCTATTTCCTCAATGACCGGTTTTAACTTGAAATAGCCCCGTTGAGTTCTGAAACTCTTTTAACGCAAGAAGGAATATTTGCACACTTGAGATATAGGGCAGGTGTACCACCTGGTATAAATAGATTATCGACAGAGAAATTTAAAGATATTTAAAAGCAGTATACAAAACAATAATTTTCCACAATTACAACTTAGTTTATTATACGGTATTTCAAGTGCACAAGTAAAGTACTGATACTAAGTATTTCCACTGTAGCTCTTGTCTAAAATCAAGAAAAAAATCTTATGTGTTCCATTCACATGACTTTCTATAGTTCTTCTACAAAGATTATTATTTTGTCTACATCATGCCAATGAAGATAAACATTACCAGAATTGTTCTACTACTTGCTTCTTTTTATTTTCTCTATACGTACCATCTACATAGTATATAGAGAAGGTATTGCACTCCACCCAAAAATTCCATACCGAGATTTCACCGGAAATATGTCTTTTAGGGTCCGCTTTATCTAAAAAAAAACATTTTCACAAAAAGGTCAGTGTGTCCGTGTGTCTGTGAACACGATAACTCAAAAACGAAAAGTAGCTAAAGTACCAAACTTGGTATTTAAGTTTAGTATCTTCCAGAGATGCGACACGAAGATTTTGAGAAAAATACCCCCACCCCAAACTACCCTTTACATGGAAATTTTTTCGAAAATTTTGATTTTCTAAAAAATGACTAACGATTTTGATTAAAATATAGTGTATAAAAGGTATTTACCTGACAAATAAAATGAATATTTTGACTTTTCTGGGAATAGCCTTGAAGACTAATTTATTCTGGGTCAATTTTACGGAATTTTGAATAACTGCTAAACCGTAAGAAATGAACAAAAACTTACCACTCAACAAATGTAAAGCACTTTAAAACACACAATTTATGTTATACACTTTTTTTCGTGGAGTTGATTGTTTATGAGATATTCCTTGTTTTTGGTTTCCGCTATAATAAACTTATACTGTTCTCAAACTGGACTTTGTGAACTCGTGTCCATACAAACAAAGGAACTTCAGTGACATCGCAACCAGATTTTGACTATCACTTTAACTTATGGTAGCCCTTCATTTTGCTTCTACTAACAAGGAGGCAAGTAATATGACTATTTCTGCTAATTTTTTCTGGATTAGATGAAGTAAATAGAATAACTTTTTGCAGAGATGTAGAGAAAGTCATGTGAATGGAACACATCAGATTTTTTGCTAGTAGTTAACATAAATCGAGGAGAAGAAGATGACTTGCCTTTTGAAAAAAGTTTAATAACTCGGAATATCTCGAAAAGAGTTAACTTTAAAAAAAATAGACATAAATTGTGTTTTAATGAGCTCTACGTTCTTCTGATAAGTTTTTGTTTATCTCTTATGGTTTACCAGTTACACTATAGTAATACGAATGGCATCAAGAATGAATAGTTTTAAGAGACTATTCCCAGAAAATTCAAGATATACATTTCCTTTGTCATGAAAATTTTAAACAATTGACATTTTAATAAAAATCGTTAGTCACTAACTTAGAGAAGCATTGCATATGTAATGTTGAGCACCGTTTGTTGATAGTTTCCTAAAATTGAGCTTCGATCTTCACGGAACACACAGTAACCGGCACATTGTTATATTTCTACTTTCTCTAGCGTGCATGTACATACAATATACAAGTTACAGAAAGTATTATATTCCACCCATAAATTTGATGTCGAGATTTCACCGGATATATATGCTTTGAGGTCCCCTAAGTCCAATTTTTTTTTATAAAAATCCCTCTTTGTGTATGTGTATGTGTGTGTGTGTGTGTGTGTGTGTGTGTGTGTGCATATCTCAAAAACGAAGAAATCGTTCAATACCAAAATTGGTAATTTAGTATCTTCCAAGGTTACGACACGACAGTTCTCAAACAAATCCTCCTATAATAAACTAGTCTTTACATAGAAAAATATTGAAATGATTGTTTTTTTCCAAAAAATTATCTAATGACTTTCATAAAAAGATTTTCACATCACAAATAATTTCTTTTTTTTTTTTTAATTGTCTGGGAATAGCTTCTGATTACCTCTTTATTTTGAATACTTTTTTGCTTTGTTTTGTATAACTGTTAAACGTAATAGATAAATTACACCAAAATGTAGAATTCGTTAAAACACATAATTAATGTCATATACATTTTCCTGTACATTTGAACGTTTCAAAGATATTGGTTTCATTTTAAACCACATACCTACCCTGCTTTACTCAATCGGGAAAATAACTTTCATTTCAGCTTGTTTTACTGTTGGCCAGGCAAAGCGAAGCGTAGCTAAATTGTTTCACATAGTGACCAGTTTTTATAAATTCTGACTATCGCTTTTGCCTAAAATATTCCCTTACTTTTCTTTTAAGGAAGTAGTAAGACAATTTCTGCCAAACAATTATTTCGATTAGCATGATGTAGATAAAATAGTAACTTTCTGTAAGATAGTTTGTATACTGAACAGCTAGAGAAAGTAATACGAATGGAACACATCAGGTTTTTAAGCAGCAGATGCTCCTTCAGCAACAATTAAAGTGGTTTCTTAACAACAATGGTTAATGCATCTATCACTGGATTAGAGGGAAATAACAATTGGCGTATCCCGACTATTTTTGTATAAGAAAATGTAATGTGGCAAATGTGTAATGAACATCACCTTTATTTGATTTAAAATCAACTATTCATACTTAACATCACATCTGCAAAGCTGAGAAACATATTTGGTGCAGCATTGGGCCGCTAAGAGTTGTGTGTGAAATTGAGCACGGTCACGTGGAACTGACTTAACTGGATTTTACATAGGAGGATGCACCGCTGAATTAAAATTTGGGTAAATAACTTAAGGATTGCGTGAAAATGAATTCAAAAGAGATACATTTTAAAAGAATTTTCACTGTTTGTATTGTGGATATTTATCTTTGCGTGCAACAGAAACATTTTGAGCTGAAATTCCTTACATTTTAAAATCTGAGTTCTTTAAATTCTTTTTCTCACTACTATTCTTGTTTTTCGCACATAAAATGTTTCCATTCAGTTATCCAGCGAGGTTGCGCCACAGAGATGCTTACTCTCATTTGGGTGGTCCCTGTTCGATTCCAGCGACCACTCACTTTAACCTTTGGGTTTTTCATGGTTTCTCCGGGTCGAAATGCGAATACTGCAGTGGTTCACCTTCTACCACGACTTTCCTGTCCACAGTTTCCCGTACCATGACTTGTTTGTCCTCTGCTTCAGGGTTGAAAGACCAAGTGTCTATGTTCAGCGGATTGCACTTGGGAAGTGGAAGTGCGCTCTTAGAGGTATTTAGCTTGTTGCGGGTGTCGTTCACCTCAATTATTTTTCTTAGCTTGGTACCAAACCTCGCTCCTTTAGCATGAGCATGAAATACCACCGGTCGTCTCCTTAGCGCGGTGGTAGCGTTGCTGCTTACCAAGCGGGAGACCTGGGTTCGATCCCCAGTACCGGCGTGGGGATTTTTCCCCCGCTGGGAGACCTGGCCCGGGGTGCACTCAGCCTCGTAAGGTTCCTGGGGGGCCAATTGAGCTACTTGATGGAGAAGTAGCGGCTCCAGGTCGCGAGGACCGCATTAACCGGCCGGGGGGACTCGAGGCGCTGACCACGTCTCACCCTCCAATACTGCACCCCATCCATGACGTCTGTAGTGGACCGAGATGGGGGACGCAGCGGCCGGGCGGTAGGCCAAGGTTCCCCGTGAGCTGTCGTGCCATGGAGTTATGTTATGAAATACCACCACTAACAATGTGTCCTGGTCTGGGCATCTTCTCCCCACTCCCTTGTATGCAGGCGTCTTTTTAATAACCACCCACTAATATTCGGTTTGCTTCGACGGTACCGGACACCACCTTTACTTAATCTTCCCACGCATCACTGTAGAGTAGCTAGTGATTGGTAGGGGAGACGATGTAGATCCCCTTCGGATGATCGTCACCAGGTGTTGTTCAGCAAGGGTCCTGTCTCCGAAATCCTTCGGGTGCTCCTTCACAGTTTCACGTGAACCAAACACATCTCAGTGGCCACCACACTCTACTTCAGGCTCACGCTGTGGACCTCAGGATGTCTGTCGGAAATCTTCACCGAGTCGTAAGACCCTCTTTTCAAAGTCGACTGTTGCGTCGCGGCTCCTGAGGGCTTTTAGTCCCAATATCACCTCTCTTCAGCCATTCTCATGATGAATACCCATAGACATAAGGCTAACGTGACCTTCCCAGGATCAACTCTGGCAAGGTTCACCCAATTCTGCCATTACCTCTTAGGGCTAAATCAGTTTCCTTATCGGCAAGCTCTTTGCCACGTCATGGGTACTGAGTCCACTAGTGTCCGACACAGCTTCCCTTGTATCCAGCAGTCTGTAATAAGGTTGTCCTCTATCTCTCTCTGAGACAGGGTTGTGGGCTTGTGGCTGAGCCCCAGGCAATGGCGGATAGCGTTCTATTTGGAAACGCTAAGGAACCCTCCCGCGCTAAAACCTGTCATTACCTGGATCTGTTCGTCCTTCGGGTCTCTTCCCTCATTTCTCCTTCCCAAGACTTACTTTAACGGCAAAGGGTCGAAGACTACGTACGTACTCTGTTCCAAGGACTACTTCCGTCTGTTCTGCCTTTATCACTACTTTCCGTCAGATTCTTCAGAAAAATTTTTATGTGTACTTTTCGAAAACTCCAATAATAAAAAAGTATATTTTATCTAATGGAGGTTTTAAATCGATTTTTTTTTAGAATTTAGGGAGCCTTAAAACAGTTTTTTTTACAAAAATGCAGTTCTTGTCAAAAATCCGGCGCTATATTTCGTCTTTCTATTTTTCCCTTTTCAGCTTCCTATATTCCTTTTGTGTACTTTTTTATTTACAATTTTCTTTTTATTTATACATACTCACATATACACATTTACAAACAAACAAACACCCAGACCCAAGCCAGGACTCGAACCTACGATCCCCTGCGCCCCGAAGCACCAAAGCGAGGCAATTTATCGAGCTTGGCCTTGGGGGACCGGAGCGCATTGTTTGAAATCTCGATATTGATATTTTGGGTGCAATAAACTGCTTCCTCTACTTACTATAGTTAATCAGTAGAGCAAGTAAAAATCACCAGCTTGCACTGTGCATTCTTAATTGCATTTCTTCTCCTGGGTGCAGAAAATTATTTTATGGGATTCAGTATTCAGATTTATTGCTGTATACACTTAATTACATTAAAAAACTAAAAAATGCAACATATACCATTTTCAGTCAGTTATAAGATAATAGTTGGAACATTAAATTTTGCACCTTTACGATTCCTCTTAAGATTTAATATAAAACACTTAAGGAATGAAGCTAATGCTTATGGCGGTGTTAAAATTAACGACTTCTCTGACAAGAGTAGCAATCAGTCTAGACGTATGCACTAACATTTTATAGCAGAGAGCAAGAGTTGTGGTTTCAAGCCTAGGGTGCTTACTGCTACGGCGAATGGCTTTGATCCTTAATTAGTTACATAGCTCTGGTAGAGAAGAGCTTTGTAACATTACCGTAGAGTACAGCTCTATTATAATTGACTCGAGCAACACCAAGAGTGAAGTGATTTGTACTCTCTCTCCAAAGCAAAAGCAAATGAAACTCGCACGCCGGCAAACGCTGGAGAATGCAGACATCTGTTTTAACAGATATGAGTTCTACGATGAGCAGTACTGCCAATCTTATTCTGTAAAAGTCACTAACAAGGTAGGTTTCCAACATGGGCCAGGGAGATCTTATTGAAACTCAGCATAAATTCATATATAGAGTGAAAGGTGCCCTATTAACATCCTTTTAAATTATAAAAGAGTACGTTGTTTTGACTGTTCTTCTTTAGTCATTTTTCCTTAAAGCTTTTCGTTCCTGAAATACCTAATATTTCAGTTTAGCTCAGTATTGCAACACGAAAAATTCAACACGTTTTCTTTACATTCAAGTCAACTTTTAATTCTTCAGCTTCTGCTGCAAATAAACAAAAATCCATGCATGATTTAAACGTAATCTAAATATCATACAGAATATGGAATTTAAGAAGCACTTATATTTTATTAATATTAGTAAATACAAGCTTGAAAAAACCTATGTTTCAAGATTATACCTTCTTTGTTTGTAAATTATAAAACGGTGAATACCTGAATAAAACAATATAACAACAGGAAATCGATTACACTTTTCTTTAATGTTCTCAAAAGAATTCAATTGGACCCATCGATAGTATGAGTTACACCACGAGTGCTGCTTCAGGATTTTCTTCCACCAAGTGAAGGATTTTTTTCTTCTTGTTGGGCACATAATTTGGGAAATTCTTACATCATCAGGAGACGCTAACTGTATCTCTTTGACAGATGAAAAGAAATGTCTTATGATATTGTAGTTGCCCGGTGTGGGGTAGGAGATAACCCTACACTGCGCATTCTCTAGGGGGTAGTAGGTTCAGATGTAGAGCTGGTGCTTGATGCTGCAAAAGGGAAGCACCTCAGGGTTTGAGGTGCAGGACCGTGTGCATTTGGGGAGAGATCGGGAGCAATAAATAGGCAAGATGCGAGGAGGCAATGGGTTTTTACTATCAAGTGAGTGAATTTCACGAATGCATGGTAAGGTAGCTAAAGAGGAGAAAACCCAAATTCCATTCAACTCATCTGATTCATTTGGATATTCTCGAAGTTACACATTTAAATATAACTTTACCTTTTTCTCGACGTCTTTTTGTCACCTAGTTATTGAAGCTTTTATACTTAAACCCATGCTTATGCCAGCATTGCTCTAAAGGAAAAAGCTATATCAGCATTTACGATCAGCCATCATAATCGATTGTTGAAACTGGTGCAATATTGCCTCTTGGTAAATGAAATATAACGTATTCAAAATAATTATATCTGTTACCCTAGAATACAATGCTTGTATATTTGTAAATCTTTCTCGATAAATTCTAGTCTCTGCTGCCACATTTAGGATGTGTTTCGTTGTAAATGGATACATAGCTCTTCAAGCTACTTGACATTGATAAGTTGAGCCATTGTCTAACTGATAATTCCTGTGCGGTAAACAAAAGCCACAAGCTCAATAAACAGACAGTTGAAGTATATTTATTTCTATCTATTTTGTTGTCAAGTTGTTTGATTTTCGTGATTAACGGTGGAAATTTAATTGAGACACATTACGTAAGTTTATAATAAAAGTAAGGCTGTTTTGTTTCAATTTCCTATATTCAATATTCGTAGAATGTATTTAATTTTGTAAAAATATTAAAAAAATTGAGCTAATATTAAGCAATTTTCGCTTCCTCTTTTCAAAAATAGCTTTAAATCAGCAAAATGGCGCTAAGATTTTCTGTTCAATTTACTACAAAATCATCCTGCTCAAAAGTGTTAATATCACTTCCACCCTATATAGATTAAACAATGTGTTTATTTTACTTCAAATGAAACTCAGATTTATTATTAATAAGTAAAACATGATTCGCAAGACACGTATAGCAAGCTGAAACAGACAGGGTTACCAAGACGTTACCAAAAAAATGTAAATGGCGTATTATTTATGGACGCTCTTTAACTGCTGTGGTTCACAGCGTCTCATTCTAAACTGGGCGTGAAAGACCGCTCAATTTTGCTCTGAGGCCTCTCAATCAGGCTTGAGGTTCTTTTATGTGCCGAAAATGTACGACACGGAACCAACGGCTTCCCTTCCGAAGGAAGCCATGCTAAGGATTTTTACACCCGAAAAACTCCATTATCCTCCGCCGGGTTTGAACCCGAGACCTTGGGTGTATGAAGTTAGCATGGTAACCATTACACCACGGAGAGCGACAAGACGTTACCAATGCTAATGGAGAATGCTGGAGCAGGATGAAAACTATGAACTGAAACAGTTACACTAGGAAAGAAAACGAACTCAAAAACAAAGCGGGCTCGGAGGAAAAAGGAGAGATGGAATGCCATGGAGAAAATAAATAGACTTAGGCCAATGAAGCAATCTGGAGGAACAGGTTGATTCCGCTAAGCACATTTTATATTTTCTTCGCCTACATGATGAAACAACACGGCCATGGAATAAGTGTGTAAGACAGTCTAGAATCACGAAATTTTTTCTTCAAAGATCTACATTCCTTTACATTCTGAGCAAGTACGTATTTTTACTTTCTCTATATAGTACATAGTACGTAGGTAGAGAAGATATACTGAACCCAAAAATGCAATACCAAGAATTGCGCTTCCCTGTATTAAAAAAAAACATTTAAACAAACTCCATGTGTATTGTGTGTCTGTATGTACGTGACCATGTTATGAACACGATTACTCAAAAAAGAAAAATATATGGCATTGTAATTTAAATCGTTAAAACCAGAATTTTTCATCTACTCATTTAAAGGGTAGTTGAGCTGGAGGATTTTTCTGAAAATCGTCAGGTCGCATTCTTGTAAAATACTTAACTTAAATACCAAGTTTTGTATTTAATTGAATTTTCGTTTTTGAAGTATGCTGCCGACACACGCATACTGATATTTTTCTAAGAATTATGCTTTTGGATTCATGGGTCCTCAAGACATGCATTTCCAGTGGAGTCTTGTAATGGAATACCTTCTCTATCTACTGTTTACACTGTACATTCGTGACAAAAGATCTAATGTGTTCCATTCACATGACTTTTTCTACATCTCTATACCAAATAATTGTTAAACAGCTTATCTACTTTATACTAATTGAGACAAGCATTACCAGAAATGGTCTTGTTACTTGCTTTCCTTTAAGTAGGAAGGAAATGAGGGAAAATACGTTAGGCTAAAATGATAGTCAGATCTTTTAAAAGCTGGTTGTTATGTGATTGAAATTTGTTTATTTGTAGGGCCAGGAGTTGATAAATTCCCACATGAGAAAAGTTTTAAGTATTAAAAATTGAAATCAGTAACAAATATTATCTCAGAAATGGTCAATTCCACGAATAAAATGTGTATGGCATAAATAGTGCATTGTGTTTTAACGAGATCTACGTTTTTGTATAGTAAGATATGACTTACAGTTTTCCAGTTATGCTACACTGAACTTTATATTCGTCACACCGACTTTTAAAGTTAACAATATTGGAATAAAATTGAAAAAATCACTAAAAAGTAAACAATTAAGACGAAAAGTGCAAATATATACGATATTGTTTTTAAATAATAATCTATACCCACTCATAAGATACTTACCTATCTGCCCCTAAAGACTATGAAAAAGGAGCAATGCAATGTTAGGGGAATTACTCAATTATGCTACTTTGTTAAGTATTTTGATGCAAGTAACGTATCTGTTAAAACTGTATCTTCTGCGAATGCAAAGAATGTTTGCAATGTACATTTTATATGGTTATTAAACATTTCTATAATATTTATTTTAAGAATACTTCTTCCAGAATTCTGACAAGGAATTGCAGTTTGCCGTCTGATGCATTTGAATGTATGTAAAAGCTATTAACTCAGTCAGAAGAACGGAATCAGCCGAGGCTCTGATAAGCTATCATTTAGGGCTAAGATGATCACTGCAACTTTTGGGATAATAAACTTCTTCGGCAGATTGCAGAGTTGTCCTTTAACTTCCAGTATTTTCCCAAGGGTCTCGGAGCATATCAGCCCGGAACTCCTGCAACCCTACGGGTATTTGTGCTCTCTCTCAGATACCACGCCACTCCCTTTTTAACTTCGTAAAGAACAGGAGGTCAAAAAGAAACATAAAGGAGCTGGAATGCAGCATCAAAAAGTACTTGAGAAACCATAGGAGATAACGGGAATCCTAATACAGGGTGATTTATATAGAGATGACACATTTCTTTCATTAATTGTTTCAAAACATGTTAAGCTAGCGACAACTTATTATACCTAAATTGTAGAGGAATTTTGGGAGATTATTTACCTCTACAGCAAATGTTTAAAATGTCCTCCATCCTTCATTAGGCACAACTCAGCACGTCGTTCCATGTTACTGGCCCCTCGTTGGGGGACTCTGTTGTCAATAGCTTGAATCTCCTTTGCGATGTTGTGCTTCAGATTGTCCAATGTCTGGGAACGCATCTTTTAAGTAACCCCATAGAAAGAAGTCCGGCGATTCAAATCCGGAGATCTTGGTGGCCACAGGTTCCTGGAAATTATCCGGTCGTCAAAGGAACTTGCAATTAGGTTCATGGATTCATCTGATGTATGGCATGTAGCGCCATCTTGCTGAAAATATCCTTGACTCAGCTCTACATCGTACTGCATTTTCACGTTGACTACAAGAACAAAATGTCGAAACAGCTGCAAAATTGCAATTTGGAATAAAACATAAACATCTGCTCATCTAGTGACAAGGAATCGAAACTCCAGGGCAGTCTGCTTAATTTGGTGCTAAAATTGGGTCATTGAATGAATTTCCAACGAAATAATTAAAGAAAAAATGTGTTAGTTCTGCATAAATCGCTCTTTATAATGCGGAGCTGTTCGAATGCAGGTAGCAAAACTAACAGCACTGTATAAATAAACTGTACTTTATGAAGTATTTGTAGATCTGGAGTGCCCCTCTTAGCTATATTAACGAGCTCCAATTCAAGTTAGTAAAATTACAATTATAACGATAATTCAAAATATAAATTGGTTAATTGTATAGTATTGTATATTATAAGCAGACATTCTTTAATATTTTATGCCGTCTAAATAGGTCTTTTATCGCCTTATAAATTCGTTAATTTCAGTTAGTATTCAAGAACTGTAACAACGAAACTTAGACCGAGTGGTTTGATTGCTCACCTCTCACCTAGGCAGCCCGGGTACGATCGCAGTGGACTTCATGTGGGTTTTGAGGTGGAGGAAGCGGTGGCTTGGTGGTTTTTCTCCGGGTTCTCCTGTTTCCCCGCCATTCATTCCCCCAGTTACTCCATAATAATATTTCCTTTCATCTCTTTCACTGTCACTGCTATTAACTATTTCCTCTCTTTCCTACCAGGCATCTTGCTGATCACGCATATTGGCAACTCTCTCTCTGATTCAGAAGCTCAGCTCGTCAACAGAAGTCTGACCCCAGGCGTTGGCTTGTAAATCCTTGAGGATTTAAGTTTTTCATACGAGGAGGTTAACAAGAAATAAGGAGAACAATGTAACTATATAGAATATTATGCACAAATTGAACACATTAGGAAGTGACAACTGATGTTTGGTTTAACGATGTAACAAATGAAGTACAAGCTTAAAAATCTGTTGTGTTCCATTCACATGATTTTCTCTACATCTCTGTAACAAATTATTGTTAAAAAGCATATTCTTCTATGTACTTTATGATAATCGAGATAAACATGAGCAGAAATTGTCGTAATTTCTTTCTTCCCTGTAAGTAGAAGCAAACTAAGGGAATACACTAGGCTAAACGATAGTCAAGTCTTTTAAAAGCTGGTTGCCATGATGTTGAAATCCGTTTCTATGCAGGGCCGGTAGTGTACAATTTTCCGTGTGAGAAATGTTTTAAGTATTTTAAATCTGAAACAAATAACAAGGAATATCTCAGAAATTGTCAATTCCACGACAAAAACTTATATGACATAAATTGTGTGTTTTAACGTGATCTACACTTTTATGTAGTACCTTTTTGTCTACCTCATAAGGTTTACCAGTTACGCAAAATTCAGCAAAATTCATTCAGACTAAAGATATCTCCAGAGGTTATTCCCGGACAATTCAAGCTAGACATATTATTTGCCATAAACATATCTTTAATACACGATATTTTAATCAAAATCGTTAGCGCCATTTTTGAGAAAATCAAAAATTTCGCATTTTTTTCCATGTAAAGAGTAGTTTGACCTAGGGTTATTTTTCTCAAAATATTCGTGACGCATCCCTGGAATATACTAAACTTAAATACCAAGTTAGGTATTTTATGGACTTTTCGTTTTTGAGCTATCGTGTTCACGGTCACACGGACCTTTTTTTTTTTTTTACTTTCTCTAGCCCCATATGTACAATGTACATAGGGATAGAGAAGGTATTGTAATGCACCCAAAAATTCGATACCGAGATTTCACCGAAAATATATGTGTTGTGATCCCCTGAATCCGAGAAAAGAATTTTTAAAAAACGGTCCATGTGTGTGTGCCTGTGGACAGCAGAGCACCAAAACAAAAAAACCGTTAAACACCAAACTTGGTATTTAGGTTTAGTATCTTCCAAGAATGCGACACGAAGATTTTAAAAAAAATACCCCACCTCAAACTACCCTTTCATGGAAAAAGTTTCGAAAACCCAAGGTAGTTTGGGGTGTGGGGATTTTTCTCAAAATCTTCGTGTCGCATCCCTGGAAGATATTAAACATAAATACCAAGTTTGGTATTTTACCGACTTTTCGTTTTTGAGTTATCGTGTTGTGAAAATGCTTTTTTGGATGTAAGGGACCCTAAAACATATATTTCCGGTGAAATCTCGGTATCGAATTTTTGGGTGGAGTGCAATACCTTCTCTATACACTATGCACAGGACTTTCTCTACATCTCTGTAACAAATTATTGTTAAAAATCGTATTCTTTTCTTATATCTTCATCATATTAATCGAGCTAAACATTAGCAAAATTTGTTTTTATTACTTGGTTACATGTAAGTAGAAGAGAAAAAATGTAACGTGTTCCATGTTTTCTAGCTGTTCGGCACAGCAACCTTATACTCAAACAATCACTCTTTGATCTACATCATACTAATCAAAATAAACACAAGCAGAATAATTTTATTACTTGTTTTCTTGGAAGTAGAAGGGAAATATGAAAATGCACAGGTTAAGAATAGTCGCTTAGTGAAACAATGACATTCCAATCTCTTTACTTGCCAGGAGAAAAAACAGAATAAAGAAGTCTTCCTATTTGAGAAAAGTGTAAGTGGCTTAAAATTGAACCCAATAATCTGAAATATCTCGAAAACAGTTAACTCCACAAAAAAAAAAAAAAAATGCATGATATATATTGTGTTTTTTTTTAATGAGATATACATTTATTGTGTATTAAGATTTTATATCTCTTCCGGTTTGCCAGTATCACAAAAGTCATCCAGAATGAGGTCTTCAGAGGCTATTCCCAGGAAATTCAAGAAATGTATTTCGTTTGTCATATAGATATGTTAAACGTAAGGTATTTTATAAAAATCGTTGTAGATATTTTTCAGAAAATTAAAAATTTCGAAAATTTTTCCATGGAAAGGTTAGTTGGGTTGGGAAATTTCTTGAAAATATTCATGTTGCATCCTTGGAAGATATTTAACTTAAAAATATCAAGTTTGGTATTTAACGGACGTTTCGTTTTTTGGGCTATGCTACCCACATGGACCTTTTTGTAAAAATGGGCCCTCAAAACGTATATTTTTCGGTATCGAATTTTTGGTGCAATATAATACTTTCTGTATGCGCTATGTACATAGTACGTGTAGAGAAAGTAAAAAACTGGAATAACAAGAAGCAATTACCCAAACATTTCCTAAACGCACTGTTCATGAACATTGTGCTGTTTATTGAACATAATATCATCATCATTTTTGTGTGTAGTTTATGTCTTATTTAGCCTTCTGCATTATGTAATAGAAGAAATGCTGCACTCCACCCAAAATTCGATACCAAGATTTCACCTGGAGTACATGTTTTGAGACTCTGAATAAAATAAATTATTTTTACAGGAAGGCCCGTGTGTGAGGAAAAAAAAAAAACGAAAAATCTCATAAACGAAAAATCGCTTAAATGTGATTCAGACTTGACATTTAGGTTTTGTATATTCAAAGGATATGGAATTAAATTTTAAATAAACTACTGCAATCCCACATACCCTTTACCAGATATATTTGTCACAATTTACAATTTTCTCATTAATGACTGAAACAATTCTTAGAAATCTACATATTAAACATATGTAACACATTAAATAAATATCTTGAATTTTATGGGAATTGCCTGTGAAGTTCACTTCTTTCGGAAAGAATTTTGTATAATCTTCTACGTATATTTCTTATACCTACTATACAACAAATGTAGATCTCTTTAAAGCAAAACTAATTTTATATAATCTTTTCTCTGGCATATCCTACTTCAAAAACAATCCGTAATGGTCTTTTGATGGCTTATTGATTTTTGTTTTTTTCTTCTTGCTATTGAGAGAAAGAATATAAAATTTTAACAATTATAGATTACAACAATTAATATTTCTTTTCCAGCTATGATAAATGTGTAATGAGGTACTTCTGCAACGTTTTTTTTTTTATTAAAAATAAACAGCAGAAAGCATTGGTAAGAAGTTTGTTTAGCCGCTAATAATCGAAATAAGACAGAGAAAGTCACGTGACTGTAAACATATTAGATATTTTTATTTTATGTACTGTATGTGGACGGGGAAATTTATTGTTTCCAAAAATACAATGTCAAGATATCACCGGAAGTGTATGTTGTGAAGTCTCCTGAAACAAAAAAACAAAAAAAAACATTTTCAGTAAAAGATCATTGCGTGTTTGTGTCTGTGTCTGTGTGTCTGTAAATAGCATTATTCATAAACGAAAATATTGTTAAACACCAAACTTTATATTTAAAATCTCCATTTCCCAAAGAAGCGACACGAAGATTTTTGAGAAAATCCCCATTTCAAACTACTTTTTCCTTGGAAAAATATTCCGAAAATTCTAATATGCTTGAAAATGGCTCTAACAATTTTGATTTAAAATCCACATACTTAAGCTACTTTTTGACAAAAGGTATATTTTGAATTTTCTGTTAATAGCTTCTGAAGTGTCTTTATTCAGAAATACTTTTTAGTAACTCGTAAAAAAAAATTAGATAAAATCTTAGTATACAAAAAATGCTGATCTCATTAAAACACAAAATTTGTGTTTAAATTATTATGGAACTAACCAAATCCGTCATATTCTTTGTTATTGTATTTTAAATTTCTAATACTTAGACCTTTCTCAAAAAAGGAATCGTTATTCCCTTTACTCTTCCTGGTCATGCAAAGAGAACGGGATTCCAATTCATTCACATAGCGACAGCTTTTAAAATATTTGACTATCGCTATAGCCCAGCCTTTTGCATTATTTCCCTTCTACTTACAAGAAACTAGGTAATAACACCATCTCTACTGATATTTACTTCGCTGTTTGATAGTGCTGTGACTTTATTATAGTTTTAAAAACTGGAAGTAGACATGGACATGAATATTTGAACACTTAATAAATTAATGAAAACGATATGTATAAAATAATAGCAACATTTTGAAAATTTGCGCATTTTTGCATTTTAAATTTACATTAGGGATAATTAGAAACGAGAAACACTCAAAATAATAAGTGTAAAATGAGCAAGCATGTAATACAGCGAAACTCCGTGTACCTGAACTGAAGGGACGGAGCCATTTCATATACATTTTTTCGGATAATAAATGATAACAATTTTAAGCTGAAAAAAAGAAGAAAGAATTGCTTTACAAATGAATGTAACAATGACCAATTGAAGCTACTGTACACAGACTTACAATATTCAATTCAATATTTCTAAAGCCTAATTCATAAAATCGCTAATCCTTTTTGCTGAACTTTCTTCTTGCAATTCTTACCAGCTTTATCACGCATATGTTTCATAAGCATTAACTTGTGGCGTTGTGAAACTACGCCACCAGAGTGTGAGTATATGTATGATTTTTACAGAGAGAATATAATTTTCTATCCAAGTTTTCGCCGGAGAAAGGGAAAGTGGAGGGGATATCTGTTATCCCTTCCGGAGCATAATGCCATGACTTCTGCTTCAGATGAAGTTTGTGATCCATAAGGAAAGTTCCTAGTAGTAGGATATTAGAGAGTGGCCTTCCAGGGCATATGACATTCACACAACTAAGGAGGTTATGTTAACATGACCTAAAGTCTGTAAGACAGAGATGAGTGCAAGAGTTCCGCAACTGTTTCAACTCGCAATATGTGACTCTGCTGTTAAAGAAGACTATGAAGAACACGGTTCATTCATATTCTCCATTTTGAGTAGTACCCGTGCATTTCCACTTGTTTGGCCTGATACAAATGTTTGTATGAACCCGATTCCGTGGTCGATATGAGACCTGTGAGTGCAAGGAATATATAGAATTGTATTTAAATGTTTCCTTCTTGGTATAAGATGTGTATTCATTTATGACTAACACATCTAAAATGGACTGTACAAGCATTATAAACAAACGTTGCCAGATAAAGCACGTACACCGAATTTCATTTCACTGCACTTTATTACTTGCTGTGGCGGGAATTTTATGGTTTATTACTTTAGGATTTGGAAGGATAAGAAGGGCTTAAAAGTAGGATCTCTTTTAGGGATTTTCTCAAGGCGTGTGTGAAGAAAAAAATAACACTGTACTTTTTTTTTTTGGATTACCCCAATTTATCCATTCCACACACAATAAATTATTTGTCCCCTCTGACTTCCGTTTTTTCATTTACAATGTTATTCCCCCACACTGAATAAGTTCCTTACAATGAAACTTTTACAAATTTATCCAGATTATTTTTCCAACTATTCGCTGCTCTAATTCTCATGTGAACTCGGAGGAATGACCCCTTGTCCACCACTCACTTTCCTAAAATAACGACACATACTTTATATCGCAGCACTGAAGTTAATATATGCAACACATCTGCTCAGCACCATTGATAGTTTATAAGTAACTTCTTCCCGTCTCCCATTCGTGACCGTGACCTCTCTTCGGGCCTAGACAAATTTCTTCTGGCCCCTCCTATTTTCTATGATCGGACACGAATTGATCCGAAGTTAAACATTTCTTAATTTCTATTGGTCAGTATTTTCAGTCAATGGTTTTTCCAAATCGGTCTCCTCTCACCAAATAAGTTTGGCACCACAGCAAAAACATTAGACTACAGTTTGCTCCCTTCAGGTCCAAAGTACCCTTGGTCATTAATGTTTAATGTTTCTTCTTTGTAACACTCGGAACACAAAATTTCCACAATTCTATTGTATATACGTTCTGCTAATGACTTTCTGACCCACATTACCAAATAAACCTTGCAGCTAATATTCCTAAATCTCTGGTTTTTCCTTTCAGCAGTAACTTCCTTTCGTATACAGAATAAATACTCTTTACAATTGTTTAACATTTATTGCTTATTCTAATGTATTTCCTTTTAATATCTTTAATCATTTATTTATTTGTTACTGCAATCTCTTTCCCCCCGTTCTTTTATATTCATTTGCTTATTAGTTTTATTTTATTTATTATATTGAAATGTTTCTTATGCCTAAGAAATCAGTATTCTACATTATTGCACAGTTTATCTTGCTGGATGATTTAACACATAAGCTCTGTACATTCAATTTCGTAGGTATACACTTACAAGTGCAGCCTTTACAACTCAATACAATAACTATTTAAATTTAGAACAACAAATTAGGTAAGTCAATATGTCTAGCAGCCCGCTATAATGCATTCACGCGTATTCACTTTTTTTAGTCTACCAGGCCTGCCAACCCTGGTTTCACTCAGACCAACGGTCTGAACGCTAAAGTTTAAATATGTATGTCCATATATAACGTTTTGTTACTTGTATTCATATGTAATTAATTATCCAAATTACAATAATATTGTAATTATATTGCTGGGTTCGATTCCCGGTACCGGCGTGGGAATTTTTTCCTCGCTGGGAGACCTGGTCCAAGGTGCACTCAGCCTCGTGAGGTCCCTGGGGGTCCAATTAAGGAGAAGTAGCGGCACCTGGTTACGAGGACTGCATTAAAGGGCCGGGAGAGATTGAGGCACTGACCACGCCTCACCCTCCAATACTGCACGCCATACATGGCGTCTGTCGCAGATGGGGGACGCAGCGGCCGGGCGGTAGGCCAAGGTTCCTTGTGAGCTGACGTGCCATGAAGTTATTATGGTATAATTACATTGCTCTACCTAGGTAGTTAAAGTTTTATAACTATACTTAATATTTGAATGGTACGAGGTAAATTCCATATGACTAATTGTTGAAAATATCTGTTATTACATTACTGTGCTTAAGGTGGATCTGGTAAAATTAATCAATATATGTCAAATAATTTCAACTTAAAGTACCAGTCTTCTATTTGAGAGTTTTGTTATTGTTTTGACCCTCTATATTAAACATAAGTTAAGTTGAACGTCCTATCATTTGTTGGTAATGGTTTGGATTCCTCTGAAATCCAGGTTAGAGCCCTTTTAATCATACATTTTAAATTAACCTCCTTCCGCTTCCTCGTGGCCTTTAACAACGAGAAAGTGAAGGAAGTTGCAGCCTATCTATTGGTCTTAATTCGCTGCTTTATTTTGCAAATTCTAGGCAGCTTAAAACAATAGATTTGTTGTTGATATTGTCGTAATTCAGTGCATATTTCTATTAAGGTTTGATTATGAATTGGTGGTTCTTCTTGCCTCAGCTTTGAAACCCTCGCGCGCTGTCACACTGTCGCTAACGGTTTCGAGTTTCTATACAATTCTTATTATGCAACGATTTCTTTACGCTGGCACCTTCAACAAACCACAACAGTAAAATACATTGGACGCGTAATAAATACAATACTTGTTCTAGGAAGTGCCCTTTTGGTATACGTAAAAGATTGTAGTTCATGTACATTTACCTGTCAATAACAAAACGTAATAACCACCCGCCCGCCTGCCTCACATTTATAAGGTCCCCAATTCGAGTCTCGATTAGGATGAAGTTACCCAAATAAGGTGTTATCCAGGCTGGACGCATTTGAGCATCATTTAATAATTTCATTCATATATAATCAATAATGTTAAAGGATTTTGAACCAGATAAAAAATCTGATGTGTTCCATTCATATGAATTTCTCTATATCTCTACAATAAATTCTTTTTAAAAAGCTTATGTTCTATTTACTTCATGCTAATTGAGAAAAAAAAATAGTCTTATTACCTGTTTCCTTGTAAGCAGAAGCCAAATAAGGGAGTAACATAGGTTAAAGTGATAGACAAAAGCTGGTTGCTATGTGACTGAAGTTCCTTTAGTTGTATGGACAGGAGTTGACAAATTCCTGTATGAGAAAAATATAAGTTGTTCAAAGCTGAAACCGAAAACTAGGAATATCTCAAAAACGATCAACTCCACGAAAAAAATGTATATAACATAAAGTGCGTGTTTTAACGTGCTCTATATTTTTTGTGTGGTAACTTTTTCTCCATGTCATACGGTTTTGCAGTTATGCAAAAATTCGTAAAATTCACCCAGAATAAACTGGTCTTCAGAGGCTATTCCCAGACAATTGAAGATATACATTTTATTTGTGATATAAATGGCTTTAATATGCGGCATTTTAACCAAAACCATTAGAGTCATTTTTAAGAGAATCAAAATTTTCGAAAATGTTTCCATGTAAAAGGGTAGTTTGGGGTGGGAAGATTCTCTTGAAAATCTTCGTGTCGAATCCTTGGAAGATACCGAACTTAAATACCAAATTTAGTTTTTAATAGTCTTTTCGTTTTTGAGCTATGCTGCTCACAGACACATACACACACAGACACACACACACACAGACATTTTTCTAAAAATGTTTTTTTTATTTAGGAGGTCTGAAAACATATATTTCCGGTGAAATCTCAGTATCTAATTTTGGGTGCATTACAATACCTTCTGTATACAGTATGTACAAAGTACGTATAGAGAAAGTAAAAACAACTTGCTCTCCGTTTTTAATAGAGAAATAACACAGGTAAACGGAGCAGTAGACCCACCAGTCGTGTGCGGACACTAAGTGTACCGATCCCATTACCTGACTGACATCATCAATCCCCTGTTAACTCGCAATCCCAAACACACTCCGTCTGCTAACCTTAGTATTAATTTTACAATATTTCTTGGAATGCGGGGAAGGGGTTACAATTAAATTTACCTGTCAGCAGCTACCTAAATTGGAATTTGATGCTGGAGTTAAGGAACCTTGTATATTACTGTTACAACGTTACGAGAACAAACTTGAGCATCTAGTACTCCTTCATTCATTATCTCTTGTTGCTTTTTTACTTTCTATGCCACGTACATGGTAGCCTCCGTAGTGTACTGCTTACCTGAATACCTCGAATACCTTAGGTTGTGGTTTCAAATTCGGCGGAGGTAAAGGCTCTTTTTGGACTAAAACCCTTAGCATACCTCATTTGGAAAGGAAGTAAAGCAGTTGGTCCTCTATGTAATATTTATTTGCCTGTTAAAGAACCGCATACCTTGAAAGAAAATATTTCTGGGCTAAATTCAACATGTTTTACGTTCGTGAGCCGTAAATTCGTCATATAGTGCCATTTATGGGCGAAGAGTTGATTACCATGCTAACTTCATACACCCAAGGTCGTGGGTTCAAACCCGGCGGAGGATTTTTTCGGGCATAAAAATCCTTAGCATGTCTTCCTTGAAGGGAAGTAAAGCCGTTGGTCCCGTGTTGTAGATTAAAAAGAACCTCAAGCCTGAAACAGAGGCCTCTGAGCAAAACTAAGCGCTTTTTCACCCCAATATAGAATGCAACGCTCAGAACCACAGCAGTTAAAGAGCGTCCGTACACAAAACTCAATTTCATTTTTTTTTTTGGGTAGTGTTTAACGCCCGCTTTAACTACTTATAGCACCGCAGGCGGTGACACTGATGCTACATGAATGAAGATGGAGCACCGGTGGAATGCGAAGGCGGGGGAAACCGGAGAACCCGGAGAAAACCCGCCCCAGCGCCACTTTGTCTACCACAAATTTCACATTTGGTCCCTTAGGATCGAACCACTCGGCCACGGCACGGTCTCCATCTCATTGATGAGCTGTTCCTTCGTCACCATGTGCACGGAGTGGCGAACTCGTAAAATAAAATGTCTCTGATTAAGAAACCGCTGTTGAAGGAGTCCAATACGGCACTTAATGGCTTGAATATACCTAGTAGATAAATTTGTATTTCATCCAAAAACTTGATACTGAGATTTTGCTGGAAACATATATTTTGAGGAACCCTGAATTAAGAAAGCATTTGCTTTCTCTAGCATGTATATACAAAGTATATAGTAGCTAGAGAGGTTAATGTATCCCTCTCAAAAATTTGACAGGGAGATTCTTTGAAAATACATATTTTGACAACTCCTGATATGTGTAATTATTGTGTCTCTGTACAGCATATTTCAAAAACTTAAAATCCGTTAAATACCAAGCTTGATATTTGTCAGCATTTTCCTAGGATACGACACGCAGATTTGCAAGAAAATCCCCTACCCCAAACTACCCTCTCATGAAACATGTTTAAAAAACGTTGACTTTCTCAAAAGAGCTCTAACGACTTTAACTCAAATATCAAATGTTTAAGATATATCTATGCTAAATGACGTTTAACTTGACTTCTCTGGGAGTAATCTCTAAAAGTCCTACTCAGTGTGAATGATTTTGGTATAACTGGTAAACCGTAAGAGATAGATAAAATCTTAACCATTTCATACACATTTCTTGTTATTAGTTTAACATTGTCAATAATTATTTTCTTCTGAAACAAGAAGTGACCATTTGTACTTCTTTTATTGCTTTCTTTATACGTACCATGTATTTAGTGTATAGAGAAGGTATTGCACTCCACCCCAAAATTCGAAACCGAGATTTAACCGGAAATATGTTTTATGGTCCCCTGTATCCAAAAAAGCATTTTCAGAAAAAGGTCCCTGTGTTGTGTGTACATGTGTGTATGTGTGTGTATGTCGGTGTGTCAGTGTGTCTGTGAACACGATAACTCAAAAATGAAAAGTCGGTAAAATACCAAACTTGGTATTTAAGTTCAGTATTTTCCAGGAATATGACACAAATATTTCGAGAAAAATCCGCCCACACCAAATTACCCTTTACATAGAACTTTTTTCGAACATTTTGATTTTCTCAAAAATGGCTATAACAAGTTTGATTAAAATGTCGTATATTAAAGATATTTAAGTGACAAATAAAATGTATATCTAGAATTTTCTGGGAATAGCCTCTGAAGACTACTTTATTCTGCATGATTTTTACGGAATTTTGCATAACTGCTAAACCGTAAGACATGGACAAAAACTTACAGCACAAAAAATGTAAAGCGCGTTAAAACACACATGTTATGTTATAAATAGTTTTTTCGTGGAGCTGATCGTTTTTGCGATATTCCTTATTTTTGATTTCACCTTTAAAATACTTACACTTTTCTCATACGGAATTTGTCAACTCTTGTCCATACGAACAAAGAAAGTTCAGTCACATAGCAACCAGCTTTTGACTATCACTTTAGCCTATGGCACTCCCTTATTTCGCTTCTACTTACAAGGAAGCACGTAATAAGACTATCTGTTTGTGCTAATTTTTTCTCGATTAGCATGGAGTAAATAGAAGCATTAGCATGTTAATAATAATTTATTGCAGAGATGTAGAGAAAGTCATGTAAATGGAACACATCACATTTTTTTTTATTCCTGGCCATGCAAGGAGAACTGAAGTCCAAAATCGTTATATAGCGACCGACTTTTGAAAGGTTACCTTAAGGGAAATAAGTAATATTACCATTTCTTCTTATGATCGAATAAACCAGATAGAAGGATAAGCTCCTTTATGAATAATTTCTTACAGAATTGGTAGAGAAAAGTATGTGATTGGAACACATAAGATGTTTTTAAAAAGGTGAGCCTGTGTCCGTGAATAGTATAATTCAAAAACGAAGAATCGAATCCAAAGTATCTGCTAAAGATACGCTACAAAGATTTTCAAGAAAATTCCCCTTTAGCTACCATTGACGTTTAATGCTTTGTTTCGAAATCTTGGGCTATCTAAAAAATGGCTCTAACGATATTGATTAAATCGTCATATATGAAGGATATCTGCACTGTAAATCAAATTTATATCTTGAACTTTCTGGAATAGTATGCGAAGTCCACTTCAATCCGAATGAATTTTGTATAGTTTTGTATAATTGGTTAAGCGATAGACGAAACTGCACTACATAAAAAATGTAGACACAATTTATGCCACAAATTCTTGCTTCCTTGTTTCTTTCTTCTTCTTTTTTTTTTTTTTTTTTTTTTTTTTCAGAAAAGCCGATTCTGAAATCCGTTATTAATGGTCCTAATTGTTCAATAACTTTACGTTCTTTTGAAGAAAACCTATTTTCGCTTATTTCTCGCTAAGGCATCATGTTTTAAGGCCACCATATAACGTATTATTCTTTAACATCTGACGATCGCTACTCTCTTCGTGTCTATAGCGAAAGTTTGCTATGGATATTTCTGCATTGGTTATTCAGATTAAAATGGAAAATATAAAAATAAGCTTTTAATAAATTCTGGTATAAATACTACTTAACGATAGAAGTTAGAGAAAAATGTGAATGTAATGCCCCATTCACAATGAGATGTAAGCGTAGACGCAGCGTAAGCGCAAGACTTTGTACCCCTGTTATTCAATGTAAGCATTTGCATAGGCACGTACAACACTCTGTGTAATGCAACACAAGAGTTGGCATATTCCAAAATTTATCCTTGCGTTGCGAACATAGAGCAAGAATTCTGCATTCCTTTCTCTATGCATTGTGTGCTATTCTAAAACAGGTTATCGCAATACTAGATTTTACAGTACCTATTTGCTCGTGCGGCGCCATCTCTCATTTTCCTCAAGAGGCTATAGCCGTTTCCTTGAATATCCTCTTTTGATTTAATGGATGTACCTCCCAACTGCATTTAGATTTCTTGTCTCTCATAAATCGTAAGTCGCAAAGAGGTAATTTACAGTTCATTAAATGTGGAGTTGTATTATTTTTACAGCCGCCATGCTTGCATTATTTTCAATGTTTTTGGGTAAGCAATTATTGTGACATCACTGCTGTGAGCGCCAATTATTAATATGTAATTTTTATAAAATATTTATTTGTAAAAGATTGAGTAAACGTTTACTTTCTCTAGCCTCATACGTACAATGTACATAGTGGATAGAGAAGATATGGCATTGCACTCAAAAATTCGATTCTGAGATATCACCGGAAATATGTGTTTTAGGACCTCCTGAATTGAAAATAAACATTTTCAGAAAAAGGTCTTTGTGTGTCTGTCTGTGGACAGCATAGCTCAAAAACGAAAATACGGTTAAATACCAAAGTTAGTATTTAAGTTTGGTTTCTTCCAAGGATGCGACAAGAAAATACGCCACCCCAAACTACCCATTTTATGGAACAATTTTCGAATTTTTTTGTTTAAATGCTGTAACGATTTTGACTATTATAGCACACATTAAAACCATTTTCATCACAAATAAAATGTATATTTTGAATGTTCTGGGAATAGCTTCTGAAGACCAGTTTATTTTGGATGCATTTTTCTGAATTTTGCATAACTAAGATAGACAAAACTTACTACACAAAGAATGTAGATCTCGTTAAAATACACAATTCTGTGTCCTACACTGTTTTTTTCGTGGAGTTTACCGTTTTCGAGATATTCCTTGTTATAGTTTCAATTGTAAAGTACTTAGACTTTTCTAGACAGCAAGTGTCCGTTTTTCTTTTGTTCTATTCCTGGCCAAGCAAAGAATAGATTTGAAATGAAAATCGCATAACGACAGCTTTTAAAGCATTTGACTATCACTTTAGCATAGAGCATTCCTTTAGTTTCCTTCTATTTACAAGGAAAAGGTAATAAGAACATTTTGCTAATGTTTATTTCGACTAACATTGTGTAGAAAGAAGAAGACTCTTTTGTAAGAAGTTTATTTGTAGAGCAGTTAGAGATAGTCAAATGAGTGTAATACATCAGGTTTTTTATATGGCATTGTTGGTTATGTAATTCAATTTGAAACTTGCGAAGCGCTTGGAAGATATCCCCGCGCCCACTTCTTGCATTACGCTTACGACTGCATTGTGAAAGGTCTTCCCTCGCGCTAGCGCTTATACTGCGTCAGGTCTGCCGCTTATGAATATTGCTTTTTTTTTTTTTTTTTTTTTTTTTTTTTTTTTTTTTTTTTTTTTTTTTTTTTTTGCGATATGAAGGTTTTAAGCAAAATTCTTCCTACCGAAAAACTTCTACATGGAAGATTTTTCGCATTTTCCATTTGTCACCACAAATGTCTTTAATGCTTTTTATTAAAATAGCATACATTAAATATATTTAAATCACAAATGAAAGAATATGTTAGTTTTTCTGGGACTAGGCTCTGAAGCCCTCTTCATTCTGGAAAATTTTTGCATAGCATACAAAATTGTAGCTCTCATTTTTTTGTTTGTTTTGATTTTGTTTATTTACGAAAAAGGTATGTGACGTAAATTGTGTTTCAAAATATTTATATCAAAAACATTTAGGCTAGTTTAAGAAATCAAACAAAAACGAAAATATTTCGAACTTTTTTCTCCCTCTCTCTGTTTTTTTTTTTTACCTTTACCGTAGGTGAAAGGAGAGAGCAAGATCCAGTAGAAAAGGTGGGACCAAGGGAGGTATTATTATTTTTTATGTTTATTTCATGTGATTTTATAGTATTGACTGCACCATTCTGGTTAGTCCTATTTCACATCTTGGGAACTTTGTTCCTTTAGTAGTCGGTGGTGTTTGTAATTTTGTAGAATGGATCCTCCTCACAGCAGCGGGAAGCTTAAACTAACAGTTTCAGTGCTTCGTAGTGTTGAGGTGATAGTCAACATATTAACCAACAATATTAGTTGGTAGCCTCAAACCGTGTGATAAAAGGCTGCATATCGCCGATAAATCCGGACTTCATCTTCCAGCGTTCTTGTCTAAGAAGCCAAACCAGTCTTCCCTCTTTGCCACAATGCCGATATTCTTTTTCAAGATCCAATGGAGTTCCCGTTCCCACACACAGTAGGCTTAATACATAAGATATTTTCCACTTCGCCCGTTTAGTTAACCGAGTTTTCCACTAAGCACAGGTCGGTTTAATAGGATTTTCTGTAGAAAGAATTTTCAAAATCGACGATTGTATCTAACTACAGCTATACTCTAAACTTGAAGTTTGACACGAGCTATATTGGTTTTATACGAGCAATCACGAACCCGTAGCAAAGTAGAGGTACATAATCGGAAACAATAAAGAATTAAACATTTTACGGCTCTTGAGAAGATGAGGTAGATGGGAGATAAAACTTCTCCTGACTACAGATACATTCAAGAGAAGCATATGCAGAGTAAGTAAAGCTGCAGCTTATAGGAAAATCGTTAAAAACTTTTAGCGATGAGAAACTGCTACCTCTAGCGACCCCAATCACTGTTATAGAAGTCTTCCCGAGGGTTAGAGGTAATAAAAACGGAATGGCTCGCAGCAAGAAAGGTATACGTGCAATAAAACGACAGCCGTTGCGTGATAGCTTAGCTGAATTTGGAATACTCAAGTGTTAATATCTAGATTGTTGGATACAAGTACCTGTCTTTTGTCATTGCTGCTCTCACCATACAATTAAAAAATCTGATGTGTTCCATTCACATGACTTTCCCTAAAACTCTGCAATAAATTGTTGTTAAAAAGCTCATGCTTCTATTTACTTCCTGCTAATCGAGAAAAAAATAGCAGAAATAGTCTTATTACTTGCTTTCTTGTAAGTAGAAGCAAAATAAGGGAGTACCATAGGTTAAACTGATGGTCAAAAGCTGGTTGCTATGTGAATGAAGTTCCTTTGTTTGTATGGACACGAGTTCACTAAGTCCTGTATGAGAAAAGTATGTTTTTTATAGCTGAAACCAAAAACAAGGAATATCTAAAAAAACAATCAACTCCACGAAAAAAATGTATATAGCATAAATTGTGTGTTTTAAAGTGCTCTGCATTTGGTATGTGGTAAGTTTTTGACCATCTCTTACGGTTTAGCAGTTATGCAAAATTCCGTAAAATTGACCAAGAATAAAGTAGTCTTCAGAGGCTATTCTCAGAAAATTCAAAATATGCATTTTATTTGTCAGGTAAATAACTTTAATATACGATGTTTTAATCAAAATCGTTGGAGCCATTTTTGAGAAAATATAAATTTTCGAAAAATGTTCCATGTAAAGGGTAGTTTGGGGTTAGGGATTTTTCTCAAAATCTTCGTGTCGCATCTCTGGAAGATACTTGACTTAAATACCAAGTTTGGTATTTTACCGACTTTTCGTTTTTCAGTTATCGTGTTCACAGTCACACGGACACACGGACACACGCACACGGACCTTTTTCTGAAAATACTTTTTTGGATACCGGGGACCGTAAAACATATATTTCTGGTGAAATCTCGGTATCAAATTTTTTGGTGGAGTGCAATACCTTCTCTATACACTGTGTACATAGTGCGAATAGAGAAAGCAAAAATTTTGATGTGTTACACTCACATGACTTTCTCTATATCTCTGTAAATTATTATTGTTAATAAGCTTATCTTTTATTTATTTCATGCTAATCGAGAAAAATTAGCAGAATTAATCTTATTTCTTGCTTTATAGTAAGTAGAACCGAAATAAGGGAGTACCATAGGTTAAAGTGAAAGCCAAAAGCTGGTTGCTATGTGACTGATGTTCCTTTGTTTGTATTGACAGGAGTTGACAAATTCCTGTATGAGAAAAGTGTAAGTTTTTCAAAGCTGAAACCAATAAAAAGGAATATCTCAAAAACGATCAACTCCACGAAAAAAATGTATATAACATAAATTGTGTGTTTTAACGTGCTCTACATTTTTTATGGGTTAAGTTTTTGTCCAATCACTTACGGTTTAGTAGTTATGAAAAGTTCATCCAGAATAAAGTAGTCTTCAGAGACTATTCCCAGAAATTTCAGAATATACATTTTATTTGTCAGGTAAATAACTTTAATATATGATATTTTAATCAAAATCGTTAGAGCCTTTTTTTAGAAAATCAAAATTTTCGATAAAAGTTCCATGTAAAGGGAAGTTTGGGGTGGGGGTATTTTTCTCAAAATCATCGTGTCGCATCCCTAGAATATACTAAACTTAAATACCAAGTTTGGTATTTTACAGACTTTTCATTTTTGAGTTATCATGTTCACAGACACACGGACACACGGACACACATACACGGACCTTTTTTCGAAAATACTTTTTTTTGGATACAAGGGACCCTAAAACATATATTTCCGGTGAAATCTCGGTATCGAATTTTTTGGTGGAGTGCAATACATTGTCTATTCACTATGTACATAGTGAGTATAGAGAAAGTAAAAAGAAATGAAATGAACGCAATAATGTTCTCCATTCACGAGGCTTTCTCTACCTATTCTACCACATATCATTCGTACAAAAGCTTATTACGAGGGCCATCCAGAAAGTAATGAACAATTTAACATAACTAAATAATGAGACATATCAACATAAAGCTTTATTTACAAAGTAACAGTACATTTCTCTACTTTTCAGGTAATTTCCCTATTGCCACGTGGTACCACGTTTTAATGTTGATGTAATTTTCTACCGCCTAAGAACTTATTCGTTTTTATGAATGCACAAAATCTTCGGCCAATCGAATTTTATATACAAATAACGCAAGTGTATTGTGATAATCCAATGAACGGCTTTTCAGTGAGGAAATGGCGTATAATTTACAAGTAATCAAGGAAGAACTAGTGTTGTGTACGATAAAGACCAGAGTGGAAATTATGAAGGAATTGAAAGAAAATGTTGATGAAAGAGTTCCGAAAAACCGGTATTTCAATTTGGTCACCATACACGATTTTTGGGGTGGAAACAGTTTAGCAACCGGTGAAAACCTCAACAACTTGGCTCAGATCTTTAGCGGTGGAAGAGTGAAACAGAAACTTCGAAAACATGTGATAGTAAATACCTTGATAGTAACAGCGATTACGTTGAGAAATACAGAGTGATTTTTGTAGAACTTACACATTTCTTTCTTTAATTTTTCCGTTGGAAATGCATTCAATGGCCCAATTTTAGCACCAAATTAAGTAGAATTTTCTGGAGTTTCGATTCCTTGTCACAAGATGCGCAGATGTTTATGTTTAATTCCTAATTTAATTGTTGTCAAATTTTCGACATTTTGTTCTTGTAGTCAACGTGAAAATGCTGTACGATATAGAGTTGAGTGAAGGATGACGCTACATGCCATAGATCAAATGAATCCATGAACCTAATTGCAAGTTTCTTTGACGATCGGATAATTTCCAGGAACCTGTGGCCACCGAGATCTCCGGATTTGAATCGCCGGACTTCTTTCTATGGGGTTACTTAAAAGACGCGTTCCCAGACATTGGACGATCTGAAGCACTACATCACAAAGGAGATTCAAACTATTGACAACAGAGTCCTCCAACGAGTGGCAGTAACATGGAACGACGTGTTGAGTTGTGCCTTATGCAGAATAATGTAGAGAAGGTCATATTAATTTTACTCATCAGATTTCCTCTTTTATCTACTTTACGCTAATCGAGATAAACACTAACAGGAACAGTTTTATTGCTTATTTCTTCGTAGGTTAAGGGAAATAAAGAAATGCACTAAGCTAAAATAATACTATGTATGACCAAATAATTCATTTACGTTTTGTTGATCTTACTTACAATCGCCACAATCAACTGTATAGCAAGCTCAACTTATAAAGGATGTTAATGAATTGCACTGATTTGATTTTGTAAAATATTCAATGAACTTAATGATAGGTTGCACATTTGCGATTTTGGCTAAACACTTGTGACGCTGCATTACTTTTAAGTTCACGAATAAAGTTAACTTTCTTTAAGTGTAAATATTTTGCCCATGGCTACACGTCGGTTCGCTTATGAGAATCTTATTGTTTATATACATTAGAATCAACAAGAAAATAGCAATTCCTCTTGAGTTTTCTTATTTTCATCCCGGGTCGATTTGTCTCGGAGCACGTTGAAATAAGGAATATATATTTTCTACTGAAATAACAGTACAGCACTTTTTAATTCATATTTGTGTATATTCTGAACACTAAACACAATTAAGATCTAGCCTGATGCGCCAGATTACAAGCAATTGCATTCGTCGCTGTGTGTCTGTGTTGTGCGCAACTTGCGCCCACGCGAACCTTTTTTTTTTACTTCTACTCTAAAAAATATATCAAGCAACGCTTCAGAAAACAAATGACCACATTTTGTTTTCTAACTATATTTACACGTGATATGTGTGTATATATATTTATCAATAATTTAAAGTAACATAACAAATCAAATGATGCACTTGACTTCTCACACGGAGGTACCGAGTTCGATTCCCGGCTGGGGTTGGGAATTTTCCTATGGTCAGAATTATTCCCTATAATTATATATATATTGAGGTATTCCCTTATTTCCAATACACCTATAAGGAAATAAGTAATAAGACAGGTTATGTTCATGTTTATCTCCAATATGGTGAAGCAGAGAGTATAATAATGTTTTTTAAGAAAAATTTGTTTCAGACTGGGTAGAGAATGACATGCAAATTCAACACCTAATTTTTTGACATTAGGTTATGCAACGTCAGAGATTTCCCAGCAAAATAAGACTGTACCATCTATGTATTATAACAAAGACACTTTAAATGCTTTTAGATCTTTTTTCATTACCTCATTAAGATAAATGAGAAATCTCCTCGGTCCAAGCATTTTTTGCCCTGAGGAAGCACAATATTAATGCTGCCAACTTCACTGTACTCATGACCAGCTTCATCCTTCAGCATACAAAAACCGACTCACTAATTTAGTACATTGTAGCATTTTCATGAACAGTGTAAGCCTTAGTTTTAACATCGGCCAAAGCTAAAGACTTAAAGTGAACTTTGAAAAAATCACATTTTGATAACCGTCTTAATCGAGTTGTAAGAGGAGAAAAATGTGGCAGCAGGGGTGTGGGGCTTATCTCGACCTGTGTGACTGGCAGCGCTGTACAAGTAAACTATTTTACGTTTTTGTTTTGTGCCGCTCCATTGCCGCCTCTGTGATTTATCGCGCAGTTCATAATATAGCCTCACGCTGGAGTCAAGATATGACGCCATAAAAAGAGACATTTGGCTAAGGCGGCAGCTATTTAACAGTGTTGATCATATCTACCACTGCAATATAGATTGCCTTCACAACTGTGGCAAACAACACAGGATGATTACAAAATTTCTGTATAATCCATAATTTTGCTATAAAGAGGAAATGTCATAAGTTAAATCATGTGTTATAACCAGAGCTAGGAAGTTCGTAACAATTTCCTTATGCAGAGTAAATACATAGATATGTATTCATTTCACTTCAATAATTTCAAGGTTTAATTCACCCCTACACTTCTGTAATAATTAAATTCTATCCCTACATTTTAATTTTTACTTTCTCTATACGAACTAAAAGCCTTTTTAGAAAAATGTCCGTGTGTGTGTCTCTCTGCTTATCTGTCTGTCTGTCTGTGTGTATGTGTGTGTGTGTGCCTGTGGGCATCATAGCGCAAAAATTAAGGACCTTTTAAGCCCAAACTACGTATTTAAGTTTCGTATCTTCCAAGGATGCGACACGAAACTTTTCAAGAAAATCCCCCCACCCCAAACTACCCTTTAGATGGAAAAAATTTCGAACATTTTGATTTTCTTAAAAATGGCTCTAACGATTTTGATTAAAATATCGTATATTACAGATATTTACCTGACAAATAAAATGTATATCTTGAATTTTCTGGGAATAGCCTCTGAAGAGTACTTTATTCTGGATGAATTTTACGGAATTGTGCATAACTGCTAAACCGTAAGAGATGGACAAAAACTTACTCTACAAAAAATATAGCTCGCGATTAAACACACAACTTATGTCATATACATTTTTTCGTGGAGTTGATCATTTTTAAGATATTCTTGGTTTTTTGTTTCTGCTTTGGAAAATACACTTTTCTCATACAGGAATTTGTTAACGCCTGTCCATACAAACAAAGGAACTTCATTTACATGGCAACCAGCTTTTGCTATCATTTTAACCTATGGTACTCCCTCATTTTGCTTCTACTTACAAGGAAGCAAATAATAAGATTATTTCTGCAAATGTTTCTCGATTAACATGAAGTAAATAGAAGCATAAGCGTTTTAACTAAAATTTGTTGCAGAGATGTTGAGAAAGTCATGTGAATGGAACACATCAGATTTTTTCTCATTTCACTAAGTTGCGGCATTTCTGAGGACCCACCACGGTTAGCTATCGGGTCCTATTTACTTCTTCACCTATCCACATTTCTTCCTATTCGTTACTTCTAATTTCCTTCATCCTTCTACTTCTTATAACTCCATGGCACGACAGCTCACGGGGAACCTTGGCCTACCGCCCAGCCGCTGTGTCCCCAATCTCGGTCCCTACAGACGTCATGGATGGGCTGCAGTATTGGAGGGTGAGACGTGGTCAGCTCCTCGAGCCCCTCCCGGCCGGTTAATGCGGTCCTCATGACCTGGAGCCGCTACTTCTCCATCAAGTAGCTCCGCAATTGGCCCCCCCAGGGACCTTACGAGGCTGAGTGCACCCCGGTCCAGGCCTCCCAGCGAGGGAGAAATCCCTACGCCGGTACTGGGGATCGAACCCAGGTCTACCGCTTGGCAGGCAGCTGCGCTACCACCGCGCTAAGGAGACGACCCCATCCACTTCTTACCACACTTAAATATATTCCTATGCATGTTAAGCTTCTTTTTGATTTAACTCTTAACATCCTTTTACTTATAATTTCATTTGGTAGACTAGACCAATTGTCCTTTTGTAATTTTTCTCTCATATTCATTGTTCCTTCCTATTCTAGAATTAAATGCCAATAATTATCAGACTTCTTATTACGCAATAGACATTTACCTCGGTTTGCTCCATCTCCTAAGCCTTTTAACCTCATCACTTGTCCTAGCCCCTGTAAAACCCTCTCTTGCTGGTTTGTTACAAACATCGACATAATTTTCCCTCCCCCACATAAGCAGAGTAAGAGCGGTCAGATATGCCAAAACTATGCCGGTCTACTTGTGCGAGCAAAGGTCAACGTAGAGTTCAACCCATTACTGCAAAACAACTATCACTGCAACACAGAACCACGTCGGTAGGAAGGAAGACAGTACGAATAACATCTTAGTTCTGCTCAAATGTGAGCAAAATTAATTTGTTTTACAATGATAGTAAGTTTTCTAACAGTGTGCTTCTTCATGCACTTATTAAAAACGATGGTAATTCTAGTATGCAAACGTCTAGTAACAGAACAGCTTCACAGAAACATATTATGATTGCAAATTTGTCCAGAAAGTTACCCATAACTATTACACTGTTACAATCCAGGCGTATGGAGCTGAACTGAATCTGTGCGGAATGTGGAAGAACTGTCTAGACGGATCTGCTAATCCACGAACATCCTACCAGAAATAAAGATGACAATTAAAAGTGTAATTGAAAAGAATGCGGGGTTCAGTGTGATGTATCGCATATAAGCTGCGCACCTGAAACAGAACTGATAAAATATTCCAAATATGCCCTGATCACATCATGTGAAGTGGAATCAACTTTTTCACATTATAAATTTTATTTGTCAAAATGTAGAATGAGGTTTTCATTTGTAAGGCTTCAGAAGTACATATAGTTTTCAGTAATACAGCTGCAGATGAGTAAAGATTTAGTTTAATTTCTGCTAGTAAGAATCTGAAGATATTTAAGGAATTAATTTTATTATTTGGATACTAGTTAACATTCGATCAGTGAATATTTCAATCCGTGTTATAATTGCTTGTGTGTTTTCATAATGCACATACATAGAAACCAGTTAGTCACTCTTATATATGTAATAATTTGTATGTTGTACATAATTATCAAAATAGGTGTGCTTATATGAATGTCTTATAAGTCATTTTTGTTCTCTAGAAAAATTATAGTTTACTTGACTACAGGTTTGTTTACCTCTCCCCCCTGCATTTTTATCAATGGTTGCTTTGTTGCTGTAAGATGGGCGGTCGCTAACTATATAAGGAACGACAAACGCTATACTCTTCACCAAGCGCCACTACCCTACATTCACGTACCTCAACCAAAGGATACAATGGACGAACACCATAACCTACTTGGGGGTGAAGCTTGACAGGGGCGTCACTTTTGGGGAGCACATCAGGGAACTGAGGTGTCGGGGCTACGGGGCTACGGCCTCCTTGTACCCGATGCTGAACTCCACGATGCCGATTCCCCTTAAGTTGCGACTTTTGAGGGCTCTCATAGTCCCCTTATTAATCTACGCCTGTGAGATCTGGGGCATGGCGATAGACTCCAGTCAGCGGGCTATCTATTCTATGCCTCGTAGCTTTCCTACGAGACTCCTGCACGAAGCCTCTGGTGTACCATACCTGGAGGACGAGATTAGGTGTCGGGCAACAAAATTCAACGAAGGGTTACCATTCCATCGGAGCGCCCTCGTTAGGTCTCTTGGGGATTACAATCCCACAAACCGCCGCTTCAGGCGATACCGGCTTCCCCGCATGGCTTACGGGCATCCCCGGTAACGAAGGAGCACCTCCAGCAGCTGCTACTGCTAAGCTCCTTACAATCCTTCAAGAGTTGGTTGGATATCAAATCTAAAACCTCACAATAAACATTTTTGAATAAACATCACATCAGCGATGCACCATAATTGCCTCTTCCCGTCACTCCACAACCCCAACTCTCACCCGCCATCCTGCAAACCTCACAATCCCGTCAGTACGTGGTTAAGTTCTCTCCGAGAACAGCGACACGTCTAACACACCTCAGCCTGCCTACTGCTCTGCGCTTTTTGCCTATAAATTTCGATTGACTGGATATGCTGTATATTCGAAAACGAATCAGCCCTGTGGCGACAGAAAAATATAGCAGCAGCATTGAAAAACTGCTGGGACGTGGCATAGCTTGACATCAATGACGATTATGTTTTTAAATAGAGTAAGGTGCTCAAACATTGTAAATAAAATGTTGTATCAATATTTCTTTTTATTATTTAGTTTTACGAAATTGTTCTTTACTCTCTGGACGACCCTCGTAAAATGTATGGTGTCGTTAAGTATTTGTAAGTCCATGTTCTTTTTTTTTAAAAAAATATGGCAGACACAGCCTGTCCGATGCCTTTGAGGTAAAATCCAACAGTTTTTTCATTAAACAGCATTTTATATGCATATTGTAAAAATCATGTATTTGTAAAGCTATTGATGTCATAAAAAAACTCGCTTTGTGTTCTGTTCATGTTTGTCAAGTGTCCCTGCTACCGCAATATGCATTTCAGAGCGAGGCAAGCTACGTTCGTTCGACTTTGCACCCTGTTTACTAAATGGTCTCTCTCCCCTACACGGTAACTCAGTTTAAGAAGAAGAAGAAGATCCGTACGGCTTTCGGAGACTGGGTAATCAATCTCATGGGCCAACACGCATATTTTTGCTACCTTTATGTACGGAAAATAAATAAAAGCTATTAGGTTATCCTGATATGTGTACATTTATATTTCACTACCGGCCGTGCTAAAATGTATTTTATAAAAACTTACGCAAAATTAATGAAACTATGTTTATAAATAAAAAACCTGAAATAATTAAGGTGTAAATTATCAACTCAGAATTAATAAACTAAAGCATTCAAAGGGAAAATTATAGTGTTACATCCAATGGAAAATAACTAGTGTAGAGATGCTACCTCCAAATGGAACGAATAACAAAGTAATTACTGGTTATTATCATAATGTTATGGATTAATAAAGAAAGGTCATTGATTTGGGTTAAAGCAATCCATCATCCTTATATACCAACAGTCCCCAAATAGAGCAGCGTATCCTTCAACTTCTTGTAGAATAGGGCCAATAACACACTGTAATACTATCTAGTAATTTTTTTCCTCTTTTTCAAAATGTTCAATGAATATGACAACTTTCATACCACAAAACATTGCCGCCATCCTTTTCCGACCAATGGGAGGGCAGACTCACTGAAGAAACTCATTGTTTTGATTGCTGTACGACTTTTGGAATATGACAAATTCAGTTCTCAACGCCGATGACAGCTCGGTCAAAAAGCCCCAAAACACAGCCTCGAAGTTGAAAATCACAGTCACTTGTAGTATGCTGTGGGCAATCGCTACACCCATTGGGTCGACAACTTTTTCCTCTTCAGTTTATCATGCAGAATATGAATTGTGGTTTATATCTACATAGCTATGGCTTCTGCCTTTTCGCGAACTTTCATTCGATTATCAGCGGAAATCATATCGTAGACTTTTTCATTCGCTAACTACATATATCTGGGCACTCTTCATCAAAAACAGATGTTGACCACGTTTAAAAGCATTCACCCAATAGCTGTTGTCATAGATGGTGAAAATCCCCCATAAATAGGATCTAATTTTGCTATTATCTCCTTGCAATTTTTTCTTTTCCAAAGTAAAAGAACAAATCACTAAACGATATTGAGTTTTTCCATTTTAGCTAAAATTCGTTGAACGACTAACTGAAATGCCTGTCAAATCTATGAATAAGTAGCAAGTTTGTTTTAACTACGTGTAATAAATGACAGTACACGATGTTAACACCAGCTTGTCTTATCGACGCCTTTAATTTTGAAACATGGATACTCATTGAATTGTCCTCGTTGTGTTTTTCCTTCCTTAAACCAAGAGGGATGGCTCAGATAGTAACATCTTTGGTTCGCATAGAGTGGTCCTGGGTTCATCCGCGGTGACAGCCCACTCTAACCTACGAATTTTGTCATGGTTTCCCCGAATCAACAGCGGAATGCTGGGGTGGTTAATCTTATTCCACAATTTTCCTGTACGTCATTTCCTTGTAGCTAGTGGCTGTGAGCTTGAAAACGTTCTTTCCCTATTTTCGTTACGAGACCACTTTGTAAGGACCCGCCTTCGGGTGCTTTCAGGTGGACACCGAGGGACCCCCAGAGGTTCAGGCATGCAGGCAAGGCCCAGGCTGCATTAGATGCGTTCCGCCTGAATCCAGTAACCCATCCTCCCTGCAGGGGTCACATTGTAAAGGGCCACCACAATTGCCTACGAGCGGTACTTAGCCGCAGTGGCTGCAGACTCCATCCGCGATAACCTTAATGCTAGCCCATCCCTTCCTTGAAGTTTCTAACTTCTAGTAACTAATCTTTGTCTCCTCCTAACCTCACCACTCCCCACTGATTTGAAATCAATATAGCGGCACAAAAACAACCCAATTACAATATTATAATCGATTTATAATAAATAGTTTCGTCTCTAAGTAATTTTATCCTTGCACACAAGGAAATGTTAGACCAACACAGTGGTGCTTGAAGAAGCACTGAGAAATTGAGTGGCATTGTATGATAGCTTTCATTAGCGAAATGGAGAACAAATCGTTTTTGTGCTCATTTCTACATTTTTATATTTTATGTTCCGTATAAATTGAACAAAACTCTGCCTTAAAGGTACTCCTCTATGAGCACATGATGCATGTAATGTTATCCTTCCCTGCAGCATTCCGACAAATTGTGGAAAAGGAAAAGTAAGCCGGCAATTCAGTTGCTAGAAATACGAATAATTTTCGAGGAACAGAGTGGCTCCCGCTGGCAGAGGAGGGAGAGGTTACATGCTATTACCAACATAAACAGCTGCATTCCGTTATGGATCTTTGTCTGTGCACATCATAAACGTGAACCTCTGCAATAAAATTTGTTCAGGGCGTCTTAAATCCAACAGTATTTTCTTTTCCAATACTGAAACCTAAGACAAGGGAAACCTGCTTTCTTATTTTGTTCAGGAAATTAAATACAATGTTTTCCACTGGCAGAATGGCAAGAAGATATCCCCTTTCGAAAATAATTCTTATTGAAAGCCGATATATTGTCTGTTCTCTCCTTGCAGAAACCACTATTGATGGTGGAAGGAAAAATAGAAATTTGATCTTACAAAGGAGAGGAAATTGAATGCGTAAGGAAGGAAAAGTGCGATCTAAAGAAGGGGAAAAATAGAAGGCGAGGTGGTTTCTTTCTGTCCCAACTCCATGGTTAAACGTCAATATCAGCGGGAAGGAGATACGAATTTCAAGGCGTAAAGCTGGTGTGTTTATAAATAAAATTGAAATATCATTGAACGAAACACAGCTGTTGTCGAGAAGATAAAGCATCTTCATAAATGTATACTTGATTGGGGCACGAAATTTAATGTTGCCAGCTATTTATAAAATAAAACAATACTCAAGTGTGAGAGTTTTTTCAGTACTATCAGGAGAAAGCTTTAACCCGAATTTACAGCAAAGATATCCTAGTTCTGTATGGGGCAGACACAAATAAGATATGGTGTGCCAGGATAAAGCTTCCAGTCACATATCGGGTTCAACCTCAATTTTATAGAAAGAATGGAACAAGAATCATGAATACGCGTTATTTCTTTCGGCAACATTCAGTCGCTTGATGCATCACCTGTGAATTTTTGTACATTTGCACTTCTAAAAGGCTTTGGGAGACAGGCGTCCACTTAATGTGGAATGGCTTATGGAAAACTTGTAAAAATGAATGGAAAAAGATTGACTTATTGTACTCCATAAAAGCGATCTGTAATGGATCGCTATAGCCATAGTGAAGAGACATCCGACTGACCATGATAAGCGTCGAGGCCATGGATTTTCCTAAGACAAATTAAAAAAAGTAAATTCGTTACCAAGGATCAGAAACAACCTCTGAACGTGGGTGGTCTGAAAAGTTTCCGACCTCTACATGAAGATGACAGCACTCGTAAATAAAAGCTAGTGAATTTCGTTGTTCATCTGTTGACAGTTACTCACCAAAGTTTCAGCCATTTTGGACGCTCAGTTGCTATGTAACAGTCGTTTGAGTGAGGTGATGTGAGTGTTTTTATAAAAATGGACAAAATCGATTATCGAGCTGTCATTAAATATTTGTTTTTGAATGGCAATACGCCTACGTAAATCAAAGATGAGTTGTATCCTGTGTATGGGGACTCTGCACCATCATATACTGCAGTGCAATTTTGGGCAGCTGAATTTCAACGTGGTCGTAAGAGCTTGGAAGACGATGAACGTTCGGACGTCCAAAAACTGCAACTACCGACGAAAACATCGCCAAAGTTCACCAAATGGGGCTAGACGACCGCCGAATTAAAGCGAGAGAAATAGCAGAGAACATGTCAAAAGAACGTGCTTGTCACATATTAAATGAACATTTACACATGAGAAAGCTGTCCGCGCGTTGGGTGCTGCGTTTGCTCACGTTTGACCAAAAAAGTATTCGAATGGCGCAGTTTAGGCGCAATAAATCCGAGTTTTGGCGCCGATTAATTACTGTAGTTGAAACTTGGATACACCATTATACACCCGAAAAAATATAGTCGAAACAGTGGACTGCAAAGGGGGAATCGGCTCCAAAAAAAAGCAAAAACAGTTCTTTCGTCTAGGAAAGTGATGTGGACTGTTTTTGGGATAGTCATGGAGTTATTTTAATCGATTATCTTCAAAAAGAAAACACCTTTACAGGGGCATATTACACATCATTACTTGACAAGCTGAAGGCAGAACTTGTGGAAAACGGCCACATTTGCACCACTCTTCTTAGGTTTTTTTCCAAAATGAATTTCAATTCAATTTATAGCTCAAAACTTAATAATCTTTACATCTACTATCCTTATTATATCATCTTTTAATAAGAGTTTAATATATATATATATATATATATATATCTTATTAGAATTAATAAAGAAAATTGGAATACACATCTTATGAAAATAGAGGTCTATCATTGTTAATGATAAAATTGAATAAATTATTCCAATTAAGAAGATGTGATCCTGTTTCTCACACCTCAACGGTTGCAATGGCGAAACTCCACTAATTACGGTTTGAACTGCTTAATCATCTGCCTTACTCACCAGATCTAGCCCCAAGCGACTTCTTTTTTGTTCCCTCATCTGAAAATTGCGCTCGGAGGACAGAGGTTTTCGTCAAATGAAGAGGCAATCACCTTCGTGGACAATAATGCCGAGTACTATTTGGACGGGTTACAGAGATGGGAGCATCGCTGGGAGAACTGTGTAGAGTTACAAGGAGACTATGTTGAAAAAAAAATCTGTAAAAAGGTCTTGTGTGTGTGTGTGTTCTTTTAATAAAATCCAGTCATACAAAATTAAGTTTTATTCTCTAATCATTTTTTCCAATAGATTTGATAATGCCGTTCGCATAGAAAGATTTAAATAATACCTGGAAAAAGTATAAATAATTTATGAAGAAACTCCTTTCATTAAATAAGTCTACTTACCTGAAACGAACCAGAAAAAAACATATTGTAATACTAAAAACAAAAGCTCAATAATAGAAATGATTGTGCCTATAACTAATTTTTAAAAAATATTAGGTATTTTAAATTTTATGCTGGCTAATTGAATAGTAAATATTTTTTAAAATACTTGAAACCTTTGTTGATAAACTTTTTCTCTCAGACGAGAATGTATCTTTAAACTGAGGGAGAAAACAAACCAAAGGAAATGAGAAATAAAACAGCCAAAGTGAAAAATGTTTCATAAAACATGATATCATCCTGTAAACTATATGGCCTGTAAACTAAATTTTATGCTGGCTAATTGAATAGTAAATATTTTTTAAAATACTTGAAACCTTTGTTGATAAACTTTTTCTCTCAGACGAGAATGTATCTTTAAACTGAGGGAGAAAACAAACCAAAGGAAATGAGAAATAAAACAGCCAAAGTGAAAAATGTTTCATAAAACATGATATCATCCTGTAAACTATATGGCGGTTTAAAACAGCAAGGCTGGGCCCCTCAAAGGAACAGTGAACTGACATTGTGGCCATTAAGAGCTTGGTGAAGGGTTGACGGGCTGTTAATTTCCTCACAGGAAATTGAAGTCTCTTTACCCAGGAAGGGAAAAAAGAGAAGCGGCTTAGTCTTCGAATGGTTAAAGGGTTGAGAGTAAGTAAGGGATGAAACAGATAGAAAATCTGCAGCATCTGCTAGGGGGTACCGCTTTTGTTTTAGATCGACCATACACTCTCTAGGAACAATAGATGCTGCTGCTTTCATACCGAGCCAGAGAGGTTAAACACATTTGGTTGTATATCGCATCATTGTCCTGAACAAGCATAACATAGTAAAGACCTATATAAGGCAAATTTAATTATCCAACAAAACCACGAAATAAAGCTTTAATTTCATTTCAAAATATGTTAGGAAGGATTCTCACTAAAGCAAAAATAACTAATTAGAGTTAATATAGAGACAGCTACTAGCATTTAAATAGCCCTCCAAAAATACAATATTCCATTTATAAATTCAAATAAAATAGGAATCATATTTTTAAATATGAGTACTTATGTTTTTATGCACTGGACACATATTCAAATAATATTATTTAAATGCACCTGCTATAGTATTTCACCAAAAGTTTGAAATAAAGATTCACTCACAACCTTAGAGTCATATCAGTCCAAAGAAAACATTTTTACTATCCCTACCTCTTACTATATGCATGCATAATAGGTAATTTGTCGAGAGTTCGCCGGAAATATGTTTTCAGATCCTTGAGTAAAACATATTTTTAGAAAACATTTCTATGACCTAATATGGTGTCCGAGTATTTGTGTGTGTGTATCTATGAAAAACATAACTCAAAAACGAAAAGTTCGTAAAATATCAAACTTGATATTTAAGTTCATCATCAAGGATAAGACACAAAGATTTTAAAGAAAATCCCCAACTATCGTTGGAAAATTTTCGAAAATGTTGACTGTCAGAGTTGGCTCTAACGATTGGTTTGAAATAGCGTACGTTTGAAATACTTTCATCACAAACAAAATATAGATCTTAAATTGTCTGGAGTCTCTGAAGCCTTGTTCATCCTTAGCGACATGTGCATAGCTGGTAAACTGTAACGCAAAAATGTAGATCTCATCAAGCACACAATTAAAGTCATATATTTTTTCATGGAAGTAACCATTTCCGAGATATTCTTGTTATTGGTTTTAAATTTTCCAATACTTGGAATGGAAGCCATTATTCAGCGTTCTTCATCCTGGACATGAAAAGAGAAGAGATAATTTAATGGCATTAGATCGAAGGCCTTTTAAAAGAGCTTTTATCGCCTAAGCCCAGTGTATCCCCTTATTTCCCTTCTACTCACAAACAACTAAGCAATAAAACAATTTTCTAATGTTTATCTCGATTAGCACGTAGTAGAGGGACGAATACGCTTTTGTAAGAATCTTTTGTTGCAGAATAGGTAGAAAAAGTCATGTGAATGGAACACAATGCATTTTTAGAAAAGTTCTGTATGCTTGAGTAATGTGTGTGTGTGTGTGCGTCTGGGTATAGTTTAGCTCAAACACGAAAGTTCATTAAATACCAAACTTAGTATTTAAGATTTTCCAGAGAGTGCCCCCACCCCAAATTATTCTTCACATGGAAAGATTTTTAAAAATGTTGATGTTCTCAAAAATTGCTTTTACGATTTTGATTGAAATAGCGTATAGTAAAAATATTTACGTGACAAATAAAATGCATATTTAGAATTTTCTGGGGAATAGCCTCTGAAGACCCCTGGATTCTAAATGAGGTTTGCAGAATTTTGCATAATGGTTATTAGAGAAAAACTTACTGAACAAAAAATGTAGATCTCGTTAAAACACATAATTTGTGTCATATACGTATTTTTGTAGAGTTGACCGTTTTTCAGATATTCATTATTGTTGCTTTCATTTTTAAACTATCTAACGTTTTTTCAAACGGAACCATACAAAGCGAGCCAAACCTCAATTGATTCACATAGCGACCAGTTTTAAGTATTTGGCTTTCGCTTTAGCATAATGTATTCCCTTTTTTCTCTTCCACTTGCAATAAAGCAATAATAAGACCAAATTCTGCCTGTGAACACCTCTTTTTCAGCAATATAAACATTATACAGAAGTCCAAAGGAGTCCATCACATTCCACCGGGGCTCCATCTTCATTTATCATCAGTGTCATAGCCTGCGCTGCCAGAATAGTAAAAGCGGGCGTTAAAGGCTACTAAAAAAAATATATACGTTTTAATTGTTACTTAACTACCTTAAACCTTATTTTTAACAAGATGTTTGAATTTTAATCAAAACCTTTAAAGATTAATTTAGATTGGGGTATTTTTTTTTAAAATATTCCTGTCGTATATTTATAAGACAAGTATATTTATATAGTTTATATAATTTATAGTTTATATTTATGTTACATACAAGTTTTGTATTTATCAACAATTTTGTTTTCAGGATAGGTATACTTTTCATAGGCACGCACGCGCGGGCACAGACACACGCACACACATAGAATTTTTCTAACACTGTTTTTCACTTTTAGTTTCCCTGCTACATAAAATAAGGGAGTATTGTATCCTATCCAAAAATCGATATTAGGATTTTACTGAGAATATACGTTTTGAGGCCACCAGAATACAAGAAAAGCTTTTTAGAAACATTGTTTTTTTTTCTTTTTTTTTAGTGTTCAACGACCGCTTTTACTGCTATGGCATCGAAAGCGGTGACATTGATGATACATGAATGGAGATGTAGTACCGAAGGAATGTGATGGCGGGGGAAACCGGAGTTCCCGCAGAAAACCCGCCCCTGGGCCGCTTTGTCCACCACAAATCTCACATGTGGTCACTTGGGATCGAACCCGGGCCATATAGATGAGAGGCGAGTGGTCTGACCACTCGGCCACGGGGCGGCCTATTTAGAAAAATGTCTGTGTGCTTGTGAGGAAGAAGCAGAGAGAGAGAAAGAGAGAGAGAGGGAGAGAGAGAAAGAAAGAGGGAGGGAGGGAGGGAGGGAGGGAGAGAGAAAGACTGGGTACGCGTTTGTGAACAGTAAAACTCAAAAACGAAAAGTTCGTTAAATATCAAACTGGGTATTTAAGATCAGCATTTTCAAGGATATGACTCAAAGATTTTAAAGAAAACTTCCCACTCGAAACTACTCTTTAGGTTGAACATTTGTTGAAATATTTTATTTTCTCAAAAATGGCATCAATGTTTTTGATTAAAATACCATATGTTTAAGCTATTTTCATGACAAGTTTTCCTGTGATATCCCCTAAACTCTCTTAATTCTGGATAACTCTGGTATAAGTGGTACACTGTGAGAGATATGTAAATTGTTATTACACAAAATCTGTAGATCTCGTTAAAGTTCAACATTTTATATGGAGTTAACCATTTCCGAAATATTCCTTATTATTGGTTTAAATTTTTAAATACCTATATTTTATTCTTCATTCATTTCTCCTTTGTTTTACTCCTGGCCATACAAACATATACACACATTGGGCCAGCTTCTAAAAGGTTTCGCTATGGCTTTAGACAAGTATACCCTTATTTCTGTTCTACCTACAAGGAAATAAGTAGCAAGACCATATCTATTAATGCTTCTCTCGATGGGCATAAAGCAGATACAAGAATACGTTTTTGTAGAAATAGTCTCTTTCAGAATAGGTAGAGAAAGTCATGTGAATGAAACATATCACGTGTTTTACTAAGGGACCCAATGAAATCTCGATATCGAAATAACAGGTGGAATATAAATACCTACAAGTAAGTAGTAGACAAAGTTTAAAAATAATAATAATTATAAAATATAATCACCAATTCTGTACGTTTTCTTCATCAGCACCGCCATGATGTCGTATAGTGGTTGTTGGTGGCTTACTCTGGTGGAAAACTATGCCATTTTTTCTCAGACGGGATCTCACCACGAGGAATTATTATAAAAAATTGCCTTGTTGCATCTGCTAACTGCAGATTAATTAAGAAGTTTGCGCTGTAAGCAAAGTTTAGTTTCCGCAAAGCTTTAATGCCTTTTTCTTTTAGTATTTATCGTAACGGAATAAAGGAGAACATGTAAATTAATTTCTAAACATATTCAAAGCAACAAGTTTAAGTTAACTTGACCCGCTAAATTGCTATATGCTGAATCCCTTAACTTTCACCGCTAAATTAGTGATCTGCCAATGATCGCCATAACACTTTTGGAACTTGTAAAAATTGTTGCAGGAAAATTTAGAACTTCACGCTCTTTTATTAAACCAAGTTCCGCCTACATCAATGACTTACGTCCAAAGTTCTTACGACCTTGTTGCCAAATTATATTTTTATTTAAATCTATGACAAAACTTTCAATCTTTGCGGTTAACAAATTCTAAGTAATCTTTCTCAGAATTATCAGAAAGATCTAGCTAAGTTTTCCAAACATCTTTAAACTTTTGAACCTACCCTTTTCTTAATGACGTGAACCAATCGGGTTCTTGCTTACTGTCTTTTCCGGAACCTATTTACCCTGCGACTCAGGCATCTGGCTAATTGGTTTCACTTAACTAGCTAATAGCTCTACTTTCACAATAACAGAGCTCGCCTCTGTAATGTGAGACTACCAAGCCTGCCTCACATTCAGGAGGTCCCGAGTTCGAATCTCTGTTAGGTTAAGTTTCCGGATAAGGTATTTTTACGGGGCTTTCCATTATCCTGAGAAGACAAAAGTGGGATAACTCAAAGCTCTATGAAACCCGGGATTATTTGAGCAACATTTCACAAATTTCTTCCCCATTCAATATGACTTACCAGATCCTTAAGCTATTTTTACTTTCTCTACACGTAATATGTACATAGTGTGTGGAGAAAGTATTGCATTCCACCCAAAAATTCGATATCGAAATTTCACCGGAAATGCATGTTTTGGGTCCCCCTGAATAAAAAAAATCATTTTTTACTTTCTCTACACTACTATTTACATAGTGTATAGAGGAAGTATAGCATTCCACCCAAAAATTCGATACGAAATTTCACCGGAAATACATATTTTAGGATCCCCTAAATACAAAAAAAAAACATTTTTACAAAAAGGTCCGTGTGTGTGTCTGTCTGTCCATCTGTCTGTCTGTCGGTGTGTGTGTCTGTGGACAGCATAGCTCAAAAACGAAAAGACCGTTGAATACCAAACTTGGTATTTAAGATCCGTATCTTCCAAGGATGCGACACGAAGATTTTCAAAAAAATCCCCCACCTCAAATTACCTTTAAATGCAACATTTTTCGAAAATTTTGATGTTCTTAAAAATGGCTCTAACGATTTTGATTATAATATCGTATATTAAAGATATCTACTTGACAAATAAAATGCATATCTTGAATTTTCTAGGAATTGCTTCTGAAGAGTACTTTATTCAGGATGAATTTTACGGAATTTTGCATAACAAGCTAAACCGTAAGAGCTGGAAAAAAACTTACCGCACAAAAAATGTAGAGCACGTTAAAACACACATTTTATGTTATACATTTTTTTCGTGGAATTGCTCTTTTTTTTAGATATTCCTTGTTTTTTGTTTCAGCTTTGAAAAACTTACTTTTCTGATACAGGAATTTGTCAACTCGTGTCCATAGAAACAAAGGAACTTCAGCCACATAGCAGCCAGCTTGTGACTATCACTTTAACCTATTATTCTCCCTTATTTCGCTTCCACTTACAAGGAAGCAAGTAATATTTCGGCTAATTTTTCACGATTAGCATGAAGTAAATAGAAGCATAAGCTTTTTAGCAATAATTTGTTGAAGAGATGTAGAGAAAGTTATGTGAATGGAACACATCAGATTTTTACAAAAGATCCGCGCGTGTTTGTGTGGTGTGTGTGTGTGTGTGTGTGTGTGTCTGTCTGTGGACAGCATAGCTCAAAAACGAAAAGACCGTTAAATACTAAAGTTGGTATTTAAGTTTGGTATCTTCCAAGGATTCGACACGAAGATTTTCAAGAAAATCTCCTAGCCCCAACTACCCTTTACATGGATTTTTTTCTCGAAAATTTCGATTTTCTCAAAAATGGCTCTAACGATTTTGATTAAAATGTCAAATATTAAAGATACTTACCTGACAAACAAAATGTATATCTTCAATTTTCTGGAAATAGTCTCTGAAGACTGCTGTATTCTGGATGAAATTTACGGAAGTTTGCATAATAGCTAAACCGTAAGATTTAGATAAAAGCTTACTGCACCAAAAATGTAGAGCACCTTAAAACACACAATTTATGTTATATACATTTTTTCTTGGAGTTGGTGGTTTTTGATATTTTCCTTGTTTTTGATTTCAACTTGTACTTTTCTCATATAGAAATTTGTCAACTCTGCCCATAAAAACAAAGGAACTTCAGTTACATAGCAACCAGCTTTTGATTATCAATTTAGCCTATAGTACTCCCTTATTTCGCTTCTACTTACAAGGAAACAAGTAAGACTATTTCTGCTATTTTTTCTCGATTAAAATGAAGTAAACAGAAGCATAAGCTTTTTAACAACAACTTGTAGAGATGTAGAGAAACTCATGTGAATGGAACATATCAGATTTTTTTCTTAGTCGGCTTACCCTCCCCGTATTTAGGAGTGACATAAGCGGATGCTTAGGGGTCAGAAGCCTGTTGGGGAGCCAACGACACGAAACCACAGGATGGAGAACCTGGGCCGGCCCGTGCATGAGGAAGTGGATGATATGAAGTGCGCTTGGCAGGCGCTTGGTATCGAACCCGGACCGCCTAGAGGGGAAGCGAGCGGTCTAACCACTCAACCATTCTTACCTTAAATTTACAAAAATTACAGAATTAGAACTCGTGCTTTTTACGTTATTCTTTACTTCTAATGTATATAAAATACTTATTGTAATTATTTGTTTCCCCGTTATTTATTTCTAAATTACTTATGAAACTGGTATACTTAATTCCGGTATAAATCATCATTATAAGAAGTTGTCCTGAAGTTGTCCAGCAAATGGCTCGGATGAATATCATAGAATATCAAAAACTAAACGATTTGACGGATACAATGTCCCTCTAATAGTGAATGCATATCATTCATTACTCTGTGAATTATACCAGTGTTGGAAGAAGACATGCTGATGAAAACGTTTTTCCACCTCAACGCTGGAGGACGTCAGAGCAAATGAAATGTCGAACTATCACAGAGGCATGGCGTGTGTATGTATGTATGCTTTCCCACTGTCAATATTTGTGTTCCCATTTCGTTACCGCAATTGTGTGCAAGATGCTCTATGCCATTAACGTTTTACATGTGGGCTGCCAGAACACGTCTAGCTTCTTCCCATTGAGTCTGTGCTCATGAAGGAGATAGACACATCCGCTCTTTCCTCACAATAGAGTTTGCTAACCCTCGACTACTGCTTCATGAGGAAATATAGGGAAAGGCGTGTCCATGTACCTTCTTTTTAATTAGGTTGCGTTGCATTTGCAATTAAAAGTCCAAAATACAAACTTCTTACAAAATATTATTACGTTCTCTATACACACTATGTACATAGTGTATAGAGAAGGTATTGCACTCCACCCAAAAATTCAATACCAAAATTTCACCGGAAATCTAAAAAAAGGGTCTCCTTTATCTAAAAAAAGAATTCGGAAAAAGGTCCGTGTCTGTGTGTCCGTGAATTCAAAAACGAAAAGTCGGTTAAATACTAAACTTGGTATTTCAGTTTAGTATCTTCCAGAGATGCGACAAAAATATTTTAATAAAAATCCCCCACCTCCAACTACCCTTTACGTAGAACTTTTTTCGAAAATTTTCATTTTCTCAAAAATGGCTCTAACGATTTTGATTAAAATTTCGTATATTAAAGATCTTTACCTGACAAATGAAATGTTTATCTTGAGTTTTCTGGAAATAGCCTCTGAAGAGTACTTTATTATGGATGAATTTTACAGAATTTTGAATAGCTGCTAAACCGTAAGAGATGCCAAAAACTTACTACACGAAAAATGTAGAGCACATTAAAACATACAATTTATGTTTTATTCATTTTTTCGTGGGGTTCATCGTTTTTGAGACATTTCTTGTTTTTGGTTTCTGCTTTGAAAAACGTATATTTTTCTCATACAGTAATTTGTGAACTGCTGTCCATACAAACAAAGGAACTTCAGTGACATAGCAACCAGCTTTTGACTATCACTTTATCCTATGGTACGTTCTTATTTCGCTTCTACTTACAAGGAAGCAAGTAATAAGACTATTTCTGCTAATTTTTTCTGATTAGCATGAAGTAAATAGAAGTATAAACTTTTTAAGAATAATTTGTTGCAGAGATGTAGAGAAAGTCATGTGAATGGTAGGCATCAGATTTTTGTTTCTTTTAAGCCATGCTAATTGAGATAAACATTAGCAGAATGATCTTATTACCTAGTTCCTTATAAGAGGAAGGGAACTAAAGAAATGCTCTATCATAAAGTGATAGTCAAATGTTTTAAAAGCTGTCGTTATGCGATTTTTCGTTGCAAATCACTTCTTTGCTTGGTTAGGAGTAGAACAAAAGAAAAACGGACAATTCCTGTATAAGAAATGTATAAGTATTTTACAACTGAATAAATAACAAGGAATATCTCCGTAACGGTTACCTCCACAACAAAAGTGTAAAGGACTTCATGTGTGTGTTTTGACGAGATTTACATTTTTGTGCAGTAAGCTCTTTTTTATCTCTTAAGATTTAGCCGTTAAGCAAAATTCGGCAAATTTCATACAGAAAAATGAGGTCTTTAAAGGCTATTCCCAGAAAATTCAAGATATACATTTTATTTGGGATGTAAACATCTTTCATATATGGCCATTTTTTAAAAATTCAAACATTTTGAAACTCTTTTCATATGAAAGGTAGTGTGTGGTGTGGGATTTTTTTTAAAATATTCATGTCGCATCATTGGAAGCTACCAAATTGGTATTTAACGGTTTTTCTTTTTTGAGCTATACTGTTCACAGACACATACACGGACCTTTCTCTAAAATTATTTTTTCGGAGTCAGGGGACCCCAAATAATATATATTTCCGGTGAAATTTGACATAGAATTTTTGGGTGGAATACAATACTTATCTTCTCTATCCACTGTGTAGGTATATTGTACAGGCGGGCTGAGAAAGTAAAAGCTTTACTCAAAAACATGTTGTTACAAAAACATGAATTTCTCCTTCCATTCTACATCAAACTATTCCTGCAAAAGGTTATTTTTCTTTCTACTTCAAGCTAATTGGATAATCATTAGCAGAAATGGTTTATTTGTTAGTTCCTAAGGTACAAAAATAATAAAGGAATATAGAAGGCTAAAGCGATAGCTAAAATCTCTTTGCCTGCTCTAAAGGATAGTAAAATGAAGTCGAATGAAAACTTAAGCTGAGAATTGAAACAATGAAATAATAAGTTTAAATATCTCGGGAATGGTTACCTGAAAAAATGAATTTTGCATAAATCATGTGCTTTAATGAGATCTAAGATTTCGTCTCTCTTACTGTTTAGGGCTATGGAAACAGTCATCCAGAATGAAGAGAACTTTACAGGTAATTTCTGTTAAAATCCAAGAAATGCACCTAATTTGTAATGAAAACTTCTTAAATATATGGTATATTAATCAAAATCGTTAGAAGAATGTCAAGAAAACTAAAACCTCCCAACATTTTTCTTTGTAAATGATAGTAAGTGTGGGAGATTTTTGAGAAACTTCATATTACATTCTTTTTGACGCAAAACTGAAATATCAAAATTTGGTACCAAAGTTTTTGAGTTGTGCGTACTATTCACAGACACACACACACCCACAAGAACCTTTTTATTTCTAGATTCAGGAGTCCTCAAAAATTGTATTTTCGATGAAATATGGGTATCGAATTTTTGGGTAAAATGCAACAGAATACCTGTTATGCACATTGTACGTGGTAGAGAGAATAATAAGGTTTTCTAAGAGTAGTTCTATGAATAGATTGTAAAATATGCGATAGTGTGTACAGAAAATCATAAGAATGTAACACGTTCCTAAGTTTCGTTTTTCCGTTATCAGAAGGTTTCATCATGATTGGATCCGTAGAGAAGAAGTTTCCGAAATTTAGACCGGCTGTAACTGTGAAATTGCGACTTCTATAAAACACTTGGTTCATCGGAGAAGTTGCAACATCTGATATGGGAACATCGGTTAGAAGGAAACACTTCTTCCCTTTCAAGTTTGTCTCTCCCTTATTTCTCCTGACGCTCCTTGTCCTAGATTTTCCCCCTTGTGAGGATTACTTCGTGGACGTGTTCCGCCAAGTAAACACGTCTGTTCTGTGGAAACCAAAGGAGCTTTCTTGCAACTGCATTACCAGTTTCCGATACGGGCACTGACCCACTTAAACTCTTTCCTTGTTAAGTCTGACACATCTTGCTGATGCGTTCTGATGACAACTAAGTATCTCTAACATGTTTCACGTTTTCACTTCGATACCGGTGTTGTGGTAAAGGCACTTCAGTATGTCGCAACACAAACGGCTCCAGTCTGTTCAGCTTTCATGTTGGGACATACCAATGTACTGCCATACCAGTGTTACATATTCAAAATGTAAGCTAAAAGAAAATAATTACACCTTGGACTTTTGAATGCTTTATAATAATTATAATAATACATAAGGAGCACTCGAAAGAGCATTAAGTGTAGGTTTACTTTTCACTATAGTCTTTTATGGATTTACTTCTGTTTCCACACTTTATTATGTGATAGCGTCCGCACTTCCGGTCACATAGTGAACATACACAGTTGTCATCCGGTGGAATCTTTGTCTTCTGCATATCTTGCGGTGGAAGCAACATTGTAGATTCTAGTTCAGTTTTAGATTTGACCAACATGGTTGCTCATGTATTAGCAGACAGAACGATCGTTAGACTGTGTATTTCACATTAGAAAGCAGAACCGACTTTCAGAAAGTCCATTTATGCTCCTTATTTCGACCCAGTTCATTAAATACACCTAACCTAACCTAGCGTAGCCTAAACTCGACGAAATCTAGAAACTTGTCGTTCACTGTCACCTAGCCACATTGTCTCTGTAACCAATAGGCAAGCCTCAGGAAAGAACCTTAGTCTAAAACTGAACTAGAATCTGCAATCTCGCTGGATGGCGAGTCTGGTTACCAGATGTCTTTGGTCCTGGCATATCTCTGTCCACTTCGGGTCCGTCACTGCGCTTGCGCTAAGAAGTCTGGATCGATGTCCACCCGTTTCCTGCAGCGTGTTTCTAGGTGTGCTTGGTTTGGACCAGTCGATGGCAGCAATTGCTCCGACCTGAGGTCTTCTATGAAGAAACTTTCTCTGGCCAGTATATAATTCATCCTTGAGGGTGAATGTTTCCCATCTCCTAAGACTCCTTCAGGAATCGTGCTCTTACGTTTTGAATGATTTATGACAGATGTCACCAACTGGTCGCTCTTTGAATAAATCAGTGAGAGAGAGAAAAAATTGCTCAATGCTGTTGCGAATCACCTACTTCTTCATTGCGTGGAAAAGAAGAACAGATAATTCCTTCAGTGTTCTGGCAGTATTCAACAATTTGCGTTTGGAATACGTCATCCACCCTTCATAGTTTAATACACTTATTGTAGGTTCGTGATTGCTGGAACAATTTATAACTCTCTTATGTCATAGTATATTTGCGAGAAATATTGGGTATATGGCCATGAAGTTAACACTGCTACAAAGAAAAGGCATAGTTGAAAATTAATAAATTGGCATTATTTTTATTTAATTTTTTTATTACGGGAATGGTTATTATTTTTCAACGTAATGCCACCAAAGTTTTATGCACCGGAACTGCATAACTGGATAAGCTTCGTTTATTCCACGTGAAAAGAATTCTTGGGGTCTATTCTCAGAAAATATGGGATAGACATTTCGTTTTCCATAAAAATAACCTAAATATTAGGTATTTTAATCAAAATCGTTAGTCATTTTTGAGAAAGTCAAAAGTTTAGAAAAAAGTTCCATTATAAGGGCACTTGAGATGGGGGAATTTTCCTGAAAAACTTTGTGTCACATCCTTGGAAGATTATGCATTTAAATAACAGATTTGGTATTTAAATTCATTTTACCAACAGTTCGTTTTTCGAGTTATACTGCACACTGACTCACAGCGACCTTTTTCTAAAAATGCATTTTCTTGATTCAGATTATCCTAAAATTTGTATTTTTCGTGAAATCAGTCTCTTATTTTGGATGGAATACAATAGCTTCTTTATTTACTATGTACGTACATTGTACGTACGAACTAGAGAAAGTAATATTAAGCACCAAATAATTATTAAAATACAATTGCCTTCATCTAATCTTTCTATATGCCTATTACGTTTTATCTCGTCGTTGCAAGCGGTTTTCGTTGTAAGCAGGCGGATATTTGACTAATATTCATCAATTAAACATGAATTTGATGTGGACGTAAATAATTGGCGTAAAACAGAAAAAACACATTTGACAGGCTCTCATTAATTTACGGTGGAGAATTAGTTACCGCAATAACTCAATAAATGAAATATAGATCTACGATTGCCATTTGGCGCCCAATGATAAAAGGCTAACTGGGTTACGGTTTTAATTTTGGCAAGTGTGGCACAGCTTTTGGAGGGCTACAGGCTTTCTCTCCATAATAAGAATTTATGAAATATTGAAATGCCTAATTTTAATTTTTTTTTTTACATTTTCTGCTGTTTAACTCTGATAAGTAGAGGGATTATTATATAAATATTTTAGATATTGGGATTTCACAGAAATTCTCTTTATGTGAGCCACTGTGTTCAATTGGATACGAAAATTGATACTTAATCTTTCCGTTTTTCAAGAAATGTAAAGCGCGGAAGTTCGTGTAATTTACAAAAGATCGAATAGTCTATTACTCGAAAAAGCCTACATTGTCCTTTATTCTCTATAAATGGCTATTAACGATTTTCATTGACATTAATCAAGTCCTCTTCAATCGTATTGCTGTTTACACAACTGGAAAACAAAGTGACAGATAAACACTAGAATTAATTAAGGTTCATTAAATTATGTAATGAATGCTGTATACTCTTTGACAGTTTAGCCATTTATGACATAACTCCTTATTTTTTCGATTGAATCTTGACAGAATATACCGATATCGTTTTAGTTTGTCGAGATCCGTTGCCTGATACGACTTTCTGTGTTGCCGGAATTCCTCAGGGCGTGACAAGGGCGTTCTCATGATTGGCTAATCTGGTGTAACATTTTTGAGCCCGGCGCCTAATCACTTCCTCTTCATATAGGAATGCCGAGGCTTCGAGTAGCAGCCTCATTGGGGAACGACGACATACAGAACAAATGGACCGGAGTCTCCTATTCTGCATCCGCTGTTGGTAGAGATACCGGGAATCTGATGGCATGTCTCACATTTCGCAGGCATAAAGCATCAGAGGAAGTATTAGCGCCTTGTAAAGATGTACTGTTAAGTGGAAGGGCATGGAAAAATTAGACGACATTCTTGAAAAGAGCCTAAGTGCTACAGAGATATGTCGACTGATATACACAGCGGCATGATTTTTGCCTGAGTTTCCGTACATCTCTGTACCAGTACTGAACGAGCACCTCGAAGGTGTCTGTTGGGTATTTATTAACTTTTATACATGTGCGCGCACGTGCTGGTATCGGGGTACGATGACTTAAAAACATACATTACCAGTGACATTTCTAAATTGAACCTGTGGGATGATCACAATAGTTGCACCAGTATATGAAACAGAAAATAATACACTTTGGTTGTAGCTTATCATAGAGAACGTAACAAATTACCTACTCAGCTTTATATTTTTAAAATAATTTTCTATTTAATGACCATACGTAGTTACTTTCGAGGCTGCCTGTATTTTGAGATTATTGTATACGACTGGTAGTACTTCTCATTTCCTCTCAAAGAGAACACAAACTGTAGTACTCCGTGAAGTGAAAATGATTGGTTTACAAGAGAGATGCAGAATTTCACTAACCTTTAAGTAGATTACTTGACTGGGCCTCGCTTTCTAAAGAAGGGTTGGTCTCTATTCAAGAAAATACTCTGAGGTAATAAAACGAATGTTTGGGCATAGCGTCGCTATTCATCTTTGCGTTTCTCAGACAACCGTATTCATTAATATTCTCCTCTGTAGCAAATTCTGATGTTGTTTCAATTATTTCTATTTATTGAATTCAGTGGAAAATCAAATGCTGATCTGAATCGCATTGGCATACTTACACTTCCTCAATGTTTTACATAGTGCTATGAAGGTGTTTGCTTTGCCTATTGCATAGAATGCTCTGATTGAAGAATGAGGAGAAGTGTTCCTCAGTTTAATCTCTAAAGCCTAAAATTGTTCTTTATTGTTGCTCCTAAATCAGTGCCATACGATAGTGTGGTGTGCTCAAATAAGATGTATAATATGAATGGATAACCAAGAAGAATTGAAGCAAGACATCCACAAACTGTAATCAAACGAAATTAACATAAATTTGGGTGACTCAGTTACTTATCTTCGATCCAAAGTAACAAGTGCGAAATGGCCTAGATTGATTGTTTTAAGTGTGCTTAAAAGTGACAGCCCCATGTCATATTTACTAGCTTTTAAAATAACTCCTATGGGACGAAATTCCGACACACCGGTGGCGCTGATATGGTATTTGCAATTGATAGTGCCGTTAACAAATAAATATTTAGCTATACAGTACCTCGATAATATGTGTGGATTGGCGAAAGGTCCCTGATTGAAGTTCCACGTCTGCATATCCTTTATGCTACAGCACAGCTTCATGGGAGCATATACTCGTACAAAAATAAATATTACAAGTCTCAGTAATAGATGTATAACATATGATTATATAATCTTATATATGCTAATGATCCGTAAAGAATTTACATAAGTTCCAAAAAATTGTTCTTGTAACAAAGAGAACATTATTAATAAATATAAGGAAAAAGGTAACCCATAATTTTTTTTAAATCCCTCACTGTGTTGTTTTATGGGGCCGAAGCAGCAGATATATTCTGTTAAGACCTTTAACAGAATACCGAATGCAGGAGCACAAAGGAATCCAGAAAATTCCAGCAACTTGGTGCTAAGGGAATAATAGAGAAGATAGAGCTATACAAAAATAAGTGGCATGGATATGTGATATGATGGAGGATGCTTGCATTCCTAGAGAACTTGATGAATATAAACCCCTGTGGAGAAGAAACATTGTACAGAAGGCACAACAACAATAAACACTGCCTTTTGTGTTCTTCCTTACCCTTTGTAGGGTACTTTATTACGTCATGTTCTCATTTATGCGTATCACACCTTGTGTTCCATATCGAACCAATAGAGCATACATATGATGGGTTTGTCAACTCACTGCTAATAGGTATAGCCTCCTCCCTCAACTGGAAGCGAGATTAGGTAACGTGTCTCCTTTCAAAATGATGGAGACCGATTTTGGGGGATCTTTCGCATGGTTAATCATGACTACAGAGAAAATGCCTGTTCAGAAATTTAAATGAATATAAGCAGGTTCTCGAGATGTTTGGACTTTGCAGAGTTGTTTTATGTGCGTCTGGTAGAACATTTTGATTTTGGTATAATGCCTAAAGTTACGGCGGGGATGCGGTATGATCTGAGGGAGAATAGAACTATGAATTAGACAGTAATCAGTATTGTTCGTCGACCTCCTCATCAACATCCGGGTGTTTACGACTTCATCAATTTTTCACACAGCAGATTAAATTACACTTTGTTGCGAATTCAGACGGGCGTGTTATGGCGCATAGTTTTGTGTCAAACAGTAAAACGTTGAACGTTTCGTGAAATGTATAAGAATTCTAGGCCTAACAGGATGAAAACAATAGAATAGCACCAGAACACATGAGTTGTCATTCTTCTTCTTTCTGCATATTCTGAATGAGAATTATTGTCCTTTAACTTGGCTGCTGGAATCTTTTACAATGCAGATAAATAATGATAATCCAATTGTGAGAAACTTTCTTATCGCATACTATTGATTAAATAAATATTCTTTAGTTTTAAAATTCTAAATTTTCGGGCTATTTCGTCCCTGTCTGTGAGGCACATCATTCTTTTCGAGTTAGCGACGTGAGAACATTTCCTCTGAAGATGTCCTTCACTGACAGGGACGAAACCTTAGGTAGAAATATTTTAACTAAATATATTTTAACCTACAGACCACGGCAAAATAGCCCGAAAATTTAAAATTTTAAAACTATGGACACCGGCCGTGAAAGCTTACGCATATATTTAAATATCATTCTTCTATATAGAAATAAAGAACATTAAACCAGGAGAAAATAAAAAGGCAGTTTTTTTTCTTGTTCAAAATAACTAAGGAAATGCATTCTTCTTGCATATTTATAAGGTACTTTAGTAGTGGGTCCATCATCCTTTGTTGTTAATACTCCAGACAGTCTTTCATTCACAGACTTTACAAGGGATTCGCTTATATGGGGCTTTGTTTGATGTTTTCCCAAACTTCAAAGGCACAATTTATCAGGGCATCCGCAGTTCATTCCTGAAGAGGTTCCTAATCGCGAGTCATTAAAGCCCATACAAGCTCAATTGGATCAAATCAGGGCTTTTGTCCGGCCAGTTAATTACTAACATTTCTGGATGTGTGCTAAGCCATTTAAGCATACAGTTTTCCAGAGTACTTATTAATTCTTGGGTATCTACTAGAGCTGACACTTCTGACAATAAAATTCTCCTGGTCCTGAAGAAGACCTCCAACTCCAAAATCTCTCACTTAGGTGGCCACTTATTTTCTTGGCAACTACGTGTTCTGGAATATAGCGAGTATTGTCTGGTCGCCACAAATACATTCGCCCAACCTCATCAGAACACAAAACTTTTTCATCTGATAAAACCATTAGCTGCCAATCTTACGGTGCTGTTCAGTCAAGTCTATTTTCTTTGCTGTCTTTCGATGATGGGGGCCAGCTTCATGGAGGTAATAAGGAAGCAAGGTAGCTTCAGATCGCAGCGCAATCTTGTAGCCGGTTTAAACGGTTCATCTCTGCTTGCATTTATAACCTTATCATCGACTTCCGCCGTTGTTTTTCTTAGCTTTCGCGATTCCGCAATCTGTTTTACCGTACGCCGTGCTTCCCACATACCCAAAATATGGCTGCGGGTCATCTCACTTTTGTAAGGCATTGCTGACTGTCACTAAACAGAATAGAAAAAGTATGGACTTACCTGTTACTACAGCAGGCAAGCGACAGACCCTTCTCCTACCCGTAATTAGGGTGACGGATGGGTCAGCGGATATCAGAAGACACGCGTATAAATGCCCAAACAGACAATCAGAAATTCGATGTCGATTATTATTTGTGCTCTGTGTACGTATCTACATCCTAGAAAGAGATGAGAGGATTAGTTTTGAAGTGCTTGTTTTCGTAACAGGCAAAACTTGTCTAACGCTAATTGTATTGTTGTTGTTATTATTGTTATTATTATTGTTATTATTATTGTTATTATTATAATATTTTGTTTATGAATCCATGTCCAAAAACTCTGAAACGGAAACGGACAGGGGATGTCTGGGTAAAGAAACCTTAGGCTCCGCTACAAGCACCAGACCGCCATTCATTCAACCCTGTTCCAAACTTTGTCCCTTATCTCTTAACCGTTTATAATCTGTACATAATTGTATTTAACATCATGATTTAGATTTTTAGTTTTTTTAAACTTCATAATATGCTAATCTTCAACTATAAAATACAAGTATTTATAGCTGTTTTATGTTGCAAAATTATAAATTTCTTTGCAATAAAATTCTACATTTTTTAAATCAAAGAAACACGATCCGCGCAGCGGATGTAATCTCGTCAGCTTTCAAATGTACCATTACACCGATTATTTAACCTGGATCCTCCCGGTCCGTTGCTATAGGCGCATTTGACTGCATTTGCTGGGATTCGTATGGATGGCCAGTCCATTACCCATCACCTTAACGCCCAAGGTCTTCGAAATTCTTCGGTTGTGGTGTCTGTGAAAGGGATATGAAAGCTCGTTTAGAAATTAGAGGGAGAGTGCCATATGTAGCAAAATAATTCTGGCAATAGAGTGGATTGGTTACCTCTCACAGGCTACCATCGTAGGTAGATTGCAGTGCGATAAAACACTTCCTAAATTACCACTATGCTTCATCTGTTTGTTCGAATTGTCAAATTTACATTTTCATAAGCTCATAAATTGAATATATTACTTTACAGAGTTAATACATATGTGTTAATGTACGTAAATTCTTAACGGCAAATAAATAGGAGGGTCCTTCGATTTATATCTGTCTCTCAGAGTGTTTATACAGCTGTTATCGATTGCCTTTGAATTGCACAGGACTTGTGTATCGACATCGCTATTTAAAGTCTACATCAAGAAAGAAAAGGATAGTGGAAGATTACAGTATGTCAGTGGGACAAGGTTGTTAGGACAGGGTATAGTTAAGAGTGGGTTACCAATGACTCTGCACATGGTCGTTCCTGGTGGTAGGGGTTTGGAGCTTCCAATTCGTACCTCATAAAATGTTCTACATAATTTTCCAATTTATGACTTTGGATTACATTTTGAAGTTTGCACTTTTATCAGAAAAGCATGCTTTATGATAAAATTGTTGTTTACATTGACAAGCGGTCATTGTCACATTGCTGTCGCAATTTGAGGTGCGCTTTTTTTTTTTTTTTTTGTGAAAAAAAAAAAACACCCGTGTTTCGGTTTCTCTACCATATGGTCCTAACCGGCAGAAAAATATTAAACTTTGAAGTTGTAACGCCTGACTGTCGGACTATCGTTCACCCAAGGATCATCTGCCTTGTAGTTGCCAGACGATAATAATGAACTTCGCCCGCACTGAGACTACCAGTATCTTTGCGCAAAACCACACTAAACTGCACTGCTTATGAATGAATGAATAAGTGTATTTATTAACATAGCAATATCATACATAGAACTTCAACAGTCGCACGGGTCCACAGACCGTACGTGCTTTTGTAATACACATTACAAGCAATATTAAAACAACAACAACCACAACAAAGAATTAAAAGAGTAAACACGAAAATAAATAGTCAAAGGAAATACACACTCAAAAGCAATATTAAACAACAATAAAAATTAAGAGTGAATCCGAAAATAAAGATACAAAGATATTCAAATAACATAACTCCATGGCACGACAGCTCACGGGGAACCTTGGCCTACCGCCCGGCCGCTGCGTCCCCCATCTCGGTCCACTACAGACGTCATGGATGGGGTGCAGTATTGGAGGGTGAGACGTGGTCAGCGCCTCGAGTCCCCCCGGCCGGTTAATGCGGTCCTCGCGACCTGGAGCCGCTACTTCTCCATCAAGTAGCTCCTCAATTGGCCCCCCAGGAACCTTACGAGGCTGAGTGCACCCCGGGCCAGGTCTCCCAGCGGGGGAAAAATCCCCACGCCGGTACTGGGGATCGAACCCAGGTCTCCCGCTTGGTAAGCAGCAACGCTACCACCGCGCTAAGGAGACGACCAGATATTCAAATATAGCAATTTAAATTTACAGCACAGAGTACACCTTCATAAATGCACCCTCTTATAATAGATAATTACACTTAAAAGACATTTATATACATAATATATACAACCCTAGCAATACAGAGATCTAAGTATGACATAATATATATGTATGTAGAACATTGCAGTCACTTTTGTTTAGTTGATCATATCCCCCCCCCCCTTCTCTGTTGGCAGCCTCCTCAGATCTCAGCTGTCTTGCCTTAAGTATAAATTTACCTAGCCCGTCCATGTTTTCCGTGCCTGCCAGTAGCGTCCAACATGCTTCTATCCCTACATTCGCAGTGGTAAAAAATCGCGGCAAATATTTTTTCTGCCATTCCTCCGTACCCCTACATCTTGCCAAGATGTGAGTCTACGACTCTTCCTCCTCGCAAATGGGACAGATTAATGATATAGGGCTATCCAAAGTTTTTTATAATTTCGATAACGAATATTTATACTTATTTATAATTTAACGTGAATCTAATGAAAGTAAAAATATTGCATTAGGGAGATAAATGTACTTAAGTTCCTCATACCCCAAAAAGAGTACTTCTGGATAAGACACAAAGACATAAAATTAAGCCATTCCTGTGATGAATATTTCTCATAGCTGGAAATCTTTATCGGTTAGTGACTGAACTTTTGTCTGATTTCTGTTTGTATAGGAACCGAGTTAAACTGCTTTCACAGTGCTGTAATTAACGCATTTTGAATAATTATATTTCTTGATTAGAAATGTCTCTAATATCAGCTTGCTGCGCGCTTGCCTCTGCAGGGTTAGATTTTTAAAGATTGGGTTTTATTTATAGCTATCTATAAGAAGGAATAGAAGAACAGGCGTATAAAGGACTCAACAACGGATTTGCGGGGAGTGTAAGGATTGCATAATATAAAACAAAGGAAAGTAATTGAGGCTTTCAGGTATTTTCTACGGGTCTCAGACATGGCAGTAAGCTTTCATCACACTAAAAGCAGAGAAGAAAAGACCAAAGAAGACTAGAACATAAATGCTACTGCCAATCACCATTGGACAAAACGTAGAATACCACATACAGCCTCATACACAAAAACAAACACCGTGGATCCAAGTATTCAGCTTTAATTTACAGCTAGAGGAACTTAATATAGTAACTTTGGAGCGTAAATTGAAGATTTACTATGACCAAATATGTTATTTAACAATTAAAACACCATTCTCTAGTAATATAATCATTTATTACTCTCTCCTCTTTGTACATAGCATATAGGGGTAGTGCTTTTCACCCAAAAATTCTCTACCAAATTACGCTGCAAATACATAATTTAGAGTATTCTGAATTAAAACAGTTATAAAACGTGCGTGTGTATGCGTGTCCGTGTGTTTGTGAACAACATAACACAAAAAAAGCTGATGTCTTCCATTCACATGACTTTCTCTACATCGCTGCAACAAATTATTGTTAGAAAGCTTATGCTTCTATTTACTACATTCTAATAGAGAAAAAATAGCAGAAATAGTCCTATTACTTGCTTCCTTGAAAGCAGAAGCGAAATAATAGTCAAAAGCTGGTTGCTATGTGACAGAAGTTCATTTGTTTGTATGGACAGGAGTTGACAAATTCCTGCATGAGAAAAGCATAAGTTTTTCAGAGTTGAAACTAAAAACAAGGAATATCTAAAAAAAGATCAACTCCACGAAGAAAATGTATATGACATAAATTGTGTGCTTTAACATGCTCTACAGTTTTTTTGCAGTAAGTTTTTGTCCATTTCTTACAGTTTAGCATTTATGGTAAATTCCGTAAAATTAATCCAGAACAAAATAGTCTTCAGAGGCTATACCCAGAAAATTCAAGTTATACATTTTATTTGTCAGGTATATTGTCATATTTTGATCAACATTTTTGATAAAACCAAAATTTTCGACAAAAGGTCCATATAAAGGAAGTTGGGGTTTGGGGGATGGATGTTCTTGAAAAGTTTCGTGTGGCATCCTTAGAAGATACCAAACCTAAATATTAAGTTTGGTTTTTAACGAACTTTTCGTTTTTGAGCTATGTTGCCCACAGATACACACACGGACCTTTTTCTAAAAAAAAAATTTATTCAGCAGTTCTAAAGCATGTGTTTCCGGTGAAATATCGGTATCGAAGTTTGGGTGCATTGCAATACCTTCTCTATGTACTATGTTCATAGTACGTGTAGAGAATATAAAAATTGCTTAAACACCAATTTTACTTGATAGATTAGTAAGGGAATCCTCCACCTAAAACCCTTACAATGGCATTTTTTTGAACCTTTGTATTTTCTTAATCACTATTAAGAAGCTTTAATCTTGAAGCTTTTGATGAATATAGCATATGCTAAAGATATTTACAAGATAAATAAAATGCATATCTTAAATTTTCTGGGAATAGCTTCTGTTATCCTCTGCATTCTGAATAACTTTTATGTAATTGATAAATCGTAAGGAATAGAAAATAACTTAGTGCACAAAAAATATAGATCTCGTCAAAACGCATAATTTATATCAAATAATTGTTTTGTGCGTCTAACGATTTCCCCGATATTGCTACTTATAAGCTTAAATTTTCCTGGTCAGGCACACAAAACGAAATGTAAAAACCATCACATATCGACCACCTTTTAAAACAGTTGACTATCGCTTTACTTATTGTGTTTCGTTATTCCCTTTGTATAGGGACATAATATGGTAATAAAACTATTTGTGCTAATGTTTATAAGAGTAAGCATGAAGTAGATAGAAGAATAAGCTCTTGTAAGAATATTTTTACTGTAGCACAGGTAAGAAAGTTATGTGAATGTATCACATCAGATTTCTTAATCTTAATTCCACAAATTATTCATAAAAGTTATGTTTCTCTTTGATTCTTGAAAATACGTCACTAGAAATAGTTTAAATTGCGAAATACTGGCGTAGAATGTTTTATAGAGCAAGGATAATTATAATAATAATAAATAATAATAAATAATAAAATAATAATTAATAATAAATAAATAAATAATAATTAAAACAATAAATAATAATTAATAAAACGGCTCAGGTTTGATCCCAAGCGACCGCATGTGAGATTTTTGATGGACAAAGTGGTGCAGGGGCGGGTTTTCTCCGGGTTCTCCGGTTACCCCCGCCATTGCATTCCACCGGTGCTTCATTTTCATGTATCATCAGAGTCATCATCGCCTGCGGTGTCAGAGCAGTAAAAGCGGGCGTTAAACACTACGAGGGGTAGTGGGGGAAGGCCCCAGTAGCCCAGCTAGGAATCTGAAATCTTCAAGAAAAACAAACAAGATATAGTCTTCACAAATTAGGTTTTAAGGTCAGTTCTCGGAATGAGATTAAAATAATATAAAGCAAAATTAATTCATCATATGGAAATCTATTCAAGGAACACAAATAAACTGTATCGTCCAAATCAGAAGAATGAATGGCGAACTGTTTGCATAAATATCAGGAAATTTTCCATACAACTTTTTGGAATAGTTGGCTGTGATAAGACTTTTGACTATCAAAAACCTCTAGAGTTAGGTACAAAATAATTTAATAAAGACCGGTGGGAGGTAAGTTAAATTAATTAATATTTCACTGAAATAAAAAAAAAAATAAACCAGTAAGCCAGATAGTGTAATACTTCTTTCTCATACTGGTGACAAGACTTTTCTGGCAACAGTTACAATTGTATGAATTATTTCTGCTTTCAATTGAAATATCCTCAGGATTTTCACTCAAATTTTATCACAAGCTTGTTGTTTAGAAACGAACGCTCAGTAAAACACTACTATTTATATCGAGATCTCGATTGTTGTGGGCAGCGAGGCGATTGTACAGATCATAAACGGCATAGGATTAGGGGCTGTTGGAATATATCAACAAATGATAATGCAACCTTAAATCGATTGTTTACATTTTATTTTGTTCTTCCATTTATTGTTGAGTTTGATTCCTACATTATCCTCCAAAATGAATTAGATTCTTATAATATTCGACTACTTGAAGTTGATAACTGAACAACATTACCAATAAAGGTATTATCACGAATTCTAATTACATCTGGAGATGTAATCCTTCAAGAACAATTCCTAGTCTATCGTTTATATTTGTGAAGTGTTAATACTAATTTATTCATTCATTTTATTTAATATAATTTACAGATGGAAATATAGGTTGAAAAATGAATTAATTGCTTAGTTTGACCCTAAGACCTACATTTGCTCTAACCACAGAGATACCCTGACAACATGTCGGCACGACAGTAAATACTCCAACTGACTCACGTTTTCCTCAGTAAACTACCAGGAGATCTTGACATTTTTAAGATGATATACCCCCATGGCGACTTACAATATAGAAACTACTTTAAATCCTGGGCTTTATAGTTTAATCATTTATTTTATCAATCAACTGGACGAAACCAGAAGATACGTGGTTCAAATACGGGGTTTGGCATTGCATTTTTCAGTTTGGGTCTATTTTTACAATTCCTGCTCTATACACGGCCAGTGTGGAAGAAACAATTAATTCATAATTAAGGATAGCTTACTAAAACCTATTCTGTGCACCACGTATGAAAAAACTGATGTGTTCTATTCACATAACTTTCTCTACATCTCTGTAACAAATCATTGTTAAAAATCACATTCTTCTATCAACTTCTTGCTAATCGAGATAAACATTAACAGAAATTGTCTTATTACTTGCTTTCTTGTAAGTAGAAGGAAAAAAAGGGAACACACTAGGTTAAAACGATAGTCAAATCCTTTAAAAGTTGGTTTCCATGTGGTTGAAAACCGTTTCTCCGCAGGGCCAGGAGTTTACAACTTTCCATGTGAACAAAGTATTTTACATCTGAACGGATTTAAAAGGAATAAATATATCATAAAAGGTCAATTCACGAAAAATGTACATGATATAAATTGAGTGTTTTAACGTGAACTATATTTTTTGTGCAGTAACTTTTTGTCTATTTTGTACGGTTTACCATTTACGCAAAATTCAGCAAGTTTCACTCATAATAAAGAGGTCTTTAAAGGCTATTCACAGAAAATTCAAGATATACATTTTATTTGCCATATAAATATCTTTAATATATGATACTTTAATCAGACTTATTAGACCTATTTTTGAGAAAATCAAAATGTTCCAAACTTTTTCCATGTAATGGTACTTTGGGGTGGGGGGATTTTTCTAAAAATCTTCCTGTTGCATCACTGGAAGATACTAAACTTAAATACCAAGTTTAGTATTTAGGCATGTTTTCGTTTTTGAGTTATGTGGTCCACAGACCACATAACACACGCACACACACAGACCTTTTTCTGAAAATGCGTTTTTTGCATTCAGGGGGTCCTAAAACAAGTATTTCCGGTGAATTCTCGATGTCGAATTTTTTAATGGAATACAATACCTTCTTTGTACACTATACACATAGTACGTGTAGAGAAAGTAAAAAGCTTTGGTGGAATTGATGCATAAATAACGATTTTCGTCTAGAGAGCAGTGAATCACAAAAATGAGCAGTTATATCAATTTACCATCAGTTGCTGTGTGAGGTATTCCAGAGACAGAAACGCGCGCGCTAAATAGCGGAGTCATTTTACGTTTGTGTAATATAGAGATAAACTAATAAAACAGTTGACGGGTCAGTAGAACAGTATATTTGGCGTCATTTGCAGCAAAAGAGAATTAGCCAATCAGAGCGTGGAAAAACAAAACAATGTTTCGGTTATCCGCTGAAGCATTATGAGCATACTTGCAACTGTTTGTGTTAATTTAACTAGCTCTCTAGATGCTTACTGAGGCATAACTCAATCTAGAATCGGCAGGTCTGGTGTTTGTAAATAGAGGAGCAGTTGCATTCCAAGCACACAGTTTGTTACAGCTTGGAATTAACTATTGCTTCATTTTACCGAGTAGCATGCATTTGCATTAGTTGCCTTAATGCTTTTAATCTCGATCAATTTTGATTATGTATGGAATAAACGAATCATAACTTTCTACCAGAGCAGTTTAAGCTCCGTCATTGTTTCTCTTTCGGTTTTACTATTAGTCTCCGCAAACGAATCATTTATTAGTTTCTCTAAACGTACTATGTATATAGTGTATATAGAGAAAGTATTGTATTGAAAAAAGTCTGATGTGTACTATTCACATGACTTTCTCTATATCCCTGCAACAAATTATTCTTAAAAAGCTTATACTTCTATTTACTATATGCTAATTAGAAAAAATTAGCAGAAATAGTCTTATTACTTGCTTCCTTGTAAGTAGAAGCTAAATAAGGGACGGCCATAGGTTAAAGTGATAGTCAAAAGCTGGTTGCTATGTCAATGAAGTTCCTTTGTTTATATGGATCGGAGTTGACAAGTTCCTGTATGAGAAAAGTATAAGTTTTTCATAGCAGAAACCAAAAATAAGGAATGTGTCAAAAACGACGAACTCCACGAAAAAAATGTATATAACATAAATTGTGTGTTTTAACGTGCTCTACATTTTTTGTGTAACAAGTTTTTGTCCATCTCTTACGGTTTAGCAGTTATTCAAAATTCCGTAAAATTCATCCAGAATAAATTACTCTTCAGAAACTATTCCTAGAAAATTCAAGATATACATTTTATTTGTCAGGTAAATTTGTTTAATATACAAATTTTTAATCAAAATCGTTAGAGACATTTTTGAGCAAACCAAAATTTTCGAAAAATGTTCCATGTAAAGGGTAGTTGGGGGTGGGGGGATTTTTCTCAAAATCTTTGTGTCGCATCCCTGGAAGACACTAAATTTAAATACCAAGTTTGATATTTTAGCTACTTTTCGTTTTTGAGTTATCGTGTTCACAGGCACACGGCCACACGGACCTTTTTGTGAAAATGCTTTTTTTGGATATTGGGGACCCTAAAACATTTATTTCTGGTGAAATCTCGGTATCGAATTTTTGGGTGGAGTGCAATACTTTCTCTATACACTATGTACATAGTGCGTATAGAGAAAGTAAAAATCGGATGACAAGACTTTCTCTACGTCTCTGCAACAAATTATTGTTAAAAAGCTTCTGTTTCTTTAAACTTCATGCTAATCGAGAAACAAATCAGCAACATTCTTCCTCTGGTTTGGGAAAACCACCAAAAAGATCAAACAGGATTCAACCCAAGAACTTCCTGACACATTTCTCTGGAATCTGAGATGCAGACATTGCAGTGTCGGTGTCTGTATTTTCTTCAAAATAAGAGTACTATGTACATAGTTATTACTAAAATAAATATAACAGACATGTTTCTCTTAGTGTTTATCTTTGATATGGAGCACAATTACTACATTTACTTCAAAAGTACTTTACTTTGATGCTCGCCACACAGGAAACAGCAGATTTTGGAACAATGATTTTGTTTTCTGCAACACTCCTGTGCCGTTCAATTGTTTGTTTGAGATTACATTTATAGTAATAATAAATATTGAATGGTCATGGAAGTGTATAAGTTGCTCGGTCACCTTTTAATAACAGTTCTAGGGAAACGGCTAGAGCAACAATAATAATGAAAATATATCATATGTCCAATATCAGTTCGTCACTCAGTCAATCAGGCGTTACTTTCCTTAAATAAAACAATCATTTACTTTCTTTTCTGCCTCAACCTTCTTGATCACTCTATTCCTTTCAATATAATTCACTTCTTCTAATTCTTACTCAGACAATTTCCTATCATATTTTTCAAAACACTTTCTTTCTCGTCCTCGTTACTCTTCATGACATATCCAAAGTATTCACATGCTCCTCCAAATCATATGGAATTTGGAAACATATATTTCTGCTTTTCTTAACGGAGCTAAATAAATTATGGACCTGTGGAGATTATTAATTGACAGTTAGGTTTCAGGAGTAAGATCTTTGCGTTATAAAGAAATCATCATCATCAACTCTTCATGGATTAGGAGGATTCTCCTGTTCCAGCCTCATATTTCTTCCCATCTTTTAACTGGTCTTCCTATTGTTCTGTAGCCTAGAGGTTTATATTTGTATGATTGAAATGGAATGCGAGAGTTATCCATTCTTTGTAAATGGCTTTTCCATTTTTCTCTATTTATTTGTATCCTTTCTTTTATGGAAAAAATGTCTAATTCTTTCCTTATGTCTTCATTTCTAATATAATCTTGTCTGGTGCATCCTTTTACTGCTCGGAGATATTTCATTTCTGCCGCTTGTATTTGGCTCCAATCTTTCTTTTGAAGTGTCCATGTCTCCGAACCATATAATAGAACTGGAACAGCCATTGTCTTATAGAATTTTAGGTTTGTATATTTTCGGGTTTTTCTTTTCAAGGTACGAGCTATTACTCCACAAATATATTGGAACTTACTCACTTTATTATATATTTCTTCATTGTTTGTTTTAAAGGTTGCATTATAACCCAAATAGTTAAATTTTTCCACCTGTTCTAACACTTTATGTTTAACATTATCTTTGATCTTGTTATATGTTTTCCTTTGATTTTTCTATTGATATACTTAAACCATAATCCTGGATCAATTTTTGTGGCTTGTACATACTTATTTGCAGCTTATCTTCTCTGTCTTGTATTAACATCATGGCATCTGCAAAGAGTAGCATATTTAAGGCATTATTTTTATTTATTTTTATTTCTAATGCTATTTCATCTTTTAATTTTCTGAGAATATCGTCCATATAGATATTAAATAAAGCGGAGATAAACTACATCCTTGTCTTAAACCATATAAAGAAATAATCTTAGAAAATAAATGACAGAAAATACGCGAGAATACCAGGTTGGTAATTCAAATCGAGAAAAAGTTCATGGTTCAATGACTAATGCATGTAACAATTTTTGTATTTGGAAGTTTGTTTATTACAAGAACAATATAACACATTCTTATTTCATTGAGTATAAATAATTTTTACACCATTATCTCAGTTCGAGTTAATGGTTTTCCTCCAACGAGATATATGAGTTGTTTACAGTCACGTTATCATTCAGGTGAATTCTTTTCGCTGCATATGTACTTCTTCACTGGGCTTATATCGCGTCCCATGGAGTGCACTTTGAGGGTACCGGCATATAAATTTCAAATGGAGCATCACCCGGGACGTAGTCCACCCAAGTTTTGCGATTCCTCAACAGGCTTGTGTGGAGCCTTTCGTTCTCATGTTCAGGGGAACAAACGTCGAGTAGCCTAAGAGGTTGATAAACTTTCTTCTTTTTTAAACTATTGAGCTTCAGGTGTAAGCTATTGGCCATCTCCAGAGATAAGGACATTAATGCAGTAAGGAGGGCTATATGTTTAATTTGCAGACACAGAAGAGTTCTATTATTGCATGGGAAACAGGTTTTTGACAAGGCTAGTATTGTTATGGCGAAAAAAAGGGGCAGGAAGGTATTGAAGGCTGCGAAACAGGGATGAACGTTAGGAATTTTAACGGGAACAACGAAAAATAACATGATTATGTTTGGCTTTTTCCCCTGGATTGGACGATGAAGATTTGAGGATAATAGCCATGACCAAATCGCATCCGAATTAATGTGGTGAGATGGACGTGCTGTGATATGACCAGACAATAGAATCTTGGGAACTTCTCCTGATGACGGCGTAATGCTTTCCTTTTGATGTTTTGGAAAGCATCCAGGCATAATTCCAGCGACGGTGGGGATCGATAGTTAGAGCGCTTGAAAGCCGGCGTTTGGGAGTTTGATGCCTTGGAATGCACCCTGGTGGATGCTTTGTTTAGCCTGGTGATCATCGACCTCACAATGAATACCTGCATGACCTGTAATCCAGAGGAAATGATCTTGCTGTCCCGCTTCAGTGGATGAATTTACAAGATGCAGAATATCATATACATTTGTTCATTTCTCTGCTTCATAGTTGATCGAAACTGTGCAAGACGCTTTTAGCGTCTTAGGCTGCTCGGATGCCAAGAACCTCGGCAGTGTGACAAACCATTCAAATTAAATAGCCACTTTGATTATTACTCGCCTAACGCCCAAATAAGCCAGCATGTTGAACTGTTACCGGCGTCACAGCTTCATGAGGATTTCCCGAAGTCTCACTTTACTTCGTTGTTACGCTACTTCCCTACTTCCGAAAAAAATTAAATATGAAGTCTAATAAGAGATGGTTGGAAGATTCCGAGAAAAATCCGTATTTTATATTTGTGCTTCAAAATGCTACCACATTTATTACTAACAAATAAATAAAATTCATGAAATTATCGTATAGAACTTACCCAATGGTATCAGTGGAGCGCCCAGCTTCTTCATCATGTATTTCAGACATTGTGTACGATGATTCACACTACAAATCTATTTTGTTCCTATTTCATTATAAAACATTTTGAACCTATAATTTGGGGCCTTTTCTTCAAGTTTATTTATTGTCCACTTCTTGTACATTTTTGTACATTTCACTGATCTCTTGACATCCTTGTGTTAACTCCGAAGATGCATTTGCATCACAACAACGAATGTTATAATACAATTCCTAAGGTAGATGTTAAATTTCATTTACATAAAACATTTATACTAAATTTAAGAATTAATTTACTTTGAAATTCAACTACATTAAACGCTAATTTATAAGGAGAAATCAAAATTAAAAATTGGAATATTTCGGAGGAAAACACCAAAAATCTGAAGATTATCCGACAAAGTGGAGCGAATTACTACTTGCTCTACATAACTATTATGGTATCATGACAACTATTCTTAAAATAGCTTATTCTTTGCTCTACTTCAAGCTAATCGAGATAAAATGACCAGAAATGGTTTTATGACATATTTTGTATAGATTTAAAGGAAATAAGGGGATACACTAGGCCAAAGCGATAGTCAAAACTTTTAATAGATGTTCACTATAAATAGAATTAAAAATCTTTAAATGAACGGAGTGGAAAAAATAAACAACAAATATCCTGCCATTTGAGTAAAGTACACGTATTGGAAAATTTAAACCAACAAGTCACTAATCCCTCAAAAAATGCATGAGACAAGCTTTAATGAGATCTATATTTTTTTTTGTGTAGTAAGATGTTGTCTATCACAAACGGTTTACTATTTTCCGGAAGCAATTCAGAATGAAGAGGATTTCAAAGATTATTCACAAAAAAATCAAGATATACTTTTCATTTATGGTGAAACATCTTAAATTGCGGTATTTAATCCAAATCGTTAGAGCCGTTTTGAGAAAATAAACGTTTCCGAAGAATGTTCCATCGTAGCTTAGGATGGGATTTTTTCTCGAAACTCTTTGTATCGTTTCCCCTCTTGCTTAGTAGAGGAGACGGAAAGCTGGTCGCGATCATTGGGAGGTGTAAAATGAAGGATGCTCTTGCGAGTCTCCCCACTGCTAGTTTTAGCTTGTAAACTGTAAGGAGAATTAGGTATGATAATATTATTACGTTTCATTTTAATTACCTTTTAGTTTCTCTACGTGTGCTATGTACATAGTGTATAGATGAGGCATTGTATGCCACCCTAAAATTCGATTCCGAGATTTCACCAGAAATATGTTTTAGGACCCCCTGAAAAAAAAAAACATTTTGAGAAAAGCATCCGAGTGTGTGTGTGTGTGGACAGCATAGCTCAAAAACAAAAAGACGGTACATACCAAACTTGGTATTTAAGTTTGGTATCTTCCAAGGATGCGACACGAACATTTTAAACAGCCCCCCACCCCCAACTACCCTTTACATGGGAAAAAATCGAAAATTTTGATTTTCTTAAAAATGGCTCTAATGATTTTGATTAAAATGTTGTCATTAAATATATTATTTAGCTGACAAATAAAATGTATATCTTGAATTTTCTGGGAATAGCCTCTGAAGACTACTTTATTCTGGATGAACTTTGCGGAATTTTGCATAACTGTTAAACCGTAAGAGATAGACAAAAGCTAATTTAACATATGCAGAGCTCATTGTAACACATTCGTGGAGCAGATCGTTTTGAGATATTCCTTGTTATTTCAGCTTTAAAAACGTGTACTTTTCTTACACGGGAATTTATCTCCTGTCCATACAAACAAAGGAACTTCAGTCACATAGCAACCAGATTTTGACTGTCACTTTAACCTTTGGTACTCCCTTATTTCTCTTTTACTTACAAGGAAGCAAGTAAACAGAGTATGTCTGCTATTTCTTCTCCATTAACTTGAAGTAAATAGAAGCATAAACTTTTAAAAACAAATTTATTGCAGAGATGTAGAGAAAGATATGTGAGTGGAATACATCAGATTTTTATGGTGGGAATGGAAATAGTCCCATTGAATTTTACAATTCTTTTAATGCAGAAAGGGAAATATGCACTTGCCAACTATGGGACAGTTAAACCACTTGGTACAATAGTTGGTACTCCTATGGTCTTGTATAATTTTATGATTCTTATCTTGCTCCAACATATACTTTCACAAAAATTACTATTACTTATTGGACTACTCCCCCGCCTTTTATTAGCAAGTTGTTACAATGCTGAGAGATGAAATTCTTTATCGAGGGTATGCATGGGTGTGTGTGAGAAAAGACAGTACCACTTAAAAGGACATTAGGAGTGAAATTCCAAATTTCTGTATTTCTATATTTCTGAGAGTTCTGCTGCGATTACACTATTGTTTTATTAATATAAATAACAAATTTCATTCAAGTTAGATATGTAGCTTTCAAGATAAAAATTTAATGTACTCCCTTCACACGCCTTTTTCTACTTCGCTGTAACAAATTATTGTTAAAAAGCATATTCTTCTATCTACTTTATGATAATCGAGATAAAAATTAGCAGAAACTGTCTTAATTATTTGCTTCCTTGTAAGTAGAAGGAAAATGATGGAGTACACTAGACTAAAACGATAGTCAAATCTTTTAAAATCCGGTTGCCATGGGGTTGAAATCCGTTTCTGTGCAATTTACAACTTTCCATTTGAAAAATAGTTTAAGTATTTTAAATCTGAGACACATAACAAGTAATATTTCCGAAATAGTAAATCCAACGAAAAAAGCATGTGACATAAATTGTGTGTTTTAACGCGATTCACATTAATTTTTGAGCAGTAAGTTTTTGTCTATTCTTACAGTTTAGCAAAATTCAGTTACCCGAAATTCAGCAAGAGTCATGCAGAATAAAGAGGTCTTCAGAGGCTGTTGCTAGAAAATTCAAGATATACATTTTTTGCCACATAAATATCTTTAATATGCGGTATTTTAATCAAAATCGTTTTGAGAAAATAAAAATTTTAAAGTTTGGGGTGTTTTTTTTTTTTTTTTTTTTTTTTTTCAAAATCTACGTGTCACATCCCTGGAAGATGCTCAACTTAAATAACAAGTTTAGTATTTTACTTACTTTTGGTTTTTGAGTTATCGTCTTAACAGACACACAGTAACACACACACACATACACACATGGACCTTTTTCTGAAAATATTTTTTTTTGTGACACATGGGACTATAAAAGTCTATTTACAGTGAAATCTCGCTATCAAATGTTTGGGTGGAATGCAATACCTTCTCTATACACTACGTACATAGTGCGTGTAGAAGAAAATAAAATGTTTCCTAAATTTTATTATGTAAATATACTACTTACATAAATATTAAGCATGGATTTTAATTCATTGATTTTTTTGATTAATGTATTCTTTTCGCATTATTTATTTATAAAATAATTATTAATTTATTAAGACAATATTGCTGGTATAAACTCCAAAGTAAATAAAACCGTCAGATGAGACTCACCGAATGTTCAGTCCTTTGTAGCATTTGAAAAGTCTGAGCGCATGACGTGTTCGTTGCTATTTTAATCTAGTATAGTCGGAAATATTAAAAGAGAAAACAAGGGAGAGATATAATTATGTATTGTTGTGCTAGAGGTGACGCGGCAGAGCGAGTTCTCACGCGCGGGCGCTCCATTACTGCAACTATCACACACATCTGTCATCCTCATCCCCACCTCCCTTAATGCGCATGTCACCACGAACAGGGACTTAATTCTGACACTAGAGATCAGCGGCGGCTTCTCACTAAATCCGCGGATGCTGAAACCAAGGGATGCATAAAATATGACATAGTTTATTAGAAACAGACTTGGAAATATTGTTGTATTCCGAAGAAATAACGAGATGCAGTTATGAAAAATTCAACCGTAATCATCATGCCTTCAGTGAATATTACCAGATAACTCAACATAGGTATTTCATTACGTATAGGAAAGTTTTGAACATATGATATTTTAATAAAAACATTTTCAATTTAAAGTGTAATTTGGGGTAGGGTGATATTCTTGGAAACTTTCGTGTCGCATTCTTGGAAGATGATGAACAAAATACACACCTTGGTATTTAACCAAACTTTATATTTGAGTTATGCTGCTGAAACAAACAAATACCACACATACACACGTGAGCGCGCGGACACACTTACACGCAATCACTAATTTTTCTAAAAATTATTTTTTAATTCAGGGACCTCAAAACATTCATTTCCAGTGATATATTAGCATAGAAGTTTTGACTGAAATGCATCACTTGTTTCACCTTCTATGTACAATGTAAATGATAGTGAAAGTGATTCTGCGTTCTATCCAAAAATTTCATGTCAAAATTTCACCGAAACAGTTTTGAGGCTGCTTGTTCCAAAAGAGTAGAAAACGTCAAGAAGAGTAGAGCGAAGAAGAGAAGAGAAGAGAGAGAGAGGGATGAAAACAAAGAAAATCCACCGCCTGAAATTAACCATTCATTTTCTCAAAAATGGCTCTAACAAATGTTATTAACATTATACATGAGATATTCTAATGAACAAATCAGATATACTTCATTTATATGACCTCTCTACATCTCAAAAAAATTATTGTTAAAAGTACTCTTCATCTATCTGCTTCATTCTAGTCAAGATAAGCATTAGCAGAACTTGCCGTATTACTTGCTTTCTTGTGAGTATTCTAGGCTAAAGCCCTTTTTAAAAACCGGTTGGTATGTGATTGAAATTCGTTTCTTTGCATGGCCTGCAGTTGACAAAATTCCGAATTTATAAAAGTTCAAGTATTTGAAAACTGAAGCCAACAACAGAAAAATAAATAACTGCATATGAACTAAGTTATGTGTTTTAACGAGAACTACATTTTTTACAGTAAGTTTTGTCTATCTCTTGCGGTTTACCAGTTATGCAAAACTTATTGTAATAAAGAGGTATTCAGAGGCTATTCTCAGAAAATTCAAAATTTACATTTATATGTAAATATCTTTAATATTCGGTATTTTGATCAAAATCGCAGGAGCCATTCGAAATTTTTTCATGTAAAGGGTAGTTTGGGATGGGGATTTTCCTCAAAATCTGTGTTATACCCTGAAAGAAACATTTTACCGACTTTTCCGTTTTGGGATATCGTGTTCACAGATACACCGACACACACACAGACACATACACTAATCCTTTTTTTTGTAGAAATTTTTTGATTTTGGAGGGGGGATACAGGATATACCCTAAGACTTTTAATTTCGGTGAAATCTCGGTATCGATTTTTGGGTGAAGTGCAGTATCGTGTCTACCTATGTACTAAGCAGAGGAAGTGAAGACGTATATCTCGAATTTTCTGGTTAATATTAACTCCATGGCACGACAGCTCACGGGGAACCTTGGCCTACCGCCCGGCCGCTGCGTCCCCCATCTCGGTCCACTACTGACATCATGGATGGGGGGCAGTATTGGAGGGTGAGACGTGGTCAGCGCCTCGAGCCCCTCCCGGCCGGTTAATACGGTCCTCATGACCTGGAGCCGCTACTTCTCAATCAAGTAGCTCCTCAATTGGCCCCCCAGGGACCTTACGAGGCTGAGTGCACCCCGGTCCAGGTCTCCCAGCGGAGGAAAAATCCCCACGCCGGTACTGGGGATCGAACCCAGGTCTCCCGCTTGGTAAGCAGCTGCGCTACCACCGCGCTAAGGAGACGACCTTCTGGTTAATATTACACCATTGAAACAAGCTAAGGAATATACTGACACTCAAAATAAAATTATACAAATGAATTTGTTGGAGAGGTGAAAAAATAAAAGGAAAAAAAAAACTAAATCTGATTTAAGCTGTGAGCGAAAATGTGCAATAATACTGGGCTTATTTCTTGGTTTAAGACTGCAAGTACCATTGAGTTACGCCAGGATCATAACTGTGCTCATATTAGCGCCCTATCCCTAAGGAACACTGCCTCAGAAGAGCACGATCTGTGATTCCATTTTTGTGTTCAGACGGCGTGAAAGCAAGTGAAATCCACCGGAGTATGAAATTTCGCTTGGAGAGAATTGTACGAACCAGAGGAAATTTCACCAGGGTTGTTGAGAAGTTAAAGAAATCTAGATGCACTGTCAGTGATACTTTATCCCAAGTGAAGGCATAAGTTCTTCAAATAATCCTTACGTAGAGAACACTTCAGAAACTTATGAATTGTTATTGAGTGTTAGTGATTTGTGTTTGCTTCAAAATTTACCCTTTAATGGCTGAAGTCACATTAAGTTAGTTCTGAATTAACCTTTAAGGTGTATGTTATAAAGCAAATAAGGGAAACATATAGCTTGTGGAAATAAAACTGTTGCTGTATGACAGCTCTGTCGAGACAGCAGTCAAATAAGTTACATCTGCTGCTAATTTATCACGGGGGTGAGGATTTAGCCTGTTTTGCCCTTTATTTTCTATTACCTAACACCTACAATAATAAGTATGTGTACGTTTTATGTCATAAGCAGAGTTAGAAAGTTCGTACCAATTTCCTTATGCAGAATAAGAGCGGCCATACTTGGCAATACCATACTGCGCTAATTGGACGAGCAGAAGTCAGCGTAGAGTGCAACCCATTACTGCAAAACATCTATCACTGCGTAGCACAGAACTCCGTCGGTAGCAAGAAAGGCGTTGGAACATCATCTTTGTTCTGTTCAAATGTGAGCAAAATTAATTTGTTTTATAACAATAGTAAGTTTTCTAGCAGTCTTATTCATGTACTTATTTAGAAATCGATGGCAGTTCTAGTATACAAACCAGAACAGTTTAGTAGCAGAATAGCTTCACAGAAATATATTATTGATTGATAATGTGTTCAAAAAGTTACCCACAACTATCACATCGTTACAGTCCAGAAGTATGGAGCTGAACTGAATCAGTGCGGCATGTAGAACTGTCAAGACGGATCTACCAATCCACGAGTATCCTATCTGAAATAAAGATGAAAATGAAACGTGTAATTGAAAAGGAAGCAGGGTTTACGAGCTGCACTTTTGATCCCAGCATTTGCTATTTGCTTGGTGATAGTGATACAGAACTAATTAAATATTTCAAATTAGCCCGAATCACATCATGTGAAGTGGAACAAACTTTTTTGTCGGAACGTAGAATGAGGTTTTTATTTGAAAGGCTAGTTTTTAGTAATTCGGCTGCAGATGAGAAATATTTAGTTTAATTTTAGCTTTGGTTTTTAAGAAATTAATTTTATTATTTGGATATTATTTTACTTTCGATTAGTAAACATTACAATCCGTGTTATAATTGCTTGGATGTCTTCGTAATGTACATATGTAAATAAGGAAATCAGAGTATATATGTACCAATTTGTATGCTATACATAAGTAATGATCTAAATAGGTGTGTCATTTTTGTTCTCTGGAAAGATTACTGTTTACTTTGCAGGAGGTTATTTTACGTCACCAACCCATGCGGTTTTATCAATCATTTGTTTTGATTCGTCAAGACGGCTGGTCGCAACCTATATACGGACAGGCGAACGGTATGAACTTCCTAGCTCTGGTCATTAGGAATCGATTTGCGCAATTTCAAGCTTCCTAAATTTGCCTATTTTGAAGGGATAGGCTTATTTTGATCATATATGCCGTTTTACTTTCTCTAGCATAGGGATAGAGAATTATTGTATTCCACTAAAAATTTGATACCGAGATTTCACCGGAAATATGTTTTAGGGTCCCCTGTATCCAAAAAAAGCATTTTCACAAAAAGGTCCGTGTGTGTGCGTGTGTGTGTGTGTCCGTGTGTCCGTGTGTCAGTGTGTCCGTGTGTCAGTGTGTCCGTGTATCTGTGAACACGATAACTCAAAAACGAAAAGTTGGTAAAGCACCAAACTTGGTATATAAGTTTAGTGTCTTCCAGGGATGCAACACGAAGATTTTGAGAAAAATCCCTCCACCCCAAACTACCCTTAACATGGAACTTTTTTCGAAAATTTTGATACTCTTAAAAATGGCTCGAACTATTATTTTTAAAATATCGTATATTAAAGATATTTAGTTGACAAATAATATTTATCTGTTGAATTTTCTGTGAATAGCTTCTAAAGACCTGTTTATTCTGGATGAATTTTGCTTAATTTGGCATAACTAGTAAACCGTAAGAGATAGACAACTTGCTTTACAAAAAATGTAGGTCTTATTAAAATACACAAGTTATGTCATATACATTTTTCTCGTGGAGCTTACAGTTTTCGAGGTATTCATTGTTATTAGTTTCAATTGTGAAGTACTTACACTTTTCTCAGACGGGAGTGGGCGGTTTTCTTTGTTTTGCTCTTGGCCAAGAAAAGAAGGGATTTGTAATGACAATCGCATAACGACAGCTTTTAAAACATTTGACTATGGCTTTAACCTAGTGTATTCCCTTATTTTTTCCTACTTATAAGGAAGTAAGTAATAAGAACTATGTGCTAATGAGTACCTAGATTAGTAAGATGCGGAAAGAAGAATAATCTTATGTAAGAAGTTTTGTAGAACAGCTAGAGAAAGTCATGTGAGTGTAACACATCAGATTTTTCTGATTTGTTTGGCTTTTAATGTTTTCCTCACATTTGAGTAGAGAATTATATAAACATTATATAAACATTCATGAATGATTGAGTGCCGGTTCAGGCTCTGTCTTGTTGGTGACTTAGCTAAGAAAGGCTGATTTAGGACACTGTGGCGGTGGTTATTTAGCTTAACAGCCACCGACACGGAGTCCCGCTGACATTCTAAAATGTTTTCTCAGCCGCAGCATCCTCTAACCTTATCGCAGCCAGAGTGACGTCACGACTAGTTTGGAGGTAGAAAGTTAGGAGACAGAGGACTTCCGGTGACATGCAAGACCACGTTTAAAAAAAGCAATTATTTAATGTGCATCATACAAGACAGATAATTTACAATAAAATAGAAGAAGATTAAGAAGTTCCTAAATGGTAAGAAAGGACAGCTGATGACTTGACGTGATTCGACTTGGCCATACAATTGTATACTAAAAAAATTGCGATGCGCTCCATTAACATGACTTTCTCTACATCTCTGAAACAAATTTCTTCTATTACATGCTAAAACATCAGCAGAAACGGTTTAGTTATTTAGTTCCTTATAAATAGTAGGGAAATAAGGGAATACATTAGGCTAAATGGAGAGTCAAATGTTTTAAAATGTGGTTGCTATGGGATTGAAATACATTTCTTTGCATGACCAAGCGTTGACAAGTTCCATATGAGAAAAGTATAAATATTTTAAAATTGAAAACAACAACAAGGAATATCTCGAAAAGACCAACTCCACGAAAAAATGTATGTGGCATAAATTGTGTCTTTTATCAAGATCTACATTTTTGTGTGGTAAGTTACTTAGTCTTACGGATTACCAGTCATTTAAAATGTAGTAAACATAATCCAGAAGGTTTCAAGAGGATACACCCAGAAAATTAAAGATATACAGTTTATTGGTCATGAAAATATCTTCAGTATAAGAGGGTTTAATTAAAATCGTTAGAGGCATTTTTGAGAAATTCAACATTTTCGCAATGTTTTCCATGTTCGTGTTGCAATCTTGGAAGTTACTGAATTGAAATATCAAGTTTAGTATTTAGCAAAGTTTTTGTTTTTGTTGCCCACAGACACACACACATAGAGACAGACACACACAGACATTTTCTACATTTTTTTTTGGTTCAGGGGGTCCCAAAACATGTATTTCCGGTGAAATCTTGGTGTCAAAATTTTGGGTGCAATACAATACCTTCTCTGTACACTATGTACATAGTACGTCTAGAGAATATAATATTTAAGTCCTCTTCTGGATTCAGAAGTAATGTAGCAGTAGTGACCCAAAGACAGCGCAATACAAAACCCCGAGATGTTTATGTGATTCTCAAAATAACAGCTTTCGGAATTTAAAATTCGTAATGCTGAGAAACCCGGAGCTGAGTTAAACAGAAAGAATCAACATCAGAGCGGGAAGAGCTAATGGAACAAGAAAAGTAGAATTCCAAAATAAATAAATAGCGTGTTATTTACGGACGCTCTTTAATTACTGTGGTTCTCAGCGTCCCATTCTAAATGAGGCGTTAAATGCCGCTAAATTTTGCACAGAGTCCTCTCTATTAGGATTGAGGTTCTTTTGCGTGCCGTAAATCTACGACACGGGACGAACGGCTTTACTTCCCTTCCGAAGGAAGCCATGCTAAGGATTTTTACACCCGAAAAAATTCATCGCCCTCCGCCGGGTTTGAACCCGCAACCTTGGGTACATGAAGTTAGCATGATGACCATTACACTACGGAAGGTGTCGTATAATTCCAATGAAAGTTTACTACATTTAACATCAGAGTACAGCCGCAAGATGGCATACTCAACTCATAAGGATGCACTTTTAGGTTGTGAACACTTTTGATGCAGATGTTGCTATATGTATTCATTTTACAAAACCTTCCCCAGAAGGAACACTTTGGAATGATTACCCATTTAATAACAAGATTAGTGTCAAGAAACGTTCCTCTTGGGTTTTCAGTTGAATTAATAGAAATATTTAAGAAAGGGCTTCAAGAAATACTAGGACCATTGAGGGAGCAGTTGCAGCGGGTACAGAATAGAGGACTCCGGTCCATATATTCTGTATGTCGACGTTTCCCTTTGAGGCTACTACATGAAGCTTCGGCCCTCCCATATGTGGAGGATGTAATTAGGCGCCGGGCTCAAAAATTATACGCCCGATTGGGCGACCATGAGAACGCACTTGTCAGACCTCTGGGGGAGTACTTAGCCTCTGAACGCCGAAAGAGGCGGTTCCGGATTCCCCGCATGGCTTGTGGGCACCCCCGGTAACAACGGCTTTAAACCAGGCAACAGCGTAATAGCTGAACAAAGCACTCCCCCCTCCCATTGGGAGAGGTCTATCAAAACTTCACCACCATAATAAATAAAAAATAAACACCAGCGGAGCAGAGGAAAGGAGGCTGCTCCTGAAAATGCAACCGCTCGAGGAGCCTACCAGCACTACCTCCTTAACACCAACACTCGAAACCTCCAAAATTAAAACCTTAACCTTCACCTCATTCCTGTGGTTAAACCCTTACCAGGGTAGGTATACAGCAACAACACCTATTCTCACCACGAGCCTACCAGACACGCACGCACGCACGCACGCACGAGGAGTTGCAGTGCAAAGTTCAAAACATTGTGAAGAGGAACCAAGGTACAGAAAATTGCAAAGGTTCTTTCAGGGAATTCTGCTGCTGCAACACTGCAGATATGGCAGTATTCAGACACTGCTCTCTTATAACATGGGAAACGGGTATAAAAACATATTTTGTTAAAATAGGAATCAGTTCACATTAGAATGCTTACAGAATTATGTATTTATTCACTGCAATATGATTAAAGGAGACCGAAACAGAACATACCAATGTTTCAATAACAAGGCAATGAAAGTAAAATTTTATTTTTATAAATTTGTCGATATGAATTATGCTAGTTTTTCAAATAAGCAGAATTCATTACTTTGAATCTTTAAGTCGTCCAGAAGCTACACTTAATGAAAGCTTAAGGTGGAAAATATGAAAATATTTGTGAATTTAAAGTGTCCCTTTTTACTGTCTCTACATTACTATATACCTGGTGTATAGAGAAGGTGTAGCATTCCACCCAAAATTCTATACGGAGATTTCACCGGAAATAGACGTTTTAGGGTTCCCTGTATCCAAAAAAGCATTTTTAGAGAAAGGTTCATGTGTCCGTCTATCTGTAAGCGCGATAATTCAAAAATGAAAAGTCGGTAAAATACCAAACTTAGTAATTAGGTTTGGTATCTTTCAAGAATACAATAAGAAGCTTTTCAAGAAAATCCCTCCACGTCAAACTACCCTTTACATGGAAAAAATTTCGAACATTTTCATTTTCTCAGAACTGCTCTAACGAGTTTGGTTAAAATATAGTATATTAAGCATATTTACATGACAGATAAAAGATATATTTTGAATTTTTCAGGAATAGCCTCTGAAGATCTCTTTGTTCTGAAAGAATCTTATTGAATTTCACGTAACTGGTAAACCGTAAGAGATAGACAAAAGCTTAGTAGATCTCGTTAAAACACACAATTATGTCATTGTACATTTTTACTTTCTCTAGCCCCACATGTACAATGTACATAGGGATAGAGAAGGTATTGTAGTGCACCCAAAAATTCGATACCGAGATTTCACCGGAAATATGTGTTTTGGGTTCTCCCGAGTCCAAAAAAAGGTTCATGTGTCTGTGTGTCTGCCTGTCTGTGTGTGTCTGTGGACAGCATAGCCCCAAAACAAAAAGATCGTTAAATACCAAACTTGGTATTTAGGTTTAGTATCTTCCAAGGATGCGACACGAAGATTTTCAAATAAATCCCTCCACCACAAACTACCCTTTACATGGAAAAAATTTCGAAAACTTTGATTTTCTTAAAAATGGCTCTAACAATTTTGATTACAATCCCGTATATTAAAGCTATTTATGTCCCAAATAAAATATATATCTCGAATTTTTTGGGAATATCCTCTGGAGACCTCTTTATTCTGGATGAATTTTTTTAACTGCTAAACCGTAAGAGATAGAAAAAAAGACATACTACACAAAAAATGTACCTCATGACAGAACACACAATTTTTGTCATTTACGTTTTTGTTGTGGAGGTAACCGTTTTCGAGATATTCCCTATTATTGGTTTCAATTGTGAAGGTCTTAAACTTTTCTCACACAGGAAGTGTCTGTTTTTCTTTTGCTGTACTCCTGGCCAAGCAAAGAGGTGATTTGCAATGACAATCGCACAAGGATTGCTTTTAAAACATTTGACAATCACTTTAGCATAGCGCATTCCCTTATTCCCTTCTACTTATAAGTAACAACATTCTGCTAACATTTATCTTGATTAGCATTGTGTACAAAGAAGAATAATCTTTTGTAGGAGTTTTGTAGATCAGCTAGAGAAATGTGAATGTAACACATCAGATTTTCGTAGAGTTGATTAAGTTTTATATATTCCTTGTTATTGGTTTCAGATTTAAAATACTTATACTTTTCTCATACGGAAATTTGTCAACTCCTGTCCACATAAAGTAACTATTGCAACCAGGTTTTGACTGTCGCTTTAGCCTATGGTGCTGCTTTATTTTTTTTATACTGAAATGGAAGCAAGTAATAAGATTGTTTCTGCTATTTTTTCTCTAATAGCATGGAATAAATGGAATAGTAAGTTTTGTAATAATGCTCTGTAGCATAGATGTACATAAAGTCATGTTATTTGCCTTATTTTCAATCACGTTTTGCCTATTTGACTTGCTTTCTATGCTTACAAATCCTCAGGCTGTTCATCGAGCCATACCTATAGTGAAACCCAAGCCAGCGACAAGAAATTTTAATAACAGTCAGTAAGTAGAAGTACAACAGGACATAAATCGACACCACTAGCACGTTGAGATAGCGGTAGTTAGCAGATGATAGTTGTATGTCACATTACTTGTGACCTGATGAGATTATCTAGACCTCGAGGGTCTATAGTGCAAAATAAATCACTTAGGTAAGCTTTTAGAGGACCCCATTCGTTCCGTTCCCCTTTGTCTCCTTTCCATTCCACTTTAAGTGCGTAGTTTTCACCCACACCCCTCCTTAGTGGAACTCAAGTCTAAGCAAACTATTGCGGCTACAGTAAACGATTTACAAGATCACATATTGGATCTATGTTGGCATCTACGAAACATGTGAACATTCAAAACGGAATCTTTGCGGGGAAGGTTTTGTACCTAATATTCCAATTATGTAATTCTTCTACAGAGTATAAAATTTACTAAGCTTATTAAATTTATTAATTCATGTATAAATATACCAATAAGTGTTAAGAAATTTCCCAAATGCAACGCTAAAATTCTGTAATTTTGCATAATCCCTGAATAAATACTGCCATTAACAAATCCGAGTTGTAAATTATTATTAATCAAATAATGGTAAAATTGTTGCCGTTTAATTACAATTGTACTGCTATTTTAGCACACCTGTATACTTCACATAAAATTATAGTTTTGAAGGAGCATAAATGTCAGCCTGTTTTTTATTAATCTTTTTTTTTTTTTTAGTTTAATTTAACGTAATTTAACCTGGTTGGTCATATCGGGCGATGAATGAAATTGCTGAAATGATGCTCAGATGAACTCGGGGTTCACGGACCTTGAATTTTCCCGACATTCGTCTTCTCAGGAAAAAAAATATATATACGGGTAACTCACCCTAAGCGAGATTCGAACTCACGACCTTTTGAATGCAAGGCAGACACGCTACCACCACAATAACCAGGCGGGCATAAACCTGCTTTAACGCAATTAAATAAAGATTATAAAATATGGAGCTTTTCTCCTGTTAATCATGCATTTGGAGAACTAGTTTCGAATGTACCATAAAATGCCCAGTTTTCTAAAATCAACGCATACATTTATTTAAATAATTTCCGTTTATACTGGAAAATTAATAGAAGGTTTGTAAAAATGTTTGTATTAAATGTAATGGGAGTTATAAGCACTTTAGCATTGCATTAAGATTTAATGTTATGTTGGCTGAAACTGTGAACATTTTTACTTTCCCTAACCCGTATGCAGAAGGTACACATTTAATAGAGAAGGTATTGCATTCCACCCAAATCGTCGAGGCCAAAATTTCAATGTTTTGTGATCTCCTGTATAAAAAAAGAAAGCATTTTTAGAAACATGTCTTTGGGCAGTATATCTAAAAAATCTAAGGTCTGCCAAATACTTAACTTGGTATTTAAGTTCAGCATCTTCCAAGAATGCGACACGAAGATTTTTAAGAACTCTCCTCACTCCCAGCTATCCTTTACATTTTCCGAAGTTTTTCATTTTCTCAGAAATGCTCTAACGCTTTTTATTATACTGTCATATATTTAAGGTATTTGTATTACAAACGAAATGTATATTTTGCATTTTCTGGGAAAAGCCTCTGAAGACCTCTTCATCCTGGATGTCTTTTGTATAACTTCTGTATAATTGGTAAAACGTAAGAGATATACAATGCAGTAAGCATTGAAGAAATATAGCTCTCATTAAAACGCACAATGCATGTCATATGCCTACATTTTTGTAGCATTGCATAGATAAAAGAATAATCTTTTGTAAGAATAGTTTGTTTACGCAAATGCTAGAGAAAGTTATGTGAATGGAACATGTCAGATTTGTTTTAGTTTTTAGGCTGAGAACATTTTGAGGTTACACATTGGATAGTGAAACATGTTTAAAATCATGTTGAAGTGCATTTGGCAACTCAAAAACTTTATTGCTGCCTCGTTCCCCAGCTATAATTGAATTTATACTCATAAACAGTGCACACTATACATCATCTAAAAAGCACCGCGCCATGGCCGAGTGGTTAGACCATTCGACTCTCACCGTGATGGCCTGGGTTCGATCCCAAGTGTCCGCATGAGATTTGTGGTGGACAAAGCGGCGCTGGGGCGTGTTTTCTCCAGGTTCTGAAGAAGGTATTGTACTGCACCGAACAATTCGATGTAGAGATTTCAAAGGAAATACATGTTTTGAGACCCCCTGAATATAAAAAAATCTTTTGAGAAACATGTTCGTATTTAAGTTCAGCACCTTCCAAAGATGTGACACGAAGATTTTCAAGAAAATTCCCCTACCCCAACTATCCTACACATGGAAAACTTTCGAAAATTTTGATTTTGATTAAAATCTCATATATTTAAGATATTTACATGACAAATTAAATTTATATCTTCACTTTTCTGGGAATGGCATCTGGAGACATGTTTATTCTGGATGAATTTTGCGGAATTTTAAATAACTGATAAACCATAAGAGACAGGCAAAGACTTCCTTAACAAAATTGTATAATTATCTTGTTAAAACATACAATTAAGTCATATACTTTTTTCGTGGAATTGGCCGTTTTTGAGATTTTCCTTGTTCTTAGTTTCAGATTTAAAATACTTATACTTCTCTCATGCAATATTTATCAACTCATGTCCATACAAAGGAACTTTAATCGCATAGAAAACAGCTTTTAAAATATTTGACTATCGATATTGCCTATGATACTCCCTTATTTGTCTTGTACCCACAAGGAAGCAAGTAATAAGGCCCTTTCTGCTATTTTTTCATGATTAATATGAAAAAAAAACTGATGTGTTCCATCCACATGACTTTCTCTACTTCTGTGTAAAAAATTATTGTTAATAAGCTTATTATTCTATTTACTTCATGCTAACTCAGAAAAAAATAAGCAGAAATAGTCTTATTACTTGCTTCTTTGTAAGTAGAAGCGAAATATGAGAGTATCATAGGTTAAAGTGAAGTCAAAAGCTGGTGTTCCTTTGTTTGTATGGATACGAGTTGACAAATATCTGTATGAGAAAAACATTTATATAACATAAATTGTGTGTTTTAATGTGCTCTACATTTTGTGTGTGGTAAGTTTTTGTCCATTTCTTACGGTTTAGCAGTTATTTAAAATTCATCCAGATTAAAGTAGTCTTCAGAGGCTATTCCCAGAAAATTCAAGATATACATATTATTTGTCAGGTAAATATCTTTAATACACGATATTTTAATCAAAATCGTTAGAGACATTTTTAAGAAAATCAAAATTTTCGAAAAAAGTTCCATGCAAAGGGTAGTTCGGGGTGAGGGATTTTCTTGAAGATCTTCGTGTCGCATCCTTGGAAGATAGCAAACTTAAATACCAAGTTTGGTAATTAACGGTCTTTTCGTTTTTGAGCTATGCCGTCCATAAGCACACACACGCACACACACGCACACACACGTATCTTTTTCCAAAAACATTTTTCTTTGATTCAGGGGGACTCAAAACATGTATTTTCGGTGAAATCTCGGTATCGAATTTTTCGCTGCAATACAATACCTTCTCTATACACTATGTACATAGTACGTGTAGAGAAAGTAATAGAAGAATAAGCTTTTTAACAATACTTTGTTGTGAGATGCAGAGAAAGTTATGGGAATGGAACACATCATATTTTTTCCGTTCAGTTTTACTTTCTCTCTGAATTAAGTTAGCGCAGTGGTAGCGCATCTGCCTCTGGCACGGTGAATCCGGGCTCAATTCCCAGTACAAGCATGGCAATTTTCTCCTCTGCCGAAAGGAGTGTTCAGTGTCCTTTCAACTCCATTATCCCGGGAAGGGAAACAGCAACATCACCGCGGTATCATCCTTGCTTGAATGCTGAGATCGGGTTTTGGTCTCTCCCACAATTCCCTATCTCATTAACCGATTTTCGAGTTTTATAATAACCACCACGTTCAGAGTAGACAGAGAAGGAATTGGATTACGTCGAAAGTTTCGATGTCGGAATTTCATTGGAGACATACGTTTTGAGGCTCCTGAATCCAAAACATATATTTTTAATTTGCCTACCGTGCATTTACAATGTACATAATAGGCAGAGAAGGTACTGCATTCCAACCAAAGGACAGGACACGAACCTTTTCAGAAAAATCCTCCACCCCAAACTACACTTTACACTGAAGTTTTACGAACATTTTGATAGCTCTAAGAATTTTGAATAAAATGTCATATATTAAATTTATTTATACGACAAATAAAGTAAAATGAATAACTTGTATTTTCTAGCGATAGCCTCTGAAGACCCCTTCATTCCGGATGACTTTCGCGTAACTGGCAAATCGCAAGAAATAGCCAAAATCTTAGTACACACACACATATATACACACAAATGTAGATCTCGTAAAAACACATGATTTCTGTCACTTTATTTTGTGCATTTATTGTCAATTTAACCATATCCGAAACGAACATTCATTTTATCTTTTCCATTTTTTACTCTGATATGCAAAGAGAACGGAATTTCAATATCATTACTTTGGATTTGACTATTGCTTAAGCCTATTATATTACTATACTATTATTGTACAAGATAATATGCAATAAAATATTTCTACAAATTTTCATCTCGATAAAAGCAAAGTGGATGGAAAATATTAGTTTCGTTAAGAATAGTTTTTGAAAAATGGGCAGAGAAAGTTATATGAATTGAACACAGCGGATTTATTTTTAGTTGCATTGGCATTAGTTATACTCTACTGCAGAAAAATTTGAGTAGGTTTTATTACCATTGTTTGTTTATTCTCCAGTAAAGCATTTGTTTGTTTTTTGTTTCATTTATATAGTCCCTAAGATCATATCGGGGGCTTTGTAGTAGAGACAACTCGTTCTTTACATTGGGTTTAAATCGTTTATCAACCCCCCCCCACACGCACACACACAAATATACTACCAGTTCTGTTTAAAAAAAAATTCTCCGCTCCAGCCGGGAAGTGAACCCGGTACCTGCTGCTGAAAAGTCAGCTCAACTACGGAGACAGCCCATTTCTTCTTGTTTAACGAGTATATGCTTTTGTAGTGAAAGTTTTCCAGATAGCCTAATGGAATTTCCAGGGTAGATTCTGGCTTTTGTTTGAAACAGTGCTTTCCCAGTAAAGCAGTACCGGAAGTACAAGTATCAGAACCTAAAACCCGAATTAACTGAGCTCTGACTGTATAGGGAGCTGATTAAAGCCACAGACCTTTGAGAAAGGGAGGGACGGTTCTTGGCGCTGTAAAAATCCCTGCCAAATCACTGGGAATTACCTACGGCTTTGCAGCGGGTCACGTAGCTGCACGAACGGGGAAGCATGATGAACCGCAGCCATTTGCGGGCGGGGAAGCAAGCCTGTTAGTTGAAGCTGATTGGCACAAGTTCCGTAGAATCCTTATTAAACAGTTGCTGTCCAATGTGAGTCTTTTTTTAAATCTGCAAGGATATAGAATTCATCGTAAAAATAAAATATGATCCATCCATCGCTCATGTTTATATATCTAGTTTGTGGAAACTCATCTTATAAAAGCTTATTTATGTGCTTTCTCTACCACGTAAAATGTATGTAGTAGGTAGAGATAGTACAGTATTCCAAAAAAATTCGATAAGATGTTGTCAATGGAAAACGTGTTTGAGGTCCCCTAAATAAAAAGGCATTTTTACTTTTTCCACACGTACTATGTATATAGTGTATAAAGAAGGTATTACATTCCACCCAAAAGTCCGATACCGAGATATCACAGGATATACGCGTTTTAGGGTCTCCTGTATAAAAACAAGTTTGGTATAAATCGGTCTTTTGAACTATGCTGCCCACAGACACACACACACATACACACACATACACACACGGACATTTTTCTAAAATGTTCTTTTTTATTCAGGGGGACCCAAAACATGTATTTCCGGTGAAATCTCGGCATCGAATTTTTAGGTGCATTACAATACCTTCTCTATACACTATGTGCATAGTGAGTATAGAGAAAGTAAAAAAGTATTTTTGGATAAAGGTCCGTCTGTGTCCGTGTGTCAGTGTGTCCGTGCATCTGTGAACACAATAACTCAAAAACGAAAAGTCGGTTAAATACCAAACTTGGTATATAAGTTAAGTATCTTCCAAGGATACGACACGAAGATTTTGAGAAAAATCCCCCTCACTCCAAATCACCCTTTGCAAGGAAAAAGTTTCGTACCTTTTGATTTTCCCAAAAATGGCTCTAACGATTAAAAGGTATATCTTGAATTTTCGATACACACACCTTTTTCTGAAAATGCTTTTTTTTTTTTGCATACGACCCTAAAATATATATTTCCGGTGAAATCTCGGTATCGAATTTTTGGGTGGAGTGCAATACTTTCTCTATACACTATGTACATAGTACCTGTAGAGAAAATAAAAAGCAAACCAGTAATAATGAATATATAGGGAATGACTGAAACCACAGAAAATACTTTTGTAAGCTTGTTTTATAAAGTCGTCATTATTTGGGCCGTATTTCCACTTGTGTGGCTTAAAATTCGTTAAACGAGTAAGCATGCCATATCGGAAAAAGGGTACATGATATGGATGAAATGGGCACAAGGTTTACAGACCATAAAGTAAGACGACATTCATCTCATTAGATTAAAGGAAAACGTGTGAAAAAATCTGATGGGTGCTATTCACATGTATTGATCTCATTACTTGCTTCCTAGCAAGTAGAAGGGAAATAAGGGAATACATAGGTTAAATCGATATTAAAATCTTTTAAAAGCCGGTGGATGTTTGAAACAATTGAAATTCAGTTCTGTTTGCTTGCTAGGAGTAAAAAAAGGGAGCCGAAAGAAAAGATGCCTACACGTATGAGAAAAGTTGAAATAGCTTAAAATTGAAACCAATAACATGGAATATCTTGGAAATTGTTTACTGTACAGCAGAAATGTTTGTGACATAAATTGTGTATTTTAACAATATCTACAACTTTTGAGTATTAAGATTCTGTCCATTTCTTACAGCTTAGCTGTTTCGCAAGGCTATACAAGTGTTAGCCAGAAATAAAAGATCTGCAGAGGATATTCCCAGAAAATTCAAGATATCATTTTGTTTGTCATAAAAAATATTAAGCATACTATTATGCTATTTTACTCAAAATTTTCGAAAAATCTATCATGTAAAAAGGATAATTTGTTAATTCCCTGGACATATTATTTTATTCAGAGGATTTAAAACATGTCTTTCTGATGAAATCTCGGTATGAAAATTTTGGGTGGCATACAATACCTTCCCTATCCATTAAGCGCATACTACGTGTAGAGATAGCAATACATATGTGCTAGAGAAAGTTAAAATCATTATCCCTGTAGCTCGCCCTAACCGAGATCGAACTCGGAACCTCTTGAGTATGAGGCATTTACATACCCTCACACCACCACAGGCCACGCCATGGTTGAATTTGTTAGACCACTCGCCTCTCACCTAGATGTCCCAAGCGACTACATGTGAGATTTGTGGTGGACATAGCAGCTCTGGGGCGGGTTTTCTCAGGTTTCTCCGGTTTCCCCCGCCATTGCATTCCACCGGTGCTCCATCTTTATTCCATATCACCAGTGCAAGCGCCTGCGGTGCCACAAGCTCTAAAAGCGAGTGCTAAACACTACCCAAAAAGAAAAAAAAAACAAAAAAAAAAAAAAAAAACGCCGCCACAAAGATGCACTGGTATATCTCTGTTTAATTATTAATCTTTAACAGTCATTTAAAGTTGCTTATAAATGAAGAGAACTTCACAGGTTATTCCCAAGCAATTTGAGACGTTTTATTTTGCAATAGTTTGAATATACGGCATCTCAGTCAAAATCTTTAGCGCAATTTTGGAAAAACGTGTTTTTAAGGGTATTTTGGGAAGGGAGTTCTTTGAAGTTTATAGATATACCACATTTCTCTTTTGGAAATACTGAATTTTAATATATGTTTAAATCACAACCTTATGTAGGTTTCATTTATAGTGGGGTGGATAGCTATGTGAATGTGAACAGTATGTTTTTGATTTTTTGTGGTATCTGGCCATAGCTTTTGGATATTTCAAACTTACACATTTCATCAACGTAATGGCATCATGTTTTTGCTGTTTTTATACACCGTTATCATATAGTTTGTCGCTTTTAGATTACCTTTTAGAAATGTCTCTGTTTCCGAACGAAATTCAGCCGTATGCTGCGTAATCCAAAAGCCGATTTTCTAAAATGAATTTATTTCTTGCATATCCGCACTGGTCCACACATTTCTCTTAGAGTACCGTGTATATCTGCCTACACAGGCTGTAATGCAGTTAACGTGTATAGGATGGGTTGCCACTAACGCCAATTCAAACAGCTTAAAGGATTGCTAACAAACTTTGTTCGGACTCTCCCGTAGAAACTAAAACAGAATTCGTCACGTTAGCTGATAATGCAATTACTGAAAACACTGAGAGGAAGGCAGCAAGCTTCAACATGCGCGTCATTGGAAATTGAAATGCTATTGCTAAGGGATGGTAATGTGGGATGTGGTGTTGCCCAAGGATATCTCAGCACCACAGGAATATAAAACTATGACCACTGTTCCTTTGCAATACTAATATTCCTTTTGGATACCTGTGACTGAAATTTTGAAATTTGAAACTAAATATCTGATATGTTCCATTCACATAGCTTTCTCTACATCTCTACAAAAAGTTATTGTTAAAAAGCTTATTATCCTATTTACTTCATGCTAATCCAGACAAAAAATGCAGAGAGGCTCTTATTACTTGCTTAATTTTAAGTACAAGAGAAATAAGGGAGCACCATAGGCTAAATCGATAGTCAAATATTTTAAAAACTGGTTGCTTTGTGATTGAAGTTCCTTTGTTTGAATGGACAGGAGTTTAAAAAAGGTATGAGAAAACCAAAGCTGAAACTAATGACAAGGAATGTCTAAAAAACTATCAACTCCACGAAAAAGGTATACATGACATAAATTGTGGGTTTTATCGTGATCTACATTTTTTGTGTAGTGTTTGTCTACTCTTGCAGTTTACCAGTTATGTAAAATTCCGAAAAATTCATCCAGAATAAAGTAGTCTTCAGAGGCTATTCGCAGAACATTCAAGATATGCATTTTATTTGTCGGGTAAATATCTTTAATATACGATATTTTAATCAACATTATTATAGATATTTTTAAGAAACTCAAAAATTTCGAAAAATTTTCCAAGTAAAGGGTAGTTTGGAGTGGGGAGATTTTTCTCAAAATCTTTGTGTCTCATCCCTGGAAGATACTAAACTTAAATACCAAGTTTGGTATTTTACTGACTTTTCGTTTTTGAGTTATCGTGTTCACAAGTAACGGAAACACGTACGGACCATTTTCTGAAAATGTTTTTTTTTGGTTACATGGGCCCTAAAGCATATATTTCCGGTGAAATCTCGGTATAGAATTTTTGGGTGGAGTGCAATACCTTCTCTATACACTATGTACATAGTACGTGTTGACAAAGTAAAATTGATGTGTTCCATTCACATAACTTTCTGTTCATCTCTACAATAAATTATTGTTTAAAAGCTTATTATTCTATTTCCTTCATGTTAAACGCGAAAGAATAGCAGAATGGCTCTTATTACTTGGGAAATAGAGGAGTACCATAAACTAAATCAATAGTAAAATCTTTTAAAATCTGATTGCTATGTGATTCATATTCCTTTGTATGGACAGGAGTTGAATATTTTCTCGTATGAGAAAAGTATAAGTATTTTAAAGCTGAAACCAATAACAAGGAATATATAAAAACGATCAAATCCACGAAAAAAAATATATATATATATATATATGACATAAATTGTGGGCTTTATCGAGATCTACCTTTTTTGTGTAGTAGGTTGTTGTGTATCTCTTAAGTTTATCAGTTGTGCAGAATTCCGCAAAATTCTACCAGAATAAACATGTTTTCAAAGGCTATTCCCATAAAAATGAAGATAAACATTTTATTTGTCATATAAAGATTTCAATCAAAATCGTTAGAGCTATTTTTCAAAAAATCCAAATTTTCGAATTTTTTTCCATGTAAAGGGTGGGGAGGGGCATTTTCTTGAAAATCTTCGAATATCTTCCTTGGAAGATATGAAAATTAAAAACCAAGTTTGGTATATTTAACAGTCTTTTCGTTTTAGAGCTATGCTGTCCACAGACACAAACAAACACACACAAACACACACACATGCACACGCATGGACCTTTTTCCAAAAGTCTTCATGTATTTCCAGTGATATCTCGGATCAAACTTTGGGTGCAATTCAATACCTTCTCTAGACACCATGTATATAGTATGTGTAGAGAGAGTAAACATGTCGGATTTCTAAACATCATATCACATATATATTATAATTCAAATATGGTAAAATCCAAATTCATTTATTTTTCTGTGATAGTTTAAAATTTATGGATTAATATGTTTGTTAAATTGTTGCATCATTAAAAAGATCCTTGCGGCAAAATACGAGGTACGTCCAGAAAGTAAGTTCCGTTTCAATTTATTCCTGCTGCAGCGCTGCGATCGCAGTTCCGCACATGCGCGGTAGACGCTCTGTATCAAGGAGAAGAAACGTGCACCATTTTGAGATCGCTCTCAGCCACATACGTTTTGTTGTGCTTGTTTACAATGTCGGTGTTGATTGAAAATCCCGCCGCTTGTGAAATCAGATCTGTGATTCGTTTTCTGAATGCTAGGAAAGTGAAACTAATTGAAATTTATCGGAAAATTTGCGAAGTTTACGGACAAAATGCAATGAGTGATTCAATGGTGAGAAGATGGGTCCGACAGTTCAATGAAGAACGTAGTGAAGTGCACGATGAAGAACGAAGTGGGCGTCCATCTTTGGTTACAGAAAAACTGGTTCACGCGATTGATGACAAGATCCAGGAAAACCGCAAGTTTACAATTAGTGCTCTCGCTATGGAATTTCCCCAAAGCTCATGATCACTAATTCATGAAATTGTTACCGAAGAACTGAAATTTCGAAAACTTTGCTCACATTGGGTACCAAAGATTCTTACTGAGGAACACAAAACAAAACAGATGGGTAGTGCACTTCAGTTTTTAACCCATTATGATGAAGACGGCGAAGAATTTCTGACACAGATAGTCACAGGAGATGAGACTTAGGTTTCTTACGACACCCCTGAAAGTAAGCGGCAATCAATGGAATGGAGGCACATTTCATCTCCAGCAAATCTTGACACCTCGAAAAATGATGTGCACAGTGTTCTGGGACTGGAAAGGCATCTTACTCATTGATTTCTTACCGCGTGATCAAACAATTAAAGCAATTGCGCCGCGCAATACAGAATAAGCGCCGAGGATTGCTGTCGAAAGGTGTTGTTTTTCTTCACGACAACGCACGACCACACACTGCAAATGTAACGAAAAACCTCCTACAGGGATTTGGCTGGGATGTGTTTGACCATCCTCCGTACAGCCCTGACCTCGCTCCTAGCGACTTTCATCTGTTCTTACATCTCAAGTCTTTCCTTGGTAGTCAGCACTTCAACAATGACGAAGGGCTGAAAGAAAATGTTTCCAACTTTTTGAAGTCACCGGCGGCAAACTTCTATGAAGAATGTATACAACAACTTGTGCCACGCTATGACAAATGCCTGCAAAATTTCGGCAGTTATGTGGAAAAATATTTTAAGAGTTATAGACTTTTTTGCAATAAATAATTATTCTGTATCTGTACACAATTTAATTTTATTACCAAACGGAACTTACTTTCTGAACGTACCTCGTAATAAAATGTATACCCTAATATTTTAACTCTAGTTTCACAATGGATGACTTTTTACTTTCTTTACATGTATAAATAAAATGTATATATTGAATTTGCTGGGAATAGCCTCTAAAGATCTCTTTATTCATAATGAATTTTGCTGAATTTTGCATAACTAGTAAACTGTAAGAGACATTCAAAAACATACTACACAGGAAATTTCAATCACGTTTTAACACACAATTTGTATCATATACGTTTTCTTCGTTGATTTGGCCACTTCTGACATATTCCTTGTTATTTGTATCAGATATAAAATAACTAAACTGTTCTCACCCGGAAAGCTGTAAACTGCTGGCCCAGCATAGAAACGGATATCATCCACATGGCAACCGCCTTTTAAAAGATTGGACTATCGTTTTAGCCCAGTGTAATCCCTTATTTCTCTTCTGCTTACAAGGAAGCAAGTATTTAAGACAGTTTCTGCTTATGTTTATCTCGATTATAGTAAAGTAGATAGAAGAATATGCTTTTTAACAATAATGTAGAGAAAGTCATGTGATTGGAACACTAGATTTTTATAAAAATTGGTTTCTGAGTGTCTCATCTAGTTTAGGAACTTCAACATTTTAAACTTTTTAAATACGCATTTTTTGCTAAAGGGTTGAATATTTTGTGTTTGGAAAATAAAATATGTTATGCGGATCATTCACATGACTTTTTCTATATATTCTGCAAACAAAAATATTAATACAAAATATTATTTTTCTATCTACTGCATGCTAATCAAGATATACTTTAGCAGGAATGGTATTATTACCGAGTTCTTCGTAAGTAGAAAGAAAATAAGGAATACAGTAGGCCAAAACAATACTCAAATATTTTATAAGCTTGTTGCTATGTGATTGAAATTTGGTTCTCTTTTCATGGTCAGCAGTAGAACAAAAAAAAAAAAAAAAAAACAGGAGAGACACTATACAATTTAAGAAAATGTTTTAAATATTTTAAAATTGAAGCCAATAACAAGGAATATCTTGGAAATCATTAATTCTACAAAACAAATTTGTGACATAAATTTTGTGTTTTAAGATATCTACATTTTTGTATATCATTTGGAATATCATTCATAGTATATTCCCAAGAAATTCAGGTAATACGTTTTATTTGACACATAAATGTCTTAGTATACTTTTTTTTAAGCCGTTAAAGCCATTTTTTAGTTAATAGAACATTTAAAAATATGCTATTCAAAGGGTAGTTTGGGTGGGGGATTTTCCTGAAAATCTTCACGTTGCATTCATAGAATTTCCTGAACTTAAATACCAAGTTTCTTATTTAACGGACTGTTCGTAAAAATTAATGCTGTCCACAAACACACACCGGCGTTTTTCTAAAAGTTTTCTCTTTCTGCTTCAGGGGGTATTTCCGGTGAGTTTCAATATATATGCAGATGCTGTTAACAGTTTCAAGGTGAAGATATCTTTGCGGATATCTCAATTGTCACAACAAAACTTCGTTCATTTCTAACAGCTACAGTCACTAAATAATACTTAATACCTCTACATAGACTTTCAAAGGTTATTTCAAGATTTCGAGGGATTTAAACCTCAATTGGAGCTATTCTTGTTGCTGCAAATATAGATAATGTACCGCCTGTATGGAGCTCGAGGTTGTTCATACAACGCTATTAAAAGACGCATACAATAACCTGAATGTAAATGCTCTTTACAAATCTTCGAACAGTGTACACTATCCGCATATTCGCAAATTTGCACATGTGAACAGCCTTCTTCCTTGATGAAGCTAATGAAGTTAAGGTTGAGAGTTAAACCATCTGATAAGAATATGGTGCACGCCTGGATGGTGTGGTGATAGCGTGTCTGCCTCATATTCAACAGGTCGTGAGTTCGACTCTCGCTTAGGATTTTTCCCTTATCCGGAGAAGACGAATGTCGAGTAACTTTAAGCTCCATGGACCCCAAGATTATTTGAGCATCATTTCACCAATTTTATTCAGCGTCCGATTTGACCAACCAGGTTAAAGCTACAAAAAAAAAAAAAATATATATATATATATATATATATATATATGTGTGTGTGTGTGTGTGTGTATTTTCATTATTTATTAAACATTTAATTTTATATTGTTATTGCCAATTATAGTCCTACCCACGTTTCCTCGGATTAGGCAGTTTATTTTGTTAAATGCCTATGTTATATTGTTATTGCTCAATATTCCTGATGTAATGAACATGAGTTTAATGAAAATATCTGAGTTTTTATAATTTGGCGTCGTAGGATGTATCATGTATCTGACGTCACCAGAAAAAGATCCCGACTTCCGCGAAAACACTTGATAACGCACTATACGGGTGAGCATTTGGGCGTCAGTAAATCCCTCAAAGCACGTAACAATGGTCTATGCGCTATGCCCTTGAAACCGCAGCAGTAGGGCAATACCAAGCCTTACAGAAAGTCAATTTGTTTGTGCAATGTTAATTATTAAATGTTAATATTTGCATAAACTCCAGTTCTATATTTTACACGCTCATTTTAAAATGAGATACTGATAAAATATTTTTTATTGGTTGCTCTAACCGACTGAGCTACCATGGCAGCATGCCAAATCGACATTCAATTTCTCAACTGATTCGCATTTTCCCGGAAAATCCTAAGAGATCTGTATGAATGTATCGCATGTCAAAGATATTTAAGACCTCCTTGTGTTTTACCAGAAAAATGTCAGTTAGCTGGAGAATTTAATGCCGTCTTAATATGTCAAGATAGCACAGTTGATTACAGTAACCGGACTGAAAATGAAAGGTCAGTCGCTAAAATCCTAGATATTATGTTAAATTGTTCAGTGATTCTACATTTGCTGAGGCAATACTGTATATAGTAAGTGGTTGCATTTATAAATAAGCATACATATGATTTTATTAACTTTTCCAAAAGCATTGAAATGGAAAACAGTACTTTCTCGATATGGGTCGTTTAGAATTTAAAAAAAAATCGTTTGTGTTCCATTCACATGACTTTTTCTATATCGCTGTAACAAATGATTGATAAAAAGCATATTCTTTAATTTAGTTTATAATAGTCGAGATAACAATTGTACAAATTGTATTAATTACTTGCTTCCTTTTAAGTAGAATGGAAATAAGGGAATACACTAGGCTAAAGCCATACTCAATTTTTTTTAAAGTTTGCCATGTTGATGAAATCCTTTTCTATGCAGTGCCAGAAGTTTACAACCTTTCGTGTGAGAATAGTTTTAAGTATTTTTAATCTGAAACAAATAACAAAGAATTTCTCAGAAGTGTTTCAATTCCACAAGAAAATGTATTTGACATAAATTATTTTTTTAACGTGATCTACATTTTAACGTGATCTATTTACCAGTTATACAAAATTCACTAAAATTTATTCAGAATAAATAGGTCTTTAGAGACTATTCCCAGAAAATTCCATATAAATTTTTGTTGAAATATAAATATCTTTAATATACGGTATTTTAATCAAAATCGTTAGATCCATTTTTGAGAAAATCATTATTTTCGAAAATTTTCCATGTAAAGGGCAGTTTGGGGTGGGAGAATTTTTCTCAAATTCTTGAGTTATCGCGTTCACAGGCACACGCTCATATGGACCTTTTTTTGAATATGCAGGGGACTTTAAAATGTGTTTCCGTTGAAATCTCGGTATCGCATTTTTGTTGGTGCAATACCTTCTCTATACACTATGTACAGAGTACGTGTAAAGAAAGTAAGGAGAGTATGACGTTTCACTTTATCAGGATGTGGCATATTTTCTTGCGTCAAACGTATTAAGGAAGATTCATATGGGTTTATGCTTGAAGCGTATGAAACGCGCGAGACCAAATAGTCTTCTCAAATACGAAGTACTAAACTACTCTCAAGAGTTCATGCTTTGCAATGAAAGGCTTTAATACACGTACTATTCATACTTGCTTTTAAATGTTAAGACTCTTTAACCACTACTTTATTAAGTGGTTTTACACTTACCCACTTTTAAGGACATCCCATTTAAAGCAAGTCTCATTAAAAGTTCTTTACATTCTGACTTAAGTTTTTCTTTTTCCCACTCGATCCTGGTTAATATGGTTCTGTAAAATGAAATAGACAATGGCAAACAAAATAAGTTAATATTAAGGACAAGCCCAAAAATTACCTACAAAGATTTCTGTTTATTATGACTGGAAGCATGAGATCCTCTTCACAATCGCTAAATTTGAACTAAAAGCCTACTCGCGTTTATGCTTGGTTTGGAGCAGCATTGGACTCTCTTCAGGGGGTTTTAAAGGGGTTGTTGGGCTTCACAGAGCCAGACCACCTGGCGACTTCTTAAATAATAAATCACTAGGATATTCTTTGTAGAATTGTACTTTATCTTGTAATCGTAAAATTCTAAAGTGAAACTGCAATCGCTCGATGTAACTTATGTGCTTTGTTGAATGCTGCAAATATTTGTACGCATATAATTCTATGCGAATACATTAATGTATGCATATTCTCCAAGTGGCCTTTTCCATGCTTGTGAAAAAGCCTCTTTCTTCTTAATAACTGGCTTCACAACGAAGAAAATCACACGCAACTATGATACTTATTGTTGGAAAACAAAATCGCATAGAGAAAATCATAACACTTATACGCGACGAAAGCACAAGGAATAATAAACATTTGTATCCAGCGATTTCAAATTCAGAATCTAACAGAACAAAAACATTTCAACATCAAATATTACAAAAATGACATGAGGTTCACAAAATGTCCGTAGATTTGTTGGTTAGGATATAAATATTGTAATGTTTAAAGCGTTATGCCATTAGTTAAGAGCATACTGAGAAATACAAAGCTATAAAACTATACACTTTAAATGCATGTTAACGCCGTAAAAGGTCTTACTGTTTTATATCGAGCCGTTGTTTGATTATACACGCACCAGCGCGCACACAGAGGAACACGCACACACGCATACACACACACACACACACACACACACACACCACACATTGTCTTTTGAGACAGGCCAAAGACCAGAGAAAGGAACCAATTTCTCATGCCCAGGTCGGTTTCATGTACCGGAATTTGTGGTAAACGCCGGCGTGGCCACGTAACGTCCCTATCTCCCGCTTCCAGTTTCTCAAAACTGCAAAGCATATACAGAAAACCTCACGGGTAATAGATCACCGATTCAAATTCCAGATCGTCCTCGCTATTGAAACTGGTTTTCCTCAATCATCACAGCTGGCGAAAAGCCAGGGAGGTACCCTTAGATTAGACTTGGAACGTTTCCTTCCCAAATTTTCTTTCACAAATATATATACTTTCAAGAATGTGTCCTGCGCCTGTGGTGCGTATGGAGTAAGAACGGGCGTTAATTATTCACACACCCATTTATAATATTTATTTATAATGTTCCTAGTTTTTTTATTTTTACTTTCCCTAAATAGTAAATGGTACATAGGTAGAAAAAGTATTGTACTCCATGCAAAATTTCTATACGGAGATTTCACCGGAAATACATGTTTTAGTCTTGTGGATCCAAAAAAGAAAAAAAAAATTAGGAAAAGGTCCGTGTGAGTCTGTGGATCAGTGTGTCCGTATGTCTGAGAACACCATAACTCAAAAACAAAAATCGGCAAAATACTACACTTTAGTATTTTTACGGTAGAGGAAAATCCCCCATCCCAAGCTATCCTTTAAATGGAGAAATTATGGAAAATAATGATTTTCTCGAAAATGGACTCCAACGATTTTGTTTAAAATACCGTATATTAAACATATACATGGCAAATAAAATTTATATTTTAAATTTTTTGGGAATAGCTTCTGAACAGCTCTTCATTCTGGATGACTTTTGCATTACTGGTAAATGGTAACAGATAAACAAAAAGCCCCTACACAAAAAAGTAGATCTCGTTAAAAACATAATTTATGTTATGTATGCTTTTTTACTTTCTCTATGCGTGCTATGTACATAGCGTATAGAGAGAGAGGTACTGTAATGCACCCAAAAATTCGATACCGAGATTTCACCGGAAATACATGTTTTGAGACCTCCTGAATCTAAAAAAAGCATTTTTAGAAAAATGTCCGTGTGGGTCTGTCTGTCGGTCTGTCTGTTGGTATTTACGTTTGGTATCTTCCAAGGATGCGACACGAAGAGTTTCAAGAAAATTCCCACAATCCCAACTTCCCTTTACATGGAAGTTTTTTCGAAAATTTTTATTTTCTAAAAAAAGGCTCTAACGATTTTGAATAAAATATCGTATATTAAAGATATTTACCTGACAAATAATATGTATATCTTGAATTTTTGGGAATGGCCTCTGAAAAACACTTTATTCTGGATGAATTTTACGAAATTTTGAATAACTGCTAAACCGTAAGAAATGGACAAATATTTACCACAGAAAAAATGTAGAGCACATTAAAACACACAATTTATATATTATAATTTTTTGGGAGGAGTTGATCGTTTTTCAGATATTCCTTGTTTTTGGTTTCAGCTTTGAACTACCTGTACTTTTCTCATACAAGAATTTGTCAACAAACAAAGGAAATTCAGTCACCTAGTAACCAGCTTTTATCTTCACTTTAACCTATGATACTCCCATATTTCGCTTCTATTTACAAGGAAGCAAGTAATAAGACTATTTCTGTTAACTTTTTCTCGATCAGCATGAAGTAAACAGAAGAATAAGCTTATTAATAATAATTTATTACACAGAAGTACAGAAAGTCATGTGAATGGAGCACATAAGATTTTTTCATTACATTTAGTATTAAAGGAACTATTCAGTTGAATTTGTAACATTACCAACTAACTACAATGTTACAAATTTGCAAATCTATATGAATAAATGACCCCTGTCAAACGCTCTTTGGGAATTTCGATCTTCCAAAAAGACAATTTTTCTGTGCAATATTTTTAATTTGCTTTTACAGATATCAGTAACCATTACTAAATGTTGTTGGCGATATTTAACCTGTTATCCTTATTTTTTGATGTTGTTTGGCACGTCTGACGTTAGATGGAGCAAGAGTCTTTGACTTTCATTTTTAGCATATAGAATGAAATATTTAATATTTTTACTTTCTCTATACATACTATGGACATAGTGTATAGAGAAGATATTGTACTGCACCCAAAAATTTGCTACCGATATTTCACCGGAAATACATGTTTTGAGACCATCTGAACCCAAAAAAAGCATTTTCAGAAAAATGTCCGTGTGTGTGTGTGTATGTCTGTGGGCAGCATAACTCAAAAACGAAAAGTCAGTCAAATACGAAACTTGTATATAAATTTAGTATCTTCCAAGGATGTGAAACGAAGAATTTGAGGAAAATCCACCAGCGCCAAACTACCCTTTGCATGGAAAAATTTTCGAAAATTTTGATTTTCTCAAAAATGGCTTCAATGATTTTGATTGAAATACCGTACATTCAAGGCATTTACACGGCAAATAAAACCTATATCTGAAGACCTTATTATTCTGGATGAATTCTGTTGGGTTTTGCATAACTAGTAAACCGTAAGAGAGATAGACAAAAAGATATTGCACAAAAAATGTAGACCTCGTTAAAACACACAATTTGTCATATACATTTTTACTTTCTCTATACGTACTGTGTATATAGTGTATAGAGGAAATATTGTATTCCACCGAAAAATTCGATACCGAGATTTCACCGGAAATACATGTCTTACGACCCCCTGAATCCAAAAAAGCATTTTCAGAAAAAGGTCCGTGAGTATGTGTGTGTGTGTCTGTGGACAGCATAGCTCAAAAACGAAAAACCGTTAAATACTAAACTTGGTGTTTAGGTTTGGTATCCTCCAAGGATGCGACACGAAGATTTTAAAGAAAATCCCACCACCCCTAACTACCCTTTACATGGAAACATTTTCGAAGATTTTGATTTTCTAAAAAAATGGCTCTAACGATTTTGATTAAAATCCCGTATATTAAAGATATTTACGTACCAAATAAAATATATATCTTGAATTTTCTGGGAATAGCCTCTGAAGAACTGTTTATTCTGGATGAATTTTGCTAAATTTTGCTTAACTGCTAAACGTTAAGAGCTAGACAAAAACTTACGACATAGGAAATGTTGATCTGATCAGAACACCAGTTTATGTCCTTTACATGTTTGCTGTGGAGGTAACCGTTTCCGAGATATTCCTTGCTTTATGTTTCAGTTGTGAGTACTTATACTTTTCTCAGACCGGAAGTGTCCGTTTTTGTTTTGTTCTAAAAGAGAAGAAGTTATTTGCAATGACAATCGAATAACGACAACTTTTAAAACATTTGACTATCCGTTTAGCCTAGTGTATTCCCTTATTTTCTTTCTACTTATAAGGAAGTAAGAAGTAAGAACATTCTTAATGATTATCTCGATTAGCAAGGTGCAGAAAGAAGAATAATCTTATGTAAGAAGTTTGTAGAAGAGCTAGAGAAAGTAATGTGAGTGTAACACATCAGATTTCTTCTGATTAGCATGAAGTAAATAGAAGTATAAGCTTTTTAAGAATAGTTTGCTGCAGAGATTAGAGAAAGTCATGTGAATGGTACACATCAGATTTTTTTCGTAGTGTTGAACATTTTCGAAATATTCCTTGTTATTAGTTTCAGTTTTTAAAATACTTATATTTGTCAATCCCTGAGCATGCGTAGTTTGTGTTGAGGAATTTTGCTAAAAATGTTCTTACAACCTTGGAAGATTTCTAACAACCAGGGATAGCATCTTGGGGACTGATATCGAGACAGAATCAAAGTTACTGTAGCATGGTATATACTTGTGATATACTGACAATACACTGTGTATGTGGTACCAATAAAAGGAAAATGGGGCAGTGGTTGCGTGGTAGACTGTGATGCCTTCACTAGCAATGGAAGACGATTGAGCATAAACATATGTACCACTGATTTACGGGAACTAACAGTTTGAATATTTACATACATTCAATTTCTGTTGTACAACAATTCATCAGCATCATAATTCGTTTCATTTCATCTCAAGATTACAATGCACAACATACATATGTAACGTCTCAAATGTGAATCGTCTCCAATTAGTACGTAAGCAGGCTTTATACTGTGAAAAACTTCCCCTATGTTCCACATCACAAGATGTGATTGGAGCATAGGGGAAATAGGATACATCATCGACTGTTGGGTAAGATACTCCATCAGCAATTATTTCCATAGCAACACTTCGTAATACATTTCATATTTCATGCATTATTGAAAAGTCGACATTCTTTCCAAACACTGTCATCGACAACTTTCAGGGCTCGAGGCATTTCAATGTTTGATATTTCCAAACTTGTGTTATTGTCGTAGATATGCCTGCAAAGTTCTTGTGTGTGAACTGAAAATCTTCTTGCAATCCATTTGAAGCAAGAGATTTTGTAATCTTTATTGCTCCATTCACATGACTTTCTCTATATCTCTGCAACAAATTATCATTAGAAAGTTTATGCTTCTGTTTACTTCATGCTAATGAAGAAACAATTAGCAAAAATAGTCTTATTACTTTCTTCCTTGTAAGTAGAATCCATATAAGGGAGTACCATAGGTTAAAGTGATAGTCAAAAGCTGGCTGCTATGTGACTGAAGTTCCTTCAAATGGATAGGAGTTGACAATTCCTGTATGAGAAAATTACGTTTTTTAAAGCTGAAACCAAAAACAAGGAATATTTAAAAAACTCCACGAAAAAATATATATAACATGAATGGTGTGTTTTAACGTGGTCTACATTTTTGTGTGGTAAGTTTCTTGATCCATCTCTTACGGTTTAACAGTTTAAAATTCTGTAAAATGCATCCAGAATAAAGTAGTCTTCAGAGGCTATTCTCAGAAAATTGAAGATATACATTTTATTTGTCAGGTAAAGATCTTTAATACATATTTTAGTCAAAATTGTTACAGCCATTTTTGAGAAAATCAATATTTTCGAAAAAAGCTCTATGTAAAGGATAGTTTGGGGTGGGAGGATTGTTCTCAAAATCTTCGTGTCGCGTCCCTGGAATATACTAAACTTAAATACCAAGTTTGGTATTTTACCGACTTTTCGTTTTTGAGTTATCGTGTTCAAAGACACACGGACACGCTGATACACGGCCACACGGACACACACACATACGTTTTTCGAATTTTTGGGTGGAGTGCAATACCTTCTCTATACACTATGTACTTAGTATGTGTAGAGAAAGTAAAAACATTTAGTATCACTAAAGGTATTAATTACCTTTAAAACAGTATTGTAATATACAGCATAGTGTAGTGTTGCGTCAAGCCACCGCATTCCGCAACATTTTACTGTCGGTTGTTTATATACGGCGTGAGCAGTCGCCAATGCAGGTCGGTCTCTACTCGGCAGGTAAGCAACTGGTATCCGTGTGTTCCGCTATCGGACCCCTAGATTTTCTGCCTACTAATAACCTAAAACAACCGACTTTCCGTTTTTGAGTTCTGTTTTTCACAAATACACACGAGCTTATCTCTGAAAAGCTTTTTTGGATTCCGGAATCCTCAAAATATTCACTTTTTTGTAACTTTGGTATCGAGTTTTGGATAATAACCAATGATTTCTCTACCTACTGTAGTATACGTGGTAGAGAAAGTAAAATTATGTTCTAAACATAAGTATTAAGCCTACAATCACAAAATCGATATTAAAGTGCAAATTCCAGTTTATACAGGCTGTTAATAAACTACACTGAAATAATTTGCGAGATTGTGCACGTGACAGATATGAGTAATTCGAGATAGGCAATGCATGGTCCCCGGATAAATATAACGCAGCTACATAGCGTTAAACATGTGGGTATCAGGTGCTGATAAGTCGATGTTAAAGCAAATCAGGTTACAAAAATGGCTTAGAATGTCTTTAAAACTGCTGCCAGAGTATAGAATTTTTAGCAGCTCGTTACTAGCGTTCTCAAGATTTACTGTCGCAAAAATCTGTAAAATCTCGAACTAATCACTTGGCAGTACGACATTAAGCATTAACTACGTTCTTGAGTGATGTAGCCTACTCTGGAGGCGTTTCTTCAACTGCTCTGGTAGCGGAAAGCTACTACACCAAAGGTTATCAGTTTTATTCCTGTCATTGAGTAACTTCTTTTTATTATTATTTTTTTCATTCCAGACGAAGTGCCGCGATACGTGAACGAGACCCGAATTCACCTGAAAGCCATGTCTCCTATCTCAAATTACTTTTTTAAGTAATCTACATATTCCGTGAAAATGTTTTGGTATAGTTCATTAACACCCGTACAATTGCATAAGTAATCAACAATCTTTTATTGGACTATTTTGCCATTTATTCTTCGCCTAAGTTACTAGAAAATTCTAAAGAAACTGTAAGTTGTTGATTTGTGTAATACATTTTGCTATGTATACAAATGAAGGCTACTTTTAATGGTTTACTCTGAGGTAGTGGGGAGAATGTTTACTTGCCGAAGTGAATTCCTGAGAAAGAAGTTGGTAGGGCCTCCATGTTGAGCGCTGCCCGACACAAACTTTGCTGTTGGTAACTAGTTTTTAGCTGAGGCGTACGACAAACTTGGTGCTCACGGTGATAGTAATAGACGGAAACTTTAGAGATCGCTGTTCCCCGAACATTCTGCTTGAGCACTGTACAATATGCAACCAAATGCACTCAAGTGCCAATTCAGCGAACTAGTATTTGCATGAGAAAAGGGATGAGTGAGTATACGACAAATTCTAGACAGAGCTTAACGGTGTCATTTTCTTCTAAAACTTATCCGTGTCTCTGTACGAGCCTTGGAGGAAAATGATTAAGTTAATTAAAACTTCTGTGCCGTAATGAAGAGAATCTTGACATAGTAAAGTAGTCGAAGATATCCGCTTGTCTTCTGGGATTAAATGCGTGGTGCGCTATAAGCGGGTTTAAACTAAAGTATTTCTTAACTCAACATTTGTGAGTTCGGTTATTGAAAAGCGAGGGATAATGCTTATTTTAGGAATTAAGTTAATTAACTTCAAAATAGTAGGATAGATAGAGTCATACTGAAAAATTCAATGCCATAGCTGAAAAATGAACCACGGATCTCCGGTCTCTAGCCGTTAGTTTTACCAATGAGCTACCATGGCAACATACCGGCATAGTATTAAATTTCGCAATTGACTCACATGCTGACGGCATACACTTATGGTGACTTACAATGTTGTAAGTACTTAAAATCCCAAGATACATAATATAGACCTACATTAGAATTGATCGAATGAGAAATCTAATGTTATGTCGGCATGTTGCCATGGTAGCTCAGTGGTAGAGCAACCGGCTAGAGACCGTAAGATCCGTTGCTCAAATCCCGACTACGAAATTGTATTTTTTCAGTCTTACTCTACCTATCCAACTCCTGTCCTACACACGTCTTGTGTGAAAAAAACAAAACAGTTAATGCAATGTTAAATAGTAATTATTTATCTAAAAGAGGAAAGGGATGATAACGGAGTGGGATACTTCACCCACTTCAACCTGCACAGAAGGAAGAGATAAAGTAATGGAACCGTTTGAGGTCAGAGACCGCGCGCAGAAAAGCGGAAGTCCCTAATACTTCCAAGGACCACAACCATTCTTTAAATTTGAGTTTTGGCTAAAGGTTGATTTGATTGGAGGGTAGGCATTTGTTTATTGTTTCTTAACCATTCCCCTCACAAACCGATCCATCCCACAGTTGGAGTAGCCAGAGAGGGGCGATCAAGAGACCCATCCACCTGGCAGCCCATTATTGTCCACGGGGAGTATTCTTTCCATCGAGTATGCATCGCGTCATCTGCATGCACTGCCATATTCTACGAACCTAGAAGCTCATCTGACAGATAAGAAGGCATGAAGGAAAGGAAATCGTGGTAGTTGAGAAACCATCCCAAGATTCGTCTGGCGATTTCAGGAAAATCGCAAAGATCCATGGGGTCAGTGTGCGCGTTTGCTGAGGACTTCCCGAATACGATAGCTACTTATCTAATTGACAGGAGAAATTGGACCAAATATAATCCCAATTCCAAAACAAAATCAGGAGAAACAGCGGAAATACAGTAGGTCTAATTCTTTTGGAATTATTGCGCCACGTAATTTATTTAATTTCAGAGCAACTGAAACATAATAAACGCAGTTTTATTTTTTCCTACATTTGAATTTTATTCATATTACTCTTCAGTTCCTTTCCTGACTTTGGATATTGGGTATAAGTACCTATTTCATCCATTATTTGCCTAGGTCTTATTGCTTCTTTTACGCCGCTACATACCAATAATTCTTTTGATATGTTCATAATCTGCTCTTCACAGATATTGCTTTTCTATACATTTTACCTTTTCACTCAAATAGTCCTCATAAGTGTTCCTGTTTTAAACTTGTTTTTCATTGTTTTCGCTGCACACTTAATTTTCTGGGCTATGCATTAATTGAACCCACTGAGATAACTTTATAAATATTATCAATGTTTCTATTTTTAAAATTAATATGGTACATATTTTTGAATACTAACACTTATTTTTGCCTTTTAAGTAGCATTGACACAAAGATTTGTTCATTATGTTAGTAACAAATGTTATTAAATCCTAAGAAAAGCTATCATTTGATAATGCTTTATTTTTTAAAACTTTTTCTCTAAATTATACTTCTCTTTTTGTTATTAAGTAATGTAGTTTTAAGCCGATTTAATGTCTCTTCGAAATATTTGATAGAGCCGAGTGGGTCAGGCATTTCGCCTCGGACTGACAAATATTGGGGAGGAGTGTTCATTTCCCCACTTTCTCCTCCCTCCATTTCATCAGTCCGATGTCTTTTTCAGGATTTTGTCGGCGAGAACAGCGGTGGTGGCGCCCTTTCGTGGAGATGACTGTGCTTTGCAACTCTTGGCGTCAGGATGCTGCTGGGGGACGTCGGTATACTCTGGGGTACTTCAGATCTGAGTTGCGGGCATACCGCGTCGAGATGATAAGATTGGGAACTGTTAGGGACTCTCCACAATGTTCCCTGTCGCAGTCCAGTTCCGGCTGCTCTCTGCGATTGTTCTCTTCTCATCCTCTCCTCCCGATATCTGATGTCAGCTTCAGTGTTATGCTGTAATACATTTGAATAAATTATAAATGTTACTAGAATCAACATAATTAAAATAATTATAAATGATTTTAAATTATTAATTTCAAATCCCTGATTAAATCCTCTTAACTTCATTAAAATATAATACTTCCGGTACACTACACTAGTTGAATTCAGTTACTAAACAAATACTGTCATAATGTTGCGGTTCCATCTATATATAATACCTATTACCCATCATTCTAGTAAGTAAAATGTATGGGCTGTTGAGTAAGTACATTATTTATGTAATGTCACTCTAGCATGTAGGACTTCAGTTGACGTGGACGAATAATGCAAGCTGTTTTAGAAGAAAAAAAACCTGATGTGTTCCATTCACATGACTTTCTCTATATATCTGTAACAAATTAGTGTAAATAAGCTTATTATTTTATTTATTTCTTGCTAATCGAGAAAAATTAGCAGAAATAGTCTTATTTCTTACTTTATTGTAAGTGGAAGCGGAATAAGGGAGTACCATAGGTTAAAGTGAAAACTACAAGCTGGTTGCTACGTGACTGAAGTTCGTTTGCTTGTATGGACACGAGTTGCCAAATTCCTGTATGAGAAAAGTATAAGTTTTTCAAAGCTGAAACCAAAAACAAGGAATATCTCAATAATGATCAACTCCACGAAAAAAAATGTATATAACATAAATTGTGTGTTTTAACGTGCTCTACATGGTTTGTGTGTTAAGTTTTTGTCCATCTCTTACGGTTTAGTAGTTATGCAAAATTCATCCAGAATAAAGTAGTCTTCAGAGGCTATTCCTAGAAAATTCAAGATATACAGTTTATTTGTCAGGTAAATATCTTGAATATACGATATCTTAATCAAAATCGTTGGAGCCATTTTTTACAAAATCAAAATTTTCGAAAAAAGTTCCATGTAAAGGGTAGTTGGGAGTGGGGGAATTTTCTTGAAAATCTCGTGTCGCATCCTTAGAAGATACCAAATCTAAATACCAAGTTTGAGCTATGCTGCCCACAGAAACACACACACACGGACATTTTTCTAATTTTTTTTATTCAGGGGGTCTCAAAACACGTATTTCCGGTGAAATCTCGGTATCGAATTTTTGGGTGCATTACAATACCTTCTCTATACACTATGTACATAGCACGAATAGAGAAAGCAATTAATGGTAGTTTTCGCACATCAGCTTAATAAAATACTAAGTTCTACTTTTTAGTCTAACCACAATTGCACATGGTGTCGCTTCCGTAATATTTGAAACGGGAGAAAAATTGCCATCGTCTCATACTTTTTGTCATAAATATAGTGAATATATTGCTTTTTCAGTATTAGTGTTGTGCTGGCCACAAGGTGCACAATTTATTCGAATAGAATATTTAATATTTAAATATCTCGCGGACTTCTTGCACTGTTGATATACAGGGTAGGGTATAAGTGCGGAAATATTGTATTTGTATTCCATATCTTTATATCTGTATATCAATATTTAATTCATTTTAAGATTAATAATTTTATTTATTTAATATAATTATAATTGACCTAATACAGTGCTATTTTTTTATTTTATTTATTTATTTTTTTTTTGTATCTTGTGGTCTGACAAACGCGCTGCAGTCGCAAAAACAAATGAGCGCGGCAGGCCCATTGTTATGATTTGTTGCCAGAGCTTAATTATCATGTGTTCAATCCTAGCATTATACTTGTCTTCAGCTTGCAGTTATTGTGTTTTGTTTTTGTTGTTTTTAGTTATTTTACAGCTGCGTTAATTATTAATTATTCGTTTCATTGTTTGTGCGGCTGTAAACATTATTTTTCTAAAAGGTCGACAGAGATGTCGGCGGTAGCTCCACTCTTTCGTAAACAAAACAGATAAAACAATATGGTGAAGCACGCCTGGGTAGTGTGGTGGTAGCGTGTCTGCCTCACATTAAACAGGTCCTGAGTTCTAATCTCGCTTAGGGTGTTATATATATATAAATGGTGAAGTGTAGTCGAAGTGTGCGGCTAGTTGATTGGTTAGTTTATATTTCTCTTACGCACTAACTTGTTTGCTTTATTATTTAATTTGTGATAAACATGAAAGCCCAATAGTGAGGTGTAAGGTGTAATTATATATTCTGGTATCTTAATACGAATTCTCTCAACACTTCAAGTGCAGTCAGTGATTTACTTTTTTCATAAATATAATAAAATTACTTTTTCTTTTTTGATGTCTCTTTGATGAATGACTCATTTATTAATATTTACTGATGTATCCACTGCCTGGTGAATACTATTTGCTCACATTGACAACATAGCGCTTATCTTGGATTTTGGCCTGTCAGACCCCAACTTATGAAAATAGCAATGTAATTGGTTAAACTATGAAACCCGGGACTTAGGGTACCTAAGAAATTGTAAGTCACCATTGGGGGCAGGTCATTTTAAAATAATTTAATAATCTCCTTGTGATAGTCTCCGGAAAATATGAGAGTCGGTTGGGAATTTAATGTCATAGCTGTATGTTACCATGGTAGCTCAGTGCTCAGAGCAACCGGATATCTTAACATCCATGGTTGATATCCCGGATATGACATTTTTCAATTTGACTCTTCCTTTCCATCTCCTGTACTACACAGGCTTGTGGGCAAGAAATAATTAACAGTATAATAATTTATAACACCTTAGTTTTATGTATCTTAAATGCGCCAGTCTTGTACACCGCCTTACAGGATTCTACAGTTACTTTTGTGTGTAAACTAGTAAAAATGTTTTCATTAAATCATTATTTGAGGATTGAGTATTTAACATAAATATTCTTTTCTTTACAGGTGAGTATCAAGTACCTTTTTCCAAAATCTGTAGACGTGGTCCTCGGTAAGTAGAAGCATTGTTTATGGTATATAATTATAATGCATGCAGCAGACTGTAAATGCTCTTAGTTAATAATATTAATTTTATGTTGTTTTTGAAATAGTTTGAATTCATGAAGCGCTTTTATTCTGGCATAGAAATATTGTTTTAAGGTAAATAATTAATGTAATGAGAATCAGAAAGGAAATCAAAAGCCATAAGCTCTTGCTTTTTACTAAATTTAATTATATGCTATTGTACACCAGAAATAAATATTTAGAGTTTAAACCCACCACTCCTGAAGCATCGGACACGTTTTATTTATTTAAATCAATAGGAAATCAATACAGGTAACAGTTAGCATGTATGGAAGGAAAGGGTACTATTTAAGCTAAAGTTTATATCTAGGTGTGGACATCCCCCCCCCCAAATGGCATTGTAAAAGGTGGATCAGGCGTTTCGTTTGGGACAGGCATTCGGGAGATCGTGAGATCGATTCCCTACCTCTCTGACCCATGGGTTTTTTCCTCGGACCACTAAGCGAATGCCGGGGAGTATTCTTCATTCCCCCGACATTCTGTTCCCTCAATTTCATCTTTATTTCACCTTTGTTCTTTCTTTCAAGGTGGTAATTGTCGGCGAGGACTGGGGTGGTATGTCCTTCTTGGAGATAATTTCGCTTTAGGTGGCAGGATGGCGCTAGTGGTTGACAGGGACGTTTCTTCAGACCTGAGGCGCGGACTCACAGCGCTCACCGTATCGAGGTGAAGAACTACTTGGGAAATGTTAGGGACTTCCACGACGGCTCCCTATCGCAATCTGGTTCCGGGTGCCTTCTGTGATTGCTCTCATCTGATCCTTGACGTTCAAAAAGCCTAATCATTGGCCGAGGTGTGTAATCGCATCTGGTGCACTACATCATACTACTATATGGCATGCAGAAATCCCTATAATAGAACCCTGATATTGTGACGTCTTTGTTTTATAATGGCGAATAAAATTAAACTCTGATGTGTTCCATTTACATGACTATATCTACTTCTGTGTAACAAATTATTTTTAGTAAGCTTATGCTTCTATTTACTTCATACAAATCGAGACAAAATTGGCAGAAATAGTTTCATTACTTGCTTCCTTGTAAGTAGAGACGAAGTATGGGAGTATCATAGGTTAAAGTGAAGTCAAAAGCTGGTTACTAGGTGACTGAAGTTCCTTTGTTTGTATGGACACGAGTTGGCAAATTCCTGTATGAGAAAATTATAAGTTTTTCAAAGCTGAAACCAAAACCAAGGAATATCTCAAAAACGCTCAACTCCACGAAAAAGATGTACATAACATAAATTGTGTGTTTTAACGGGCTCTACATTTTTTGTGAGTTACGTTTTTGTCCATCTCTTACGGTTTAGTAGTTATGCAAAATTTCGTAAAATTCAGCCAGAATAATCTTCAGAGGCTATTCCCAGAAAATTCATGATATATATTTTATTTGTCAAGTAAATATCTTTAACATGTGATATTTTAATCAAAATCGTTAGAGCTATTTTTTAGAAAATCGATATTTTCGAAAAAAGTTCCATGTAAAGAGTAGTTGGTTTGGGGGGATTTTCTTAAAAATCTTCGTGTCGCATCCATGGAAGATACCAAACTAAATACCAAGTTTTGTTTTTAACGGACTTTTCGTTTTTGATCTATGCTGCCCACAGACACAAACACACACACATACATACAGACACATACAGACAGACACACACACACGGACATTTTTATAAAAATGCTTTTTTTGGATTCAGGAGGTCTCTAAAACGTATTTCCAGTGAAATCTCGGTATCGAATTTTGGGTGAATTACAATACTTTCTCTATACACTATGTACATAGTACGTATAGAGAAAGTAAAAACCCATTTGGCTAACATCATTCTTAGTAATTTCATAGGTTCCCAGCGATGGGAAGACGGTGAATTTCATTAACTACTTCTCGCCGATGACGATGACGATGATTGTGACCGGGACGGAATCGTGGTAGAGACCGCAACTCGAGCTGGCGTTCAGGCAAGAATGAAAGTGCGGTCGTGTTGCCAGTTCCCCTCCTCGTAATGATAATGATGAGAGGACACACACATAAGTTCTGCGAGTGGGGGAGAAAATCCCCATGCTAATACTGGGATGCGAATCATGGTGCCCCCTTCAGAGGCAGGCGCACCACTAACTTGAGGGACTTCTCCATGATAGACAAATAAAATTGCATGCTTGTGGGCGAAATTTATCCCATACATTGGCATCTTTGGAAATGAAATAGAATGAAGGATGTATTTACTTCCATTACTTACATGTCACCGAGTGTGATCAATCCCAGAGAGTATTGTCATTTGTCACTTGGCGGACCCTGAAGACTTCCAGCAGAATTCCTCATGCAGAATCTTCTGATGATCTCTTATATTCAGCTTGCAGGTGCAACAAGAATTATAGTGCTGTAAACTGTATCAAATATATAATTATTAAAATAAAGACAATTTACATGCATCGAAAAAAACTAATTTTTACTTTCTCTATACGTACTATGTACATAGTGTATAGAGAAGGTATTGCACTCCACCTAAAATTCGATACCGAGATTTCGCCGGAAATATATATTCTAGGGTCCCCTTTAACTAAAAAAATCTGATGTGTTCCATTCACATGACTTTCTCTACATCTCTGCAAAAATATATTATTAAAATGATTATGCTTCTGTTTACTTCATGCTAATCGAGGAAAAATTAGCAGAAATAGTGTTATTACTTGCTTCCTTGTAAGTAGAAGCGAAATAAGGGAGTACCATAAATTAAATTGGCAGTCAAAAGCTGATTGCTGTGTGACTTAAGTTCCTTTATTTGTATGGACAGGAGTTGACAAATTCTTGTATGAGAAAATTATAAGTTCTTCAAAGCTGAAACCAAGAAAAAGGAATATCTCAAAAACGATCAACTCCACGAAAAAATGTATATAACATAAATTGTGTGTTTTAACGTACTCTACATTTTTTGTGGGTTAAGTTTTCGTCCATCTCTTACGGTTTACAGTTATGAAAAATTCCGTAAAATTCACTCAGAATAAAGTAGTCTTCAGAGGTTATTCCCAGAAAATTCAAAATATACATTTTATTTGTTAGGTAAATATCTTTAATATACAATATTTTAATCAAAATCGTTAGAGCCATTTTTTATAAAATCAAACTTTTTGAAAAAAGTTGCATGCAAAGGGTAGTATGGGGTGGAGGATTTTTCTCAAAATCTTCGTGTCACATCCCTGGAAGATACTAAACTTAAATACCAAGTTTGGTATTTTACCGACTTTTCGTTTTTGAGTTATCCTGTTCACAGACACACGGACACACACGGACCTTTTTCTGAACTCATAGTCGCGGGTTCAAACCCGGCCCAGACCGATGGTTTTCATGGTTTTAAGCGTGGTTAAAAGCGACAGCCTCATTACATTAGATTTACTGACATGTTAAAGAAACCTTGCTGATCAAAATCTCGCCACACCGGATATGTTCGTGGCATTTGAAAGCGTCGTTAACAAATAAAATGATACTTTTCTTGTCTGATTCATCCTCAAAATGCATGCACATCATTCTATTCTGCTTTAGTTATCATTTGGTTCAAGTTAATTTCAGGGCTTATCTTTCCTTTATATTGTCATGTTCACGTGTACATCGAGCAGTTTTTTCAGAAATGTAATTTCTGGTTTCTGTTTTTCTTCTATCTGATGTGTTTGCTGCCCAGTTTTATGATCTTCGACAGTGTGCGTACCACAATAACTTTGTAACATCATAATATACTTTTTTAAGTTTTTATTATTCTCGCATTTATGTTTTTCAAAATGATGCACTTTATGATTTAAATATTTCGTCAGAATAAAAAGCACAATCTTAAATAATTAATGCATACCTTTTAAGTTTAAATTCGTTTGTACAGTTCCTTTAACATCTGTCATACTGGGTGCTTTTATTTTACAAACAAGTCGTTGACTAGGTTCTTTAACATTGATTTTTGCTTTTTTTTAAATCATTTTCTTTTCTTTAAACACACACACATTCACTGTCATATATATACTTCCAGTCTCTGCGGAAGATAGGGAATGATTCTGGTTAAAGAAAACTTCCCCACCCCAGCCGGGAATCGAACCGGGTACTGACAACTCGATCACAGAGGCACTCAATTAAAATTTTGTACTTGTTCAAAGTTTATGTTATCAGTTTTTATTCCTCATCCCACTTTATGCTTACCCCATAAATACAAACATTTAGCTTTTCTTGGAAATTTATGTAAATTATACCTCTTTTAAGTTACTGAGTGTTACTGTAGCCACTGTAATTGTTCTCCTGATTTTCTAATTATTAACTGAGCTCCTGCAAACAAAACTTTAGTTTTCTTATACATTGAATTTGATTCCTCTATAATTTCTCAAAAAGAATTAGATCCTTATAATATTGGATTACTAAAATTCGATCTAAAATATAGCCGAGAATGTTTTATTTTTACAATTTACTGCACTTGAAAGAGATGTTAAGTACTCCAGATGAAGTACTCTAGTTAGCAAATCTACAACTCCACTGGTAAATTCCAAACATCCCTCTCTGATTAACAAGGCAGCTTTTTAGCATATAACACTCCTTTTCATGCAAACTTAAATAAAGTCTGTTTGAATGGTAGGATGAATGGATGGATGAATGGATGGATGGACGGATGGACAGATGGACGGACGAACGAACGGATGGAGGAATGGTTATTTATTTCACTTAATTAATTACACGGTTTAATCCACACCTACAATTCCATATTACTTAAATTCTATCCCTACATTTTAACAATTACATTTCATTTCCTCACTTCACAGACTTGCTGCATTTCTGAGCACTCATAACATCCAACACCATGGTTACCTAGCTATCGGGTCCTATTTACTTCTTCCTTTCATCAATCCACATGTTTTCCTATTTCTTATTTCTAATTATCTTCATCCATCATACTATACTTAAATATTTTCCTATTTCTATTAAACTTTCCTTTGATTTATCTCTTAATATACTTTTACCTATAATTTCATTTGATAAACTATATCAATTGTTTTATTGTAATTTTTCTCTCATATTCATTGTTCCTTTGCTTTCTAGAATTACATGCAAATAATTATTTAACTTCCTAATACAAATTGAAGTATAGATTATTTGTGAAGGGAGAGACTTTTCATGATTTTATGGTGCAGTTTATTAGGTCGTGGTCATCCTATGACAGAGGTCCCAGTGCACTTCCTGGGGCACCTAGTTCAAGCTTGTGTTTCCTCCCGGGAGAAGTAGCTCCAAATTGGTAGCTTTAGGTGCCATGTCGCATCAACTCTTCATTAACCAAAGTTGACCATCTAAAGCTTTGCAGTTCTCATCCCCGTGTTAAGAATTGGCTGTTCTATGGGTAAAGCGGCATTGCTTAAGAGGACAAGGCACTCTGAAATGGTAAAAAATGACATTTTTTGTTTTAGACACTAATAAAACCTCAGAAAATGTATACTTTTGTGGGGTCAAGAGGATTTTAATCATTTAAATATAATTTAAACGCTAGTCTGAATTTTTTAAAGATTTTATGCATTACCCCTTTTTAGAACATTTGTAACTTTAAAGCTATTTTTCTCAAAACAGCAGTTTTGGATACTTATATACCTTTTTCTCACAAACTATGTGAGCTGGAAAACTGAAATTTTCAGCATGTATATACAACACATAGTTGAACTCTGTAAATCTATTTATTTGTTAATTTCTATGAAATTTGCATCATAGCTCAATAATTGAGGTTCAGAAGATAGCTGATTATATAAGAACAAGCATGCAAAAGTGTGATTATGTATTGTAAGTAGTATCAGAGAAAAAGGTAATTGAATTCACATGTTTTAAGACTAAGTTTTATTACGTTTCCGCTGATTGAAATACTTTTTATAGACTTAATCACATAAGTATTAATGCAAATAACCACTTGAAATAATGTTAATGATTTATAGAATAATTCATACAAATTTCTGGAAAAACAATGGAATACTTTAAGTGGTAATTCAACTCACTTAAAGTGTAACTTTCGTATGTTCAGACTGTTTTGTACCCTTAAATGGGAGATAGCCTTAACCTGATCCCAAGAAAAGATATAAAAGCGTAATAAACGTCATCTTCTTGATTTTATTGTAGATATACTCATATTAAACTAAATATATTACTTTCTCTACACTACTATGGGCATATTGTATAGAGAAGCTATTGTATTGCACCCAAAAATTCGATACAGCGATTTCACCGGAAATACATACATATTTTGGGACCCCCTGAATCAAAAGAAAAAACATTTCTAGAAAAAGGTCCGTGTGTGCGTTTGTGTGTCTGTGAACAGCTTAGCTCAAAAACGAAAAGACCGTTAAATACCAAAATTTGGTATGGTTACACTTTCGTATTCCAGAAGTGTTTAAAAAGTGGGGTAGCGCGATGGGCGTACAATGTTAAACGTTTTATTAAAACCTTTTGCATTGAAGAAATAGATATCCTGGATATTCAAGAGAACCGTAACCACGCAGTACCACCTAGTGACAAAATTCAAAGACAGAAAGTTCTTAGTTATCTGAAGAGAAAAGCTACGGAAGATATATGTGAAAGGCCTTCAAAACTCATTGTAGCATCTTCCACTAGAAGTATGCAATGCTTCATCAAATATTATAAACACCAAACTGCAACTGTTACCTGTTTTGACCGGGAGGCTACCTGCTTTGGGGAGGCTTGGGGGCTATGTAATTAGGGACCTTTAAGGGTCCGGGAGGCTTCGGGGCTATTTTTCTGACTGTGGGAGGCTTCGGTACCGCACTCTTATGGGTAAGGTGTTAGACGAAGAGCAGAAACTAACGCGCTAAATTGGACTCACATTAACGTATATCCTATTAAACTGTAGCTATATTTCTAGGATTATTCTGTACAGGTTAATATCCACAAGGCATACATTAACACGACAGTCTCTTGAAACGAATGTCTTATTGTGAGTTTCACGAGACATATGCAAGTTCGTCTGTACTGCTGCTTCCTATAAAGTTCATGGAAAATGAAATAATGAATTCTCGCGCTGTCACTACTTATAGTCACAACATTTATCTCTGTATAGAACTAAATGTGGAAGTATTACATTCCATCTCATTATGTCCGCCTGTTTGATGTCTTGTTTTCGGTTTTCTTCTTTCTGCTAATTCGATTCATTTAATTTTGTATATGTTCACGTTATATAACCAGGATTGTCAGGATCTCTTGTGGATGTTTCGCTTATAAAATATTTACTGCAAATTATTTGAAGGATTTCATGGAAGAATTTATAAGGCGTATCTCGTTTTATTGCCGCAATTCAAGCTTTCCTCCGAATAAAATATTCCGCACTATTCGGGAACATGTATGGAAATAAACATATAAAATTGTTATATCAAATAATGCAGAAAATAAAAATGAATGTGGATCCTTTATTTATATTTTCTTTCCAATTGCATGTTAAAATTCTTCATGAAGTTTATTAATAATTATGTTTCATAGAGCTGCTGTTCGTGAAGGAATTAATCACATTGAAGTACCAAAGGAATTTATTTTCAATATATAGTATTTTTAATGTTTTTTATTAGTTTCATTTATACATTAGAAACAACTCGTCTTTAGATTCTTTATGTTGGGTTTAAATCGTTTTATTTTCTTCAAACACACACATTTACTCTCTCATACATACTTCCTGACTCTGTGGAAAAATTCCCTGCCCCAGCCAAGAATCGAACTCGGGACCTCTAGTGAGAAGTCCGTTCGCTGACCACTTGACCACGGAGGCAGTCTATATGTAGTATTGGTTCATTTAATAGCCATGTAGGTATTTAGGCTCAAGTACACAGAGAACAAAATAATGAGTGGCACGTTGAATTAATCATGGAAAAAAATAAATTGAGTTTTATTTATGGACGCTCTTTAATTGCTGTGGTTCTCAGCGTCCCATTCTATACTGGGCGTGAAAGACCGATTAATTTTGCTCAGAGGCCTCTCTAGCAGGCTGGAGGTTCTTTTACGTGCCGTAAATCTACGACACGGGACCAACACCTTTACTTCATTTCCGGAGGAAGCCATGCTAAGGATTTTTACGCCCGAAAAAATCCATCGCCCTCCGCCGGGTTTGAACCCGCGATCTTGGTTATACGAAGTTAACATGGTAACCATTACACCACGGAGGGGACTAAATAGAGAAATTGTAAACTAATACTACGTGGCCCAACTACTCTATATTTGGTGTGCACAGATGTCCCTTAGTGCGTTAAAAACGTTGGACAACTCAACGGGACCATTTCAAGTTAAATTCCTGTATGAGAAAAATATAAGTTTTTTAAAGGTATAAACCACAAACAAGGAATATCTAAAATACGATCAGCTCCACGAAAAAAATGTATATAAGGTAAATTGTGTTTTAAGGTGCTCTAGATTTTTTGTGTTGTGGAAGTTTTTGTCCATCTCTTACGGTTTAGCAGTTATCCAAAATTCCGTAAAATTCATTCAGAATAAAGTAGTCTTCAGAGGCTATACCCAGAGAATTCAAGGTATACATTTTATTTGTCAGGTAAATGTCTTTAATATACGAAATTTTGATCAAAGTCCTTAGAGCCATTTTTGAGAAAATCAAAATTTTCGAAAAAAGTTCCATGTAAAGGGTAGTTTGGTGTGAGGGAATTTTTCTCAAAATCTTCGTGTCGTATCCCTGGAAGATGTTAAATTTAAATACCAACTTTGGAATTTTACCGACCTTTCGTTTTTGAGCTATCGTGTTCAAAGAAACATGGGCACACGGACACACACACACACACACACACACACACACACACACACACACACACAGGGGCCTTTTTCTGGAAATGTTTTTTTTTTGATACAGGGGACCCTAAAACATATATTTGCGGTGAAATCTCGGTATTGAATTTTTGGGTGGAGTGTAATACCTTCTCTATACAATATTTTTACAATATTTTTTAATGTTTGGCCTAATTTCACAGATTTCTGCGTCATCTTAAGTTTAAAATCACTGTAAATTCTAACTGAACATATAGCCCATATAATGTAATGTCAAAATTCTTCAATTCGATTTGTACTGCTGGCTCTGCTGGTTAGCAGACTAATAAATAAATAGCTCACGTTCAACGATGCAAATGTATATCTAAACGTTGCTGTCAGAGGCATTTTGCTGCCCGAAGTAAAGTTCATTTGTTTTCTTCGCTACACGTCACCAACAACCACCACGCGTTTCTGATACCGCAGCGTTTTAAAATGCTCGTCGGTCAGCGAAACGCGCACTGGACACATTAAATTTTCAGCTGCCACGTTCCAGCAGTGACTGCACGTCAGTAACAATGTAGCATGAAATGCAAACAATGCCTCTCTGTTTCAGAAGTAATTGTATCCCACTGGTCGTGGCAGGAAATGACGCATAACGTCCACACTGCTGATGGCCTCTCTTATCGTTTTCGCATTCCCATGTCCTTTATTTTGGGACAGATACTTGTTACTTTCTTTCTCTGTTTCTGTCAGCATGAAGATGAGCAATGTTTTAGAAACGCATAAAACCACTGGCAACTGTTTCTCTTTAGCATAAACATCTAAGAATGCCATTCTATTTCTCATATTATCTATCAGGTATAGAGAAGGTATTGTATTTTACCCTAAAATTCGGTATTGATATTTCATCCGAAACAGAGAAGGCAGGAATATGAGATACGGTAGCAGTAAGAAGTCTATATAGTGTAACTGATATCTATAATTAAAGGTCTATAAATGTGTGAAAATCTGCCTTGACCTAGATCTAAGGCTGGAAGGCTGTGCATTGACATTGTCCAGAAGTTTTTGGTTGGTGATAAGCAATAGCACAAAATACTAGGTCTTCCCATAAGATGTGCAGAGTATCTAAGTGTTGGCATGACGAATGCAACATGCTGCCAATATATGATTTTGATACCCCTGGCAGACACTAATACCAAAACACTAATAGTTTCTTATTTTAGTAATAGGTAATCAGGTTTCTCACGCTCATTTCGTTTTGCCTTCCGTATACAACACGGCGTTGAAACAGTTAAATAGTACTCAGGGAAATAGGAGCAAAATTACATTTTTGTTGAACCCGCTTATATGCACCCTGAGACGGATTATCGCCCAGGTGAATAAGCGCATAACCAATATTTGTAATTGGTTAAATTGTTTAGGTTAATTAGTGGGTAACATTTCATGTGTTTATCGTATATTGGATGTTCAGAGAGATTGTTCCTGGAAAGCGTTTCTAATTTCAACACGAGAGTTATCAAGCGACGAATTCAGTTGCTTACGCTATTTCTTTGTCTATTTTAAGAGGGGAAAGACGCTATTGTGTGGTCACGTCTCCGCAAGAGAATGTGAAGGCGACATATAAACCGGGGAACCACGAGGAAATTTAGGCCAAGACTCACTTGAAAGACGCATTCATTGACCAATTACAATTAATCACTTCACGGCAGAAGCGCACCCCAAACTACTTTCGGCGCCAAAACGGGCCAGTAAGATTACGAGTTGAGGGTTTTGCGCGTGGATAGAATTTGCTATAAATATAGAGTATTCGCCGCAATTTTTACGCAGTTGATATGCAACTCCAAGGGGAAACCTGCGACGCAAAAAGACAGAGTATGCGCGAATTAATAGAATTAGCATAGTGAGTGACGCAGTTAAGATGTAATCCAAGGGGAAACCTGCGACATACAAAGCGAGTGAACGCGCGAATTAGCAGAGTTATTATAGTGATGAGACAGCTGGAATGTAACTACACGTAGACTCTGTGATACCCGGAACAAGAATCCTCGTAAATATAGTAAAGTTATTACAGTGATTCACACAGTTGAAATAAATGTCACGCGTAAGGAAGCCACGGCGAAAATTTAAAGTGTCTACAATAATTCTGCACGTAACCGTTGCACTCGTCGCCGCGTAAAGTTTAGTTACCTTCATGCGCGTTACGCTCTTGTTCGAGGGAAATTATCGAAACTCAATCGCGCCAGGAACATTTTCGGGAACGCTTGAAAAAGAGAAATAAACCTTGATTGAACGAAAAGTGCCAACGTTGTTTACGTTAATTTCCGTACCACTCCCTGGAGATCACCGTAGCTAAATACCAAAGCTAGATATAAATAGGTCTCAATTGCTCGTCGCTGAGCCCACCAATAGCCGAGAAGCATCGAGAATCGACTTTAGCAGCTGCAACGCCGGAGAGAGGACCAGTCGTCGCTGCGTAGCCCAGCCCCACCAGGTACCACCACCACCATCCCGTCACAATCTTGCGCATGGTGAGGCAGAATCTTCTACACGGATTTAAAGCGAAAGGTATCCCAAAATTCGGCAGCCCTGTCGGACTACTTTTGAATCTGTAGATCGGCATTTGCAAGAACGTGGTTCTGTGTTACAGAATAAAGCAGATTGCGATGTAAGACGTACACTTGCACACCGGAGTTTGAAGAAAACGTACTGAAAGAGGAATCGTCACCTAGCACCCATGCTATTGCATGTGCAATGGTCAGCAACCACGCATGGGGAGCAACTCTACCCCTTCCACATGTAGAAGGTGCAAGTATTTTTTTTTTTTTAAACAGTACCGGAGTCTGGTCAGGCTGTATCCCCGTTAACATTCCCCCCCCCCCCTAAATTTACTGTATGATTACTGGTTTTACTGTTTACTGTTCCTTTACACAAACATGTACACATTGCACAAACATATAACAACCATGCCCAAGGTGGGACTGGAGCCCACGATCCCCTGCCCACGAAGCACCAAGACGAGACGCCTTAGCGGGCGTGGCCATGAAGACCGGCAGCATTAACTCCGGGCCGCAGTTTCGTGAATGGATCTTACGGATTTTTTTTTTTTTTCAAAAGAAAAATTTCGCCAAAATTGTTTTCACTGGTGTTGTTCACCGACGAGGCCAACTTGCCATGGATAGGTTGATTCTTAATTTAAGAATAGCCACATATGGGAATACGAAAAACCCCATGCCACTGTTCAGAAGAGCCACCAACAGTAGTTTATGGTGAACATATGAGCTGGCATTGTTTCCGACCACATCATTGGGCATACCTTCCTCCACCTCGACTACGGGGCGACACTTATAAAACATATTTACTTTCTCTACACTTACTACGTACATAGTGTATAGAGAAGGTATTGCATTACACCCAAACATTCGATACCGAGATTTCATCGGAAATACGTGTTTTGGGTCCCCCTGAATCCAAAAAAAGCATTTTTGGAAAAAGTTACGTGTGTGTGTGTTTGTGGACAGCATAGCTCAGAAACGAAAAGACCGCTAAATACCAAACTTGGTAGTTAAGTTCGGTATCTTCCAAGGATGTGACACAAAGATTTGCAAGAAATTCCCCCACCCCAACTACCCATGGAAATTTTTTCTAAAATGTTGATATTTTCAAAAATGGCTCTAACGATTTTGATTAAAATGTCGCATATTAAAGATATTTACCTGACAAATTTGAATATCTTGAATTTTCTGGGAATAGCCTCTGAAGACTACTTTTCCTGGACGAATTTTGCATAACTGCTAAACCGTAAGAAATTGACAAAAACTTACCACAAAATAAATGTAGAGCACATTAAAACACACAATTTATGTTACATACATTTTTTTCTAGGAGTTCATTGTTTTTGAGATATTCTTTGTTTTTGGTTTCAGCTTTGAAAAACTTGTACTTTTCTCATACAGGAATTTGTAAACTCGTGTCAATACAAAAGAACTTCGGTCACTAGTAACCAACTTTTGACTATCACTTTAACCTATGATACTCCCATATTTCGCTTCTACTTACAAGAAAACAAGTAATAAGAATATTTCTGCTAGTTTTTCTCGATTAGCATGAAGTAAATAGAAGCATAAGCTTAACAATAATTTGTTACAGAGAAGTAGAGAAAGTCATGTGAATGGAACACATCAATTTTTTTTTGTATTAACGCAGTGATATTTAATTCTTTAAAGTATTTATCAATTATTTTCATTTTGTATGTTATTAGTTGAGCTTGAACTATTTTATTTGTTTATTACGTTTCCACAAGGTATCAGCTATTTAGGTCATGAAAATTTAATAATAGTTAAATAATTTGAAATAAAAATCTTAAGCATTGGTTGAATGTAAGTTTACAGAACAACATAATGTTTCCTGTAAATCTCATCAAGTGCGACAGTGTTTTAGCACGATTTAATTTATAATATTTAACATAAGAAATATATGCTTAATAGAACGCCGGACCTTAGCGTGTAGAATGTCCTTTTGTATTCTTCAAGGCTAGGTGCTTTGTTAAAAATCTGATGTGTACCATTCACATGACTCTCTCCATATCCCTGCAACAAATAATTCTTAAAAAGCTTATACTTCTGTTTACTTTATGCTAATCAGAAAAAATTAGCAGAAATAGTCTTATTACTCGCTTCCTTGTAAGTAGAAGCGAAATAAGGGACAACCGTAGGTTAAAGTGATAGTCAAAAGCTGGTTGCTATGTCAGTGAAGTTCCTTTGTTTATATGGATAGGAGTTGACAAGTCCCTGTATGAGAAAATTATACGTTTTTCATAGCAGAAACCAAAAATAAGGAATGTCATAAAAACGACGAACTCCACGAAAAAAATATATATAACATAAATTGTGTGTTTTAACGTGCTCTACATTTTTTGTGTAACAATTTTTTGTCTATCTCTTACGGTTTAGCAGTTATTCAAAATTCCGTAAAACTCACGCAGAATAAACTACTCTTCAGAAACTATTCCCAGAAAATTCAAGATATACATTTCATTTGTCAGGTAAATATGTTTAATATCCGAAATTTTAATCAAAATCGTTAGAGCCATTTTTGAGAAAATCAAAATTTTCGAAAAAGGTTCCATGTAAAGGGTAGCTGGGGGGGGGATTTTTCTTCGTGTCGCATCCCTGGAAGATACTAAACTTAAATACCAAGTTTGGTATTTTACCGACTTTTCGTTTCTGAGTTATCGTGTTTTCAGACACACGGACACACGGACACACACACACACACACACACGGACCTTTTTGTGAAAATGCTTATTTTGGATATTGGGGACCCTAAAACATATATTTCCGGTGAAATCTCGGTATGGAATTTTTGGTGGAGTGCAATGCTTTCTCTATACACTATTTACATAGTGCGTATGGAGAAAGTAAAAATAACACGAATTTTACAGCATTAGGGACACAAGTAACAAACCTTGAGAGGAAGAAAGGTTCGCTCCCTTTAAAACTTGAAAGAGGGAATTTCTCATTGTAGAACAAGGTCACGTGGGTGGAAAATAAAGAAAAATCCCCGATTGTTACGTGCCAACGCCACTTTACGCGCCTTTTCCTAGCCAATCAAATAGGAGGGCAATACTCGGACCTTTTAGTATATAAATGTTGTGCGTACAAGAAATCGGATACACAAGGTTCACAACGTAGCTAACAAGGCTAGTACGACACACAATGTAGGAAACCACTACAAGAAATAGCGCGGAGTACAGTTTAGGAAATCGGTGTGTTTAGAGTTAATAGACGAGCAATTATTACCGTAAATATTATACGGACCGTGAAACTCAAGATTACGGTGAGGAGTGTAAAGATATAACAACTCCATAAAAGTGGAATTAGCACTTAAATAAAACTATGTCATCAAGTTCGCGATCGGTTATGTTGGGAGTCGCTCACAGGGTTAGTGCCTCAAGCTAACAACAATTCATCAATAAAGGAAGTCTACAGTGAAATTAAGTGAAATTTCTCTTTTATTTGAGTCTATCAAAAGTTTTACACACCTTTGCCATTCTTCCCCCTGAGTAAGAGACAACTCCTGGTCTACAAGAACGAGCCTAGCCAGTGCAACAAAGGGAATCTGCAAGGTATGTATACTCTTAATGTATGGAATTTCACGAGCATTAACCCACGACCAACTCCAAGAAGACTCATCTGATAGCACCATACTGTCACAACAAATATATTACGACGTATTGGCACCTACGTGGACGCCCAAAAATTACTACGATACAAGCAAGTGGAGGAAGAAAGAAAAACTTTTTATGGGGATGCAAAAGAGCAATTTAATGCATGTGCACCTTTGCACCATAGCCACTAGGCTAAACACACAGGCTCCAAATTTTGCACTTCTTTTATAAACATGTTTTACTGTTTACTGCATACGACCTAGCAATTTTAAGGCAAAATGCTGTAATTTGAATTCGTAGACCACAGGTTTCCTGTCTCAAATTGATCGTGTATAAATCGTCTCTTACCATTAAAATTCGGGCGGTGTTACTCATTTCATATATATATATATATATATATATATATATATATAAATTATTAAAAGAACGATAGTGGATAGAGAAAATTATGTGAATCTAACAGTGCATGACATTTTTTCAAGAGCTAGTTCACCTATTTTGTGAGTTTCAGTAACCTATTATTTGAGAAAATATATTTTAAGAATATTGGGAGTGAAATATTAATTGCTGCGTTTTTTTATAGATTTTTCTGAATGTCCCTCAATATTTTTTTTCTTTAGGTTTATAAAAGGTCGCTATATTTCATAAGGTTTGTGCCGAAGCATTCAATAGCAACGTAAAATGATTGTATCCATCAAAGTACTGAAGGATTATCCCATGCTCTTGCATACTTAGGAAAAAATTATGGACTATCACAAGGAAAGGACTGGAGTTGAAGCCCTCATTTAGGTAATTGTAGTCAGGATAGCATATAAATGAGTATTTACTAATTACAGTATATTGGAAGCATAATATCATTAAATGGATTAAATGTAACAAAGGCACAGATACATTATTTCAGAGATCGTAGAAACAAGCTAAATGGAACGGCAGGAATATAAACAGAGTACTTTAAAAGGATGGAACCTTGTATGAATTAATTACTATTTACACTCCAAATGTTCACAAAATTTTAAAGCCCCTATGGTCAAGAGGTTAGCTTTCGGCTCAATGGTCATAGGGTCGATTACCACTGGATTCAGGATGTCGTGCTACTGGACCGATCTGTTTGATCCAGGGTTCTTTCGGGGTTTTCACGGGACACTAGGAACATGCTGGGGAGGTTTCTTATTCCATCGAAATTCCGGTCCCTTAATTTCATCTTCATTTCATCCAACCGGTCCCTTTCAGAGATGTACGTGGGGAGGTTTCTTATTCCATCGAAATTCCGGTCCCTTAATTTCATCTTCATTTCATCCAACCGGTCCCTTTCAGAGATGTACGTGTTGGGGAGGACAGCGTTGGTGGCGCCCTTCTGTGATACCGGCAACGCTTAGAAAATACAGTTCTCGGCGAAGGAATGGCGACGTAAGTCGTCGTAGACCCAGGAGGTTCGGTCATACCTAGAACGAGGGATTTTGGCGCTCCCCGCTTCGAGATAAACTTCTTGGATATGTTTGGGACCTTCCACGATGGGTCTTCTCCTGCCACCCAATTTCGACCGCCGTCTCATTCTATCGTCCTGGGGTCTGCCCTTCAATAAGCTAATGTCGTTCAACAGCACACAGAATTAGACACGGACGAGATCCCAGGACAGTGCAGCAAAGCACTGACGTATGCTATTGTTAACCTTTGCATCTTACATGACCCAGGAGGGAGAGGTAAGGTGAGAGAATCGAAGAGCAACCAGAACCGAATGACAATATGCACAAGAATGGGCGGGACCTCCTCTTACGCCTTGGGTCCTACTCACGGGCGTCAAGCCTCCCGGTTGACCCCCAAAGGGAGCCCCAAACCAGAAATCGGGTCCTAGCCACGTGTTCCCGGCGAAGACGTCAGAATAACGTTTTACAATGTGTAATCCACCATTCAGCAACCCGCCGAACACTGTTGTCTGATGCTTCAACCTGAAAGAGAGATGATTAGGAAGCAATGAAAACAGGAAATGATGAATTGGAAAATTTGATGAATGTAATGAGCCTTCCGTGCATATGTCTGATGCTTAAGGAAGCCCCGAAAAAATCATAGTTTAGATAGGCCAACTACGGGACAGATCCTGCGAGCTCCCAAATACGGGTCACAGAGCCAAGCCGCCTGAGCCATCCTGGTCGGTGGATTATTCAATAGCCTTAGAAAAGTCTGGAAGCAGGAGCATATGTAAGTTAGTCTCTCACAAAAGTGAATAGCTGCAACCGTAGTGAGTATGAACACCCATCGATCAAAGGCCGTGTTAGAGGTTATCATAATTATCTTTGTGGTCCAGAGCTTCAGCTTCAGTTTCTTATCCTGGATTCTGGGGAGTGTTTCTTCGTCCCGTAGCTTCCGTAAAACCTAGCCAGGTGACTCAGGCGTTTCATATGTGACTGGCATTTGGGAATTCTTGAGATTAATTCCCGCGGCTGATCTCTTCGACCCATTTTTTTTCCGGAGTTTTTTTTTCCGGCTCCCTATGCAATTATTGGGGAAATGTCTTCATTCCTCCGAACTTTCTATCCCTTCATTTCATCCAAGCAGCCTCTTTGATGGTTGTAAGTGTTGGCGAGGACTATGGGGGTGACTGCACTCTGGAAATACAGCTCTTAGCGGTGGGATGGGGTTGGAAGTCGTCTGTAGACTCAGGGATTCTAGCTTTTTTCGCGCCGAGTTGATGCAACTGCTTGGATTATGTTGTGGGGTCAACCACGGTGGCGCTTCCCCGATTTCCACCTATAAAATTACTCTCATCTCACCCTATCTTTTTGGGGTATGACGTACAATAAGCCAATGGCTGCAGGGTGCAGTCCCCTCCGACTTTACATATACATGCACTCACATTCACACCCTACGTAAAGTCTAGAAATAGAATTAGAGCTCCCCATTGAGCAACTGACTACGTTTATACCGTCAAACTTAACTGAAAATAAATTTATGAACGCTCTTTAACTGCTCTGATTCTCAACGTTCCATTCTATGTTGTGTCTGCAAATTATTGGTCGACTTCACTTTTCACCAATACTTGGGCATAAATGAATTGAGGCCGCGCTGTGGTCGGGTGGTTAGACCACCCGCCTTTCACCTAGACGGCCTCGGTTCGATCCTAAATGACCGCATGTGGGATTTGTGGCGGACAAAGCAGCGCAGGAGCGGGTCTTATCGAGGTTCTCCGATTTCTCCCGCCGTCCCATTCCACCGGTGCTCCATCTTTATTTCATGTATCATCAGTGTTAATAGCATTGTGGTAAAAGCGGGCGTTAAACACTATCAGAAAAAAAATGAATTGTCAAACCACCATTTGAAGGAGGAAAACTCGAAGTTTTGTATTGTACATCTGAGTTTAATTTTTCATCTAGTGAGAAATTTGTACATTGTTATTGGTGAAAATGGTAGCTTTACAAACTGATCTTAGCTAGTGTGAGCCTGAATTTGAGCAAACGGACAGTAAATTAAATTAAATTAAGTTTTATTTATGACCGCTTTTTAACTTTTGTGGTCCCATTCTGTATTGGGTGTGAAAGAGCATCTAATGTTTTAATCAAAATCTTTAGAGCCATTTTTGAGAAAATTAAAATTTACAAGCTTTTTCCATGTAAAGGATAGTTTCGAGTAGGGAGATTTTCTTGAAAATCTTCGTGTCGCATCCTTGGAAGATGTGAATTTAAATATAAGATTTGTATTTAACCAGCTTTTCATATTTGAGAATTCGGATACAAGAACCCACGGATACAAGGCACACACTCACACACACTCGGACCATTTTCTAAAAATGCTTTTTTGGGATTTTTGGAAGTTCAAAACACATCTTTCCGGTGAAATCTCGACATCAAAGTTTTGGGTGGAATGCAATATCTTTTCTTTACATTATAAACGTGTAGAAAAGTAGAACCTATTCATCTCGTTAAAATATACCAGTTTTTCAGACTTTGTTTCGAAATACTCCACTGGCTTGCCCTGTCAAATACTTCAACTTTTGTCAAATGGGAAACCATTATTAGTTTCAAACCATTACATAGCGACCAGTTCATAAAAGATATAATATCGCTTAGATCTATCGTATGCGTATACTCCTACTGTACTTACGAGGAAATATATAAAACAACATTTCTATATATGCTTATAGAGAAATAGGTTTTTTTATGTTTAACTTTTACAGGTTATTCTGAGGAAATGGGTAAATACTGTAAACGAGTTTTTACTTTAATTAAAATGGTTACGGTCATTTTGAGAGAGTAAAAAAAGACGAAAACATTTTCAATTATAAAGTAATTTGGCATGAGGGGCCCATTTTAAGAGCTCAATGATAAAAATGTTAATACATAACTGCAAAGTGGGTTCTGTTGAAAGGTGTTACTGATAATTTAAGAATAAATCTGAGAGCGCCTCTGTAATGTAGTATTATCGTGGCTGCTTCACTTTCAAGAGGTCGGGAGTTCGAATCTCGTTGAGTCAATGGGACGATGTATTTTTCCGCGGTTTTATCTTATCTTGAGTACACGAATGTCGAGTAACTTTATGTTCCATGAACCCCGGCCTCATTTCAGCATCACTTCACCCATTTCATTCATCGTCCAATATGACTTACCGGGTTAAAGGACTTAAATCTACAAAATAATAATAACAACAGAATAGTAAAATAAATGATTTAGACAAAGAAAATGTTTAGAATTTTATGCCCTAAACTGTAGGTTATATCGTATTCACAACCTGGTTAGAGGAATTTCCTCTTCCATGTGGGTTTCCCTGTGCTCAAAAAGTTTGTTTTGGGGTACTTCTAAGAACTTAAGGGCCACTGGGAGCTACATTTTGATTATAATAGGTCAAGAATTTGAAAATGACTTTTTTCTTACAAATAGTTTTTGGAACCTTTGGACATCTATGGAAATCAATGTTTAACTGTCCTCCCTTGCTTTGGGGTCTAAAACCATTTAAATATCGTGCAATACATATGTTTCTTAGCATACTATTTCATTTAAATGAAACAGTTGTGCTACATTTTCACTTTCAGAATGTTTCTCACGTTTCAGATTTTATTAAACACAACTAAAATTTACATAACGTGCAGAAGTATCTATTGTAAATTGCAAGGGAAAAACTATGCTAACAGCAATAGTATTTTTTAAAATATATATTTTCATACAAAGTTACTAATTTTAGAGATTAAAATTTCTAACTTTTTAAAGAAAATCATATTAATTCATTAATCAAATAATATCCCTCTTTAAAACTGTTTTGTGTGTGGTTTAAAGCTCTAATTTGTGAAAAATTCTATTTATTTCACACATTTTACATATTAAAATGTGTGGAATACTTTATATATAATGTATTATATTATATAATTTATATACTGTATAGCATATATTTAATTTGAGTGAAATATGTTATTACATAATTTCATAATAACAATACAATGACAGTAAAACTTTCAGAAAAATAGACATATAAATATTGAAATTTCATACTCACTGTCAATTAAAGCAAAATAGTCATAGATTGAGAGAGGGTTAAGGGATGCGGCATCTCTTTCGTCTTTTTCCCCCTTCCTTGTGACGGTTGAGCTATTTTAGATGCGTCTGACATGCGCATTTTTCGGCCTGTTAATTTGACAATTCTGCCAAATTAGATATAAGAATAATTTATGGAAAGGAGCCAATCCATAATGCTAGTGTATGTAAGGGTTTTCTCAGCCTGTAACATTTTGTAATAATAGTATGGACCATTTTAAATCTCTTCCTGTATTAAGGCATACGGTATGAACTTTTAACACCATAGATTGAGTGCTTTTAATCTGATGAAGGAGCATTTTGTTAATACATGAAGTACATATAAGAATACATTTTTGTAAGAATATTTTATTAGAGAATTTGTAGGAAAAGTCATGTGAATAGAACACATCATATATTTTCACTCGTAATGATGCATGTAAAGAGTGCGACGTTTCAAAACCAACAAAAAGTGAACAACTTTTTAACTGAAAAGTATCTTCTGGAAAGTCCAAGCATTTCATGCTCGCTGTTGCCTCAGCACAAAACTAGTTACACAGATTTTTATACATTAGAGATAACTTATATAGATTAAAAATGGCACTGTACGCAAAGGGCTATGATTCTATATGCTGAATTCGATAAGAACAGCCTTTGTTACTTTCTAAACATTTGATGCCGAAATTTCACCGGAAATACGTGTTTTAGGATCCCCTGTATACAAAAAAAAAAAAGAATTTTTAGGAAAAGGTCTGGTTATGTGTGTCTGCGTCCGTGTATCAGTGTCTGTGTATCTATAAACACGATAACTCAAAAACAAAAAGTCCGCAAAATACCAAATTAGTATTTAAATTTAGTATTTTCCAAGGATGCGGCACGAAGATTTGAGGAAATCCCCCACTGCAAACTACTCTTTACATAGAACAGTTTTCAGAAATGTTAATTTTCTCAAAAATGGCTCTAACGAGTTTGATTAAATAGGGCATATTAAAGATTCTTACAATACAAATTAAATGTATGTTCTTAATTTTCTGAAAATGGCCTCTGAACAGCATTTCATCCTGGATGAACTTTGCTGAATTTACATAACTGGTAAACCGTAGATAGACAAAAACAGCTCTGACAATTTTGATTAAATATGGCATATTAAAAATACTTACATGACAAATAAAATGTATATTTTGAATTTTTTGGGAGTAGCTGAAGAGCTCTTCATTCTAAATGAACTTTGCTGAATTTACATAACTGGTAAACCGTAAGAGATAAATAAAATTTTACTTCACAAGACGTCTCGTAAGACTCACAATTTATGTAATACATATTTTTCCCCTGGAGTTGATGACTTTATATATTGCTAATATTTCATTTTAAAATGCTAACTGTTCTTATGCAGGAATTTGTTAACTCCTGGCAATACAAAGAAGCGTATTTCAGCCACATGGCAAACCAACTTTTAAAAGATTTGACCATCGCTTTTGACTAGTGTATTCCCTTATTTATCTTCTACTTAGAAAAAAGCAAGTAATGAGATAAGTTTTAATAATCATTTATTATTGAGATGCAGAGAATGTCATGTGAATGGAGCGCCTAAGATTTTATTTAGTATAGTTTACTGAGTTATTTTGTAATTTTAGATGGTGTCTGGCAAGATTTTGGACACCTTTATGTAAGAAATAATAAATGTAAGAATAATAAAATACAGCTTAAAATTAAAAGAAAAAAAGAATGCAGAAATAAATTTTCCATGAAAATAAAATGGCGTTTTATTCATGGACGCTCTTTAACTGTTGTGATTCTCAGCGTCCCATTCTATACTGGGCGTGAATAGCTGCTTAATTTTGCTCAGAGGCCCCTCTATCAGGCTTGAGGTTCTTTTAGGTGACGTAAATCTATGTCTCAGGAACCCAAGACTTTACTTCCCTTCCGGAGAAAGCCATGCTAAGGATTTTTACGCCCGAAAAAATCCATCGTCCTCCGCCGGTATATGAAGTTAGCATGTTAATCATTACACCACGGAGGGCGGATTTTCTATAGGTACTAACGTGTGTATATCTTTCTTATCTGAAGAGACGCAATATTATCGCTATTATATTCACTTCAATATTGGGAGTGGGTTGACCTCTATACCACTTCATGTAATAGCATCAATTACGTTTCATGAGTGTAACCATCTATCAACGCAAATTGTCAGAAGCTTTCTAACGGATGAAAAGTTCTGAGATAAACCACATAAAACTATTTGATTTCAGAATTTTTCATATGGCGTGATAACATTATTGCATCCCTAGAAAGCTTTTCTTCTCTTTTATTCGATGCTGCAATATAATAAAAGCTATAAGTGGTAAAAACTCTTGGGATTTGAATCTGCGCTCTGTAGCAGATGGGACCTCTACAATAAAATAGAAAGAACCTCGCTGTGTGACGACAGAAAATGTGGCACAGATAAAAAGATTGTATCTAGTTATGCAAAGTTGCACGTATGTAGAATCTGAAAGGCATCGCGTGAAGAGGGCATAAAGGTTTCAAGTGCCCTCCAAGGGCTACTCAACAACGCCAAGGTGAAAGCTGTTGTTCTCGATGATCCTCCAACACGAACAGTGCAACCAACTGTTGCGCGCCTTGTCACAGAATTTTCCCTCTGACATTTGTTGGAAGCGTTGGATTTGGAGAGATGGATGCACATTTTTTTTTCTCTATATAAAGACTGGCCTTACCGGCATCAGTTGAAAAGCGTGGCAGATGAAAAGGCCTCGAGGGTTTTGTGGGAAAGAGCTTCAATGGGAGAACATTACTTTTCCCGTCATTGGAAAATTGATTTTATTCACTTGTCTAATATACCAGCCACGAATACCGATGTAAATTTTACTTTGAAGTTCAAAGGTACCGGAAAGACAAGTGGTCGAGTGCGAATTAATTAGTTCAGTGGTCCGTAACTAAAACAGGTATTTCAAAACGTGGTTCTAATTTTAAACCAGTAGTCACTACTTACCACTACATATACCATAGCATTTGTGGGCAGTGTTTGGTTCTTCTTGACAAAACAAACTTGAATCCTATAACGCCTCTAGGCAACAAAATTCAAAACTTTTCCGTTTCAACAGTTGGTTCAGATGTTTTAATACCTTCTGCACCTGACCAACAGAGTGAGCCGTGAGTGCAAATATCTGATGTACCGTATTCTTCTGACTTTCTCTGCTCACTCTTTTATAAACCGAAAGCTTATTCTTCTATCTACTCAGTGATAACGCAATCAACATTTCATACCACGTTTACAAATTATGTTATAGGTTTAAAAATGATACAGAGGTCTAAAGTTCCTAAGACTTCTCGCTATCTGATGGGCTAGATATTTGAAGGCCCATAGGTTGCCTAAAAATACTTTTAGAAAGAGAATTACATGTCCAAAAACAGCCTAAAGTGGTGGTCCAAATTAAATAATATTTTAAATAATGTAAAATGAATATGTTTCTAAACCAAAAAATTACAGTGGTGTGCAGGTGTGAAAAAACGATATGAAAGAAATGTTTTCTTGATTCAGGAACCAGGGGAAGAACTTGAAATAGGTATAAGAGTATCATACATGCACAAAAGAATACTTCGCAGTAGAAGATATCTCTGCTTCAAATTCAGATAACGTTGTCGCAAAAAGGAAGTTAGGCTTAGTTTTTTTCCCCCTCAAACTGCGAAACGGTAGTCATGCTTAAAGTGAATACGATCTATCCACTCCTTACCCTGAAAGAGCTCATTGTCACGATGCTGGTACAAAATTACGGGATATTTAGAGAAAGTTCAGTAATTTCTCGCAGGTTCAATAATTTCTCCAGATCCTCACCCTTCTGCTGGTGCTGACGACACGGATGCATTAGAAATAGACCTTCTGAATGTTACGGTTATAACCTAGTGGTGCGTATTTCGTTTGAATTAAGACAAGACTCTGCTGACAGGAAAAATATAGTGAAGACAATATCAAGCGGCAAAATAAGGCCAAAAAATACTTTAAACAAAAAATATCGAAAACGAATAAAAAAGAAAAATGTTATGCGTTTCATTCACATAATTTTCTCTACATCTCTGCAATAAATTATTGTTAAAAAGCTTATGCTTCTCTTTACTTCACGCTAAGTAAGAAAAAATTAGCAGATATAGACTTATTACTTGCTTCCTTGTAAGTAGAAGCGAAAAAAGGGAGTATCATAGGTTAAAGTGATAGTCAAAAGCTGGTTGTTATGTGACTGAAGTTCATTTGTTTGTATGGACAGGAGTTGAAAAATTCCTGTATGAGAAAAGTGTAAGCGTTTCAAGACTGAAACCAAAAACAAGGAATATTTAAAGAGCAAACTCCACGAAAAAAAATGTCTATAACATAATTTGTGTTTTAATATGCGCTACATTTTTTGTTTGTTAAGTTTTTGTCTATTATCTCTTACGGGTTACCAGTTACAGAAAATTCTGCAAAATTCATCAAGAATAAAGTAGTCTAAGAGGCTTTTCCCAGAAAATTCAAGATATATGTATTATTTGTCAGGTATATATAATTAATATGCAATATTTTAATCAACATCGTTAGAGCCATTTTTTAGAAAATCAAATTTTCGAAAAGTTTTCCATGTGAAGGGTAGTTGAGTGTGGGGGCATTTTCTTGAAAATCTTCGTGTCAATTGGTATTTAACGGTCTTTTAGTTTTTGAGCTATGCTGCACACAGACAGACACACGCCGACATTTCACTAAAAATGCTTTTTTTGGATTCAGGTGGTCTCAAAACATGTATTTCCAGCAACTTTGCACTTAAATAAAATCATTATTTAAAAATACTTTCTCTACCGTCTTTAATTTGATGAACAGGTATAACAACCCAAAAAACCTATACCAAGATCTCAGCGGAAAAACCTATTTGGAAAAGCTCTGGATCTAAAAACATAATGTTTAGAATTGCGTTTGTGTCTAGTTTCTATGTACATAAATCAAGAACGAAAAGTCAGTTGGTATTTGAGTTCACAATTCTTCAAGACTATAAGGGTGCTCTTAATCAAACAAAGAGACGGAACTTTCAAAGCCACCAGATACCGACCAGCTTTTAAAAGATTTGAATATCGGTTAGTGTTTAAGTATTTATGCAAACGTTTATCTGGATTAACACAAAGTGCTTAGAAGAAGCATAGTTTGTGGAAAATGGACAGAGAAGGTCATGTGAATTTGGTGCATTATAATTTTTTTCTGTTTACTTCATTTTAATTGAGGCATATATTTGCATAAGTAGCTAAATTACTCATTTCTTATAGATGTAAAGAAAATACCTATAGTGTAATATTTAAGAAATAGACGCAATTAATACTGGCCTTAAATTTTCATACTCTGTCCATGCAATTGTATAAAACAACATAGAATCGAAAGAACTTTGGAAAAAATGCTCAAATATTGAAGAACTGAACTATTATTTACGAATATCTCAGCCTGACCTCGGCATTAAAAATCTATTTGTTAAAAAATTGTATTTTGCATTTTTTGTTCAGTAAGTTTTCATATATCACTTAGCAAATTTATACAAAATTCCTTCCATGAAGTGGGGTTCTAGGCCTTATGCAGAAAATGTAAGTATACATTTTATTTCCCATGTAAATATCTGTAATACTGGTATTTTAAACAAAATCTTTAGAGCCATTTATAAGGAAATGGATATTTTCGAAAAATGTTCTATGTAAAGGGTAATTTGTGTGGGGGTTTCTTGAAAATGTCCGTGTCAGATAGTTAAAATACACTGATTGAAATTATATACAAATTTACTTTTTCGTTATGCTGTTCAGAGATACATAAAACACCACACGCGAACATTTTTTTTTGATTGAGGAGTGTCAAAATGTGTGAAAAACAAAACTTGCCGCACTTACTATACATAGTAGAGAAAATAATTAAAACCAATAATAAAAATATTTCGGAAATACTTAACTGCACAAAAGATTGTATGCAAAGAAATTGGCTGTTTTAAGGACATATACGTTGTGTGGTAATCTCTCTCTCTCTCTTGCTTTCTCTCCAACAGTTTACCAATTACACAAAAATTATTCAGAATGAAGAGAACTTCTTTGTCTATTCTTAGAAATTTCAGGATACACATTTTGTTTGTCACACAAGATCTTAAAACGTACAGCATTTCAGTATTTTAATCAAGCTCATTAGAGCAATTTTTGAGAAAGTAAGTACGCATGCGTGTTACTGAACTGGAAACGAGTGCGAATGTATTGCTATACCAAGGAATTGTTAATCGCCCGATTTGTGAATCAGTTGTTTTGTTTACTTTGCCATTTCCAGACTTTGCTTTTCTTGGCAAACCATCGCAAAAAATTAATTAAATAGTCTGTTTTAACGAGATAATTATTTTACCTTCTCTACTTACTATGCATATGGTGTATAGAGAAGATATTGCATTCCACCCAAAAATTATATACCGAGATTTCACCGGAAATATACATTTTAGGGTTCCCTTTGACCAAAAATTTTTTTTAGAAAAATATCAATATGACATTGTGTCCGTGCGTCTGTGAACACGATAACTCAAAAACTAAAATATTGTTAAATGACAAACTTGGTATTTAAGTTCAGTATTTTCCAAGGATGCAACAGGAATATTTTCAAGGAAATTCCCCCACCCTCAACTACCCTTTACATGGAAACATTTTCGAAAATGTTTATTTTTCTCAAAAGTGTCTCTAAAGATTTTGATTAAAATACTGTATATTAAAGACATTTACATGGGAAATTAAACGTGTGTCTTGAATGTTATGGGAATAGCGTCTGAAGAACTCTTTATTCTGGGTGAATTTTGTTGGATTTTGCATAGCTAGTAAACCGTAAGAGAGCGACAAAAACTTACTACACAAAAAATGTAGATTTCATTAAAACTCACAATTTATATCATATGCAGTTTTTACGCGGAGTTGGCCATTTTTATTGTCTCTATACGTGCTATGTACATAGTGTATAGAGAAGGTATTGCATTCCACCAAAAAATTCGATACCGAGATTTCACAGGAAATATATGTTTTAGGGTCCCCTGTACACAGAAAAAGTATTTTCAGAAAAAAGTCCATGTGTATGTGTGTGTGTGTGTCCGTGTGTATGTGTGCCCGTGTGTCCGTGTGTCAGTGTGTCTGTGAACACGATAACTCAAAAACGAAAAGTCGGTAAAATACCAAACTTGGTATTTAACTTTAGTATCTTCCAGGGATGCAACACGAAGATTTTGAGAAAAATCCCCCGACCTCAAACTACTCTTTTCATGGAACATTTTTCGAAAATTTTGATTTTATAAAAAATGCCTCTAACGATTTTGATTAAAATATCGTATATTAAATATATTTACATGACAAATAAAATGTATATTCTGAATTTTTTGGGAATAGCCTCTGAAGGCTACTTTATTCTCGGTCAATTTTACGGAATTTTGCATAACTGCTAAACCGTAAGAGATGGACAAAAACTTGCCACACAACAAATGTAGAGCACCTTAAAACACACAATTTATGTTATGTACATTTTTTTCGTGGAGTTGATTGTTTTTGAGATATTCCTTGTTTTTTTTTCAGCTATAAAGACTTATACTTTTCTCATACAGGACTTTGTGAACTCGTGTCCATAAAAACAAAGGAAATTCAGTCGCAGAGCAACTAGCTTTTGACTATCACTTTAACCTATGGTACCCCCTTATTTCGCTTCTGCTACCAAGGAAGCAAGTAATAAGGCTATTTCTGCTAATTTTTGCTCCATTAGATGAAGTAAATGGAATAATTTGTTGCAGTGATATAGAGAAAGTCATTTGATTGGAACACATCTGATTTTTTTTACATATTCAGGGTTGCTAGTTTCTGTTTTAAAATACTTAAAACTTTTCACATACAGGAACTTGTCAATTCCTGGAATACATAGAAACGGATTTCATATACAAGTCAATCAGCTTTTAGCCCAATGTATTCCTTATTTCCCTTCTATTTACAAGAAAGCACTCTTGCTAATGTTTTTCTCGATTCTCAGGAAGTAGAGAGAAGCATAAGCTTATTAACAATAATAATTTGTTACAGAGATGTGGAGAAAGTCTTGTGAATGAAACACATGGGATTTTTATTTTTGATTTACAGATTTTACAATTAAAGGCGATTTTTTTTTAAATTAACTGCATGGGGCTACTTTCCCATATTGTAAATTCAACACTTACTGCATTTTGGACGCAATGTAGTGTAACTTCTTTTTCCTAGAAATTCCCTCGCTTCCCGAAAAGCAATAAATCCCTCAGGAGAAAGAAAGAAGAAAGAAAACTTATATCATACAATATCCCTCACTATCTCCGCTCAATATTCCACGCTGAAAATAGATTTTCAGACATCTTCCAGAGCCTGCAACATTTGTGCTACAGCGTTCTGTACTTCTTTAAGAGGAAATCTTCTCAGAAAAAGATGATACCTTAAGAGTAATCCTATAAAAGCATGCTTATGCACCTGTCTCTTCCCGTCGTCGTTTCAAATATTTAAATACCTTCCGTTATGCACGTCGGAGTATTAGATGCAAATAAAATTAAACCATTTCTTGATCGGAAGAGACTTAAAAATCACTTTCTCTACATGTCCGCAACAAATTATTGTTAAAAAGCTTATGCTTCTATTTATTTACTTCTCTCCAATCGAGAAAAATTAGTAGAAACAGTCTTATTACTTGCTTCCTTGTAAGTAGAAGCTAAATAAGGGAGTACCAGAGGTTAAACTGACAGTCAAAAGCTGGTTGCTATGTGACTGAAGTTCCTTTGTTTGTATGGACAGGAGCTGAGAAATTCCTGTATGAGAAAAGTATAAGTTTTTCAAAGCTAAAATCAAAAGCAATGAATATCTCAAAAGCAATCAACTCCACGAAAAACATGTATATCACGTAAATTGTGTGTTTTATCCTGATCTATATTTTTGTGTGGTAAGTTTTTGTCTATCTCGTACGGTTTGCCAGTTATGCAAAATTCAGTGAAATTCAACCAGAATAAAATAGGCTTCAGAGGCTACTCCCAAAAAATTCAAGATATACATTTTATTTGTCAGGTAAATATCTTTAATATACGATATTTTAATCAAAATCGTTAGAGCATTTTTGAGAAAATCAAAATTATCGAAACTTTTTCCACGTAAAGGGTAGTTGGGGGTGGGGGATTTTCTTGAAAATCTTCGTGTCGCATCCTTGGAACATACTGCACTTAAATACGAAGTATTTAATGGACTTTTCGTTTTTGAGCTAGGCTGTCCACAGACACACACACACGCAGACACACGCACACCCGGACCTTTTTCTAAAAATGCTTTTTTTGGATTCAGGTGGACTCAAAACATGTATTTCTGGTGAAATCTCGTTATCGAACTTTTGGGTGGAATGCAATACCTTCTCTATACACTATGTACATAGTACGGGTACAGAAAATAAAAATCTGATGTGTTCCATTCACATGATTTTCTCTAAATCGCTGGAATATATTATTATTATTATTATTATTATTATTATTATTATAAAGCATATGTTTCTATCTTCTTTATGATAATAGAGATAATCATTAGTAGAAATTTTCTTAGTTACTTCCTTCCTTGTAAGTAGATGGAAAATAAGGGAATACACTAGGCTAAAACGAATGTCAAATCTTTTAAAATCTAGTTGCTATGTGGTTGAAATCCGTTTCTAGGCAGTGCCAGAAGTCTACAACTTTCTGTGTGAGAAAAATTTAAATATTTTAAATCTGAAATAAACAACAAGGAAAATCTCAGAAATGGTCAATTCTACGAAAAAAGCATATATGACATAAATTGTGTGTTTTAACGTGATCTAAATTTTTTGTGAAGTAGGTTTCTGTCTATCTCTTACGGTTTACCAGTTACGAAAATTCAGCAAAATTAATTCAGAATAAAAAGATCTTTAGAGGCTATTCCCAGAAAATTCAAGATACATATTTAATTATCTATACAAATATCTTTAAGATACGCTATTTTGATTAAAATCGTTAGAACCAATTTTGAGAAAATAAAATTTTCGAAATGTTTTTATATAAAGGGTAATTTGGAAGAGGGATATTTTTCTCAAAATTTCCACCCTGGAAGATACTAAACTTAAATACAAAGTTTAGTATTTTACCGACTTTTTGTTTTTGGGTTATCACACACGGACATACGGACTTACACACACACGGACCTTTTTCTGAAAATACTTTTTTGGATACAGGGGACCCTAAAATATTTATTTCCGCTGAAATCTTGGTATCAAATTTTTGGGTGGAATGCAATACATTCTCTATGCACTATGTATATCGTATGAGTAGTGAAAGTAAAAATAGAGCAGTAAACATTCCAAATAATGCTTCTAAAGACTCAATATGCGGCTGAAAAATTATACACAGGAAGCTTGTCCTGTGTTTATACTAAGTAGCCCAACTGCATATATTTCATGTATGCATGGAATAACAAGTAATATCTCGGAAGTGGTTAGGTTCACAAAAAATGTATGAAATGAATTGTGTATTTTAACGAGATACATTTTTGCGTCGTAAATATTTGTCCGTAACTTACACGGTTAACATTTATGCAAAAGTCATTCGAAATGAGGAGGCTTCTGAGGCTATACCCAGAAAATTCAGGATTAAAGAAAGTATGATTAAACATCTTTAATCAAAATCGTTAGATACACTTTTGAAAAAAACAGTTGTTTTTTAAATTATTCGTGTAATGAATAGTTTGGAGTGCGTAATTTTCCTGATAATTTTGTGTCTGAACCAGAATAATTAGGGCTTAAGAAGATATCCGCAGAAAATTCAGGATATGCATTTTATTTGTAGCATACGTGTCTTTAATACAGGTATTTTAATCAAAATCTGTAGAGCTATTTTTTAAAAAATTATAATTTTGAAAATATTTAGTAGAACATATTCAATCCAAATATTTAATGTTGAAATTTCACTGGAAATATAGGTTTTCAGGCCCCCTGAATTAAAGAAATAATTTTCATAAAAACGTCTTAGGAGTATGTGTGTGTGAGCGTGCACGTGTGCATGTGTGAAACGACTTACAAATACTAAACTTATTATTTACCTACAGTATGTTCCAAGGATGTCATACTGGGATTTTAAAAAATTCTGATTTACTCAAAATTAAGTCTAACCATTTTAATTAAAATGAAGTTTACTTAATATATTTACATAACATGAGTTTCATAGGTGTAGGTGTAATTGGAAGTAAGTTTGCACAGTTCTGTATAACTGCTAAACCGTAAGGGATAAACAAAAATCGTAATCAAAAATATACCTTTAAAACAATTTATTTCAAATGACTTTTTAGTATATATTTCCCATATATCCGTTTGTTAATGATACGATTTTTCAATGATTTGTAAATTTTTAAAAGTGTTATCGCTTTACAGTTGTTTCTTGCAATGACATGGGAAGAGAGTGGAATAGTTAGCATAAAGGGATTCCGTTTTTATACATTTAACTGGAGATTGTTTCATGTATCCTATTTACAAATTAAAACCATTATTTATTCAAAGCTGTATATGCATGTAAGTGAAGAAAATATAACAATAACCGTGTACAATAATATTTTGTAAAAGCAATATAAAATATAGTAAACATAACAAAGCTGATATTGGAATTATGTTCATAGGACATTAATAATTATTAAAAAAGAAAAATTAATAGAGAAGTAATGTTGATAAATAATATAAAATATTAAAAAAATGAATAATTAAAACAGGTTATAGTTCTATTCATTAAGTCATTGTTGAAGAATAATGCTAAATGAGCATACATGACTACATAAGGTCATTAGCAACGGTACTTACATTGGAGAAAGTAGTAATTAAGTTCCGGAAAATCAGTAAGCAATTAACCTAATCACGTCAATCAGCTAATTCCTAATACCTTCAATAACTTAAAGGGACGCGTGTAGAAACCGTTTTTCTGAGAATTAGCAAAGGGAAAGGATACTCGCTGCTAGTATTGAGCTGTTAAAGAGAATGGCCGAATGTCCGAGATGTTAATATGAAGTGTAAAATTTGGAACTACATAACGTAGGTACTAGATGGGGTAGTGTAGAGTAGGTGGGACTTGGGTTCATAAAAGATTTTGTATTTTGAAAATAGTTACTTTCTCTTGGTTACTGTTTACTCACTCTGCTACAGTTGCTCTCACTAAAATGTCCACAAGTGTCACTAATACCGGAGCGCATCGCTAGGGTTATCATCCATTTGGCGGTGATCGGTAAGGGATTCGCCATATACTAAGTCCCGTAATTCAAATTCTTTCATTTACTACCAAAGCATATTTTGCCATACATTACTTAATACTCTGGAAGTTGCAGATGCAATATGACGCAGCTATAGTTTGTTTGCTTAGATTAGGAACAGTTAATTATTATTAATTTTAAAAGAATACGAACATTTCGTTTATTAGCCTTCGTTCAATATTATCTGAAATGTCAGCTGATATTGCCATTCTCTCCATAGCCTTACATAGCCTGAGAGAAAGATATTGTAGCCTGAAATTGCAGCATCTAGCCATCAGAAGAAAAACAACTCCGCCATTTGATTGCAAGGCACCAAATTTGTTTCCGTTGTCGTTCTCGTTTGTTTTACTCCGAAACATCTTAAGAGGTGCATAATAAGTGTGTGCTTTAATGGAAATGAGAATTAAAGGTTTTGCGGAGCCGGTTGCTCTGTTCTAAACCGTGGTTCTTGTGAAAACCTCCTACCCTGTTAGCACTGTAACGAATTAAAACGCAATAACAGAACATGTAGGGTGGGATGCGCAAATACGGATTTGTGTTTTCCATTATGGTCACGACGTACGATAAAGTTTCCACCATTAAGACAATTTGCACCGCAACCCTCTATCTGTGGAAGCAATAGCGGACTGCCTAAGGCAATGGCATCGATCTTTCCCAGTAGGGAGAAAGTCCCCCACCCCCAAACAAGTGATTCTTTTGTTTCCTGAAGTAAAGAGGGGTGAGTGGAGCATTGTGTGCCGCATCTGTTCTTCTCCCGCCGCCCACTGAGGAAGGAAAAAATTAATGAAAACTAATGAACTCTATCCACGTCATGAAAATGAAGGAGTCTTTATTTTAACATTTCTCTGCTTCCTTAGATATGAAGCTCTCTGAATACCGCATACTTCTAGAGTCTCTGATTTCTACATTTTCAGAAAGAAATGGTGCTCTAGCGTGCCAACCACATTATTCTTATTATTAAAGTTGATATTATGACTACTATTGTTACTTAATTGGAAAATATGCAATAAGATATCTTAATTATTTTACCGAAAATTAAATTTATAATGAGATTCAAAATAAAATAAATGTTTAAGCTTAACGGACACTGGGAGTGATTTGAAAATCATTTAATAAAATATTCTTAAAATAGAATTATAATAGGGTTTAAATAAAGAATTTTAAAAATTTAGTTATTTTCGACTTAAGGATGTTAAAATTTAGCTCTTGTTTTCTTAGCATTCTAATTCCTATGTAATTTGTATATTAAAATGTTAAACTGCACAAAATATTTTAGATAGTACGATTTAATATTTTAAATGTGTATATTTTATGAGGAAAATTATACTGAGATTTCATTGTTATGTTAGTAGTTAATTTCCTGTAGCTCCTAAGTGGAGCATAGGACATCGTTACGATGTTTCCTTGGCCGGATTTAAATTTCTAGTTCGTCAGTTCGCCGCTATGCGCCATGGTGACGAGAAATCGGCTTTCCGCTTACAGATGACAGTAGGACGAAATCACGACTTGCGGATTCGAAATGGAGGAATTTTCCTCAGAAGACTTCTTATTTCAAGGTCTAAAGAAAACATTACAAGGGACCACCGGTTTTACTTCTCTTCCGGAGGAAGCCATGCTGAGCATTTGTGGGTCCGAACAAAGTTCATCACCCTCCGCCAGATTTGAACCTGCAGTCTTGGGTGTTAGAGGCTAGCCTGTAACCACTATACCACGGAGGGGGCTTATGTTAATAGTAATATCTACTAAGTTTAATTCAAATTGGATAAATTATAAGATAAAAGCTATTTCATAAATGCTATTTTTTAAGTATATTGCATAATCAAAATGCACCAGGCGCTTCAAATTTTGAGAAAAGGGGACAGTTTTTGAATTGGAGCTTTGAACCACACACATTTAACGTGGCAATATTTCAATAATTTTGATTACTGACTGATGATAGGAAATTATAACATTTTCCCTTATTTTCTGGCCCAATAAACCGTTTACCACGAGAAAGTTCCGACTTTGCAAGCATAAAGAATAGGTTTTGTTACTGTTATAGAATTTAATTGTTTTAATAGTCCTCTTCCGAACAGGCCGGTCCCCGTGGCCACGCTCGCTTTGGTGCTTCGTGGGCAGGGGATCGTGGGTTCGAGTCCCGCCTTGGGCATGGGTGTTATATGTTTGTGCAATGTGTATATGTTTGTAAAAGAAACAGTAAAACCAGTAAACCAGTAATCAGTAAAATCTACGGGGGGAAATGGAAATGTAAATAGGGATACAGTACCGGAGTCCTGATCAGACTCCGTTACTGTTTAAAAAAAAACAAAAAAAAAAAAAACAGATCATCACACGTACACTGACGCACTCAAAATAGAACCCATTGCCCTCAATCGCAATAGACTTTCCCTGCATATTTGTCACCTTTGGGTAACTTAACTTTTCATACCACTTATGTGAAAGGGTTGTTCACATACCGCTTTTAAGACATAAAGCATTTCGATATGATTAGTATACAAGGAAATGTTCAATTACAACCTAAATCAGTCTGTTAGACGAGAGGTAAAGATCTATTTGTATGTGTTGCTAAATAAACCACCGCTATGACATTTAGAACATACATGGAAGCTTTCATTCGCGACATGGAGATGTAGATTAAAGATATTGCCGCTGTTAAACGACGATAAGAAAACTAATATTTTAAAATATAGTAGTTTAACATAAAAATAAAATATTTAATTAATAAAATTACAACCTCGTCATTTCGACTATCCTTTGGTGTAGGTACAGTGCACTGCCAATGCAATGACTACAGAGGTACTCAGGTGTTGGGCTACTTTGTCAGGACCAATATAAACAGCTCTATTGTGTTATGGGCCACGTTAATATACATTGCTCAGAGAGGAGAGAAACGGGTGAAACAACGGAGGTAGAGAGTGAGGTAGAATAAAAAGGGAAAGAGGAAGAAAGAGGAAGCGCTAGTCAGGATAACTAGAAGAAGAAAAGAGGAAGATGTAGGGAAAATGAGAGAGAGAGAAGGCCGAAAGGGAGAAATGTAAAATATTAAAACATCTGCATTTAATGCAGACACGAGCGGAGCTGCGGGCACTGCTAGTGAAAATATAAACTGACTGCATGTTTCCCGGAAAACCACAAGATGATCTCAAATTATGCCGGCATGTTGCCATGGTAGCTCAGTGGTAGAGCAACCAACTAGAGACCTGGAGATTTGTGGTTCAAGTTCCGGCTATGACATTGAATTTTTCAGGCAGAGTTTTCCTATCAAACTCCTGTCCTACACACGGTTTGTGTGAAAAACAAATACCTTCTCTGTCTAGGTAGATTGGGCATGGGATAAAAAACTAATACATTACGTTTATAAGCAATCTGGAATATATTTGAATTTTTGTATTGTTTCGTGTAAAACAAAAGCAAGGAAAATAGAGTTAAGGAAAATATGTTCCTTAATTAATTCATTTATTATAATGAAATATTGTACATATGCTCCACAAATGTGCTGCATATTCAGATAAACCATAAGTGTATTTCAAGCTTTGCTGTGATTAATTGTAGTGCAGCGCTGCGTCGCCACCGCATATGCTTGCGTTGTTAACAAGAAAACTAAACAGAGTTTGCCACTGCAAAGTCAGATATGGCAAAATGAACAGAGGAAATGCCCTGGAGATATATAAGAAAGATAGACACTGCAGAACAGCTTCATAAGAATTAAACCCAGCTGGAATTAACTTGTCCTGTTGAGAAGGAGATGTGTGAGAAATAGCAAGGGACAGTGGGCAAAAACTGGAGCAAATGTTAGTGATAAAATCTAATTTCCTTTTGAAGAGGACTAGCTACTTCACAGAACGCCAGGCTATTTTGCATGGTAGGAACCTTCAGCAGTGCATGCGGGCTTTCGGCAAATGAGCTCCGAATTCCAGCGGTCTGCGGAACCGGGGCATTTTCGATGGAATCAATGGTCAGCCATGGAGTTGGCAGGCTTTATTATGTACCTAAATGGCCAAGAGATAATGCGAGGGCGCCGAGCGGCCAAATGTGCATTGTGTATGGACGCTAAATTTTTCATATGCCTTAAGCAGGATACGACCTGCACTCATAATTTAATAAAGTAGTAACCATGGGATGCCGAGGCTGAAGAGACGGAGTGAGTGACCTGAAAGTTCAAGCGGCACACGTGGCTTATCATTTTGCACGCTCAGCTCTGTTTGGCTTTGTCAAGTAACAATTAAATACTATGAGTAAAATTACTTTCATATTGTAGAGTATCTGATATGGTCATTTTGAGTAAGTTATATTTCATTTACTAAAAGGTAATGTTGCACCAGTTTCAGAAATCGATGGCAAAATGTCGAAATGCTGATATAGCGCGGTCCTGCTACAGCAATGCTGGCCTAGCATAAGATTTATTATCAAAACTTCAGTAACTAGATCCGAAGAACCTTTATCAGGATTGTTGATCTGTAGTGAGACGTACAATACGACATAAAGTAAAGCAGCAAGATCTACGATGTACTAGGTGAGCTGAATAGAGTTTGGGTAACTCTTGAGTTTCCTCATCCTCATCCATACATTATCTCCTTAACAGTAGAAGCCCTGTGTCTCCTCGCATCGTATGTGGTGTTTATTTATAGCTCCTAATTTTTCTAATCGAAAGTATAGCCTCTTGCACTTTAACCACTGCGGACACCCGCTTCCTTCTCGCATGCGCGAACAACTCTACTCTGAAGTTACTACCTCTAGTATGCGAAGTATAGGGGTGAAACCTCCACCACCCTGGGTACCCGACAATATGAGCGTTTTACGAATAACAAATGTAAAAATGTGATGTGTTCCATTCACATGACTTTCTCTACATCTCTGCAACAAATTATTCTATTTACTTCATATAATCTAGAAAAAATTAGAGGAAATAGTCTTATTATTTGCTCCCTAGTTAGTAGAAATAAGGGGGTGCCGTAGGTTAAAGTGATAGTCAAAAGCTGGTTGCTATGTGACTGAAGTTCCTTTGTTTGTATGGGCAGGAGTTGACAAATTCCTGTATGAGAAAAATATGTTTTTCGAAGCTGAAACCAAAAAACAAGGAATATCTCAAAAACGATCAACTCCACGAATAAAAATGCATATAACTTAAATTGTGTGTTTTAACGTGTTGCACATTTTTTGTGTGGTAAGTTTTTGTCCATCTCTTACGGTTTAGCAGTTATGCAAAATTTCGTAAAATTCATCCAGAATAAAGTAGTCTTCAGAGGCTATTCCCAGAAAATTCAGATATGCATTTTATTTGTCAGGTAAATATCTTTAATATACGATATTTTAATCAAAATCGTTACAGCCACTTTTAGAAAAATCAAAATTTTCGAAAAAAGTTCCATGTAAAAGGTAGTTTGGGGTGGATGATTTTTCTCAAAATCTTTGTGTCGCATCCCTGGTTTAGTATTTTAGCGACTTTTCGGTTTTGAGATATCGTGTTCACAGACACATGAACACACGGACTCACACACACACACGGACCTTTTTCTGAAAATGCTTTTTTTGGATACAGGGGACCCTACAACATATATTTCCGGTGAAATCTCGGTATCGAATTTTTGGGTGGAATGCAATACCTTCTCTATACACTATGTACATAGTACTTGTAGAGAAAGTAAAATATCTGAAGTGTTGCAACAACATAATGCCCTATATCTATAAATGTTTAAATAAATAAACATAGATTAAAAGCAATATATGTTATTTTAATATTTCTAAGATGCTACTCAAATCTGGGAGAACGAATAGGGTATAAGAATAAATATTTCGAATAATTAAAATATCTACCTTATTTCAATGAAAGTGTTTTTTTCTGAAGAAGCAGTTTATGGGTTAATCGATTCAGAATTAATTTTCTTTGTAATATCATGGCGTTTTAACAGAATAATAACTGTTTAAACACTTTTTGGAAAACTCCTCATAAACATCACCACTAAAAGTATTGGGCAATTGTCCGTTCCGGCTGCACAAAATATCAGCACGGCTCCTAGGAGTCCAACACGCGTTGTCCGCTTGCTTGGCTAGAAGTGGATTTCTCTTCTCACTCATTCTGTCCCGATGCTGAATCTGCCTTTGGTTCATTCTTTATTACTACCAGCTGTCATCCCCACAATAGTTATTGGGTTACAACAAAAAAATTAAAAATCTGATGTGTTCCATTTACATGACTTTCTCTACCTCTCTGCAACAAATTATTGTTAAAAAGCTTATGCTTCTATTTACATCATGCTAATCGAGAAAAAAATTAGCACAAATAGTCTTATTGCTTGCTTCCTTGTAAGCAGAAGGGAAATAAGGGAGTACTATAGGCTAAACTAATAATCAAAAGCTGGTTGCTATGTGACTGAAGTCCCTTTGTTTGTATGGACAGGAGTTGACAAATTCCTGTATGAGAAAAGTATGTTTTTCATAGCTGAAACCAAAAACAAGGAACATGTCAAAAACGATCAACTCTACGAAAAAATGTATAGGACATAAACTGTGTGTTTTAATGTGCTGTACATATTTTGTTTGCGAAGTTTTTGCCCAACTCTTACGGTTTAGAAGTTATGCAAAATTCGGTGAAATTCATCTAGAATAAAGTAGTCTTCAGAGGCTATTCCCAGAAATTTCAAGATATAAATTTTATTTGTCACGTAAATATCTTTAATATACGATATTTTAATCAAAATCGTTAGAGCCATTTTTAAGAAAATCTAAATTTTCAAAAAGTTTCCATGCAAAGGGTAGTTAGGGGTTGAGGGATTTTCTTGAAAATCTTCGTGTCGCATTCTTGGAAGATACCAAACTTAAATAGTTTCCTATTCAACGGTATTTTCGTTTTGGAACTATGCTGTTCACAGGCACACACATGGACATTTTTCCTAAAATGCTTTTTTTGGATTCAGGGGAACCCAAAACATGTATTTCCGGTGAAATCTCGGTATCAAATTTTTGGATGCAATACAATTCCTTCTCTATACACTGTGTACATAGTACGTGTAGAGAAAGTAAAAGGATGATGTTCCTTGGTCTAATAAAGGGTTTTTGAAAGCACGTTGTGGGATGAGAAAAATATCCAAAGTTCTGCACGTACAGTTCAACATATTTACCAATAGTTTAGTTTTATTTTAAAATGAAATAATATAAAACTAAATTTGAGGTTCATTCATTTTTATTATAGTTTAATTAATGTTGTGCTTATGAAGTACTTTGTTAATTAAAATGGCAGGTCCATAGGAAATAAAGAAAGAAGCAAAAAATATATTTTCAGTAATGATCATCTCCAAGGATCCTGATTATAATAACAGTATTTCATATCCGTGCTAAATAACAAACGTTTTCCGGGAAAATTAAAAACAATTGTCAAGCGTTTAGAGCTGAAGAAAAGTTGTTACCCACCAGAAGGCGGTGAAAATGCTGGCAATATGGTCTCAATAAACATATATAGTACGTTGTCGCTCATGGTCTAATTTTGGGGCCATCAAGTCTTGTAGTTTCTTGTCCGATGTTATCTATAAAGGACAAATACTACAATAATTAACTTTAGAAGAACATTAAAATAAAATTCTCAAATAGTCGAGGAGGTAAAAGAAAACCATACACCTGCTATTATAAAGTTATCATCGACGCATTTTCCATTTCACTTAAGGGACATAGGGAGCAAAATTTAAATTTCTATATCTACATAGATTTTCTTATAATTTTACTGTGATTTTACTGTTTTTATTTAATGCAAATACTAACTTTCATTTAAATTAGATAAATACTTTGCCAGACAATAAATTATTTCTTAAATGTTACTAACTAAATATATGAATTTCATAATCAAAGTGTTCCAGGATCTCAACATTTGAAAAAAATCGGTTGGCATATTTTTACTTGAAAATCTGAACTGCACAAAAATGTTGATGCGGCGATATTTCAATAGTTTTGATAACTGAAATATGATAATTTATAAAAATGTTAATTTCAATCTAAAATTAATAATTTTGAAATAAAAATATATGTTGAGAATTACTATTGTGTTAAGATAATTTTATCACCTGCAATATTACAATAGACGCTTCTGCACATTTTGGGAAATCTTAGTTATGTTCAAACAAGACGTGGCGGTTTTGGTTTGGGGCTTTGGAGCGGGAGAAGAGAAAATTGGATTGCCGGCTAGCTTAGAAAATGGTATGATCTCAGAGTTTGCGGGGAAAAACCTGAATGGAATTCTCTCACTGGTTCCCGAGTGCCCTTTACTGTCCCGCACTCGATATTTCACAAGTTCTCCCGACCATCCAAAGTTCAAGAACTTGTTTCGGAGCCGAGCCTCGCCAAAACCGTTCACAAATTAACTTAACTATTTTACCTTTCCCGTCCCCTAATCTTCCTCTTAATTTCCTTACCACGCTAATCAACTTCTTCACATCGCAGACTTGTACACTTGACCTATAGCGCAACGCGGGCACACTATACGGTGTCTGATGTTCAAGTGTCGATTTTCGAATCTCCAGCAGCTAGACAAGGGTTTATTCGCCACCCATTTTCTAGAATGTGCCTAGACTTTCGCTATTTCATTACTTTCAGCGATTTTATTGGCTGAGAATATGTTGCATATATATATATATATATATATATATATATATATATATATATATTGTCTCACAATTTTAGGCGCCACGCTATGTTCTTACGGCTATTAACATTTTAACACGCCTGATTACACATTCTGTGTTTGGTGGAGCGAGAATTTCATCAGAGTTTACCCCTTCATTGTCTGCAGCTCGGAGCTTCAAGGTTTTTATATACCAGCTTCCTTTTGTTCTGCTTTCCCTTGCTGGACTCATGATCTTTCGTACTTCGAAGCGATTATATTTCTGATTCCGTTTCCCTTTTAACATAGCCAGTTTTAGTTAAGTGCTTTTCATCTGTTTTTATTCGTGATTGCAGTCTATTTATTAATTTATTTATTTAAATTCCTTCTATTTATTTGGGTTATTTTTATTTCTTATTTATTTAATTTGTTATATTTCACTTGTTTCTTCTCATGTTTCATAATTAAGCTACTCTTATTTATCTGTTTGGTTTTATCACTTCAAAGAACAGAAAAGTATTAAGTAAAAATGTGTATATATTAGCATGCTAGGGAACAGGTGTACTGTAAACGCTTTAAATAACTCTAGAGTCCGAAGGAAGAGGGAATAGCTAAATGTTAATTCTCTATGGATGGTCAAAGGATCTAACAACCATTTACTAGAAAAAGCTATTTCGATTTTTTGACCCATTCTCAACATTTCATTCTGATTGTCCCTCAATGATTCGGCAACTGTTACAGAATCTCTGATTTTATTGCTCTTACAGCTTTGTCTTAAAATAAACTGTGCAGATAGGCGTACTGTCAAAATCAAAGTACCAGTAGGTCTTTCTAGATATCCTATGAGGTCTATATATTTCCTTTTCCGATATGTTATTTCTTCATAACTTTCCCTTCTTTCTCGCTTTTTATTTCTTCATTTTGCTGGGTTTCTAGCTTATTCTCTCCCCCAAACTTTGACATCGCTTCTCTTTCTTCTCCTCATGTGTCCTAGCCTTTTATTTCTTCCCTCTATCTTTCATCTTTAACTCTGTCCTTTAATATTGACTTTTGGTGCAGCTCCAATTTGGGCGTGCATTACCAGCCAGGCATAAAACGCGGGATCGAAAGTTCACCTGTTGTAACGGCAGCGCTGTGGTCAGCTGCTGAGCTTACAGCAGCCTCCTGCGCCTTAATTTACTGCGTTCCGAGTGAGCACGGAACCTCTGCTCTTGATAAATAGCACAGAGTGATAAATGATTCCGTACACAGCTACCCCACATAAAGCCCCAAAGAAAGGAAGTCACACGCTTCTAAGTGAGCACAGTGGGACTTAATAATCCAGAAGGAAACGTCTGGAGAAGCGGAGAATTTGATTAGCGGAGCGGCTGCTTGACGATTTTCCAATTGCCTTCATTTGGAATCGCTCTACTATGAGTAAAGCTGTGACTTTCCTCTTTCTCAATGGCGACTCTATCATTAGTGTGATTGATGTACGCATTACTAGGAAAAATTACTGTTCCTTGTGCCTTTTTGTTTACTAATGTTTTATTTATTTTTATTTGAATGAATTAGATTTGATAATCGTAAGTCCATACGAGATCTTAATTGCCACAATAATCAAGTCGCGACTATGCGACTATTTATGCACGTCTATGTGTCTAATATTGTGCACTGCCTAAGTCAATAAATGCATTTACCTTACGTTATGCAGTGTAAAGGTGGCAGCGTTGTGGTGTGTGCGCAGGCCTGATTTATTGACAAAATAGTTGATGTTACCGTGTCATAAAAAAAAAAAAAAAAAAACGGGCAGTGAAAAATGCGGTCTGTGAAAAATGCGTCTGTGAAAAATGCGGCCAGTGAAAAATGCGGTCTATGAAAACAGCGGCCTATGAACAATGCGGTCTCTGAAAAAGCGGTCAGTGAAAACTGCGGGCTCTGAAAAAAAAAATGGTCAGTGAAAATTGCGGTCTCAGAAAAATGCTGTCTGTGAAAGAAAAAAAAAAAAAAAAAAAAAAAAAAAACCAGTTTATGAAAGAAATTCCGTGTGTGAAAAAAGCGGTCAACCTTTTTAGAACAGGTGAATGAAGAGGGATGTAATCTCATTTACTTTAATTGCTTTAAACAGGACTTTATGGCACCATTTTCTATGTATTTTTCGATTTATTAGAATTGCCTTCTCCCTTAAGTGCTACCTGGCATGCAGTGTGCGATATATGACCACTTTTTCATGTCTTCGACTTAAATCAGTCCATCAGGTATAAAATAATTCTCGGACCGCTTATTTCCAACATTCCTTTTGACCACGTGTTTCGCTGTCCGCTATTTTAATACATTCGATGATACGTACCGAAATTCCCAGCCATGTAAGTTGCATTTTACTGTCACTGCTGCCCCACTTTTCTACTTTTTCTAAACTCGTGTTAGGCGTTCTTTTAATGAAACGTATTGAAATAATCGATAGTTACCGTTCAACATCTGCTGCTTGGTAACGTTACGAGATGTGCGCAGATGAGAGAGTATTGGTTGTTACATGCGGCTATTCTAATTGGTGGAAAGCTGCACTTTAATGGAGAGATACAATTTAATGAGATCCATAATAGTGCAGCTACTTGAATTGGTACTACGTTTAGGCATGGTCGAGCATAACATGTTGTGATTTTAAGATGGTAATATCCCGTTTATGGAGCGTGCATTTTAGCCGCCAATTTATAAGTAAAATTTGACTGTTATTGCGCAGTTGCCCGCTTATTAAGACAGCCGTTTAGAAAAGTTTCTTTGGCAGAAAAAGTAAAATCGTCGTCTTTGGGTTATAATAATTAAAGCAAAGAAAGTAAAAAATTACAGAAGAAGATAACCATTTAGCCAAGTAATGAACGAAAGATTGAGGTAGAATTTTGAAAACCGAAAGTTGTCCCAGTGACCCAACGCTAGTTAAAATTTTCCTGGACTAGTATAAATATGTGCTCTAGAAGAAGGCTTCTGGGGAACTCTTCGAGTGACTTACTTGCCCAGCCATCCCATGGAGTATGTATAGGCGTACCCTTTCTGCGCATGTTCTCCCACTAGGCGCCGTCCCATGAAGAACGAACTTATTCTGGAGCGCAGAGCATAGAGAAATAATGTTTCGCTGCTGTGACGATTGAAGTATCTGTTAGCGTAACTTGTCCCAGGATGGTAAAATGTAATGTCACTTACCTGATTCTGTATGTAAGTATTTACTATCTGCAATTGGGTATTGCCCGGTGGCAGAGTTAAATGTACAAAATTCATTAGAATAATAATTTTAAGTTATATTAAGAATAGTTATACAATATATTACATATACATGTTTTTTTTAATGCCTAACTACTTATTATTCAGTATAGCAATACGTATGTCAATTACCACTTGTTTATAAACAGTTATTATGAAGCCTCATTAATACTACACATTACTAATATATACATTAATAATAATATACACTAATACAGTTTTTGAAATCCTTAATTACTTCACAATATTTACTCAAATTAACTAACATTTATTCTCTTTAAATTATTCTTAAACTTCGTTAAGGTCAGAGGGCACCCCTGAAAGGCTACTACAAGCAGTTCATTCCATTCTTCAATGATCCTATTAACAAAAGAAAATTTTCCCAAGTCGGTTCTGTACCTTCTACCCTTAATTTTTTACAAATGATCGTTTCGTCCGTAATATTTGGATTTTCTAACGTCCACCCAATATAAGCTTTAAATGGTGCGACAAATCTAATGTGTTTTTTGCCTAACTTTTAGCGGCTTCCATTTATTTTCTCCACCTTTCGTAAGCCCAAAATCTTTACCTCTCTTTATGAATTTAACCGCCCGTCTCTTTGTCAGTTTGATTAACTCTGTATGGGTCCCAGCATGCTACTGCATATTCCATAACTTGTAGGCAATTTCCCTGGACTTTGCGCTCCCCTTCTTCAGTGTTCTCATAACGAAGTGCAATGTCTTCCACGCTTCCCTAACTATAGACTTTATCTGATCCTCCCATCCGACATTACTTGACCAGCACACTCCCAAAAACTTGCAGCTGTCCACCTGTGGAATTTGTTCCCTGCCCATATGATAGCTCTGAAGAACTTTTCCCTTAGTACGACTAAAAACAATTGACTTACTTTTCCTAGCATTACTTTTTTAGCAGCCCATTTAAAGTTTGTCTTAGGACTAGTTTACATGGCGAAACAAGGTTTCCCAATTATCTTTCATTTTGGTGTGAATGTGCAAAGTTAGTGGTGATTTTGGCTACTTTCAGAGTTTGATGAAACAAAGCTTGATGTTGAGGTTAAGTTGCGTTTGCGGTTTATTGAATGTGCGTGTGCGTCATTAATGATTAAACTTTAAAAATAAATCGAAACATGATGGATAATTTTAGAATAACTTAAAGTTCATTGCATAAGAAAGTACAGTCTAGAATAATAATAAGTTTCAGAACATTCAAAAGAAGACCTTCCCTGAATCCAAACTCTTGTCCAATGTCGCACCGGCTAGTCCCGCAGCTTGGAAGCGCCATATGTAGACACACCCCGAAAAAGGAAGGGGGGCACAGTAGTCCCGCCATAGCTCATATTATATCATTTTTAGAAAGTAAAGATTTTCATAAATAAGAACAAAAATTCGCTTTCCAGACAGTACAAATGTAACTTTAAAATCCCATGAACTATTTTATTTGTGATATATTTAAATTGTATATCAGTTCTTAATATATATCAATACAAATTTGTAACAATGTCTAGAATATTTTGAGGGTCCTAATATAAACAATGAGGGAAAGGCAAATGAAAGTTAATTTTATGATTTAAAGGAATTAAAAAACACCAGTTTCCGTCCTGATTCTCGAAGGTGTGGGTTCAAAATAATTTCTAAGAAATATCTGCTACAACCTTGCCAAATGAAGAACTGTGTTCGTTGTCAGAGAAGTCTAGGGTACCAGAAATTCTTTGAGTTATAATTGCTATAATTAACTGTTAACTAAGGTACACAACAGTAAAATGACACATGGCATGCATTGAATAACTTGCTCGTGAAATATTACAACGATATATATAAGACTCGGAAATTTAAATTTGTTATTCATAGAATAAAAGTTAATAGCTGTTAAAATAGCTATTATTATAATAATTATTATAATTATTATTATTATTATTTATTATCACTGTATACATTTATTAAACATAAGTGAATAGAATGGGTAAACAAAAACTTTGACAAATATTATCTGTCTATGCATCCTGTTTAATTTTAATAATAAGTAATACACACACCAATACAATTGTTTTATTGTTACGTTGACATCACGGGTGCAGTCTACCCTAAAATCCGGTACTTCAACCGAATATGTCACAACGCACTCTCGTCACCATATGACACTTCATAGCGTGAAACAAATATGTCACATTACTGAATTGAGTGAACGGAATGCTTGTGGAAGGCGTAGCCGGAGGTGTCAGGGTTTACGATTATTCTACACTTAACCTAAAAGAAGGAAACAGGGCCAGGTGAGGAGAAAGGCATATCCTACTTAAAATCAATCACTATGAAAGAGGTAATTCTATATATTTACGTCATATTACACGTAAATAATGGAGATATGACAAATTATTTAAAAGTGGTCACCTTACCTTTTCAGCAAGCAATGTGACATGTTCCGAGGCAGCGTAGTTCTTGAAGTAACGTACTTAATAAAAAGCTGATGCGTTACACTCACATGACATTCTCTAGCTGCTCTACAAAACTCCTACAAAAGATTCTTCTTCTTTGTACACAATGCTAATCAAGATAAATGTTAGCAGAATGTTATTACTTAGTTCCTTATAAGTAGAAGGGAATAAGGGAATACACTCTGCTAAAGTGATTGTCAAATGTTTTAAAAGCTATCGTTATGCGATTGTCATTGTAAATCACTTCTTTGCTTGGCCAGGAGTAGAACAAAAGAAAAACAGACACTTCTTGTGTCAGAAAAGTTTAAGTACTTCACAATTGAAACCAAAAACAAGGAATATCTCGAAAACGGTTACCTCCTCAACAAAAATGTAAAGGACAAAAATTGTGTGTTTTGTCATGAGATACATTTTTTGCGCAGTACGTTTTTTTCTATCTCTTACGGTTTAGCAGTTAAGCAAAATTCAGCAAAATTTATCCAGAATAAAGAGGTCTTCAGAGGCTATTCCCAAAAAGTTCGAGATATATATTTTATTTCGGACATAAATAGCTTTAATATACGTGATTTTATCAATATCGTTAGAACTATTTTTAAGAAAATGAAAATGTTCTAAATTTTTTCCATGTAAAGGGTAGTTTGTGGTGGGGGGGATTTTTTTTGAAAATCTTAGTGTCGCATCCTTGGAAGATCCTTGGAAGTTTGGTATTTAACGGTCTTTTCGTTTTGGGGCTATGCTGTCCACAGACACACACACACACACACACACACACACACACACACACACAGATAGACAGACACACACACGGACCTTTTTTTAAAAATGTTTTTTTCGGACTCAGGGGACCCCAAAACATAAATTTCCGGTGAAATCTCGGTATCGAATTTTTGGGTGTATTAGAATACCTTCTCTATCCCTATGTACATTGCACGTACGGAGCTAGAGAAAGTAAAAATATCTAAGTCATCTTCAAGGTTCGCCTGCGGTGCCACGGAAATAAAAGAGGGCGTTAAACAGAACAAAACTCGTCAGGATGCAAAACGACGCAGATTCGGGTAGCAAATTCGTTTCGTTTCGTTTCGTTTCGTAATCGGCTTACCCTCCACGTAGTCAGAGAACTGACACCCCCCTAGGACTTACAAGCCAATGCCTAGGGGTCAGAAGCCTGTTGGGGAGTCCTGTTACGAGGGGTCGGCCCGTAGCCAGGTATGAACATGAGGAGGTGCAGTATATGAAAAGTAAGCGAAATTGATGATAGGAAAGGTGATGATGGAGCAATTAGTGGAATGAGAGGGGGGGGGACCGGAGAAGCCGAAGAAAACCCGCCCAGGCGCCGCTTAATTCACCTCAAATCCCACACGTGGGCGCTTGAATCAAACCTGGGTCGTCTAGATGGTAAGCGGTCTAACCAGTCAGCCACGGTCGAGTAGCAGTGAAGTCATAAAGATGTATGTTTTTTTTTTTTTTTGTTTTTTTTTAATGGCTGTAACGATTTTTAAAAATTTTACAGATGTTTACAAGACAAACAAAATGTGTATCTTGAGTTTTCTGAGAATAGATTCTGAAGACATCTTTATCCTAGATGAATATTGCGGAATTTTGTATAGCTGATAAATCGTAAGAGATAGACAAAAACTTAATATAAAAACCTGTAGAGCTCGTTAAAACACACAATTATGGTATGAACATTTTTTTTTATGGAGTTGACTGTTTTTGAGATATTCCTTGCTAATGGTTTCAGCTTTAAAATATCTATACTATTCTCATGTGGGATTTTATCAACTCCTGGCACTTCAATCACATGGCAACCAGCTTTTAAAAAAAATTGTTTATCATTTTAGCCTAGTGTTCTCTCTTATTTCTCTTTTAATTATAAGGAAGCAAGTAAAAAGACAATTCTGCTAATTGTTTCTCGATTAGTATGAAAGAAATGTAACACAGTTTGTTGCAGAGATGAGATAGTCATGTGAATGGAACATATAGGATTTTTTTTTTTTTTTTTTTTGCGGGCACGCCAATGTTTTGCCCACAATCCATTTCACCACGTTCCTATATATTTATTATCGGCCTCTGTCACTAATGAGGTTTATTGTGGTTTACTTTCAAGCTATTCGATTGTATTCACGAAACCTTAACTGAAAGCTGCGTTAGATTTAATCTGATGATGAAAGATAGAGCAAATTCAAATGTCAATTATACAAATACCTATTTCAGCCACATCTTTGTTATACAGGAAACTCATTAATGACGAATAACTGCAACATCAACAATATATGTTCATTTACAATAGATGTTCAAAATGTACTCCATTAGAGTCTATGATGCATCATCTCTTCTAAGTCAACTTTGCTCTACCCTCGTTAGAACTTCTGCATTCTACCCAATCTCTAGAACTGCACACTCTGCGGTGATCATCAATAGTAAGAGCCTCCGATTTTTAAAAGGCTTTAAAAATTGGTGTGCTCAACAATACTGCCAGTGTAATTCCATACTATACACTCGACGTGGTACCTTATTCTTCGAAGTCCCCAGAAGTGATAATCTAAAGAACTGAGCTTTTCCATAAGCAAGAATTGATTTTTAAGGACTGTCACAATTCTGAATGCATTTAAGCATCTGAAGTATGGACAGAATCCGCTGTTGTACAAGGTGTCGAGACACAGCATTACTGTGAACATTCCTGACCTGCCGCTATCACACGGGTAAATCCGCGAGAAAAGCGGATAGGTACCGTGGTGATTTGCCCCCGCCCGAGTACACTCGGGCGACTAGTTCCTGCTCCTGGCTCCTGGCTGCCGCTTCTGTAGTTGGCAAGAGTACAGCCGCAGCAGACACTGTAATCCAATTCTCTAATATAATTTTGAGGCTAAACGACTTAGTTTAGCAACAAATGGTAAAAGCACAAATAACTCATCTTTTGTAGCTTTACCTTTCTGTTTAATTGAAGTAGTAAGTGATAAAGGAGTGGTGATATATTCGCAGTTAAACATTTGACCAACGTTTAATTTCTCTACACGTGCTATGTACTAGTGTATATTGGAAAAAGGTCCGTGTGTATATATGTGTGAATGTGTCTCTGTGTATAGCATAGCACAAAAACGAAATGCCGTTAAATACCAAACTTAATATTTAAGCTCGGTGTCTTTCATAGATGCGACACGAAGATGTTCAGGAAAATCCGCCCACCCCGATACTACTCTTTACATGGAAACATTTTGGAAAATTTTGATTTTCTCAAAAATATCTCTAAAGATTTTGATTAAAATGTGGTACATTAAAGATATTTACCTGACAAATAAGATGCATATCCTGAATTTTCCGGGTATAGTTTCTGAAGACCACTTTACTCTGGATGCATCTTACGGAATTTTGTATAACTGGCAAACCGTAAGAGATAGATAAAAACTTTATCTAAAAGAAAATATAGAGATCTTTAAAACACACAATTTATATTATATACTTTTTACTTTCTCCATACGCACTATGTACATAGTGTATAGAGAAAGTATTGCACTCCACCCAAAAATTCGATACCGAGATTTTACCGGAAATATATGTTTTAGGGTCCCTAATATCCAAAAAAAGCATTTTCACAAAAAGGTCCGTGTGTGTGTGTGTGTGTGTGTGTGTGTGTGTGTGTGTGTGACCGTGTGTCCGTGTGTCCGTGTGTCTGTGAACACGATAACTCAAAAACGAAAAGTCGGTAAAATACCAAACTTGGTATTTAAGTTTAGTATCTTCCAGGGATGCGACACGAAGATTTTGAGAAAAATCCCCCCACCCCAAACTACCCTTTACATGGAACCTTTTTCGAAAATTTTGATTTTCTCAAAAATGGCTCTAACGATTTTGATTAAAATTTCGTACATTAAACATATTTACCTGACAAATAAAATCTATATTTTGAATTTTCTAGGAATAGCCTCTGAAGAGTAGTTTATTCTGGATGAATTTTACTAAATTTTGAATAACTGATAAACTGTAAGATATGGACAAACACTTAGGACACAAAAAATGTAGAGCACATTAAAACACACAATCTATGTTATATACATTTTTTTCGTGGAGTTCGTCGTTTTTTGTGACATTCCTTATTTTTGATTTCTGCTATGTAAAACGTATACTTTTCTCATACAGGAACTTGTAAACTCCTATCCATATAAACAAAGGAATTTCACTGACACAGCAGCTAGCTTTTGACTATCACTTTAACCTACGGTTGTCCCTTATTTCGCTTTTACTTACAAGGAAGCGAATAATTAGACTATTTCTGCTAATTTTTTCTGATTAGCATAAAGTAAATAGAAATATAAGCTTTTTAAGAATTATTTGTTGCAGGGATATGGAGAAAGTCATGTAAATGTACACATCAGATTTTTTTTTAGTGGAGTGATTCGTTTTTGGGATATTCTTTATTATGTTCAGCTTTATTTAATACTTTTCTCACGCTAGAATTTTTCAACTCCTATCCATAGGAACAAAGGAGCTTCGGTCACATAGCAACCAGCTTTTGACTAATACTTTAGTCTATATTACCCCCATGATTTCCCTTCTACTTGCATGGAAACAAGTAATAAGACTATTTCTACAAATGTGATTCTCGATTAGTATGAAACAAAAAGAAGCATAAGCTTTTTAACAATAATTTGTTGTACAGATGTAGAGAAAGTCATGTGAATAGAACACAAAGCTGCCGTTGAAGTCTGCACACTTCGTAACCCAACACCTTATATAATGTAATCGTTCAGGGGTATTTCCTTTTAAACCTTAACATCTCGACATCGATTTTTGGATGGAATACAATACTTTCACTACTTATATAGAAAAGAAAGTAATAACGCTTTATATTACTAATATATAAAGTTATTAAAAATCAACGGTGCAACGGGTAGAGATTTTTCAATGAAGTTTAGCTGGAGTTAAGGAAAAACCTGCTGGTTAGCCGATGTTTATTCAGAGGCGGTTGTTCACCTTTTCAATTTCTGTGCTAGCTGCAGCTATATCACGTAGTCCACAATGCAGCAGCCGTTGCTTCCCCTCCCAGAATCCATTGTGATGCTGTATAGGGGAGAAGCAATAAATCCTCACACCTGTCGGCAAGTAGCGGAGGACTTCTGTGTGTTTGTCCAGGGCCCCCAGGGTCTGCCTCTGAAAGCACTTCCATATATCCACTTTCTGGTTTTTGTGGCCTGCCATTAAGTCGCTTTCTTTTGTTGCGAAATCATGCCGCCGGCTCCTAGCTTCTAGTTATATGGCTTTTCTTTGCTCACAAACAGCAACAATATGTTTGTTAATAATGAATCGTTCTGACAAGGGGAGAGTAAAAAAGGGACATAAAACTTTTATTGAAATTTCCTCTTTCAAGATCCCTTAGCGCTATTCGGCACAAAAAATACTGTAACTTAAAATTATTAATAGATCATTTTTATGATTTTACCTAACCTTCATAATAATAATAATAATAATAATAATAATAATAATTTGTTGGACAGAATGCTCCTAAACATGAATGATTGAACTGCAGCCAGGAAAGCAGCGCTAATACTGTAGAAATTATTAAAATAAGAACATTCTTAAACGATAATTATAGCTAATTTATTTAAGCATAATAATAACAGCTGACTTACTCGAAATCACCCGGTTAGCTTTTTAATTTTATACAGCCCAACTGTTCCGAGTAACACATGAAAAATACTTTACATTCACGCAAAAGAATGTGAAATATTGGCGGAAAGCCTGACTTCTTAAACTCTACCCGACAATATTCCAGGTCCTGGAAAAACTGCGTAGCGTAAGTATGTAGAGTGTTAGGGGTGTATATAATCTGATTTTTCATAAATTGTAACTTAATTGGTACACATTACGGTGCTTAACAGTTTGCCTACAAACCAACCGCATTCACTACCTGATGTGAAGAGCAGTACTATTTACTGCGTAGCGAAATCAACAACGCCTAAACTGTGTGTTTAGCTTCCACGTGTTCACACCTGGACACGAGATCTACTGGCCTAAGGTAACGTGAGGTTGTTGCCCTTGCAGAAAGCATGCATACTCAGTTCCGATACAACAATGGTAATAGTGCGGCCCATACACTCAAGGTTACGCCCTCCGATCTGTGGTCTCGAGGGGAGAAACACTACTCATAATAAGTAAAATTATAAATCCGTAAATAAAGCAACTGTTGATGGCATTTTGTTCATTGGACTGTTCTGAATTATCAATGCAAACCTTTACCCGTATACCCCTAACAGCCTGTATATACGTTTAGGCAGTGAAAGAATGATCGAATGAAGAATCTGTTGTAATGATCGAATATTATTTTAGATAATTATTTTAGTAAAAAATGTTAATCATTTGTACTCTCTTTTTGATTCCACAGTCTTTACAAAGAATTAAAGAATATAAAAGAACAATATGCCAAGTATGCTTTGACTTTCCTTTGATATTGTCATCTGATAAAAAATAATATTTTTACTCTACGTATATAAAATAATACAAGATCACCGATATTTTGTTCCAGAATTTCATATGATCAAGATTAAGAACTAAATAAATAATAACCACCTAGCAAAATAAAAGGCAAATGCATTTGTTTATAACCACGATACATATGTGACACCAAGGCAGAAATATTTTCAATAGTTTTATTTTCTTTCTTCTTATGTTGAAATCATTTTCATTAGGGTATGCTAAGTAATTTATAAAGAGAAAAGATTGCTTGTATGTGAAATCCGTAAATCGATATATTTTAATTAACAATTTCGAAAATTATTGCCTCGATGGTCGCAGACTGTGTGTTAACTTGGTGGCCTGGAGTGCGGAATCTTCATTTCATTCACCAAGCTCACTCTAGTCGTTAAATATATTAAGGTGTACTTGGTGAAAACCATATAGCCAACATGTTCATTATAATCAATGAAAAGGTCTCGTTTCGTTTCGTAGTCGGTCTACTCTCCCCGAATTTGTAAAACAGACACTCCCCTATGACTTACAAGTCAATGCTTGGGGGTCAGAAGCCTGTCGGGGAGCCAACGACACGAAACCACAGAATGGAGAACCTGTTACGAGGGTCAGCCCGTAGCAAGGCATTAACATGAGGTAGTGGATGATATGAAAGTAAACGAAATTGATTATTGGAAAGGTGATGAGGGAGCAATTGGTGAAATGAGTAGCGGGGGAAACCGGAGGACCCAGAGAAAACCCGCCCAGACGCCGCTTCGTCCACCACAAAACCCACATGCGGGCAATTGTGATCAAACCCGGACCGCATATATAGGAGGCGAGCGGCCTAATTTCTCACCCACCGCACAATGAAAAAGTAGACGGGTTTAAAGTTTCACTTACCAGCAACATTTAATGTTCTTCTATAACAGAAATGAGAACAGTTGATCTTTGTTTTCGAGACTGTTGAACACGAAAATCATAATGAAAATCCAAGTGTAATCTAGATTTTTTTTCACATTTCAAATTTTCAGAATTTCCCTTAAGAGCTAATGCTTGCATTTACTTTGCTGTTCTTCCTCGGAGGAAGGTTGCCAAAGTCATAGAGGACACATTGCTGCTTGTAGTTCGTTTCTGGTTATTCTCTAATGGGTTTCCAGCAGTAATCGGCTAACACGTTCTTGCTATCTTTTCTTCCGTTTCCGAAATTTATTGCTGGAAGCGTTTACCCTGTTTTTCGTATACACTTCAAAGTTATCGTGGAAAACATTCAGTGGGAATTTTAATAAATGTATCTTCAATGACATTACATCTCAGTCTCAATTGCATTTGAAACATAAGTAGGTATGGGATTCATCACGAGATCAACTAATATATTAATAAGATGTAGAAAGGATGAAATTCATATGAAAAAGGCAGAAATTAGAAATACAGAAGGAATAAGAAACGAAAGCAAATAATAGGAATATAAACCACAATGATATAAAAGCAAGGAAATAAAGGTAATATTACAGTTTAATGTATAGCAATTATACTATATACAGAATTATTGTGATCAGGCTAGTTTTGCAGCTGTAAGATTCACCTAGTGCAAATTACGGCCGCAAAGTCAATAACTGGGTTCATTTAACCAACTAAATTGGAAATTCAAAGATTGGCGGGGAAAACAGCAAAAATTTGAACTGAACTTTGCTCACATAAGGATAGTCAGAATTTGAGTTCACGCTAATGTTCTTCCAATATGCCAAGATTATGTACAACCCTGAGGCGATAGAAAATCCGAAGAGTGGAAAATGAGAACCAATAATATTCGTGAAAGTTGTAAAATTCCTGTTCAGATCGGCTCATGGCTAGAACATAGACGGAGTTTGGGTGACTGGTCTGGGCGCAGAGCAGCTGAAATCGAGTGAAGATGAAATGGGAAACTAGTTCTGAAATACTTCGTGATCTGAAAAGACGTAAACTGGTTTGTGGAATAATTAAGAATTAAGATTTATTCCGAGATAAATTTGGTTATTTTATTTTATAGGGAATTAAACTCTGGCACGGTGTATAAGTCAAGTCAAGGAAGTCGGAGTAGAGTATTTAAATTTTATATGGTCAACCTGGATGAAGAGGGGATACTCGGAAACAAGAGATTTTCATTGTGTTGCCACACACACACACTCACAGACACACACACTCAAATATACAGACCCAAGACACATATTCCAGGAAATCATTGCTTCTATCCAAGTTCTTGAAAAGCAAAATTCCTTTACCTCCTGTGGATGATAATACCAATAATATAATACCCATGCATCTAAAACCCCGCATCACACTTAAGAAGATTTTCCACTAGATCTTTATGTTGGTTTTTTTTTTCCTTCTTATTTTAAAGAAACCTGAACAGAGTCCTCATAGGCTATCTTCTTAAACCTCTGAGACTAGGTATTACTGAAATGTTCATATTTGAACATTTACGTCACTTCTCTGTGAACCAACGAAAACCTCCTCGGGTATTTTGGTATTTTTATCCATACCCTTAATGACTTTTCTAAAGCCCAATTTTGCATGAAGAACAGGTAGTCTTATTATTCCGGATTCGACAAGTGCATTGTACCTTATATATCGTGTTCCAGATTCAATTGATTGATGTGCAGACCAACCTTTCTGTTTCTAATGAAGTATCTTGGCACGGCAGACAGAAAAAACAACAGAATTTGTGTAAAGCTGTTGCAGTTCAAGTCATTTGGAATGACCTTGAGGTCTCCGCAAATGCAGCAATTCAATTTGTCACATTTTACTTTTTATAACAATTGCTTCATGTTGTAGTGCGTTTTCTCCATGCAAACTGCATAGCCACTCGGGACCGATAGAAACAAGTTTTCATTATGCAGATAGACAGGCTTTGGACTTAATTTGTAAGAGGTATGTTGTAGTCTCTTTCCAGAGTTGCCATGGACTCCATATTACTATAATACACCAAGTTATTTTCAGTTTTGAAAAATAAAAGATGTGGAATATGGTAGTTACAGAACGCAGTCTAATTACAGTCTGATCAAAACTGAAGTCTGCACACCAAGAATTCCGTCGACAGTTGCAAATCTCTCACTTATTCATTCAGTCACACTGTGTGGTTTAATGGTGCCTCCTTACTGCAGCGAAAATCAGGACTTTTCGATGTACTCTGTATTGAATGTTAAGGAGTAGACACATTTCATAGCTTATTGTATAAAATTGAGGTAAGACTGGAACAGGAAATTCGGCTCACATATTGATGGCATATGTGTCAAGAATGGCTTCTTCTTTGATATACCATATGTTAATTGAGCTGTCATAAAACATAAGAATCAAATCACAAGATATGGAACATATATGGTGGTTGTCTCAGCCTCCCATTTCACAACCAATGTCTTCTTCATTATTGTGATTTTAAAGTTACCTTTCTATTAGTATAGCAGTAACTCTCAGTAGAGTTTGTGCAGTTGCGAGGCATTTTGGTTCACATAAACTGAACTGAGGCACAACACTGTTGTAGCAGGTTCTTCCGGCACACAAACAGAACACAGCTGGTACAGACGTGTCACCACAGATCTCATGCACCGCTCTACATTTCCCTTCACTTGTTGCTACGAACTCAGACCAAAATAATCAACAAATACGCCGCAGCAGTATCTATCTATCTTCTGCAGGAAATATCCCACTGTTTACAAGCCACAGGTTTCGTTTCTGTTACATTTTTACTGTTGGCTAGTTTAAATATTTAAAAAGTTATATGATCATTGATTATTGTATCATAGCCGAAGGGTGCTTATAGGCTATGCAGAATTTTCAGCACTTGGAAGAATGTCAATGTGGCAGGGAGGTTAAGGAAGTGAGGTGTTACACCGACGTTTCACATCCTTTTGCGTGAATATCAGGGAATTTTCATCCGTTATTAGGAAGAGGCAGATAAAAGGGAAGACTAACCATAGAAGTCCTCTAGATATTTGTACAGAAAGAAAATCTAGTTCATCGCCTGCCCGTTATCATTTGCCGACCCGTAGAAAGACAAAAACTGAGTTGCCGAACGATTCATATGTATATCACCTGCTCCTTTATATAATTGCAGGCTTTCAGAGATTTGCATAATCCTAAAAGAAAAGAAAAACTCCTTATTACAAACATTCACTTCTTCAAACCTTTTCCGATAACGCACTGCCCCTATAGAATGAAAATAATACAATATCATACTGAAATCAATATTTTAAGTAATATTAAGATTATGTCTAAGATTTTAATAGTTTTTCAAAGATGTAAAGTTTTAAATCATTTCTGTTGGGTTTAGTTTATTTTAAAACCAATTATATAAATTATTTTCAACACATATGTGAGGAATGAAATCTTTCTGCTACTGAAGTTGAAAATAAAACTCAATTTGATTTTACGGCTATCCGTCCTTTAAACTTAAATCTAATTTTAAGTCCGAGGAGGTTGCATACAATTTATTTTCTTTGTTTAGCTGCTTTGTTAAATAAACTTCCTTGGATTTATGTTACGGGTGGAAGAAGAAGTAAAGGAGACAACAGAGTAGGCTGCAGCAATACATCCTGGGGCAGGAGGACTTCTTGAGGAAATGTAAATAATGAATCCTTTGTTGCTTTACATATGATGCATATGATGCACATTTTTCATATGCACTCTTCCTTAAAAGCACCATGTTATAAAGAGAAAGAAACGGATTTAGCACTTCCTTGGGAAACACTTATAACGGGGAAAATTTAAAATATGCAGTGTGTTCCTTCAGGAAATAAATAAAAACAACAAATGCCATACTGTTGGCACTGCATACTGTTCCAGCATACATTAAGGGGGCGTTACACGAGAAAAAATTTGAAACTTTTAAATGTGCTTTTTGTGGTTTATTGTTCAGAAGAGTGCTAACCAGCTTCCTGGTATTCCCCCCCCCCCCAAAAAAAAAGTAACTCCAATGCTTTGTTTTGGGCATTTAAAGATTAAATGCCTAGCATTTTAAAGAGAAGCACACTGTCAAACATATTTGAGGTAAATTTGAAATTTGGTTTTCTATTGTTTTTTTTGTTTTTTTTTTTTTGGCAGTTAAAGTTTAAATTAGAAGGTTAGAAATCACATTTGTACTTTACAGTTGCAGTGTTTTTTTTTTTTTTTTTTTTTTTTTTTTTTTTTTTTTTTTTTTTTTTTTTTGCCATTTCCGGATATTTCAAATATTGTTAACCGAATGTACCTTATCTCTTAATCTGTTGGTCGAAATGCTATGGCTTTTCCACTCAGTGTTTAATGTTTTAGAAATAATCGGAATGAATTACATGTTTCATATCTGTTCTAAATTATTTTTTACAAAATAAATAATTTCAGAAATTATTAAAATTTTTCTAAGAATTCAAAAATTATATATAATGTTTATACAAGCTAAATAAAGAGTAATTGATTCATGGTTTTCCTTTATGGTTCAGATACGATGAAAAAATAATAATAAGCAAGTATTAAGTAGTTTCCAGCAAAGGTACATCCGAGTAGCATAAATGCAGAATTTGTTATAAATGAATACATATTAAAAAAGTAAAACTTATATAGAATTTTGTGGATTCAAGCATATGAATGGAAAGAGTATGGCAAATTGACGAGTGTGCTAATTTTGGTTAACATAGATAATGCCATCGTCACAGAAATTTTAAGAAAATGTGAGTGCTTCATTTATCTACCACGTACGCTCACTTAATTTTGGCCAAGTTAGGAGCTTATTTTCCGTATTACTCTGTCTCTGTTCTTTCTATTATCATGTATATTTTATGTTAAAACGCTAAGAAATGTTTCCTTACTTATCTGTCACACAAATGTCCCATTTTCTGCTTACAGAACTCCATTTCCTCTGCATGCCCACGCGTCTTGATTTTATTCCGGTATCCGGTTGTTCTTTCAGTCTGTTGTTATATACCCTTGCAGTGGGCCTCCCCATTTCCATTTGACACACTCTGCCATAATAACTGAGTCTCCCATACCCTTTCTCCTCCTGATCAGTTGTCTATTCCGACACTGAGCGTTACATTTAGTAATATTTTTAAAAACCTAAAGAGGCTAATGAACGATAGTAAAAGGCTAAAACTTTATTTATAAAAAGCTAAAAGGCCGGGGTCTAAAAATAACACAAATGACTCATCGTTTAACAGTAGGTGCATATATCCAAACGCGTTCATAGTAAAGGGTTTGAATCAGAAAATCTAATTGTTAGCATCTCTGCACCTTGTGTTGCTGTTTAACTGAATATCAATTACTTCTTGCAACATAAACGTCTTAGGAGTAATAAAATAAACACACTTATTTGTAATGAAAGTAGACAATACGAACACATATCTACTGACTCTGTGATACCATATTTCGTTCTTAACCCTTTGCCTAGAGTGGGTTATTTAAATACAATCCTTATCCTGCTGGGCTATTTAAATCTTAAATAATTTAAACAGATGAAGTAATATAACTTACAGGACTGATTATGTGAGTTTCTGCGCATTACATCGCAATCTTGCTATTATCGAGACTTATGAGTCTTGCGCGAGTAATTGAGACTCTCGTACGCTCGTTGGTCAAGCTCTCTCATGACAGCTGTGTGTTCAGTTCCGTCTGCTGGCTGCGATAGGCGCGCTTAGCGGCAGCGAGACACGAGCGAGATTGAAAGCTGACTTGACGATTCTAGTTTATTTCCTTGGGCGCATTTTTGGGAGAACCCCGAAGACCCGGAGCGTGAGGGTAGGGCCCGAGGGCATAGGATGCGTTCGATTTGGAAACGTTAAAGATCCCGTCCAGGCTTGAGCCCGTCATTATCCGGATCTGAATGCCCTTCGGGGCTCTCATTTTATCCCTCCTTTCCAGGGGTCACGGAAGTTGTAAAGAGCCACAATAACTTACTATAACCATTTTTCATAATAAACCACTCTGGTCGGTTTTAAATATTTTAAATATTGGAGCAATTCTCTCTTTAAGGAGTTAACCAATAATCACTCTACCGAAGAGGGTGACATAATAGTGTATACTGATGTTTCATTAACATTACCTTCTCTACCAATTCTGCAAACACGTTTTCTTACAATAGGTTAATTCTTCAATCTGATTCATACAAATCGAGAAAAACTTTAGCAGAAATTGTCTAATTATTTATTTCCTTGTAGGTGAACGGAAAGTACGGGGATTCACTAGACCAAAACGATAGTCATTTTTTAAAAGTGGATCTCTATATGATAACATTAAAGTTTGGTTGTCTTTGCATGAGCAGGAATTAAAACGAAGGAAAATGAATGATGACTTCCAATTTGAGAAAAGTGTAAGTATTATAACATTTAAACGCATAACAAACAATATTTCCAGATGTTAACCCTACAAAACTTAGAGTTCACAAAATCTACATTTTTTGTGGAGGAAGCTTTCGCAAACGTCATTCAGAATGAATAGGACTTCAGAGATTATTCCTCTGCAGCATAAATTAATCAGCATAATTGAAGGACGAAAGGTACATTAATTACCATACCTTGTATTTAAAATAATCTTCCAAGAATGCGCTACGAAGGTTTTCAGGAAAATTTCGACAGTCCCAACTACCCTTTACATGGAACATTTTTAGAAGATAATTTTTTTCAAAAATGGACCCGAACTTTCTGATTAAAATACCATATGTTTACTGCATTTTCATTACAAATAAAATGTATATCTTGAATTTTACTCTGAAGATCTCTTCATTCTAGATTAATATTATATAACTGGTAAATTGTAAAAGTTGGTAAAAAACTTGCTTCACAACACATAGCTATATACATTTTATGTAGGATTAGCCATTTCTGAGATACTCCTTTTACTGATTTCAGGTTTAAAATACTTACATTATTTTAAAAGTGGAAGTCCTTATTCGTTTCATACCTCTATTGTTTTACTCCTATCCATGCAAAGAGAACCGAATTTCAATTATATCAGAGCGACCAAATTTTAAAAGATTTGACAATCGTTTTAGCCTAGTGCATTCTCATATTTCGCATTTACTTACAAGGAAACAAGTAATAAGTACATTTCTGCTAATTTTATCTCGATTAGCATGATGTAGACTAAAATTTATTTTGTTAGAGTATTTTGTTTGCAAAACAGATAAAGAAAGCCATGTGAAAGTAACACATCGGATGTTTAGAAATATTTGGCATTACTGAAAATTTGCACCGGTACGAAGTATAGAGTATAGGATAGAAGTATAGAGTATTTATAGATCGATATGTAATAGACGGTCAATATTTAGAAATTCTTTGAACAATTTTGCCCCCATTCCTCGGGTAAGATGAAAATCTGATGTGTTACATTCACATGACTTTCTTTACATCGCTGTAACAAATTATTGTTAAAAATCATATTCTTCTACTTACTTTATATAATCAAGATAAACATTAGCAGAAATTGTCTTAATTACTTGCTTCCTTATAAGTAGAACGGAAATAACGGAATATACTAGACTAAAACGATAGTCAAATCTCTTAAAAACTGATTGACTGTGATTTAAATCCGTTTCTAGGTAGGGCCAGGAGTTTACATTTTTCCGTCTGAGAAATCTATAAGTATTTTAAATACTGAAACAAATAACAAGGAATATCTCAGAAACGGTCAATTCCACGAAAAAAAGTCTGATGTGATCCATTCACATGACTTTCTCTATATCTCTGCAACAAATTTTTGTTAAAAAGTTTATGCTTCTATTTACTTCATGCAAAGCGAGAACAAATTAGCAGAAATAGTCTTATTACTTGCTTCCCTGTAAGTAGAAGCGAAATAATGGAGTACCATAGGTTAAAGTGATAGCAAAAGTTGGTTGCTACGTGACTGAAGTTCCTTTGTTTGGATGAACAGGTGTTGAATTCCTGTATGAGAAAAATATAAGTTTTTTAAGGTTGAAACTAAAAACAAGGAATATCTAAAAAACCATTAACTCATGAAAAAATTGTATATAACATAAATTGTGCGTTTTAACATGCACTACATGTTTTGTGCAGTCAGTTTTTTATCTATCTCTTACGGTTTAGCAGTTATGTAACATTCCGTAAATTTCACCCAGAATAAAGTAAACTTCAGAGACTATTTCCAGAAAATTTATGATGTACATTTTATTTGTCAAGAAATATCTTGAATATACGATATTTTAATCAAAATCGTTAGTCATTTTTGAGAAAATCAAAATATTCTAAAAAAGTTTCATGTAATAGGTAGTTTGTGGTGTCGCATCCCTGGAAGATACTAAACTTAAATACTAAGTTTGGTATTTTACCGACTTTTTGTTTTTGAGTTATCGTGTTCACAGATACACGGACACACACACATGAACCTTTTTTTGCAAAAGTTTTTTTTTTATAAAGGGGATCCTAAAAAATATATTTCCGGTGAAATCTCGGTTTCGAATTTTTGGGTGGAGTGCAATACCTTCTCTATACACTATGTACATGGTACATATAGAGAAAGTAAAAAGGTATTCATTCAGTAAACCACACACACACACACACACACACTACTCTCTCTCTCTCTCTCGCTCTCTCTCTCTCTCTGGTGGCGTAAACTCCCCAATACCACGGTAGAATGAACAAAACCAGAATGCCCAATAGAATTAACGCATATAAACCATAAGGGGAAATAACTCCAAAACGGTAAAGAAAACAATGTATTCGAGACCGGATCAAATACCTAAAAGGAAGAAGATATTAAATGAGTTGCATTGCAACTGAACAGTATGAGCTGATAAATGCGATATACATATCAGTCCCGTACACCCGATCAATCTTCCTGCAAGCAAGATGCCTCACGCGGACTGGCATGCATATTTTCCGATCACGTTTTGCGTTTGAACGTGGTTCACACGTTTCTCATATTGTCTAAGCCTCCAGTATGAATGTGTAATACTTATTTTAAAAGATCCAAGAGCAGCGGCTGGCATTCATGTGTGAAGATAGGTTTTGAGTTATAAGAATGAAATATGTGTGTGCATTCAAAGAATGTTACTTAAATCATAACAAGTAAATCAAGTTACTAAAACTCTGATATGTTACACAAATATAATTTTCTCTAGCTTCTGCATACATTTTACATAAGATTATTCTCCTTTCTACACAATGCTAATCGAGGTATACAATAGTGGAATGTTCCTTATCAGTAGGAGGGAACTACGGGAATACACTAGGCTAAACCGACGGTCAAATGTTTTAAAAGCTGTCGTTATGCGATTGTCATTGCAAATCGTTTCCTTGCTTGCCAGGAGTACAACAAAAGAAGAACGGACACTTTATCTAGGAAAAAATGGAAATGGCGTGTTATTTATGGACGCGTTTTAACTACTGTGGTTCTCAGCGTCCCATTCTAAATTGGGCGTGCAAGACCACTTAATGTTGCTCAGAGGCCTCTCTTAAATCTACGACACGGGACCAGCGGCTTTATTTCCCTTCCGAAGGAAGCCATGCTAAAGATTTTTACGCCCGAAAAAATCCATCGTCCTCCGCCGGGTTTGAAACTTGGGTATATGAAGTTAGCATGGTAAACATTACACCACGGAGGGCGATTGTTTGAGAAAAGTATAAGTATTTTACAATTGAAACTAATAACAAGGAATATCTCGGAAACGGTTACCTCCATAATAAAAATATAACTGACATCAATTGAGCGTTTTGGTGAGATCTACATTTTTGTGTAGTGGGGAGGGTTTTTTCTATCTCTTACGGTTTAGTAGTTAAGCAAAATTCGGAAAAATTCATCCACAATAAAGAGGACTTCAGAAGTTATTCCCAGAAAATTCAACATATACGTTTTATTTGGGATGTAAATTTCTTTAATTTACGGTATTTTAATCAAAATCGAGAGCTCTTTTTGAGAAAATCAACATTTTTGACATTTTTTCCGTGTAAAGGAATCTTGGGGGGAGATTTTCTTGACAATCTTCATGGAAGATACCAAACTTGGCTTATAAAGGTATTTTCGTTTTTGAGCTATGCTGTCCATAGACACATAGTGTCCACACTATGCTGAAAAGAGTTGGACCTTGCAAAGTACCAATAAAAAGACACCTGGACCTATGATCTTGCTTAAAATGTGAGTGTTTGACGGAGAATCGGGTCCTAAGACATTCTGGTATAATACACCACGCGAGTAACAAAAGGTAAAACCTTTCCATCGTCACCCCGCTCGACACTCCATAATAGTATAAGCCGTCTGTTAATTTTGTCTCCACCACGTACGCGCATTACCTTGGCATTAGAACTGCAGTATGAAGCGCAGAAAAAGGATTAACCGGTTAGAGGGGTGGAATGTTGTCCAACAAGAAAGTGCAGGGGTCTCCAGTTAGCAACTCAAAACTTCATTTTGTCACAAGTTACGTTTCATATCCAAATCCTTCCATTCGGTAACATAGCTTGCCAATACGCTTTTAAGAGCATAGAAAACAGGTGGAAGACATGGGCGGGGTCAGCAAAAACACCCGGTCTTATGCTAGATATTTCCAAGCGTATTTTTACTTTCTCTATACGCACTATGTACATAGTGTATAGAGAAGGTATTGCACTCCACCAAAATTACACCGGAAATATATGTTTTAGGGTTCCCTGTATCCAAAAAAATATTTTCAGAAAAGGTCCGTGTGTGTGTCCGTGTGTCCGTGTGTCTGTGAACACAATAACTCAAAAACGAAAAGTCGGTAAAATACCAAACTTGGTATTTAGGTTTTGTATCTTCCAGGGATGCGATACGAAGATTTTGAGAAAAATCCCCCCACCCCAAACTACCCTTTACATGCTACGTTTTTCGAAAATTTTGATTTTCTAAAAATGGCTATAACAATTTTGATTAAAATGTTGTATATTAAAGATATTTACCTGACAAATAAAATGTATATTTTCAATTTTCTGGGAATATCCTCTAAAGACTAGTTTATTCTGGGTCAATTTTACGGAATTTTGCATAACTGCTAAACCGTAAGAGATGGACAAAAACTTACCACACAACAAATGTAGAGAAATTTAAAATACACAATTTATGTTATATACATTTTTTTCGTGGATTTGATTGTTTTTGAGATATCTCTTGTTTTTGGTTTGAGCTATAAAAACATACTTTTCTCATACAGGACTTTGTGAACTCGTGTCCATACAAACAAAGGAACTTCAGTCGCAGAGCAACCAGCTTTTGACTATCACTTTACCTATGGTGCCCCTTATTTCGCTTCTACTAACAAGGAAGCAAGTAATAAGACTATTTCTGTTAATTTTTGCTCCATTAGATGAAGTAAATAGAATAATTTGTTGCAGTGATATAGAGAAAGTCATGTGAATGGAACACATCAAATTTTTAATGTATTTGGGTGACACGACGAGGAAGACGTGCAACACAAAGGACTCATGACTATTACTCAGAGACGACGCTAAAAGCTCTGACCATGTATTGTTTCAAGTTCAGATCAGGCCTTGGAACGAACTTGTGTAATTTATCAGTATCAACTGGTATCTCTTCTCCATTTTGCATAGTGTATGTACATAAAAGACACAGAAATGCATTTACATAAATATCCATGTGTAAGATATTTTAGTTGCATTCGCAGTTAGAGTTAAATATGCAAATTCATAGTTAAAGTTCAGAGAAAAGTTGTATGACTTTATTCAGTATTTGAATGGCTCTATAGCCTAGTTTAATATAGTAAACTGTAAACTTTTTCTGTTAACATAATAAACTGCTGTGCTTATGGTTGCAAGTTTATTAATATACATTAAATTATTTCAACTCTATGTTCAGATTTTCATTTTCCACTTGAGATTTGTTTTTATAATTGTTGGTCTCTATATTAAAGATAAGTTAAGTTGAAAGTGTTCTTATTTCTGGTAATTGCTTAGACTGCTTTCAGATCCAGTATTCTTCCGCTTCCTCGTGGCAAATAACCATCGAGTACGCAGGAAGAGAAGCGCTACCTAAATTTTCCCTACGTCACTTTTTTATATTCTTCAATTTGTCTTTTATAACATATTTCTGATTCATGCCCTGTTAAACCATTGTGGACTTCATCCATGGATTTATGCCCTTTTATTGGCCTTAAAAGCTTCTTTTCGATGACCTGAATGTGAGAAATATATTTTTTTGGGGTAATTTATCTTCACATATGTTATATTCGATCCTAGATGTTAAAATGCGCTCTCTATTCTACACTATGCTACAAAATTTGACCCTCAGGCGCACAGCCTGCGCGCTGCCCTACTAATGGCTATTCACTACCTGCTAATCTGAATAAAAGTACAAAAACATTTTACGCGTACAATAAGGGCTCCAAGTATATTTAATTATAGATAAAAATTATTAGAATTTGTAATTATTTCCCGAATCTAACTCATAATGTTACGTAAGGAAAGCAGACTAGTTTTCAAAACTGAATAATTTGTCCACAAAATGGGAGGTTTCATTGTTTTTGACATTCCTTCAAAGAAAACTTTGTTATTCTCCATGCCATGAATTTATTAGTTGAGGGTTCCCCTATTTAAAATTCGTGTTCTTATTTCCCTTTCCTTCTTTTTATTTTCTCTTCACATACTATATACATAGTGTAAAGTGAAGATATTGCATTCCACCCAAACCTTCGATATCGAGATTTCACCGGAAATACATGTTTTGTGTCTCCCTGAAAAAGGTCAGTGTGTGTGTCCGTGGACACCATAGCTCGAAAACGAAAAGACCGTTGAATACCAAACTTGGTATTTAAGTTTGGTATATTCCAAGGATGCGACGCGAAGATTTTCAAGAGAATGCCCCCACCCCAACCATCCTTTATCTACATAAAACTTTTTTCGAAAACTTTGATTTTCTTAAAAATGGCTGTAACGATTTTGATTAAAATATCGCATATAAAAGATATTTACCTGACAAATAAAATTTATATATCGAATTTACTGGGTATTGCCTCTGAAGAGTACTTTATTCTGGAGAATTTTACCGAATTTTGCATAACTGCTGAACCATAAGGGATGGACAAAACCTTACCACACAAGAAATGTAGAGCTCATTAGAACACACAATTTATGTTATATCCATTTTTTCGTGGAGTTGGTCGTTTTTTTAGATATTACTTGTTTTTGGTTTTAGCTTTGAAAAACTAATACTTTTCTCATACAGTAATGTATCAACTCCTGTTCATACAAACAAAGGAACTTCAGTCACATAGCAACCAGCTTTTGTCTATCACTTTAACCTATGGTACTCCCTTATTTCGCTTCTACTTACAAGGAAGCAAGTAATAAGACTATTTCTGCTAATTCTTTCTCAATTAGCATGAAGTAAATAGAAGCATAAGCTTTTCAACAATAATTTGTTACAGAGATGAAGAGAAAGTCATGTGAGTGGAACACCAGATTTTTAGAAAAAGACAGTGTATGCGTGTGTGTGTCTGTGGACAGCATAGCTTAAAAACGAAAAGATTGTTCAATACCAAACTTGGTCTTTAAGTCCGGTATCTTCCAAGGATTCGACACGAAGGTTTTAAAGAAAATCCCCACCTAAACTAGCCATTGTATGGAAAAAATTTCGAAAATTATGATTTTCGTAAAAATGGCTCAAACGATTTTGATTAAAATCTCTTATATTTAAGACATTTATACACCTAATAAAAGGTATATCTTGAATTTTCTGAGAATAGCATCTAAAGACCTGTTTATTCTCAATTATTTTTATTGAATTTTTCATAATTGCTAAATCGTAACAGTTAGACAAAAAACCTACTCTACAAAAATGTAGATCACGATAAAACACACCATTTATGTCATATACTTTTTTTGGTGGAGTTGGCCGTTTTCGAGATATTTATTTTTATTGTTTTCAGTTTTAAAATACTTCCATGTTTCTCAACCAAGAGCTTGTCAACTATTGGCCATGCAAAGAAACGGATTTCAATCCCGAAGCATTTTAAAACATTTGACTGCCGGTTTAGCCCAGTGTAATCCCCTATTTCCTTTCTACTGATAAAGGAACTAAATAATAATACTATTTCTATTAATGTTTTAGTATTAAAATATAGAGGAATAAGCTTACTATCAATAATGTGTTACAGAGTATTAGAGAAAGCCATGTAAATCGAGCACATCAGATTTATTGTCTTTCTTCCTTCTTTTCTCTGTTTTTCTGAATGTACATATATGTACAAAGTAAACTCCATCCAGAATGATTTCGTTTTGCTATTTTATTGCATTGTTTGGCAGTAATGTGTAAATAGATGCCTCAACAATATAAATTTTCTCCAGTCCAAACTTCCCGCAAAGTCAGAATCTGAAATTACTGCTCATGACAAAACAGTCATTGTGAATTGTTCCCGCAGTTGCTGTGCAAGCCGCTAGCTGAAACAGAATTAGAACGTTTATGATCCATTATGAAAATGTGGGAAACTCTCACCGCATCTTAATTTTTGAGCCGAGAACCTCATTTGCACTCCTAGCACATAAATTGTTACTGTTCCGCCGCGTAGGGTAAGGAAAATTTGACTAAATTGAGGGTAATCACAACGCACATAACTTGACTCTTCTCTGCACACAGCGTAACGGGCACCGAGTATTGATTTTCCGCCCAAATGCTTCTTTCACCGGCTCTGCGGCGTAAATACATACAGCATCTTCCGCAATCTCTCTTCCACTTAGAGCCCTCTTTCACTTTCTTGAAGATGGTGTGTCACGTGAATGATGTTTATTTAAATATGAGTAATGTTGATAAAATGTGTGCAGAATTAATGTATAAGCTAATTAAGGGAATGTAAAATTTACGTAAGATGTCAACATTGATCGCCTAGTGAGTCGCTTGCACTTAAAGTCAGCGCAAAGGAACGGCTTGATGTGAAGTCGAGGCAACAATGCCTAAAGAGCTGATTTAATTTAAAACCAGAAAATACTCACAAACAAATGTAACTAATACATTGTAGAGTGCATCATTTGATTTGTTATGTTACTTTAAATTATTGATAAATATATACCTAAACACATCTATATATACATTCTGTCAAGAAATTACCGGGAATTGATCACTTAAAAATCCTGCTTAAAAGGGGATTCGAAATTATTGTTGTCGCTAAGTTGGTACAACTTTCCTCTATACCCACGCGGAGTTTGATCGCCATCTGTCATCTAGTTTGTTTACAGTACGCCATTCGGTTAGTTCATCTCAAAGGTGATTTGAGATTTTACGATGGATACAAATATTGAACAAAGAATCTGTCTCAAATGTTGCATTGCAAATGGTATTTCGTGTGCCGAATCGCTGAAAATGTTACAGAGGGCTTACGGTGAATCGACTTTATCAAAAACACGTGCAAATGAGTGGTACAGTGCATTCAAACGTGGTCGAGATGTGATGGAAGATTTGCCTCGCTCTGGTCGGCCATCAACGGTTTCAACTGAACTGAACATCGCTAAAGCGAAGAAAATGGTGTCTGAAAATCGTCATTTAGGTCTGAAAGAGATTGCCGCTGAACTTTCAGTGTCTCACGAATCGATTCGTACCATTTTAAACAATTGTTTGGGCATGACACGCGTTGCAGCTCGGTTAGTTCCGAAAGACTTGAATTTTCTACAAAAACTCAATCACGTAAGGATTGCTGAAGACATGCTAGAACGAGCATGAAACATTCATGAAACGCGTTGTTAATGGTGAAGAGACGTGGGTTTACGAGTTTGACACTCAAACCAGTCAACAAGCTTCCGAATGGCGCCTTCCAACTGAACCGAAACCTAAAAGGGCACGTCAAACTCCATCAAAACTGAAGGCCATGTTGAAAGTTTTTTTTTCGATTATCGCGGTGTCGTGCACTCAGAGTTCTTGCCAGAAGGTCAGATGGTAAATAAAGACTATTATCTGAGCGTTATGCTGCGTTTGAGAGAACAAATATGGCGAAAAAGGCCAGATTTGTGGCACGACAACTCATGGATTCTGCACCACGATAACGCACCAGCTCACAAGGCTATTATTGTAAACAAATTTCTGGCCAAAAATTCAACAAATTTCATCGAATAACCACCGTATTCACCTGATTTGCCTCCTGCTTATTTCTTTCTCTTTCCAAAACTCAAGTTACCACTTCGAGGCACCCGTTTTCAGTCGATAGAAGACATAAAGGAAAATTTGCGGCGACAATTGACATTCGAATCCTAAAAGTGCCTACAAAAAATGTTTTGATGATTGGATTATTCGTTGGCATAAATGTATAATTTCAGAAGGGGCTACTTTGAAGGCGATAAAATAAAATTGGATGAATAGTTCATTTTTTGTGGGTTTTTTTATTGTTTCATTTATAAAGCCCGCTTTAACATTTAAGGTCAATCAAGGGCTTTCCACTAGAAACAACTCGTTGTCTGTAGGTACCTTTTTCGTTGGTTTAAATCATTTTGTTTTACTCAAACACGCACACATTCACACTCACGTACAAACTTCCAGACTCTGTGAGGGATAGGGAATAATTCTGTCTAAAGAAAACTTCCCCGCCCCAGTCGGGAATTGAACCGGGACCCCCGGATGAGAAGTCAGCTCGCTGACCACTCGACCACGGAGGCAGTCTATTTTTGTGTTTTATTGGCAAATTCCTGGAACTTTCTGGACACAGTAGTATATATATAGCAGTCGATTAGCTTACACTTTGACTTGTCCGAAACTTGACGTTGCAACTTTCAAACTCTTCTATTTAAAGTTTTATGTATGTTTACAAATCGCACACATTTGGGATTAGGCAGCGAAGGAACAATGGTTGTCATACGCCACACCCACATGCTACGTTTTCCATTACTAAAGAGACCTATCCCGCGCCGACGTGTCTATCAAACCACGCCTACACCACGCGATTGGGACCTTCGCTACCATCCGGCATCTCTCTTGGAGTGGGCCAGGCACGTGCCATCTGGTTATGTGCAACTGCCTTATCCATTTTATGGCAGTTTTTGTATGTGCCCAATTTAGAGCTGAAATTATATATATACTAACACACACACACAAACAATAAGAGCCTTATATGCGAACCGACGTGTAGCCGTGGGCAATATATTTATACTTAAAGAAAGTTAGCTTTATTCGTGAACTTAAAAGTAATGTGCTTAGCCAAAAGCTCACACGTGCAATCGACCACAAAGTACCTTGAATTCATTTTCCTAGCGCAGCACTGGGTATATCTTTGTCATTTATTACTGATTGAAGCTATAATGTGAGGCTTATTTGAGAGATTTAACACTCGCAGACTCGACTTTCGGGTCGAAATAAATGAATTATCTCGAGGGAATACTACACGAAAAACGATTTACTACCTTTACTTCTGCATTCTGTTTGGATAAAGTAATTAGTCATTGGTGTTTCTGGCATAGTCTCTTTCTTCTAATTTGTCCAGTAAAACACGCTTATTTTTTTTTTTTAAATAATTTTCTGAAACCTTAACTAAGGTACAGAAAATGAAAAGAATAAGTCAGTAAAGAAAAGTTAACCTTCTATCTTTTTTCAGGAATTTTACGCTGGGATGTCTTTCATATTTTTTTCTCCAAATTACTAACGATAGTAAAGGGATAGGAAATAGAGTAATAAAATTATTTCCGCATTTATGTTTTGCGTCATTAGTTTTTTATTCATATTTTACCATTATTTATTACCATTATTATTTTTGTATATTAAATATATGTTCCCAATTTTTACTCTGAATGGTTATTATGATACAGGGTCAAGTTCATTTTATTTTGTACATACCAAAGGAATCAGTTACTCTGGTTATTTCTAAATATAGAACTCGTAATTTATAATCTGAGGTAAAATCATTGCGAGTTAAGAAAAAATAAAATATAGGTATATTATTCTAAAAAATGTATCAATTTCCCCCCCCCCCCCAAAACGCTGAATTTAAAAGTAATAACGTAGCCGTTGGTCTGAAAGTAGCATTCTACATACATTAGCATATAGAGCAATTCAACAAGCATCGAATAGATTATGCTTCAGTGTGTTGGAACTGATGAGTGATAGTCCGATACTTCTGCCCTTTACTTTATTAATTATTTTACTTTTCTTCCTTTAAAACCTGAACCAGTATTAATTCTAATCTTGTAATTATTAAGGAAATATACTTTATTCGTAGCTACAAGATAATCACTTTCTCTATACGCACTATGTACACAGAGAAGGTATTGTATTGCACCCAAAAATTCGATACCGAGATTTCACCGGAAATATATGTTTTGAGACCCCCTGAATCCCCCCCCCCAAAAAACATTTTTAGAAGAATGTCCGTATGTATGTATGTCTGTCTGGCTGTCTGTCTGTCTGTGTGTATGTGTGTATATGTGAACAGCATAGCTCAAAAACGAAAAGTCCCTTAAAAACCAAACTTGGTATTTAGGTTTGGTATCTTCCAAGGATGCGACACGAAGATTTTCAAGAAAATCCCCCCACCCCCAACTATCCTTTATATGGAACTTTTTTCGAAAATTTTAGTTTCTTTAAAATGGCTCTAACGAATTTGATTAAAATCTCGTATTTTTATTTCATAAATAAAATGTATATCTTGAATTTTCTGTGAATAGCCTCTGAAAACTACTTTATTCTGGATGAATTTTACGGATTTTTGCATAACTGCTAAACCGTAAGAGAAGGATAAAAACTTATCACACAGAAAATGTAGAAGACATTAACACACACAATCTATGTTGTAAACATTTTTTTCTTGGAGTTGATCGTTTTTAAGATATTCCTGGTTTTTAGTTTCAGCTTTGAAAAACTTATACTTTTCTCAAACGGGAATTAGTCAACTCCTGTCAATACAAACAAAGGAACTTCAGTCACGTAGCAAGCAGCTTTTGACTTTGATTTTAACCTGTGGTACTCCCTGATTTCGCTTCTACTTACAAGAAAGCAAGTAATAAGGCCATTTTTGCTAATGTTTTCTCAATCATCAGGGAGTAAATAGAAGTCTAAGCTTTTTAATAATAATTTCTTGCAGAGATGTAGAGAAATTCATGGGATGGAACACATCAGATTTTTTTTTATTTGTTTAAGCAAATGTTTTTTGGATAGAATCACAAGTATTGGTTGTAATCCTTTCTGGCAGAAGTATCTATCTCGGTGTTGTCTACCGCTGGTCGATATCATTTTGTGGTATATCTAATCATAAGTTATATATTATCCGGCAATTAATTAAAAGTTATGTATTTACGCTTACGTTAGCAAATGCCACCACTGAACAAAATGTAATACAATCTCTCAGCTATCTAGTACCTGATGCCCAAATGAGATTTATGCTGGCCACCATTTCAAAATTTTGCTTGCATATTATTTTAGTTTGGTGTGAGTTTCTTAAACGCTATATTCAAGAAAATATCCAACGCTAAACCGGCTTTGCATGAAGAATTTTTCGAGGTGTTTGATTTTCTATTAAATTACTAACGATTTTGACTAAAATACCATATGCTTAAGAAATGTTAATGATATATTAAATGAATATCTTGAATTTTTTGGGCATAGCATCTGAAACTCTCTTTATTATGAATGTTTTTTGTATAATTGGTAGACCCTAAGATATAGACTAAGTCTTATTACAGCAAATATATAGATGTTGTTACGGCAGATTTGTTTTTCTTTTTTGGTGGTGTTAACCAATACTTTTAAATTGACTGAATTTTAAAATAGCTTGCAATCTCTCAATTGGACCAACTACATTTTCTTTCTTAAATTATTTCTTTCTTTCTTTCTTTCTTTCTTTTCTACTTTCTCTCTTTCTTGGCCTTGAAAGGAATATCAAAGTCAATACTTAGTAACCCGCTTTTAAAAGATTCCCGCATTCCCCTTTTACCTACAAAGAAATACTATACTACTTTTTATCTCGATTTGTTTTAAGTAAATGAAGAATAAGCGATCATAAGAACATATTGTTAAAGACACCTTCTTATGAGCTTCAGGGAGCTATTTGTGCCCCTTTTATTTTATTTTTATTTTTTTTTTGTTTATATTTTATTGACGCTACTGGCGGCTATCAGCGGTCACCTATTAAGTCCATCTTGTTTGGTAGTATATATTCTTGAAACTTTATATTCGTATGCTGGGTGTTCATTCATAATCCGTGATTTCCCCGTAAGAGATCTCGTTATGCCGTCGCTGATGAAGCGAGGTTATAAACAGTACCTCTAGAGACAGTAGGTCATACTTAATGTGATGTCATTCTGATGCGGCGAGTTGGATACCGTCTCTCTAGCGGCAGGGGTGCCTACTTAATGTAATGACATCCTAATGGAGCAAATTCGATAATGTTTCTCTAGTAACTGAAATGCATACTTACTGTGATGCCATCCTGATGAGACAGTTGGATACCGTTTCTATAGCGGTAGGAGAACGTACTTAATGTGATGACATCCTGATAGGGCGAGTTCAATATTCCTCTAGTGAGAGAAATACTTTCTGCGATAGGTACCATACTGACGAAGCGAGTTGGATGTTGTCGTCTAGCGGCAGGAGGGACTATTTAATGCGATGCCATCTGATGAGACAGTTGGATACCGTTTCTCCAGCGGCAGGAGAACGCACTTAATGTGACGACATCCTGATAGGGCGAGTTCAATATTCCTTTAGTGAGAGAAATACTTTCTGCGATAGGTACCATACTGACGAAGCGCGTTGGATGTCGTCGTCTAGCGTCAGGAGGGACTATTTAATGTGATGCCATCCTGATGTGGCGAGTTGGGTACCGACCCTCTAGCGGCAGAAGAATCTATTTAATTTGATACCATCCTGATGAGATGAGTTTGATACTTAATGTGATACTATCTTTATGGGGCGAGTTCGATACTGTTTTTGTAGCAGCAAAATACATACTTACCGTGATACCATGCAGATGAAGCGAGTTGTATACCGTCCCTCTAGCGGCAAGAGAACCTACTTAATATGATGCCATGCTGATGGGACGAGTTCGATAATGTTCCTCTGGTGACTGAAATGCATACTTACTGTGATACCATTCTGATGAGGCAAGTTGGATACCGTCCCTCTAGCGGCAGGAGGATCTACTTAAAGTGATGCCATCCTGACGTTTTGAGTTCGGTACTGTGTCTCTTGTGAGAGAAATACATCTTACTATGATACCATCCTGATCAGGCAAGTTGGATTCCGTTCCTTTAGTGGCAAGAGAACCTATTTAATGTGTTGCATTTCTGACAATTTAAGCATTCTCCCTTTAGTGTCAGCTGCTCATACCTGATTGTTCGTATCTATATATGAATAAATCACATTTATCTCACCCTAGCCTGATACCTTAATGATAACCATCAAAAGCAGTCACAAGGTGTGCTGTGTTCATATTTATCTAGTCAACAAATAAAAGAACATTCTTTGAATAGCTTTATTCATTATTATGTTGGGTGTGGGATTGGGCAAACGGGTTGTATTTAGCAATGCAACAACATCCACAGCGCAGTTGTTTATTTTATCTTTCGCAAACCATTAGCGAATTTCTAAGTAGAGGTCGCTGTGCTAGACCATGGTTACGATGTAGGCTCACCACTCAAATAAATATTGCGTCATTTTTACTCCATCACGTTTAAAATCAATACCCAGTATATTATGTTTCTTTTCCCGGTTTGTTGTATAATCATTCATCATGCATCAAACATCGACGCCCTAAGCCGGGTTCAAAGCCATGGTCTTTTCACGGCAGCACGTTAACCTCAATGACCACGTCTTCCACATTTAAAACATTTTGACCGAGTACAGGAGTTTCGCCTATGTAAGCGTGCGACAAAGAGCACTTACCAACTCAAAGGTTGCATAAATTAAAAAAAATCATACAACTTTTTTTACTCATTTTCAATAACTTACTTCTTTAAAAAGTTATTCTTTTATGTACTTCACATTACTGGAGATAAACTTTAGCAGATCCGCTTTTATTGCACATTTCCTTGTAGATGCAACGTGAATAGGCAAAATAGGCTTAAGGGATATTCATATATTTAGAGGTTTTAAAATGGCTTTAATTTTTTAGGCCTGAAGAAAAAAAAATGAATGGCTAATTTAGGGTGGCGGGATTTTTTAAAAATCTTCATGTCGTTACATTAAAAGAAGTTGCGAGTTTATCGATAAATTTCACGAGTGGGAATCAGAAATCCTCTTAAATGTATTCATTATAAGTCTATTGCATAAATAAAACTTAAAAGATATTTAAATAAGAATTACCTTCTTACTTATATTGTTAAAAAGCCAAATTGCAACATACCACAACATACTCAATGAATTACAATGGACGGTGTTACGGAATATTAAGCAAAATGCCTACAAGAGAACGATGACAGTTACCCTAAAAATTTAGACAAAAGTAAAATGAGAACACAATAAACATATTTTTGAAAAACATAACTTATTTTGAATGAAAAATAATACAAATAACAGAGTTGTATTTTAAGCCAAGGGATATACTCTAAGAAGCACAAGAAAATGAGCCATTTGATCACAGAAAATGGTAATAGTTGTATAGGAATGATGTCACTTCATCGTAATCCATGGCTTAGAAAGAGATAAACGTGACAATCTTCATAAAATGGCTAGCCTGGAAGAGGTTACAACCTGCTTCTTATATAGAACCATAATAATTAAAGAGAAATATAACTTAATAAAATACATAATTAACACTGTAAAAAATGCATTCCATTTTTCATAATGTGTAAGACTTTTGTTCAGTGATGCAATTCCACTTTTTTCTATTACTCGCCGGGCCGTCGCTCCAGGCGCGGTCTGACTGCATATAAACATAAGATAATCTTGCAGGTACACCCTAGTGGAAGTTATCGGATCCTTCCTTCACTGCTGTTTGTAAAAAATAAAATTCAGTCAGTATAGTGACTGTAATTGTCGAGACCGTTAATACATAAAGTTCTGTGGGCGCATTTCAGGTGAGTTCATATGTTAATTTTGTGGTTGTGACTAACAGTGCTGTTAACAGTTAGAAGTGAGTTAAACAGACGTTCAGTTTATTAAACTCATTTTACCGCAACAATGTCGCGTCAGTGAGTAAATTCTCCGAACATATTTTGTTATGAGTGTGGTGAAATCACTACAAAATCTCAAAGATAAATTATTAACACTACGATTAAGAAAGCATATGCTTTTTTGTTTTTAACATTAAAGTAGGTAAGGACAAAAGTTTTGCTCCTAATACTGTTGTAGTGGATGTTCTCGTAATTTGAGAGGCAGGTTATATGGCACTCACCCTTCTATAAGGTTTGCTTCTCCTGTGACATGAACAGAATTGTTACTTCTTTAAACAAAAATGTTGTGGTGTCTCCAAAAAACAGAGTATAGTCTATCCAGATTTGCCCCCCGCGTAGCGATTCATTTCCTATTCCAACGCCACCTGATAGTTGATCCCTCTAGAGAGAGGATCGAGTTCTTCCCCTGAGGGTGGTCCCGCTACTTCCTTCGCTCCCGACTCTGATTCTGAATCCGTAGAATCCAAAAAACCCGTCTAATTTCGCAAACAACTAAATTGTCTTGTAAGATATTTAAATCCCACACAAGTCCAGTCTAAATTGTTAGCATCTAGACTAAAGGAATGGAATCTCTTACAAGCTGGTACCAAAGTATCAATTTATCGTAAGCATCAACATAGCTTATAGACATATTTTACTTTCTCTATGCGTACTGTCATAGTGTATAGAGAAGGTATTGAATTGCACCCAAAACTAGATACCGGGATTTCACCGGAAATATATGTTTTGAGACCCCCTGAATCCAAAAAAAGAATTTTTAGAAAAATGTCCGTGTGTGTGTGTCTGTGTGTCTGTGGGCACCAGAGCTCAAAAACAAAAAGAACATTAAAAACCAAACTTGGTATTTAAGTTTGATATCTTCCAAGGATGCAACACGAAGCTTTTCAAAAAATCCCCCACCCTTAACTACCCTTCCTATGGGAAAGTTTTCGAAAATTTTGATTTTCTTAAAAATGGCTCTAAAGATTTTGATTAAATTCTCTTATATTTAAGATATTTACTTGCTGGATGAATTTTATGGAATTTTGCATAACTGCTAAACCGTAAGACAAAAGCTTAACACACAAAAAATGTAGAGCATATTAAAACACACAATTTATATTATATACACTTTTTTCGTGGAGTTGATCCTTTTTTAAATATTCCTTGTTTTTCGTTTCAGCTTTGAAAAACATACCTTCTCAAACAGGAATTTGTCAGTTTCTGTCCGTACAAACACAGGAGCTTTAGCCACATAGCAATCAGCTTTTGACGATCAGTTTAGCGTATATAACTCCCCTAATTCGCTTCTACTTACAAGGAAGCAAGTAATAAGACTATTTCTGCTATTTTTTCGGGATTAGAATGAAGTAAATAGAAGCATAAGCTTTATAACAATTTTTTGCAGAGATCTAGGGAAAGTCATGTGAATGGAACACATCAGATTTTTTCTGAAAAGGATGATCTTGCTTATTGCAATAATGTGAGAGAACTTATACATCAGTTAGGCAGAGAACATATACCTGATGAGTGGCGTTTATTTGTCCGCTATTCAATCAGTTAGGCAGGGAACATATTCCTGATGAGTGGCGTTTATTTGTCCGCTATTCAATCAGTGAAGCAAGGAACATATTCCTGATGAGTGGCGTTTATTTGTCCGCTATTCAATCAGTTAGGCAGTGAACATATTCTTGATGAGTGGCGTTTATTTGTCCGCTATTCAATCAGTTAGGCAGGGAAGATATTCTTGATGAGTGGCGTTTATTTGTCCGCTATTCAATCAGTTAGGCAGGGAAGATATTCTTGATGAGTGGCGTTTATTTGTCCGCTATTCAATCAGTGAGGCAGGGAACATATTCCTGATGAGTGGCGTTTATTTGTCCGCTATTCAATCAGTTAGGCAGTGAACATATTCTTGATGAGTGGCGTTTATTTGTCCGCTATTCAATCAGTTAGGCACTGAACATATTCTTGATGAGTGGCGTTTATTTGTCCGCTATTCAATCAGAAGGCAGGGAACATATTCCTGATGAGTGGCGTTTATTTGTCCGCTATTCAATCAGTTAGGCAGTGAACATATTCTTGATGAGTGGCGTTTATTTGTCCGCTATTCAATCAGTTAGGCACTGAACATATTCTTGATGAGTGGCGTTTATTTGTCCGCTATTCAATCAGTTAGGCAGGGAAGATATTCTTGATGAGTGGCGTTTATTTGTCCGCTATTCAATCAGTTAGGCAGTGAACATATTCTTGATGAGTGGCGTTTATTTGTCCGCTATTCAATCAGTTAGGCACTGAACATATTCTTGATGAGTGGCGTTTATTTGTCCGCTATTCAATCAGAAGGCAGGGAACATATTCCTGATGAGTGGCGTTTATTTGTCCGCTATTCAATCAGTTAGGCAGTGAACATATTCTTGATGAGTGGCGTTTATTTGTCCGCTATTCAATCAGTTAGGCACTGAACATATTCTTGATGAGTGGCGTTTATTTGTCCGCTATTCAATCAGAAGGCAGGGAACATATTCTTGATGAGTGGCGTTTATTTGTCCGCTATTCAATCAGAAGGCAGGGAACATATTCCTGATGAGTGGCGTTTATTTGTCCGCCATTCAATCAGTTAGGCAGGGAACATATTCTCGATGAGTGGCGTTTATTTGTCCGCTATTCAAAGTATATTGCTACAAAATGGTACTCTTATGGCGTAAATATGAAAGAAGTGTACGAAAACATGGATATCCTCCTAAAATCAGTATGTTAAGCTATGAATGGGAAATATATGGAGATCTAAACGTTATTAGTCTATTAAACGGATTGTATCTGGGATATACGAAATATCATTGTTTTTTGAGTGAGTTGAGATCTCTAGACATAGATAATCATTACAGGGTGAAGGAGTGGCCTTAGAGACAAAGTTTAGTACCAAGCGAGAAAAATGTAAAGTTTCACCACTCATAGATTCTCAAAAACTATTATCACCGCTCCATTTAAAGCTGGACTTAATGAAGAATTTCGTTAAAGAAATGGACAAAAATGTGAGTGGACTCTAGTATTTAAGAGACAAATTTCCCAGGTTAAGTGAAGGAAAAAAGAGAGCATTTTCATTGGTCCTCAAATCCGAAAAATCCAGCAGGAAAAACCCGCCGAAACAGAAAATGTAGCGTGTGTGCGTTCAAAGACATCTGTTCAAAATTCTTGTTAAATTACAGAGTGGATAACTAAATCAAAGTTGTGGAAAATTTGTTATGGGCATATGTGGTAATGTGATGCAATATGTCCCTTAAAAATTCATTTATTGCGCTTATATATTAAACTCTTTCCAACGAACCTGGGAATGGTGAGCTACGAGCATGGAGAACATTTTCTTCAGCAAGTATCTCTAATGGAAAGACGATTTGTAGCAAAATTATCTCCTAACATACTTGCTGATTACTGTTGGTTTCTTGTCTCTGGGTATTCTTGGTCAGCCACATTCCAGTCTGAATGTAGTAAAAGTTTGAGTCCGTAACTACATGTATGAAACAAAATTAAATTGAAACAAAATATTAAATATGGTTGCCAAAGAAAACGGTACGTGATGGGGAATTTCTGACTTCAAATTCGAATTTAGAGAGCCTAATTTATAACTTTCATTTCATGTCAAGAAAAAACTTAAAATGCTGTTGTACAGTGTGAGCAGTAAAGTAAATAAACTTTCCATAACATTGTTGTACTCTGAAGAAGATTTCCTGTAAATATGGTTTAAGCTCCTGGTAATACAGGTCTTTCAGATCTGGTGCTCGAGGTTTAATCAACCGACTGGGTGCAACCATATCACGGCAGAGCTACGGCTAATGTTGAGTGAATGGTACAAAGGACCGTATTCAATTTCGCGCGTTTATATGCCACTTTGAATTTTGATAAAATGAACATATATTCATAGCATATAAAGGAATTGTTATTTCATAACTCAGCTGGTGTTTTGTTCTTACAATAGAATATCGGATTTACCTTTAAATACTCAGCGCATCAGATGAAATAGCCATTTTATTACTGCCAAGCCTCAGGCTCTTTATATTGTTTGCTAGGTACGCAACAGCTATGAAGATCAAAGTGAAATAACTTAAAATGTAAAAGAGAAAGCAGAAATAAATAATCCTTAACAAAGAGCTGAGTTTTATAGCTACTGTTGCAAAAATATAGAAAAACAATTGAATACTGCCTCCATATATGACATTGTGTAGGTTGTTATGCTATTGTCATTATCCTTTAACTTATAGTTCAGAATAAAATTAAATGCACCAGATGTGTTGCCTGACCATCGCCTTCTATTGTTAAGGAGAATGTATACTTCACTTTCAGAATGATTCCTTAATTTGGCGATTTTCAGTTATAGTGATAATAATCGACATTAGAGTGCAGTACATTTAACAAGTGTAGTCAGTACTTCCCTTAGAGGTTAAATTCCTCCTTTTACTTTCTCTACACTTACTACATACATAGTGTGTAGAGAACGTATTGTAATGCACCCAAAATTCGATACTGGAAAATATATGTTTTGGGGCCTCTGAATCCAAAAAAAAGCATCTTAGGAAAAGGTCCGTTTGTGTGCGTCTGTCTGTGTGTTTGTGGACTGGATAACTCAAAACCGAAAAGACCATTAAATACCAAACCTGGTTTGTAGATTTGACATCCTACAAGAACGTGACACGAAGATTTTTAATAAAATTCCCCTACTACAAACTACCCTTTACATGGAAAAGTTTTCGAACTTTTTGATTTTCTGAAAAATGGCTCAAACGATTTTGATTAAAATCCCGTATATTAAAGATACTTACATGCCAAATAAAATGTATATCATGAATTTTCTGGAAATAGCCTCTGAGGACATATTTATTCTGGATGAATTTTGCCGTATTTGCTTTACCACTAAACCGTAAGTGATAGACAAAAACTTCCTACACAAAAAATATAAATCTCGCCAAAACACACAATTTACGTCTTTTATGTTTTTGTCGTGGAGGCAGCCGTTTCCGAGACATTCCTTATTATTGGTTTCAATTGTAAAGTACTTACACTTTTCTGAGGCAGGAAGTGTCCGTTTTTGTGTTTGTTTGTTCTACTTCTGGCCGAGCAAAGGAGGAATTTGCAATGACAATCGCATAACGACAGCTGTTTAAACATTTGACTATCACTTTAGCATAGCGCACTCCTTTAGTTCCCTTCTACTTTTAAGGAACTAAGTATTAAGAAAATTTTGTTAATGCTTTTCTCGCTTAGCATAGTGTAGAAAGAAGAACAATTTTTGTAAGAAGTTTGTTTGTAGAGCAGCTAGGGAATGTGAGTGTAACACATCAGATTTTTACTTTCTCTATACTCACTATGTACATAGTGAATAGAGAATGTGTTGCACTCCACCAAAAAATTCGATACCGAGATTTCACCGGAAATATGTATTTTAGGGTCCCCTGAATCCAAAAAAAGTATTTTTAAAAAAAAAAGGTCCGTGTGTGTGTATGTGTGTCCGTGTGTCCCTGTGTCTGTGAACACGATAACTCAAAAACGAAAAGTCGGTAAAATACCAAACTTGGTATTTAAGTTTAGTATCTTCCAGGGATGCGACACGAAGATTTTGAGAAAAAAATTCCCCCACCCCAAACTACCCTTTACATGATACTTTTTTCGAAAATTTTGATTTTCTAAAAAATGGCTCTAACGATTTTGATTAAAATATCGTATATTAAAGTTATTTACCTGACAAATAAAATGTATATTCTGAAATTTCTGGGAATAGCCTCTGAAGACTACTTTATTCTGGATGAATTTTTCATAGCTACTAAACCGTAAGAGATGGACAAAAACTTAACCCATAAAAAATGTAGAGCACGTTAAATCACACAATTTATGTTATATACATTTTTTTCGTGGAGTTGATCGTTTTTGAGATATTCCTTTTTATTGGTTTCAGCTTTGAAAAACTTATACTTTTCTCATACAGGAATTTGTCAACTCCTGTCAATACAAACAAAGGAACATCAGTCACATACCAACCAGCTTTTGGCTTTCACTTTAACCTATGGTACTCCTTATTTCGGTTCTACATACTATAAAGCAAGAAATAAGATTATTTCTGCTAATTTTTCTCGATTAGCATGAAATAAATAAAAGATAAGCTTATTAAATAATAATTTACAGAGGTATAGAGAAAGTCATGTGAGTGTAACACATCAGATTTTTTCTTATAGGCTATTAAATGGTGATTCACAAGTGGCGCGTATACTCCTCAAATGAATTGTGTAACTAAAGCAATCAAGAAAGGTCTAGTAAATTCAGGTCTACAATGAACCGTACCCTGAGATTGTACCAATAATGACGCACCTATGTAAGAACGACATATTGCAATAGTAGCAACAATATAATCTCTATTGCACTCTCAAGAACTTAAAGAGGGGAAAGAGGAGAGAAAATGCCGATAAACCAACACCCTATGACTACTGGGTGCACTTAGGAAAACCCTTCTTTGGTGTTCTTTTTGCAAAAATAAGGCCCCAGCAGAAAGGTTTGCTTTTGGGCTCAATTTATATCACAGGCTCCAACTTCGGTTTTCTGTGTGGAATGGAGAAAGACGGTCAGGCACCACGCTGTTAATTTCCTACAGTAGTGCGTTAGGACACCGTGACCTTCGAATGCATGCAGCCTGATGAAACTTCCGAACTTCACTGGATGGCCATACCTTATCGATTCTCTGATAGCTATAGACAGCAAATTTGAAATGCAAGTGTAATCTACTTGATCAATTCTCTAAAATTCTCGGTCCCAGACAGAACAGTGAAATTTTGGGTGGCAGATTTTAAGTGCGGCCGTACCAGCTGCCAAGACGAACTTTGCAGTGGTCGTCCAAATGAGGTTACCAGTGCAGAAATGGTATTGGATGACTGTCGACTGAAAGCGCACGAGCTAGCACACATTATAAGCATTTCAAGACGCTCTGTACGTCGCATACGGACTGAAAATTTGGATATGAGAAAGTCGTGTGCAAGGTGGCTGCCGCGTTGGGCTCACAATAGAACAAAAACAGCGTCGTGAGGATGTACCAGTCGAGTGTTTGGCAATGTTTTGCCGCATAGGCTAAGTTTTTGCGTCGATTCATTACAATGGGTAAAACCTGGGTCCAACACTTCACACCTGAGACTTAGGAACAATCAAAGCAATGGATTGGAAGGTGAGAATTGGCTCCAAAGAAGACGAAGACAATTCCTTCTACAGGAAGGTCATGGCATCAGTTTTTTAGGACGCACGTGGGATAAGTTTCTATGATTGTCTCGAAAAAAGAAAAGTAATCAATGGCGAATATTATGCCTTTTTTTCATCATGACAATGCACCAGTTCACACGTCCATTATCGCCATGGCCAAAATCAACGAGTTAAATTTTGAATTGATTCATCTTGCAGCTTATTCGCTAGATTTAGTCACCTCTTATCTGTTTCCAAACTTGAAGAAATGGCTTGGAAGTAGAAGATTTGCTACAATGAAGAGGTGATGGCTATCTTCCAGACCTCGATATTTCTCACTATAAACAGGGTATCGAAGCTATTGAACATCACTGGGAAAAGTGTATCAAGCTGACAGAAGACTGTATAAAGAAATAAAGATGTTTTTCTCCAAAATGCTTCTTTGTTAGGTTGGGTACTTCTGGGACAGCCTTCATATATCGATGGTCTTGGTTTAACCAGAAACATTATAAGCTCACATAGATATCCAAATGAACATATTCCGACTGCTCCATAAAGGCATCTGTCTAGCACTTAGACAGCAGACAGTAGCCACGCATCCCTCTTAATATCCCGAGCAAAAAGAGGGCTACTGGAACAAGTCTGAAGTGTACCTACCAGAAAATTAGCTACAAGTTAGCATTAGGGAAAAAGCACGAGAGATAGAGTGTACGTATGGCAAAGTGCTTAATCAAACGACTGACGAGGGTCAACAAATTGAATCAAGTGGCAGGAAGTTCAAAAGAAAAAGAGGGGAAGTGCCGCACAGGGAGGAGACCCCTTGTTGAGAGCACTCTGGTGTGCGACGTCGGAACCAATTACCAGTACCTCCGCTTACCTTTACACGCTCGATAAAACCAACACGCCCACCTAGATTCCGTTTTCCACTTGACTGCATATACAAGTGTTTGCTGGTGCGACCACCGTGCTTGTTTCCGATTCCGCAGTCCCAGGTTCGTTCGTTCTTGATTGAGGTGGTGCGGTTGTTTGCTGCCGTGCCATTTGTTACATTTGGAGGTTCGGGCACCTTGGACAGTGTTATTTTCTTCTCAATGTCTTCTACTTCTTGCATCCTTTTCATCAATCCTTTCCCTGCGCTCTTTCTACTTCCTGTAAACTTTTGTCATGTTATACAACGGTTTTTCTAACACTAAAATGCTCAGCAGTCATCAGTGCCATTAGTTTATACTTTCTCTACACGTACTATGTATATAGTACAGGGTTACTACAAAAGAAATAGACAACTTCAACTGCCAGTAAAACAAAAACTATTAGAGATAGCAACCTAATTATTTTGGAGGTATGTTGAGAAACTCTCAAAGTTTCGTTTGTTACTATTGGTAACGCTGTAGTGTTTTGTTGGTTGTTGCAGAAGCTGAAATGGCGGAAAGTCCTGTGGAAAAGGCATATTGTGTGTTGGAATTTGCTAGAAGGCAATCAGCAACTGTTGTCCAACGACATTTTAGAACACGTTCACAAAACGCCACCGACTAGACAGTCAATCTACGACTGGTATAGAAAATTCGAGACAACGGGATGTTTGTGCATAGGGAAGAGCTCGGGAAGACCAAGAGTTTCGGAAGAAAACGTTGAACGTGTTCGTTCTGCCTACATAAGAAGCCCACAGAAATCGACATCTAGGGCAAGCATGCAATTATAAATTCCACAGCAAACTGCATGGAAAATCTTGCGGAAGCGACTGCACATGATGCCTTAAAGATTACAGATGTTGCAGTTTCTGAGTGAAGAAGATAAGGTCATACGGCGTGACTTTTGCATCGACATGTTGCGACATGATGAAGACGATGCTGGTTCTTGTGAGCGCATCATTTCATTTTTGTAGTAACGTGTTCTAAAATGTCGTTGGACAACAGTTGCTTACTATACAAAACTTGTAGATCTGTTAAAACACAATTTATGGTATAAACGTTTTTTTTTTCTTTATTTAATTTCACTTAATTTATCCCTTATCAACCGAACCAATTTACCCTTCATTGGAGTGTTCTATCTGCTAGTGCTGGAATCTATCAGAATATTAATTTATTGTTTATTTTACTTATCATACTAATTTCAAATTGTGGTATCTCTGTGTAGATTTATCTCAAATTTTTACTATGATTGTTTTTATATTATGTTAATATGAACACCAAATTGCATTCAAATTGGATAAATAATTCATGTATTATTATGGAAAATATAAATAATTTTATTTTATTTTGTAAATATGTTGCATAATCAAAATACTTCCGCCACCTCAAAATGTAAAATTGAACCACATACAACAGCTCTTAAGGGGGACATTTCAATAAATTTTATTACCTAATTGATATACCTTTTAAAAATGTTACTAGTTTTAATCTTGAAAATTAGTAATTTTTTCATGCAAATGCATATTTGAAAAATTTATTATTAGTGTTAGGATAATTTTTCCGTATGTACTGCTACAACATAGATTTGAAAGTATGTTTCAATAAAAACACAGTTTAAACTAATAGTGTGCTAGTAAACATATTATTGTACGAAATTTAAATGGCTGTAAAGCACAAAGCAAGGGAGAACAAATAAATGTTGATTTTGTATACATTCCCAAAGTTTCCGACAGTTATTTGTGATTTTGTTTTCAATTTTTTGATCATTTGTAGTCAAAATTTCATTCCCAGTGTTCTTTAAATTGTAGTGTGAATATATAGTAGCCTTTCTTATGTAAAATATTTAATCGGAACTAAGATAATGACACTAAACGTGTTTAATTTTTTATTAATGTTTTTATTCTGAGAATCTAGGAATCGATTTTTTGGGCGGAATTCAATACTTCTTCTCGTTACTATACGTAAAAGAGAAAGTAAAAAATGCTAACTTCCAGATAACCTTTGCAACACAATAGCCCAAGGTACGTCCAGGAGTAACTAAAAGATACTCTTAATTGTAGCGTTTTATTTTTGTTTTTGTTGTTTTTATTATTTTTGTGCGAAAAAAAATTATGAAGCAGTTATTGGGTTGAAGTTTTCTTTATCTGTTTTTACTCCAGCGTAGCTGCTGAGACACCAGTAATTTATTTAAATAAAGTATTACATGTCATGCGGGAAGTATCACAGATTGACTCGGCGTTTGGCTGCCGTACGTGCATTCAATGGCTCGAAAGTTAGTGGATTGGTGTGGCCTGATCATAGGTCACAGTAGTCAATTTTTCTAGATATTCTATGGAAATTTTCCTGCTTTCAGCCGTTGCCTGAATGTTGTCGAGTATGATAGTTTGAGAATGCACCATATTCCTTGCATTGCGTATCTACTTGGGTGATGTCGCGCTATGCTGGTTAACTTCGCCAGTGGCACTAATATTGGAAAATTACAGGCAGAGAAGGAAATGTTTCGCCGCAAGATAATGCAGAGTTTCAGGTTTCTCTCCCTAGGGATGTTCCCTTGCAGCAAACAAGCGCGGAACTGTCTCACCGCCTTACATTCCAGTTTTATTTTGTGGTGGAAATAGAGATGACATCTCTCGCACTTTCAGCTGCCTGTCGTGACAACTTTAATCTCAACTATGCGCTCCAAGTGAACACCATGCTGCAGAAATATTTACGGCCCCACCTCTAAAGGAAGAGCATGCAAAATTCACTTCATTGAAATATGCATACATATTATCTTTATGTGACAGGGTAACTACAGGAAATCATTATATGTGAGAAAAACCATTTTACTTCATCTTTCGCGTATCTATGACAGAGAAAATAAATATTGCTTTTTAACAAACATTTGATATCGGCATATACACGAATCAGAGAGCCACACTAAAAAGAAAAATCTGACGTGTTCTATTCACATGCCTTTCTATACCTATTCCGTATTTAACTATTCTTAAAAAACTGACGTGTTCCATTTAAATGCCTTTCTCTACATATGTGTAACAATTTATTGCTAAAAAGCTTATGCTTCTTTATACTTCATGCTAATCCAGAAAAAATTAGCAGAAATATTCTTATTACCTGCTTCCCTGTAAGTAGAAGTGAAAGAAGGGAGTACCATAGGTTAAAGTGATAGTCAAAACTGGTTGCTATGTGACTGAAGTTCCATTATTTGTATGGACAGGAATAGACAAATTTCTGTATGAGAAAAATACAAGTTTTTCAAAGCTGAAACCAAAAACAAAGAATATCTAAGAAACGATCAACTCCACGAAAAAAAAAATATATATAAATATATAAATTGTGTGTTTTAATGTGCTCTACATTTTTTGTGTGGTAAGTTTTGTCCATCTCTTACGGTTTAGCAGTTACGCAAAATTCCGTAAAATTGATCCACAATAAAGTAAGTCTTCGGAGGAAATTCATAGAAAATTCATGATATACATTTTATTTGTCAGGTAAATATCTTTAATATACGATATCTTAATCAAAATCGTTAGAGCTATTTTTAAGAAAATGAAAATTGTCGATAAAGTTCCATGTAAAGAGTAGTTGGAGGTAGGGCGATTTTCTTGTAAATCTTCGTGTCGCATCCTTGGAAGATACCAAACTTAAATACCAAGTTTGGTATTCAACGGTCTTTTCGTTTTTGAGCTATGCGGTCCACAGACACGCAGACACACACAGACACGCACACTAACGGACCTTTTTCCAAAACTGCTTTTTTTATATTCAAGGGAACCTAAAGCATGTATTCCCGGTGGAATCTCGGTATCGAATTTTTGGGTGCAATACAATACCTTCCCTATACACTATGTACATAGTACGTGTAGAGAAAGTAAAAAAGCTTATTCTTTTATCTACTTCATGCTATTCGACATAAACATTAGAAAAATCCTCTTATTATTAATTTCCATATGAGCAGAAAGAAATAAGGGAATATACTAACTAAAGCTATGACTGCCTCTGTGGTCGAGTGGTCAGCAAGCTGAGTTCTCACCCGGAGGTCCCGGGTTCAATTATATGCTGCGGTAGGAGATTTTTCTTTAACCATAACTATTCCCTATCCCCCACAGAATTTGAAAGTATGTTTGTGAGGATGAATGTGAGTGTGTGCGTGTGTGTGTGTTGGAGAAAATTAAACGATTTAAACCCAACGTAAAGAACCTACAGTTAAGAGTTGTTACTAATGCAAAGCCCGCTATTTGACCTTAGATGTCAAAGACGGCTATAAAAATAAATACAAAACAAATCTGAAGCGATAGTCAAATATTTTAATAGTTGGTTACAATGAGTTTGAAATTTTCTTCTCTTTGTACAAACAGGCATACGACAAAAGAAAAAGGAATCAGGAAAGCATGAATATACTAAAGTTGAACATAAAAACAAGAAAATGGTTAATTCTACAAAACAAAAATGTATATGACATAATTTGTGTGTTTTAAAGATATCTCCGGTCATCCATAATGAGAGGTTTAATTTTTTAAAAAATTCTGGTTATACACTTCATTTCTCATATGGGGATTAATGGCGTTAGAGACAGGGACTGGGTCTGTACACTCATTGTCCGCCGGTGAAGCTAGTGCTCCCACCTCCTTGTTTTTTTGTTTTTTTTTTTTTTTCTCTGTTCCAAAACCGGTTCGGAGAGCATGTGCTGCTTGCGTCGACTTTTAATACATATTACATAATACATAGGTACAGAACTTATTGCACAATTTGATACCGAAATTTTACCGGAAACACACGTTTTAGGGTCGCCTGAATCCAAAAAAGGCCTGTTTAGAAAAAGGCCCATGTGTGTGTCTGTGCGTATGAACACGATAATTCAAAAACCAAAAGTCGGTAATAACCCAAACTTGGTATTTAAATTTAGTATCTTTCAAGGATGTAACACGAAGATCTTGAGGACCCCCCCCCCCACTCTAATCTAAACTTTACTTGGGAAAATTTTCCAAAAATTTGCTTTTCTCAAAAATGGCTCTAACGATTTGTACCGTATATTTATGCTATAGATATAGGTGGGCGCAAAAGTAAGCAACGTTGTGTAGTACTCATAAGTTTTTATTACAAAGAATAGATAACATTAACCAAATAATAAATATGTTTTGTGGCAAATGAAAAATCTGATTGTGCTTTACATGGTGGGCAACTATTGCAATAGTTAACAATATATTTTTGAGTATGTCACTAGCAAAACGTTTTTATTTGACTTCGTACCTTCAGAACAGGTTGTACATGTACGGATCGCTAGCTACACAGTGGAAAACCGGCAGTGCTTGGGGAAGGGGAATGTCTTAGTGAAATCGTGTAACTATTTTCCAGTCACTGCAACCAAATAGTAACCATGTTCGAAACCTAGTAGTGCCAAACCCTACCGAGCGAGGTAGCACCATGGTAACGGGTGCAACTCGCATTCGGGAGGTTGAAGGTTCGATTTGCTGAATTATGGTTAAGGCTAAATTCACCATGTTCACCGTCCGCAAGTCGTGGTTTCATCCAATAGTGCCAACTGTGCCGATGAGTTGAGTCTTCGTCATAATATGCACATTGTTGCGAACTCACGAACTATGCATTTCCTGATCAAAAAACTTCTGTAAAAGTAGCCCAATATGATGATTGGAGCTTAAATTGAATGGAAAGAATTGAATCTATAGCTCTGTATTATTTTAATCTGCAATACTGGAATATAATAATGATTATTTAGTGGTTAAGGTTAGTTTATTATAAACTAATGCTTGCCAAACTAAATCAGAGATAAAATGCTTTTTTTTTATCTAATAATTTAAACATATTGCTCCGTCATATTAATTTAGCCCTTTAGGCTTCTCCCCTCAACCCTCCCGCTCTGGGGTCCCGTGAGACGCAAAGGGCTATGCCACAGGGTCTAAGGCCGGTGCTCCGCGGCTGTGTTCAGTACAAAGAACACAGTACACATGTCGCATGTAATGGATAGGTTGTAATTGTGCACCATTGGCTGAGATATTACGTACTCGTATTATGGTACTCTAATTGTTAGCATCGCTTCGCCTTTGATCATCTGAAACCGCTAAGGTATCACACCGTATACATTGAACTGTAAGGGTACGAGGAATGGAGGGAAATATTTACCGCGATCCTTTACCACCGCGAATGTAGAGCTAGAAGCATGTTGGACGATTCTGGCAGGCACGGAAGATGTGGACGGGCTAGGTAAATTTATACCTAAGGCATGACAACTGAGGTCAGAGAAGGCCGACAATAGATAAGGGGGGGGTAAGAATAGCTAAACAAAAGTGATTACAATGTTTTACATACACATATTTTATGTCATACTTATGTCATTGTTGTGTTGTGGTGTTCTATATTGTGTATATATTTCTCTTAAGTGTATTTGTCTAGTATAATAGGGTACATTAATGCACCTGAATAAGGTGTACTCTCTATTGTAACTTTAAATTGCTGTATTTGAATACCTTTGTCTTGTTACTTTCGTGTCTACTCATTTAATTCTTTGTTGTTGTTGTTTTCAATATTACTTATTATTTTGTGTGTTGCAAATGCACGTACGGTCTGATGACCCCTGCAATCGATGAAGCTCAATGTATGACTCTGTTATATCAATACATATACTTATTCATTCTCAGAAGTCGCTCGTCTTTCAGAATGCACCAGTGAACTTGTCGTTTCAGCCAATAAAATCGAAGAAAGCATAAATGACATATAGGAAATTGCACGTGGAGGGAAACATATCCTCTGTTTTCTCTCTCATTCTTCCTCTTTTATGAAGTAAATTGCGAAAGTTTACTTGGAGAAAATGAGACAACGTTGCTTTTCGCGGCACTTCATCTTCGGCATGAAAAACATTAGCGTAGCACCAAAATACACATTTTTCAAGTGAATTAATTTCATTTGACTGCCAAATGGAAGTGTTTCATAAATTCAGATTTTAACAATTATACAAATGCTGCGCTTCCTTTATTACTGTGTAGCATCAGCTATTACCTTTTTCTTAAGCTCGTAATGCTTAGTTTGATATTGTTGTTATACAGCAACATTTTTTGTAGATTGTTTTTCCTCACGCTGTATATTTAGAGAAATCGAATTGTGTGATGTGGAAAATCCTTAAAGTTTCGTGACTAGGAGGAAAGAAAACATTCTCTCCTCTGCCGTGACACCATTAACTCTTTAGAGGATATTTCCTGCCCCACCCATCACTCTCTCTGGCAAACAAAATTGATTTCCAAGAACGAGGAAACCAATCCACGAATCAGCATGATATTTTATATATTTGTTCTCGTGTGTAAATAGCTTCTGGAAAGAGGCCAGAAGCAAGAAGATGCAAGAAAGGCAGAGAGAGGGATAAGCGTACAGTTCGCTGCCAAGAGTGATCTGTGCACATGATGAGGCTGTAATATGGCCTCTCTGCTCCTCGTGGCTTATTTACTGAGGTCAAACAACTTGCCTCTTCCAGACGGAGAATCCTTCCACTGGAAAATTACACTCGTGCGCCTTCAATTTTAATTTCTCTCAGCCGAGCAGTGTACCAAGGTTATTATAAGGTCATTACTGCGCCTCTCACAGGTCATATGCGCCGTATCTATCACAGTATTTTACTTTTACTGTTTAAAGTCTTTAAAATTAACAAAAATTAAATTGATAATGAGATGTCACCTGAAATAAATGCATTAAAGCCCGTTGAATAAATAAAATATGATATTTTTCTCTCTCTCTCTCTCTCTCTCTCTCTCTCTCTCTCCCTTTGTGTCTGTCCGTTAACAGCATTACTAAGAAACGAAACATCGGATAGATACATTTTCCAAGGGTACGACAGGAAGATTTTCAAGAAATTTCCTCCTCCCCAAACTATCCCTTATATTGAATATTTTTCGAAAATTTTGATTTTCTCAAAAATAGTTCCTACGAATTTTACTTTCTCTATACAATGTACATAGGGATAGAAAAGGTATTGCAATGCACCCAAATATTCGATACCGAGATTTCACCCGAAATATATGTTTTGGGGTCCCTGAGTCCGAAAAAAAGCATTTTTAAAAAAAAGTCCGTGTGTGTGTGTGTGTGTGTGTGTCTGTTTGTGTGAGTGTCCGTGGACAGCATACCCCCAAAACGAAAAGACCGTTTAACACCAAAATTGGTATTTAGGTTTAGTATCTTCCAAGGATGCGACACGAAGATTTTCAACCCCCCCCCCCACAAACTACCCTTTACATGGAAAAAATTTAGAAATTTTAATAAAAATCGTTAGAGCCATTTTTAAGAAAATCAAAATTTAGTATATTAAAGCTATTTATGTCCGAAATAAAATGTATATCTCGAATTTTTGGGGAATAGCCTCTTAAGACCTCTTTATTCTGATGAACTTTGCTTAACTGCTAAACCGTAAGAGATAGAAGAAACTCACTACACAAAAAATGTACATCACGACAAAACTCACAATTTATGTGCTTTACAATTTTATTGTGGAGGTAACCGTTTCTGAGATATTCCTTGTTTTTGGTTTCAATTGTGAAGTACTTAAACTTTTCTCACACAGGAAGTGTCCGCTTTTCTTTTGTTCTACTCCTGGGCAAGCAAAGAAGTGATTTGAATGACAATCGCATAACGATACCATTTAAAACATTTGACAATCCTTTTAGCATAGCGCATTCCCTTATTCTCTTCTACTTATTAGGAACTAAGTAACATTCTGCTTATATTTATCTTGATTAGCGTTGTGTACAAAGAAGAAGAAGAATCTTTTGTAGGAGTTTTGTAGAGTAGCTAGAGAAAGTCATGTGAGTGTAACACATAAGATTTTTATTAAAATACTATATGCTGAAGAGGTTTTATGTTAAGTAAAACGTATATATTGAATATTCCGGGAATAGCTCCTAATGCCCTTTTAGTTCTGGATGATTTTGTAGAACTCATATAAAACTGAATCTTGGTATTCAAAAATTGAAGTTCATTTTATGTACAATAATTGTTATGAATTTAATCGTTTCGCTTTCCAATATTTGCACTTTTCTCAAATTGGAATTCGTTATCGTTATTCGAATCTCTTTGTTGATCATGCAAATCTAATGGAATTTCAGTATATAGCATCCAGCTCTAAAAAGGTTGACTTTCAATTTGGGGTAGTGTATTTCTCTATTCCTTTGTATCTTTTAGTAAATATGAAATAAAACCATCTTGCTAACGCTTATCTCGACTAGCATGAAGTACTTAGAATAAAAACATTTGTAACAGTAGTTTGTTGGTCATCTCCTTAGCGCGGTGGTAGCGTTGCTACTTACCAAGCGGGAGATTTGGGTTCGATCCCCAGTACCAGCGTGGGGATTTTTTTCCCCGCTGGGAGACCTGGCCCGGGGTGCACTCAGCCTCGTAAGGAGCTACTTGATAGAGACGTACCGGCTCCAGGTCATGAAGACCGCATTAACCGGCCGGGGGGACACGAGGCGCTGACCACGTCTCACCCTCCATTACTGCACCCATCCATAGTGTAGTGGACCGAGATGGGGGACGCAGCGGCCGGGCGGTAGACCAAGGTTCCCCGTGAGCTGTCGTGCCATGGAGTTACAATTAACAGTAGTTTGTTGCAAAATATTTAGAGAACGTCCTGTGAATGCAACACATAAGGTTTTATCTCTACTCTCAACTTTTTATCTGTGTTGTTTAAATACAGGCCAAATATGATGGTGATAAGCAAGACATCTTCAGGTTCTAGCAAGTTTAAATTAGGTTCTATTGATAATATGTCAGGGTTTTATAGGATCCTATGTGTTCAGTTTAGGAAATTCTGGGATATTTTGAATCTACATTTGTATAAATCACTGGACATGTCACTGTTTTTAAAACGATGTAACTTTACTAATTATTTGATGTTACCTACTTCAAAGGCACTGAAAACACACAAATGATTTCAAGTACTACATAGGTAAAAGACCTCAGTATACTATTTTTATTGAGGCAGTACTAATGAATGCAAGAATATGTAAATGATTAATAAGCAAGGTCATGTAAATAAATATATGTAATATAGAAATGAGATTATATTTTTAGAAAATAAGTAAGCGTAGGTAGCTTAGATAAGAGAGAAGAGAGAGTTGAAATGGGCCATAAAAGAGAAAATATTTCGCAGGGTTATTTGTGCACAATAGACAGGGAGTTGTGGTGAAACGTAGAAAAGAATGACAAGACAAGTCTTAGATGAAGTGGTAAGATTGTGAAAGTTACATGAAAATTATTGTGAGCTAGCGCCTAAGACAGTTTCTATTGGTTCATGAAAAGAGACGCTACTGGGAGCGGCAAAAACACCAATTAGAGCACAGTTTTAATGCTTAGGCAGAACAAGGGTGTTGGATATAGACGCAAGTTCGCATATAGCGTGTCCTCATTTACTGTACAAGTCTGTTCCTCTTTAGGTATAGTTATTCTTCACAGCACTTCCATTGTTTATCTAAGAAATGTAATACGCGATATTGAGTTTCATTCATAAGTGAATGCTTATAATGCAGTTTCAACTAGGATCTCAGAGAATTATAAAGTGTATATAAGTTGTGAGTATTCTTAATTACAGCTTAAATAAAGTGCTCAACCTAAAAGTTATAAATGCATTATCTCTGAAAGTTCCTTTTACCGTGCACGCCCTGTTGGAGATATTTGTTTAACCGAGGAATCCAACTACCCGGACCAAAATAATAATACAGTAGAATCTCATTAATTCGGTCTAATTGAGCTCTAGCATTTCCGAATGAATGAAAGTTCAGATAAACAAAATAACCTATGAAATGAGTCAAGTACACATTTAAACACTCTGTTCAATAAAAAGTACGTGTATTTTACTTTCTCTACACGTACTAGGTACATAGTGTATAGAGAAGGTATGGTAATGCACCCAAAAATTCGATACCGAGATTTCAACGGAAATACAAGTTCTGAGACTCCCTGAATCCAAAAAAAAGAACGTTTTTAGAAAAACGTACGTGTGTGTGTCTGTGTGTGTATATGTGTATGTGTGTGTGTCTGTGGACAGCATAGCTCAAAAACGAAAAGACCGTTGAATACCAAACTTTGTATTTAAGTTTGGTATCTTCCGAGGATGCGACACGAAGATTTTCAAGAAAATCCCCCCACCCCAAACTACCCTTTACATGTAACTTTTTTTTTCGAAAATTTTTATTTTCTTAAAAATGTCTCTAACGATTTTGATTAAAATATTTTATATTAAAGATAAAATGTATTATCTTGGATTTTCTGGGAATAGCCTCTGAAGACTACTTTATTGTGGATGAATTTTACGAAATGTTGCATAACTGCTAAATCACAAGTGTTGGACAAACACTTACCACAGGAAAAATGTAGAGCACGCTAAAACACACAATTTATATTATATACATTTTATCGTGGAGTTGATCATTTTAGATATTCCTTATTACTTTCTCTAGCACCATATGTGCAATGTACATAGGGATAGAGAAGTTTTGCATTCCACCCAAAAATTCGATACCGAGATCTCACCGGAAATACATGTTTTAGGACCCCCTGTATCCAAAAAGAGCATTTTCAGAAAAGGGTCTGTGTGTGTGTGTATCCCTGTGTCCGTGTGTCTGTGAACACGATAACTCAAAAAACGACAAGTAGCTAAAATACCAAACTTGGTATTTAAGTTTAGTATCTTCCAGGGATGTGACACGAAGATTTTGAGAAAAATCACCCCACCTCAAACTACCCTTTACATGGAACTTTTTTCGAAAATTTTGATTTTCTTAAAAATGGCTCTAACGATTTTGATTAAAATATCATATATTAAAGATATTTACCTAGCATATAAAATGTATATCTTGAATTTTCTGGGAATAGCTTCTGAAGGCCTGTTTATTCTGGTTGAATTTTGCTTAATTTAACATAACTAGTAAACTGTAAGAGATACACAAAAATTTACTGTACAATAAATGTAGGTCTTGTTAAAATACACAAGTTATGTCATATACATTTTTTTCGTGGAGCTTAGCGTTTTCGAGGTATTCATTATTTTTAGTTTCAGTTGTGAAGTACTTATACTTTTCTCAGACGGAAGTGTCCGTTTTTCTTTTGTTCTGCTCCTGGCCAAGAAAAGAAACGATTTTTAATGACAATCGCATAGCGACAGCTTTTATAACATTTGACTGTTGGTTTAGCCTAGTGTATTCCCTTATTTTCTTCCTACTTATACGGACCTAAATAATAAGAATATTGTGCTAATGAGTACCACGATTAGCAAGGTGCAGAAAGAAGAAGAATCTTATGTATGAAGTTTGTAGAATAGCTAGAGAAAATCATGGGAGTGTAACACATCAGATTTTTGTTTTTGTTTTTGTTTCAGCGTTGCAAAACATACTTTTCTCATACAGGAAATTGTCAACTCCTGCCCATACAAACAAAGGAACTTCAATCACATAGCAACCACTTCTGACTACCACTTGCACCTATGGTACTCCCTTATTGTGCTTCTACTTACAAGGAAGCAAGTAATAAGACTATTTCTGCTAATTTTTTTTCGATTAGCATGAAGTAAGTAGATGCACAATCTTTCTAACAATAATTTGTTGCATAGATGTAGAGAAAGTCATGTGAATGGAACACCTCCGATTTTAAATTTAAGAAATACAATTGTTATTTAGTATACAAGATATCGTCGTTGCGCAGTACACAATTAGAACATGGCAATCAAGCCACACTGTCATTGATCACATTTCATACGCTTAATGGTTTGAAGAAACAGCTGATCTTTTGTTGCCTTCCTTTGACATTAATTGCTTTAATAATTAACTCGCGCAGGTGCCTCAAATATTCGTAATATGCAGATATATTTTCATCGTTGGGAAGGTCAACAACCTACCACTAGCTGCGGAACAAACAGGTGACTGACCGACTAAGACTGATGGGAGGCAGTGCGAATGAAGGTTGTCACGTATTAATAAGGTTCTATAGTATATTAAAATATAATAATACCTGTAATTACAGATAAGGAGGGGTAGGTATGACTGTCATATTGTGCTTCTAGTATGACACTCAACAATAAAGAGCTTAAAAGAAGTTTTGTACTTGAGAATATTTCATTCTTCCGTTAAACTTCGCTTGAAAGCGGGAAAACTGCTTTCCACGTCACATAAGGAATCAGGTTTGAACTTTATTCCGATCACTTCCTTAGATACGACCTTGAAATTTGGACTGCGCACCACTTATTTCTTTCTGAGTAGGAGAAATACACAACACTTCATCAGATCATAATTGTTTAAAATTTACATTATTCGAATGTTGTCCTTTCGCTACGAAAATATGTTTATATAAATAAATTTACTTAAATCACCGAAAAAGGAATTTTTAGATTCTATCATTAAAATCTGATGTGTTCCACTCACATACTTCTTTTACAAACTATTGTTACAAAAGATTATTCCTTTATCAACATTGTTGTATTCGAGATGATACATACATCGTAGTTTCTTGTAAGTGAAGGGAAAGATAATACAGTAGGCAAAAAGATGGTCAAATATTTTAAAACCCGGTCGCTATGTGAAAAAATTGAAATTCGGTTCGCTTTGCACCAGAAGTAAAACAGAAGAGAGATGAAACGAAAGATGACGATAGCTTAAAATTAAAACCAATAACAGGGGTACTTCGGAAACGGTTATGTCTACAAAAAGTGTATATGAGATAAACTGTGTGTTTTAAAGAGATCTACAGTTTTGTGTAGCAAGTTTTTGTCTATCTCTTACGATATTATACTAGTTATGTAAAATCCATCCACAGTGAACTGATCTTCACAGGCTATTCCCATGAAATTCAAGATATATATTTTATTTGGCATGTAAATATTTTAATATAGATACGCTCTTTCAGTCAAAGTTGTTAGAGCCACTTTTGAAAAAAACAAAATTTTCAAAACACTTTACATCTAAAGCGTAGTCTGTATGGGGAGATTTTCTTGACCAACTTTGTGCCGCATCCTTGGAAGATGCTAAACTTAAATACCAAATTTGGTATTTAGCATTCTTTTGAGCTCTACTGCCCTCCCACATATATATATATATATATATATATATATATATAAATAATCAGATACCCACTCTCATCCGGACCTTTTTTTTCGGAAATCGGTTTATCGTGTGTTTTCAATTTAAGATGATGTATTTGAATATGTTTGTCTTTTTATTTTCGATTCACTCTTTTCATTTTTGTTTTTAATATTACTTGCTAGTTTGTATATTGCATAAGTACGGATGGTCTGTGGACTCGTGCGATTGATGATGATCAGTGTAAGTACAGTGATTTTTAAATAAATACACATATAAATTCATTCACTCATTCAAAAAAGCTTTTTATCGGACTCAGGGTCCTCAAAACATATATTTCCGGCAAAATCTTGGCAAAATATTTTTGGTGGAATGTAATACCTTCTCTATATGCATAGTGCAAATAGAAAAAGTAAAAATAACCTAAGGAGGTGATTTAGGCTCTATAGAATTTAAGTAATTACTCGTTGGTACCTAAAACAATAAAACAAATAGAAATTTGGAGAGCAAATGCTCAAGAATAAAGTAGGTCAGATCTTTAAGAATCCGGCGCTTGCTGATAAGCCTCAACAATGTTTCAGTCCTTTGTTGTTTTGTGTCAGTTGTTATCACATGAAGTATTCAAGGGAGAGGAAACAACGCCGCTGGTATGAACGACAGAGGAGGTCATGAGTGAGCGGAGTGTGTCGTTATGTCGCTCACCGAGCAAGTGCAGAAGTTGCTCATCAAGAGCGTATTGTCGCTGTTCGTGACGACGCATGTGCGGCAATATTACGGAGGTTACCCTCCTCAGCAACAGCGGTTGCTAGGTAATGAGATGCGAATGCATGAGCTTCTGTCGTTGCTTCCTATTCCACACGCGATGTCGCCTTAAGCGTGTTAGTTGTTAATTAAAAAAAGTAAAACAGGTCATGAGGAGCTCTTTGTGTGTGCGCGCGCGTGTGTATTTCTTATCCCGTGGTATTTAAGCGAGAAAAAGTTGCTTGATTCGAGAGAGATGGTGAAAACAGGTGGTTTACTCACTGTCGTTTCCTCACGTCCACTAGCAATTTTTTACTTTGAGCATGTTACGTTTACTTATTTAAAGTTTTTCCTTGCTTACTTTGCAGTTCTAAACGGATAAAAGCTTTATAACTGGTTGTCTGTCAGCCTTGACTCAATAAATTACCCTTTCATTTAATTTAACGCTCATTTTTATGTTGCGTACAAGTTATGGGAAAAAGTGGTTTTCCTCAGTTCGCATCCACTTAAACATTTACAGCTTTCTCTGTGTTGAATATTACAGATGACTTCACGGGATAGCAACCGAGTTAAGTTGGAATCAAAGAAATACAAGCTTTCGACCATCTTGACAAAATGGTCTTCGCCAGGGAATGAAGACCATACAGTCAAGATGGTCGAAACCTTGGATTAATCCGATTCCAATTTAACTATGTTGTTATCCCGCGAAATCATCTGAAACATGTACTACGTTTTTATGGGCAATTGAAATCGATTCCATCTCAATACGATTCGTGTTTCACATGTTAAATTCCATACGAATTGAGATCGTTTTGAATAAGCAAACTTGCAGAATAAATTTACTGCATCATTTATGTGGTTAACTTGTAATTGCGTTAGAAAACCTGTTATACAGATACTATTTTCTATTATAAGACGATTTTGAAGTTAGTTAATTACTTTGAGAATGCATTGGAAACTATAGAAACCATAAAAGTGGTTCTGTTAAGCAATAAATAAACAGCATATGACTACCGCGTGCAACGTGTAAAGTAGAAGAAGAGTTTCTTTACCGTACTCAAAATGATTTGAATACGAGACGCTTCCATGCAACATATTTCGATTCGATCTCATTCCGATCCCATTTTCTAAGATGATTGGACCCAAGATTTAACACAATTTGAATCCGCGTTTCTATGCAGTATTCAAAACGGTAAGTTGTACTGAAATCGATTTCAATTCCTCGTGGAAACATGTGTATGTATAAATGAAAATTTCCGATAAATATCACACTATGTGTAAGTACACGATTAGGATTATTATTTGTCAAGAATCTAGAGCAGAGCAGGGGACGTTAGCCCTTATGGCCCTTTTCCACTCACGTGACTCTAGGGAGGAATGGATGAGTGAGAGACTAGAAGGTCCCAGATCCAGATGACGACGGGCGCAAGCATGGATGAAGTCGCTATCGGTTGCGGTTTGAACGCTTCGACGTCGCCCTAGACGCCGCTCACGTATCCCGAGCCCCCAGCGGGAGCCTTGAAACTGGAAGGCGGGTCCCGACTGAGTATTCCCGACGACAACGCCAGGATAACTTTTTCATAATCCGCAATTTACTATCCAGTCGCAACCCGACGAACACCTTCGCCTGCACCTTCATCCCTAAAAGAGATGGTAAGGTATTAGTGGGAACAGGAAATGGTGGACTGGAAAATTCAGGGAATTTAGTGAACCTACCCGGCATTCACCTGGTGATCCGGGGAAACCTAAAAAAAAAAAAAAAAAAAAAAATAGCCTGTGAACTCTTTTTCTCCCGGAAAGAGCAAAGCATATTAGACAGAAAATGCAGGCCGCGCCGTGGCCGAGTGGTTAGAATACTCACCTCTCACCTAGACGGCCCGGGTTTGATCCCAAGCGACCGCACCTGATATTTGTGGTGGACAAAGCGGCGCTGGGCCGGTTTTCTCCGGGTTCTCCGGTTTCCCCCGCCATCGTATTCCATCGGTGCTCCATCTTCATTCATGTATCATCGGTGTCACCGCCTGCAGTGCCATAAGTAGTTAAAGCGGGCGTTAAACACTACCAAAAAACAGAAAATGTCATTTTTAAATACATAGTTTATTTCAAATAACTTTTATGTGGCATTAGCTGTTACCAACATATCCATTATAATTAGTCTGAATTTATGAATACTTTTGTTAACTTTGTGAAGCGCTGCCAACTTTTAGCTGTTCTTGCCATATTGTGGAAACATCATGGAATTCAGGTATCAGCATTAAAGATAGCTATGGCCATCAGATTACACTTATAGCAAATATGTAAAGTTATATATTTCTGGAAGTGTTTATCTCAATTGACTTAAAATAGACGGAGAATTTAACCTTTGCAAGAACATATTTATAAACTATATATAAAATAAACAGTAGTGGGAGGAAAAGCCTTTGCATGCAACACATTTTTCTTAGTATTTTACAATATTTATGTATTTAATGTATTTGAAGCTATAAACGCCCTAAGCCATTTTTGTGTTACAATTATTATCATTATTATTATTTTGTCCTTTAACCTGGTTTAGTCATATCGGACGATGAATGAAATTGGTGAAATGATGCTCAAATGATCTCGGGGTCCATGGAGCTTAAAGGTACTCAACATTCGTCTTCTCAGGATAAGGGAAAACCCCGAAAAAAACCTTATCCGGGTAACCCACCCTAAGCGAGATTCTTACTCACGACCTTTTGAATATGAGACAGACGCGCTACCACCACACTACCCAGGCGGGCATTGTGTTATTATTGTTGTTATTTTCTACTGAGATCTCTTACTTCATCCTCAAGTTCTTGTTGTTTTAGTGGAGCTTTAGTGCGCACAATCACAACGGTTACTAGCGCCCGCCTCAAGGTCTACTTTTATACTTGCGTTTCCATATGCTGTAGTAATGTTTCAAAAGCAATATTAATTTCATTTTTCGCGCCTAACACACCTATTAAAATACACCAATAAAATAAATATAATGTGTTAAGTATGAAGTGCATAGATATCTGCTCTTTCAAATAAATATTTTTTGCCTCCATGTTTTACAGATTTTTGGAACCATCTTCTGATATGCTTCTAATTTTTGTCAACGTTTGTTGGTGGTAAAATGAGTGTTAAGTTATATATGCCACAAATACATCTTGATCTTATTGCGAATTCATTATTACATCATGGGGAAGATTCAGCTTTTCTATGGTGTTTAAAGAAGATATTCACTTACCGAAGTATTAAGTGAGCAAAGATTAAATAAAATGGCTGCTTTTATTTGTTAATTTAAGGTATTCCAATATATCTAAGAAACTTATTTTAAAACTATCAAATAATGTACTTGATTGTTATATAAACATTCAAATTAACCAAGAAAAATCAAAGTGCACATTAATAATGTTCATACAAAGATATGAAAGCGAGTAAGCGGAGTATGGCCGCGCTGATGATACAAGGAATGATTATGGAGCATATGGAGCATATTTGTGATGGACAAAGCGGTGCAGGGACGCATTTTCTCTAGGTTCTCCGATTTCTCCCGGCAGCGCATTCCACCGGTGCTCCATCTTCATTATATGTATCATCAGTGTCATTGCCTGGTGCCTTTTGTGGTAAAAGCGGGCGTTAAACACTACTAAAAACATCTGATGTATTCCATTCACATGACTTTCTCTTCTTCGGTGTAAAAAATTATTGTTACAAAGTATATTCTTCCATCTACTTTATGATAATCGAGATAAACATTGGTAGAAGTTTTCTTAATTACTTGTATCCTCCAATGCTCATCTGCAATGAAAGATATGTTAACAATCAGAATTTGCAATAAAAGCAATTAAATGTATTAATTTCCAATGAGGTGTGGAATTTCTTTAGTTATATAAAGAGTTGAATTAGCTAGTTCGCCGATAAAATTTCGTGTGTCACCGTTGGAAACCTCTATTCTTAATAATACATTTTAGGTTATCCAAGCCTCATGTAAGAATAAGGAGAGAAGCAGGTTTCGCGGTGTCTCCCTGGGTGCTTTTCGGGAGATAATAGCAAAACACAGTGACCAAATGGTCCCGGGTATGGAATCAGTTTATCGGCACCAAAATAATTTCAGCAGGTCATCACTTACCTGGCCGTCTAATAAACATGTGTCTAATGGCTTCCCTGCAGAGAAAACTAATTAATTGCTGGTAGTGATTGCATCCACAGTCATGTGGGCGTGCTGCTGTTATGGACCGCTACCCGTGCTGCAGAGAAGCTGTTGTAGTGTCTGAAGTCGTGGTAATAGCGATCATAAACAATGCGGCTGTGTGTGACATGCATTTGTTTATGCAACGTTATTGCTATTCCTAAAGGTTACTAACACACTAATACATTTTATGTTGTGTGTGTTTATTTTCAGCTGCAAGTGAGTTGCCATTCATAAATTAGTAGAGACGGTTGTGTAACTGTTAATGAGCTTTAACTTTCTCTAACACGTATATACATACAATGTACAAAGTAGTTACAGAAGTACTGTATTTCACACAGGTATGCAAAATTCAATAAAAATCAACCAGAATAAAGAGGTCTTCAGAGCTTATTCCCAGAAAATTCCAGATATGCATTTTATTTGTCATGTAAATATCTTACGTATAAGAGATTTTAATTAAAATCATTAGAGTCAATTTTGAGAAAGTAAAAATTTTCTAAATTTTTTCCATGGAGAGGGTAGTTGAAAATCTTCGTGTCATTCCTTGAAACATACCAAACTTAAATACCAAGTTTGTTATTTAACGGTCTTTTTGTTCACAGACACGCTCCACGCACACATTCACCTGAGATGCCACAAATAGTTAAAGTGGGCATCAAACATTACAAAAAAAAATACGCACACACAGAGATCTTTTTCTAAAAATACTTTTTCTGTATTCATTACAATACCTTCTCGAAACACTGTGTACATAGTACGTGTAGAGAAACTAAAAAATCTTATGTGTTCCATTCACATGACTTTCTCTATATCTCTGCCACAAATTATTGTTAAAAAACTTATGCTTATGCTAATCAAAAAAAAAAAAAACAAAAAAAAAAAATACAGAGATAGTCTTATTACTTGCTTCCTTGTAAGTAGATGTGAAATAAGGGAGTATCATAGGTTAAAGTAATAGTCAAAAGCTGGTTGCTGTGTAGCTGAAGTTCCTTTGTTTGTATGAATAGGAGTTGACACATTCCTGTATGAGTAAAGTATAAGTTTTTCAAAGCTGAAACCAGAAACAAGGAATAAATCAAAAAACGATCTACTGCACGAGAAAAGTGTATATAACATAAATTTTGTGTGTTATCGTACTCTAGGTTTTTGTGTGGTAAGTTTTTGACAATGTCTTACGGTTTAGTAGTTATGCAAAATTCCGTAAAATCCATCCTGAATAAAGTAGTCTTCAGAGGCTATTCCCAGAAAAGATATACATTTTAATTGCCAGGTAAATATCTTTAATATGTGATATTTTTATCAGAATCTTTAGAGCCATTTTTGAGAAAATAAAAAGAAGTCGAAAAAAGTTCCATATAAAGGGCAGTTTGGTGTGGTGGGATTTTTCTCAAAATCTTCATGTCGTATCCCTGGAAGATTATAAACTTAAATATCAAATTTGGTGCTTTACCGGCTTTTCGTTTTTGAGTTATCGTGTTCACAGACACACGGACACACGGACACACACACACTGACCTTTTCCTGGAAATACTTTTTTTGGATACGGGGGACACTAAAACATATATTTCTAGTGAAATCTCGGTATCGAATTTTTGGGTGGAATGCAATGCCTTCTCTATACACTATGTACATAGTACGTATAGAGAAAGCAAAAAGTACAAAGCCCTACACAGGCAAAATATTCACTTCAATCAAGAAAATTCTTGAAAGAACTAGTAACTTGTCAAAGATATCTGCCTGTTTCATAGCGACGTTATTTACGCTGTTCTGTGCGACTGGAAACGGATCTTTTATGAATAAAGGACTCTGAAAGGATACAATTGCAATGTTTCTCTGCAGACTTGGATTTTGAGAACGCTATTCCACAGTAAAACCGTTTCATTAGCGTACAGCAGCTGGTTTTGCTGCAGCCATAATTGCCTTTTAATACCCCGTTATCTGCGTGCAAACAATTACCAGGCGAAGGACAGTAACCTATAAAACTGCTCCATTCTCATATCGATTTAGATAGTAGGTCGTAATGGGCGTTGAGACAATGACGTCACCTCAACATAACACAAATTATTGGCCGTTAGAGATGATATCGCGTTCAATTTATACAGACGCCTCTCCAAGTAAGCAGGTTTAATTGTAGCACATACGTGGTGAAGTGTGTCGTGATTGTAAATTAGGCTCGGACACGCGATCAAGGCGTCAATGTTTGGCAGTAATTAAATTAAATAATCTGCTATAAAACATAGAGATGATAATAGATTACTCTTGAGATTAGAGATGCATTGTTTATGCAGCAATAAATGTACTCAGTGATGTAATGAAATTAGGCGGATCAGTTAAATCCGGTATTTAATGTTATGCGTTATTGTGAATAGAGAGAGGCGGTGATAATTTTCATAGAGTGTTCTAACACCTTTGGGAAACTGTCAACTGGAATTTAAATATTTTCATGTGAACAAGCATAGAGACAACATGTCACCTAGCTGTGCGCATTTGATATATTTCAGAACTTTGACGTTTTCCATTCGTTTCGATTAACAAAACACAGACGTTCTCTAGCCCCGTATGTACAATAAACATAGTGAATAGAAAAGGTATTGTATTGCATCCAAACATTTGATACCCAGATTTCACCGAAAATACATGTTTTAGGACCCCCTGAATCCAAAAAAAAAAAAAAATTTCAGAAAAAGGTCGTGTGCGTATCTGTCTTTATATGTGTGTGTGTGTGTATATGTACAGCATAGCTCAAAAACGAAAAGACGGTAAAATACCAACCTTGGTATTTAAATTTGCTATCTTCCAAGGATGCGACACGAAGATTTTCAAGAAAATCGCCCCACCCCTAACTACCGTTTACATGGAAAAAGTTTCAATTATTTTTAAAAATACTCTAACGATTTTGATTAAAATACCACATATTAAGGTCATTTCCATTACAAATAAAATATATATCTTGAATTTTCTGTGAATATATCCTGTAGAACTATTTATTCTGGATGAATTTTGATAAATTTTGCATAACTATTAAACCGTAAAAGATAGACAAAGACTTACTAAACAAAACAATTATATCTCGTTAAAATGCATAATTTATGTCATATACGTTTTTTTTGTGGAGTTAACTTCTTTCCAGATATTTCTTGTTATTAATTTCAGTTGTACAGCACTTATACTTTTCTTAGACAGTAAGTGTCCGTTTTTCCTTTGTTCTACTTCTGGCCCAGCAAAGAAGCGATTGGCACTGACAATCGCCTAACGACAGCTTTTAAAGCATTTGACTATCACTTTATCATAGCGCATTCCTTTAGTTCCCTTCTACTTATAAGGAAGTAAGTAATAAGAACATTCCTCTAATGTATCTCTCGACTAGCATTGTGGAATGAAGATCTTTTGAAAGAAGTTTGTTTGTAGAGAAGCTAGAGAAAGTCATGTGAGTGTAACACATCAGATTCTTTTTGGGGGGAGGGAAGGATAATTCAAGAGTTTCAAATTTAGGAGTTTTGGTGCAAATAATAGACCAGGTTTCAAAGTACACGTTTTCAATGTTTTATACTAGAGTTACAGTTACAGGAAATACAAATGAAAATGAACATTCTGAGGCATATTTATTCAATTTCTTCTAAACATAGAGGTATTATTACAATGTTTTAAAACTAACATTGGCATTTCAGATAATACTACAGAACCAGACCCATTTTCAGGGTATTTCTAAAACGAAAAATACACAGAATACCTAGGATGATAATACAAACTATGCCAAATATACAGAGTTATCCACCAATACTTTCAGTTGAAAAGAAAATTAGGTTTAATTCCCATAACTTAATTCCCAATATCCACTAGATAAAGCGTTTCCGACATGAAATTTGGTGATGAGGCCTTTTAATTTAACGCAACAGCTGTTCGAAATGATGACCTTCTTCGTTGATTCTGAGTCGTGCGCGATGTTGCAATGACAACCTGGAAAGTAATAACATCTGGGATGTGACGGACCTTCAGGCCTCCCTGATTAGTTACTAAGGTTACGTGGCCATTGGTTGTACACCGTTCTAAATGACCCCATAGGAAGTAATCAAGTGGCGTAAGATCAGGAGATCTGGCAGGCCACAAGATAGGACCTCGCTTACCTATCCATCTTGTGGATGTGTGCTGTGAAGATAATTTACGACGATCCTGGACTGGTGAGGTGGAGCACCATTATGTTGAAACCACATTCATAATATTTCGTTTAATGGTACCTGCTCCAGCAATGGAGGGAGATCGTTTTGGAGGAAATGAAGGTAGCGTGCACCCGTAAGGTGACATTCGAAAAAATATGGCCCGATTAGATCGTCCAATGAGGGCTATCGACACTCCATGTTGTGGTGATTCACAGTGTCATTGTTGTGAAACCACGATTCATCTAGAACTTTGGATAAAAATACTGCAAATAGGTTAAAACTGCTAAATACCTACTGGCAGAAATTTACCCCAGCTTCAAAGTCACGACCATGGAGTTCCTCGTGTAGCTGCAAGCGGTATGGCTGAAATGTATTGTCATGCAGAATTCGTATAACTGATTAACTGTTGATGTTTGCGTCTTGTGCCAGTGCCTGCGTGCTAATGCGGGGATTGCTCAGGACAGCGTCTAAAATTGTATCTTCACTGTGCTCAGAGGTAAGTAGTAAATCTCTAACAGGACCTGTCCTTCCAATGCTCCTGTTATACTTAAACGTCGTTCAGCATTCCAAAAAGCGTTGTGTGTAGGTTTTCATCTTTCTGGAAATCGATTTCCATACAGGCGTTTATCCTGGAATACATGGCAAAGTCAGGACCGACTGAGTCTGCCTATCTAATGGGCTGTGAGGGTTCATAGGAGATAACCTTAGCTGTAGGTATAGCACCTACCTACATATTTACTTAGCGCATTTGTATCTAATGGGGCATGTCTAGACCTAAAATGTCTTCCGGTAGTACTCGCTAACTCACCGAGGGTTCCAGTAGCCAAAATTTTGTAATAACTACGAAGAACAATCGATAACATGTTAAGTGTTCTAGTATTTTGAATTTGTTTTTATCAATTTTATACCTTTGAAAACTTCCTTTAAGTAATAAAGTATTAGTAAATTTTCTTTTTCAAAATAATTAGAAAGAAAATTAAGAATTGAAGACTGAAGAACACGTAAAATGAACTATCGTTTGTTCTTCATTCGTATACCTTTTTGTTTACACATAAACTTATTAGTGACAAACACTGCAATAACTTTGCACCTCGATGGATAATACAAAAAGAAGAAAAAAAAAATGCACGCAGATTGTGAGGGATACGTACCTCTGACACTCTGGAGATGACATGGGAATATGAAATTAATCAGTTGAGCTACAATCATACTCCCCTTTTCTCCATTAAAACTTGTAGGTAAAGTGTCACACATGTATCCCTTTCCGCATCTGATCGCTTTATAACGGTTGTGGACCCCTTTTTGTAGCTTAAGCCGTTCATTTAGCCTTCATTCATTATAATGTACGTTGTAGAACGTATGACATCCTATTGATATAACATGTACTGTAACAGGAGTTTTTAAGCGCATGTTTTTGGAATGGACGTAACTATTGCTGCTAAGGTCTATATTCCGATGAAAAGCAGGCTAGATTAGTATGGTTACCAAATAACCGACAAGCACAGTAATTTCGACCTTATTGCTTATAGAGTACGTAGTGTTGCCTATATCCAAAAATAATAGGGAACAGGTGAACCACCATGTATAACTATAATATTATCTATCCTAATATCTAAATATAGCTGAACTATTTAGTTTTCCAATATCTAAATAATAAATTCGCTTTTGAGCAATATTTTTGACAGATACTCACACGAACAATATTTCAGTAGAAATTTGTTCTACAAGAAAGCAAGTGACTACCTCCGTGATCAAATGGTCAGCGAGCTGATTTCTCACTCGGGGTCGCAGGTTCGATTCCCGGCTGGGGCGGGGAATCTTTCTTTAATCAGAATTATAGCCTATCTCCCACAGAGTCTGGAAGTGTGAATGTACGTGTGTTTATTAATATAATTTGATAAGCTAACCATCTAAACCTACAGTACATACGAGTTGTTTCACAAGTCAATGTCCCCGATACGACCATCGAAGTTAAAGGGGGCTATACAAATGAAATAATAATAAAAAAGCAATACACCATTTATACTAATGCTTATCTCGATTAGCATGGAGTATAAAAAAGAAAATCTTTTGAAAGAAGTTTTGTTCTCTGCCCTGTTTTTGTGGTAATAAAGACTCAAATACTGTTATATTGCATTTGTTCCAAAAAATTGTCACTTGATTACGTTTTATGTTTGAGTGTACTTTTGAACCGGGGAATTGCAACTGTTGACAAAATTTAAAATACGGTCACGAACAATTGTTTTAAAATTCCCCCATTAATTGAGAACCAACGACATTAGACACCAAATGGTATTTTAATTGCATCATATTTCACTGTATGCAACAGATATTGCATGATTCGTACGAATATCACGTCTCTCATTTGGAAAACAATGCAACAACACGCAGCGTGTCGTTTAATGAAGGACATCTGTGTTTCTGGTTTAGCTGCAGTCATTGTTGCCAAAAGCAATTCTCAAAATTTCACCCGAACCATTAAAAATTCGCAAAGTTTCAGTTGAAATCGCCCAATATTTTTATTAAAATATGCAATTTCTTTTACTATTTTATATACACAAATAATCACACACTTGGAATATTTTCAAAAGATTCTTATAATCGGTATTTCTGTAAGAATAGCATAATCATAATAAATTACATAATAATGGAATACTAGCTATTGTGAGCTGCGAGATTCAGGAAAGAGTATGAAAATACGAGGCGTTTCCACTGATAATTATATTGAAATATTACCTGAAGTATTATTAATTACTTCCCTCAATTGAGGTTTACCTTATAGACATATAGACTTAAAAGCATAGAATCTTACTTACTAAGAGAACAATAAATGTTACCTTTTCGGAGCCGATTCTCCTATGTGTTGCTATGGGTACATACTTTTTATTCGTTTGGTTTTACTTCCCGCACTAATGCTTTTGATCATGATTAAATTTAATTGTTAAAATATCGATAAGAAGTATAACGAAACATTAACTACCAGCACTGACATTTCTTTTCCTTTCACTGAAACCACATTGCAAGTGAGAATGCCAACTGATGATCCATCCATAGCAACAATATTAATAAGTACCGCAAATTAGCAATATAACGCGCAAAAATTAATTATTGGTAGACTTAAAATAACATTGTATAAATAAGTTTTCCGCACGCCAGAGAGATATAATGCTATTTGTCTTTCGTCAATTTAAATTTAGAGCTCTCTTCCCTACCAAAAGGCCATAACGTTAAAAATCTGATGTGTACCATTCAGTTGACTTTCTCTATATCCCTGCAACAAATTATTCTTAAAAAGCTTATACTTCTATTAACTTTATGCTAACCAGAAAAAAAAAATAGCAGAAATAGTCTTATTACTTGCTTCCTTGTAAGTAGAAGCGAAATAAGGGAGTACCATAGGTTAAAGTGATAGTAAAAAGCGGGTTGCTATGTCAATGAAGTTCCTTTGTTTATATGGATAGGAGTTGACAAGTTCCTGTATGAGAAAAGTATGTTTTTCATAGCAGAAACCAAAAATAAGGGATTTTTCAAAAATGACGAACTCCACGAAAAAATGTATATAACATAAATTGTGTTTTAATGTGCTCAACATTTTTGGTGTAGTAAGTTTTTGGCCATCACTTATGGTTTAGCAGTTATCCAAAATTCAGTAAAATACATCCAGAATAAACTACTCTTCAGAGGCTATTCCCAGAAAATTCAAGATATACATTTCATTTGTAAATATATATACGAAATTTTAATCAAAAAGTTTAGAGCCATTTTTGAGAATATCGAAAATTTCGAAAAAAGTTCCATGTAAAGGGTAGTCGGGTGTGGGGGGATTTTTCTCGAAATCTTCGTGTCGCATCCCTAGAAGATACTAAACAAATACCAAGTTTGGTATTTTACCGACTTCTCGTTTTTGTGTTATCGTGTTCACAGACACACGGACACACTGACACACGGATACACGGACCTTTTTGTGAAAATGCTTTTTTTGGATATTGGGGACCCTAAAACATATATTTCCGGTGAAATCTCGGTATCGAATTTTTGGGTGGAGTGCAATACCTTCTCTATACACTATGTACATAGTGCGTATAGAGAAAGTAAAAATAGATATTAATAAAAGTTATATTTTGCAGATATATTTTAGTAGCCCAAAAATTCGCAAACCACCTTCATCAAAATTTGGTCATAAAAAGCGGATTTTAGTAGCCCAATCGGCGACTTTTCGCCCAATCTGGCAAAATTGGCTGCAGCCCAATACAAATAATTCCTGTCATGATTTCACTCCTCTAAATTGAACAAAATTAATTTGAAGATAACGTGCTAAAGCTTCAGGGAGAACTGCTTAGAATTAAGATACCAACACCATCTTCATCTATCTTGTCCAACTGGACAAGAAGTTTACGAAAAAGTTCACTGCAATCGTCGCGTAGACATCCCTGCGATAAATAGAAGAAAATCAGAAGCAGAGATAATAGAGCCGATCATCCGCTTTGAGCTGAATAAAAACCAGTCCCAAAAAGTGCATCTGGAAAAACAGAAAATACACGAGCCCACCAAACCGTACTTTAAAGAACAATACAATCTCAGAAAAATAACAGCAGTAGGTCTATTTTTTGGATCTCAAGGAACAATTACAAATATGTAAAATGGAGGGTGAAGTACAATTTCAGAGAACATCATAAAACATTCCATATCCATTTTTCGAAATCATTTTTATTGTTTGAACAGAACGTAAAATATATTATGGTTTATAAATCACTTTATTTTTTAGTTTTTTTACGCTTTATTATTTTATAATACTTTCTACAATTTATTCCCATGACTTAGTTTCATGTAACTATTATAGCGTATCTATGTAAATTATTTTTTGCAACATTCACTTATTATTTTTTGTTGTAAAAATCCCTAAATTTATATTTTATTCTGTAACACTAGACAAACTCATTTATGAGTCATACTAATACATAAATAAATAAATAAATTACATGCTTGTTACTTTCTCTACTACACACTTACAGTAAAGTATAGGAAGTATTATATTCCACCAACATTTCGATGCCAAGATTTCACTTTACATTTTATAAAAATCTCCCTATGGAATTTGTGTGTGAGCACCAAAAATGTCCAATAAACACCATCTAAGATATGAGAGTAATATTTTCAGTAAAATCCTCCTATTGCAAACTACCATTTGCATCGGGCGCTGCTTTTGATTTTCTCAAAAATAGCTGTGACAATTTTGATTTAAAGCCATAGGCATTAAATATTTATATTACAAAAATGTAGATTATAAATTTTCTAGGAATAGCCTCTGATGTCATCTTCATTCCGAATAACTTTCAAATCATAAGAGATAGACTATATCTTACTACACAAAAACGTAGATATCGTTAAAATACCAATTTATTTCAAATAAAAGTTTTTGTGGATGTAACCCTTTCCGAAATATACCTTGTTAGTGGTGTCAATTCTTAAATGCTTACCCATTTCTGAACTAATAAGTTTCCATTCGTTCTCTGTCTGTCTGTAGGTTTTCCTCTCTTTCTCTCTCGTCATAAGATAGTATGGAATCCTCAATAACAGTTGCACAAACCAAGTATGTAAATAGTCCGTTTACATCAGCATTTCATTACTCTGCATTATGAAAAAATATCTACCTACTTAAAAACTAAACTCAGTGGCACAACAGCCCAAATTCGGGCCAAGGCTTACCGCCCGATCGCTGCGTCCTCGATCTCTGCCCAATACAGGTTTTATGGATGGGTGTAGTACTAAAGGGTGGGACATGGTTATGCCCCGAGTCCCTCCCGGCCGGTTTAGGTGGTCTGCACAACCTGGAGCCGATAATGTTTCCTCAAGAAGTTCCTCAATTACCTCCCCCCCCTCAGGGACTTCACGAGGCTGAATGCACTACCAGCAACAGAAAATCCGCATACCGGCACCGTGAATCAAACCCTGGCCTCCCACTTGGTAAGCAGCCGCGGTACCACCACCCTAATGAGACTCCTATATACCTATTTACTTGTCAATGTTTTACTGTGCAATTGTTTCTATTTCTGAAGTGTTTATGGCTAAAACTTTTGAATAGCACTAAACGGATTAGTATAATACTTTTATACACTCATGTTCTGAAATGTGTTCATTTACTGTTAAACATCTATATCGAAATGAAGACCATAAGGATACCTAAAGATTTTCATTTCGATATTGATTTTTACGCTTGCGCGCTGCTCTACTAATGGCTGTTCACTGCCTGCTAATCTGCATAAAATTACAGAAACATTTTGCGCGTGCAATAATCTCCAAGAGTTTTTAATTGTATATAAGAATTATACAAATATATAATTATTTTCCGATTCTAAACTTATAATATTATGTAAGCAAAGCAATGTAGGTCATGACATTGGTATTACAGAGACGAGGAAATCAATAAACCAAGGCATGCGCGCTCGCTCTACTTCCATCGTAGGTCAATTATTCACCATACCATGAACCTATCATATATATTTTCGTAGATCTTTTACTTTCTCTATACTTGCTATGTACATAGTGAATAGAGAAGGTATTGCACTTCACCAAAATATTTGATACCGAAATTTCACGCGAAATGTATGTTTTAGGGTTCCCTGTATCCAAAAAAGGTCCGTGTGTCCGTGTGTCTGTGAACACGATAACTCAAAAACGAAAAGTCGGTAAAATATCAAACTTGGTATTTAAGTTTAATATCTTCGAGGGATGCGACACGAATATTTTGAGAGAAATTTTCCCACCCCCAACTACCCTTTACGTGGAAATTTTTTCGAAAATTTTGATTCTCTAAAAAATGGCTCTAACGATTTTTATTAAAATATCGTATATTAAAGATATTTACCAGACAAATAAAATGTATATTTTGAATTTTCTGGGAATAGCCTCTGAAGACTACTTTATTCTTGGTCAATTTTGCGGAATTTTGTGTAACTGCTAAACCGTAAGAGATGGACAAAATCTTACCACACAACAAATGCAGAGCACCATAAAATATACAATTTATGTTACATACATTTTATTCGTGGAGTTGATTGTTTTTTATATATTCCTTGTTTTTGGTTTCAGCTATAAAAACGTATATTTTTCTCATACAGGACTTTGTGAACTCGTGTCCATACAAACAAAGGAACTTCAGTCTCAGAGCAACCAGCTTTTGACTATAACTTTAACCTATGGTACCCCCTTATTTCGTATCGCCCTCCGTGGTGTAATGGTTACCATGCTGACTTCATATAACCAAGGTCGCGGGTTCAAACCCGGCGGAGGACGATGGATTTTTTCGGGCGTGAAAATCCTTAGCATGGCTTCCTTCGGAAGGGAAGTAAAGCCGTTGGTCCCGTGTCGTAGATTTACGGCACGTAAAAGAACCTCAAGCCTGATTGAGGGGCCTCTGAGCAAAATTAAGCGGTCTTTCACGCCCAATTTAGAATGGGACGCTGAGAACCCCAGTAGTTAAAGAGCGTCCATAAATAACACGACATTTAATTTTTTCCCTTATTTCGCTTCTACTAACAAGGAAGCAAATAATAAGACTATTTCTGCTAATTTTTGCTCTATTAGATGAAGTAAATAGAATAATTTGTTGCAGTGTTATAGAGAAAGTCATGTGAGTGGAACGCATCAGATTTTTTTAGATTTCTGTGGAAATAAATTGTTAACAACACTAAATTGCATAGCATTTCCATTAGGTCAAAATACCTGTCTCCATCTTGTAAATCAGCTATCACCATGAATCGAATTTCATTTGTTATCGACGCAAGCGTACAATACGCTTAACGGTCGGTGGAGTTCATCTTTATGTAGGATATCTATTTATTGTATATCTACATGTAGAAAAAAGTATGTATACAGCTCTCATATAATGGTTATTAGGATACTGGTGAGGTTACCTCTCAAGCATATCGTAATAACTTCCATTATAGGATCGTTGCATAAATAACTAATTTGATATTGCATGTTATGTGTACAGCCAATATCTCTGTAAATGAATAGCAGAATCGATGACATTGAAAGTTTAGAAGGTTACTACAATAAACAAACACTAGTTACCTGATACAAGGGCTTCATTTCCCAGTCGGCCAGAATTCTGATAGAATGCGGACCCGAATAGTTCAGGGGTCAGGGGGGCGAGCCAACTACTACATGGCTTCCAATGCAGCTGGGTCAGTGTACTGTTTGTCACATCCGATATCCAGTTGACGTTCTGCAAAATTAAACAGAGTCACATGCGCCTTCGTTTATTGATATATGATGAGGGTTGATTAGGCTGTCAATGGGCTATCAGCTTCAAATTAATTGTGACATTGTATTCCTGCCGTCGCTTTCTATTATAACACTTACAGGGTGACCCTCGACATGCCAACGTGGCAAACCTACAACATGGATCACTAGTTGTTAGTTGTCGGGGATAAAAAATGTAAGTTATATTCGTGAGGCTGTCTTTAGCGAAACATTTATTAATGTGTCCATGTCATTTCTCTTTCAGGTTCAATATCGCTTGCTGCAACATAAACGTATCCTGCTTTAGGTTAAAATCAAACATGCCAACACAATCAAGTTTTTGGGAGGCAGTTCGATCCTAGGCAAATGGAAGTACAAGTTACAAATTAAATTTAAAAGATGGTTATTCACAAATGAGTTACTTATACGCGCTTATGAACTTATTCAACAATAGAGTGAAAACTTAACCAATAGTTTTAAGGTATGTTGCTGAAAAACTAAGTTAATTTTTTCTGCAACATACATTTTTATATTCTTTACTTCGTACATAATACACCCAAAAATTTGACATCATGATTTTACTAGAAATGCTAGTTTTAGGTTTCCTTGAATTAAAAAAATAGAAGAAACAACCTAGTGCGTGTCGTGTGTTTGAGAACGGCATAATTCAAAAAGGAAAAATCTGTTAGATATTAATCATGATATCTAAATTTACATTTCCCAAGGATATGACACGAAGATTCTCAATAAAGTTCCCCCACCGCCAACTTATAACCCTTAGGAGATAAAAAAAATCTTACTACACAAAATGCACGTAGATCTCATCAAACATACATTTTACTTAGACATTATTTTTTGTGTAGTTAACCACTTCCGAGCTATTCCATGTTATTGGTTTCAACTTTTTCAATGCTTAAATTGTTCTCAAATGGAGAATGTTTATTCATTTTTTCTGCTTCTCAAACAAAGAGAACGGAATTTCAAAGCCCTCACATATCTCTTTAAGGCTGTCGCTTAAAGTCACTAATTCCCTTAATTCCGTTCTATCTACATGAAGTATGTAATAAAGACATGTCTGCATATGTTCATCTCGATTAATGCGAAGTTTGTAGAAGAATAAGATATTTTAAGATAAGTTTGCTGGAAAATGGGTAGAGAAGGTCATGCAAATGTACTTCATTTCTTTTAATACAAGTATAGCCTCTGATTTGATTGCACTAGATCTATAAAGGCTCATTTATTTTCTGGTTTACTGTTGGACACTGGTGATATAGGTACAAAATAGAAGTAGAATGATCATTAACAACGTTCAATATACGTCAAGTCGAATGGAAAAAAAACATGTAAAGGAAAAATATCATTAAAGGAAAACGAAAGTTATGGCCTGTCAGTGTATGCTGTATATTAGTTATAGAAAATCAAGCACTGGAATAAGTAGCTATTTTGATTATCTCGGATATAATATGTTATAATATGGACAGGGATATTGAAAATAAAGTGAATCAATTTCACTCTTATTTTTTTTTTAAGTTTTACGTCCTTTAACCTGGTTGGTCATATCGGACGAAGAATGAAATTGGTGAAATGATGCTCAAATGATCTCGGGGTCCAGGGAGCTTAAAGTTACTCGACGTTCGTCTTCTCAGGATAAGGGAAAACCCCGAAAAAAAACCTTATCCATATAACTCACCCTAAGCGAGATTCGAACCCGCGACCTGTTGTATGTGAAGCAGACACAATACCACTACACTAACCAGGCAGGCTCAATTTCTTGAGCAATAAATTCTAGGTGGTCCAGCTACCTTCTAATTGTCGTGAGTAGACATCCCTTCGCGCGTTAAAATAGTTGGAGAACTCTATGGGGATATTTCAAATTAAACACGGCAAGAGGGGGAACTGGCTGAGCGACTTTCGTTTTACCCCAACAAGAAAAAAGATTAATTATGGAGAGGGCTATAAAATATTCATATAAGATCCTAAATTTAGAAGATGATAATTTACTTAAACAATGTTTGAAATACCAAGAAACAAGTTTACAAAGTAGAAGTTGGGTAAGTAATTTAAGAAATAACTTATAAAATAATGGTTTAAACGATATTTGGAGGAAAAGATAAACAAATTATAAAGGTTTTTGGAAGGGAGCAAGAAAAAGGCTTGAAGATATAGAAATTAAAAAATTCTTCAGTCAGTTGTTACAGAAGAGATCACTTGCATTTTATATACCCATAAAATATCTTAGAAGGACAAAGATACATAGATAATACTAGCTAGGAAGAAAGGAAGTGGATAGCGTGGTTAAGAGCAGGAATATGGAGGCTAAAGGGACAACGAAACGGGCACCCACAAGGTGAATATACATTATGTGGATGAAAGGAAGGTGTTCAGCATATTTTTGATGGTAAGAAAACCGAGAAATGAAGAAAACAAATTATATGGTCAAAAATGAATAGAAAATCCGATATAAATAAAATTATAGACAAGAACTGTAACATTTGGGGGCAATATTTAGAAAAAGTAAGAAATAAATGGAAATGGACTATTAACAGAGAACTATAGTTCATGAGCATTTAGTAGTAAGTATGTATGTATGTATGTATGTATGTATGTATGTATGTATGTATGTATGTATGTATGTATGTATGTATGTATGTATGTATGTATGTATGTATGTATGTATGTATGTATGTATGTATGTATGTATGTATGTATGTATGTATGTATGTATGTATGTATGTATGTATGTATGTATGTATGTATGTATGTATGTATGTATGTATGTATGTATGTATGTATGTATGTATGTATGTATGTATGTATGTATGTATGTATGTATGTATGTATGTATGTATGTATGTATGTATGTATGTATGTATGTATGTATGTATGTATGTATGTATGTATGTATGTATGTATGTATGTATGTATGTATGTATGTATGTATGTATGTATGTATGTATGTATGTATGTATGTATGTATGTATGTATGTATGTATGTATGTATGTATGTATGTGTGTGTATGTATGTATCTATGGATGTGTGTATGTATGTGTGTATGTATGTATGTAATGTATGTATGTATCTATGTATGTATGTGTGTATGTATGTATGTGTGTATGTATGTATGTAATGTATGTATGTAATGTATGTATGTATGATTGTATGTATGTATGTATGTATGAATGTGTGTGCGTGCGTGCGTGCCTGCCTGCCTGCCTGTCTGTCTGCCTGTCTGTCTGTATGTATGTTTGTATGTATATATGTATGTGTGTATTTATTTATTTTTTCTCTGCAATTGGGTACTGCCCGGTGGCAGAGTTAAATGTACAAAATTCACTTACAATAATAATAATCTTACAACTAAATTAAGAATAATAATACAACTATCATATTATACGTTGTTTTTTTTTTCAAATACCTACCTACTTATTATTCAGAATAGCAGTTCTATGTCAATTACCAGCATGTTTGTAACAGTAATACTATACATTATTAATATATACATTAATAATAGTGTAATTAATACAGTTTTTGAGATCCTTTATTACCTCACAATATTTACTTTAATTAATATCTAACATTTATTCTCTTTAAATTATCCCTTACTGGTAGTTACAGTAATATGCTCTTTTTTTGTATAACTGAAATTGGACTGCCCACTGAAAAAGTGGCCTGGACCAAAATCTAGTGGGCAGCACAAGATATGTATTGTACAGTGTGATTTACGTAGAACTGACACATTTGTTTCTTTAATTATTCTGTCGGAAATTCATTCAATGGCCCAATATTAGCACCAAATTAAGCAGAATGTTCTGGAATTTCGATTCCTTGTCATTAGATGCGCGGATGTCTATGTTTTATTCCTAATTGCATTGTTGGCAGCTGTTTCGACATTTTGTTCTTGTAGTCATCGTGAAAATGCAGTACGATGTAGAGCTGAGTCAAGGATATTTTCAGCAAGATGGCGCTATATTCCATACATCAAATGAATCCATGAACCTAATTGCAAGTTATTTTGACGACCGGAGAATTTCCAGATATCTGTGGCCACCGAGATCTCTGGATTTGACATCGCCGGACTTCTTTCTATGTGGTTACTTAAAAGACAGGGTTTACGCTACACGTCCCCAGACATTGGATGGTCTAAAACACATCACAAAGGAGATTCAAGATATTGACAAGAGTCCTCCAACGAGTGCCAGTAACATGGAACGATGGAGGACATTTTCATAATCTCCCAAATTCCTCTACAATTTAGTATAATAAGTTGTCGCTAGCATAACATGTTATGAAACAATTAATGAAAGAAATTTATCAGCTCCATATTAATCATCCTGTATAACTGATAATATTCATATCAGCGGTGATGTTACCAGTTCTGTATTCTTCAGAATGGTTGCATCTTTTACAAAGACCGAACAGTCTTTAGTTTGAAATATTTGCTGCACATCTGGCTCAATAAACAGCCGTTGCTCTCCTTGAGTATAATCTAACCCAGACCAATGTCAAGAGTTTGGAATATTGTGCTGTCAGGTACAGAACACTCAATTTATTGGCATTGATTGCGGTTGGCCAAAGCAAGAAGTTCTGCTGTGTGCCTTTCATGGAATGTTATACCGTTGCAACTATTGACCGAGTCGTTGCTATGTAGCATTAAACCTTGATGACAGTTTACCCCTAGCGGTCAAACCTCAAAATGTAATGGTGTGCTTCACACAACCTCTCGGAGGCATGCATACTGTGGTCTCAGAATATTCCAGCTAAATTCTTGCACATCGAGAATCCGAGAACATTTAACTTATTTACATATCACAATCTATCTGGTTCATTTTCGAAATAAACTTTTATTCTGTTTCATCAGTTCAATTTATGAATATACAATTTCGTGAATCTCGTCTTAATAATGGGAGTAACGGTGACGTGTGCACATTATGGAGCTATAATATTTTAACAAGATTTATAAAATTACTTAAAACCACCTTCAAATTATGTTACAATAGTTTTCTCCGCCTATTTTGAAACAAGCGGTTCTTACATAAGCATAATTCCTCATTTATGTTATGCGAATCGAGATAAAACTAGCAGAAATTGCCATATTACATAGGATGCTTCAGAACCTCTGCGACAACCTGGTGAAGGATAGATCTCACAGAATGGACTATACCTTGTAAAGCAACCACCTTTTTTCGAAGGATTGTTTGGATTCTGAATCTTTACATTTTGGGCAACATATGCTCACTAGTGCATCATTTAATAGGTCACATAACAATAAAAAGGACCGTTCAGATATGGAAGATTGCGTCATTGTACCGTCGTAACTGTATTTTGCAGACAGGTTCGAACAACTTCAATGTCGAATTTCCTCAAAAGCAGACAATTTTCACAATCAATTCCTCCTTGTCTGCAAGTGCCCCCACAGAAATAAATCTGGTGGGCTTATGCCAGGTGAACAAACTAGCCGTATAATGGTCCAGCGGGCGTTAAACACTACCAAAAAAAAATAACCAAAAAAAAAAAAAAAGGTATAAAGGTCCTTCAGTACTCTCCGAAGGTTTTGTTCCGATACTCGCACAACTTGGCTGAAGTGCACTGGAGCACCTTCATGTTGGAACCAAACCGCAAGAGGTAAATTTTCCCTGCAGGGAGGCATGTTTTGCAGGTCAAACACTGAGTTAAATTGGGTTTTGCGAACCTAACCAGTAAGGGATCAGAAAGAGGTGATGTCACTTGATTCAGCGGTTGTAAACAACAGAGAAGCAAAGTGTACTGACTGTGCTTCTCAAACACATCCTACCGGATACGCTTCGTAACGATGAGTCTGATGGTGGTGAATGCTGGACAAAACATGTTCTCCTTTGCGTAATCTATCTTTTCTCATAGTTTGTCGCAGAGGCTCTGTATATATCCTGTCGGCAAAAGGGGGGCCAGGAAAATGCATTATGCTAAAGCAATAGTCAAATATTCTAAGGGATGATCGCTATGTGTCCATTTTTAAATTAAATTCCTCTTTCATAGCAGGAGTAAAACAATTAAAAAAAAAAAGAATGCAAAGAGAGACGACACCCCAGCTTAAGTATTGAACAGTTTAAACCAACAACAAGAAATGTCTTGAAAATGATTAATTCTCCACAAACAATTGTGTAGCTACTACATATACTGTGTGGTTAAATTGATCTACAGTTTTTGTATAGTAATATTTTATTTACCAATATCAAGCACACACTTGAAATGAAGAAGAATTCACAAGCTGTTCCCAGAAAATTCAAGATATACATTTTAATTGTCATGGAAATAGTTGAAACATACAGTATTTTAATCAAAATCGTTTAGAGTCACTTTCGAAAAAACCAACATTTCGAAAAATGTGGAATAGGCTGTAGTTGAAATAATCTGATGTGTTTCATTCACATAACTTTCTCTATATCTCTATGACAAATTATTGTTAAAAGGCTTATGCTTCTATTTACTTCATGCAAATAGAGAAAAAATTAGCAAAAATAGTCTTATAAGTGATAGTCAAAAGCTGGTTGCTATGTAACTGAAGTTCCTTTATTTGTATGGACTGGAGTTGACAAATTCCTGTATGAAAAAAGTATAAGTTTTTCAAAGCTGAAATCAAAAACAAAGAATATCTAAAAAACGAGCAACTCCACGAAAAAAAATCTGATGTGTTCCATTCACATGACTTTCTCTATATCTCTGCAAAGATTATTGTTAAAAAGCTTATGTTTCTATTTGCTTCATGCTAATCGAGAAAAAAATGACAGAAATAGTCTTATTATTTATTCTTATATTTCCGGTGAGATCTCGATATCGAATTTTTGGGTACAATGCAATACCTTCTCCATATACTATGTACATATTACGTATAGAGAAAATAATATACTGTTCACAGACATACATGCACACGGACCTTTTCTAAAACATTTTTTTTAAATCAGTGGTCCTCAAAACTTTTATTCCCGTGTGATTTGGATTTTTTGGTTGGGATATCTAATGTTTACATTGTACGTACATAGTAGGTAAGTAAAAGTTGGAAAATAAAACATAATTTGAAAATTATATTGCAGTCTTGGTACTATCTACCCTTTTTGAATGTTGGGGGTTAAATTCACCTAAATTTCTCTATCCCCTCCTCTGCAAAATTCTATTCTTGTATCTACATATTTCATCTAATCGTGATGAACGCTTGTAGACATCATCCAATTTCATAAGAGGGACACAAGTGGCCAAAGTGATCTTTGCATGACCTCGAGAAAAATGATGAATCCAAGTTAAAAGAGTGCGGAATTTATATTTTCAAAATTAATTCAAAGAATAACTTGAAAATGGATAAAAAAACCAAAACACTCTGTTTTAAATTAAATGTTTCACATTTGCATTTTTCAGTTTACCAAATACACAAAAGTACACATTATTCATTCAGAATTAGGACCATTCCTCTCCCCCTACACAAATAATATACTTTAATCGAAACTGTTACAACAATTTTTAAGAAAATAAAACAACAAAAAGCATTCTATGTTAAACATAGTTTCAGGTTGTGAAGATTTGTATACAAATATTGATTTTATTTTTCTTTGAAGACACTGAAATTATACACCTAATTTGGTAATTACTCACCTTTCGTTTTAGAGTTATGCTATTGGTAGACACTCAAGCACACCAACCTTTGTCTAAAGCATATTATTATTCGGGAACCTCAAAACATTAATTTATTGTGAAATCTGCATAACAAATATTGCAGTGGAATACAAAAATACTAAACTTACTATGTTGAACAAATAATAATAGACAACCATGGTGACAATTTGAAAATGGATAGTGCTACAAAACATTTATTGAACCTAAATTGTGTTGTATATCTTGCCGATTTACATTTTCCCCAGAAGCAAGTGTTTTCGGTACTTTTTGGGCTTTGTAACTGCAGTAAAAGCAATTAGGATAAAGAGAAGTTCTCAGGCTATTTATATTCAAAGAGCCATTATATTTAAAATATTTCAGTGATAACAAATGCAGACAACTTGAATCTTCTTAAATATTACGTATTACGGTGTAGCTTTTTTATTTTCTAAACCTTTCTTCTGCTTGTATAAAATATGTCCTATTAGATAAGGACACCGTTAATAATATTTCGTATACTTGTAAATTTTCGTTCTTAGTTTTGCTGTATCGTTTCTGAAATCTTAATATAGAAATTTTGGGCTGAAAACAACACTTCCTCTACATTGCATACGTAGTAGATTAGTAATAATAAATATAACACAGCTGTTTGCTAGAAGGAAGTATAAATGTGTAATAAAATAACTGATCTGCGCTGAGGTACAGTGTTTTTAGCTAAAGAAACAAAAGAAATTCAAGTCAGAGTGTTCTAGGTTACGATTATTCTTGTCAAATTTCGGTCATTTGTGAAGTGCACCGCACTGCAGTGTCATGTCTGAATTAGCATAGAAATAGCTGCAGCTGTTTCGCTAGGAAGGTACTTCAATTGCCAGCGCTGCACAAAAGCCTGGTACTGTGAATGGCAGTAACTTAACTTGAAGCCAGAATAGCCCGAAACGAGTTCTCATCAGGGGGGGAAGAAAAAAAAAAGACGTTTTTTCTCTCTTCTTCGAAGCATTCCATCTAAGGGTCACTCACACAAAAGTTGAGATGAAGCAGCATTTATGACGCGCATTGTTGCGCTATGGCCGTTACATATCAAGTGTAAGTAAAATTTTTCGCTCGTTACAACGCTTCTTAGAGTCTTACTTGCGTGATCATGCCACAACGTATGCTGTAAATCTTAAACGTGCGTCATATCATTCGATTTTTTCTGTGCACACCGAGCGTTGTCCAAGTACTGTACTCCTCTGTGTTTGGTGGTTGTTCTGCTTCTGCTTTTACACTGTCCAGAATTCCCCTGTGTCCTGGAACTCACCCAAAAGTAACTTTGTGCTTTGCCAATTGCATAAGGTTTATTAGACAGTTGGTGTTAATATTTATTCCACTCATCAATGGTTTTTCAACAAAATTTATAGATATCCAAATACTGGTTCAGAACTAGTTAATGATCATGCAGAAATTGATCTTGCTAAGGCAGCAGCAATTATCACGTTATCACTTTCCGGTTAGAGACACTGTGGGATTACCATACCGCTAAACTTAAGCGAAAATGAGATACTCAAACGGAAGAAGGAAAAAAATTGACCAAATTAGTCCACCATTCAAACGCAGTCCTAGGAAAGCTCTCTACCGTTTTTGAGAGGAAGTGTGTGCTTCAAAAAAACTCTATTCTTACAGCTATTAAAATTACAACCCTACAATGTGACTAGTTCAGGAATTACAACCTCTTTTCTGGCTTTCATTCTGACTTGCGTGTTATTAATTTACAACACCTAGCAAGTTTGTATCACACTTATGTTGCATTAATAACAAATACACCCAAAGAATTCTTTATCCATATTGTTGTGGTCCGGGCTTGTCTCGTCAATGGCGGTGTCTTTCAACGCCAACCGAAGTTTGTTTAAGATGATAAACAGGGCAATGCTCTGATCCAATGTAATTCCCGATTGCTCTAGCGAAATATAACAAATTTTCGAATGTTTCTTCCTCCGCCTACCACGAATTCTCTCGAAGCTCCTGCTACTACAGGATGATTTATATAGAGCTGATACATTTCTTTCATTAATTGTTTGAAAACGTGTTATGCTAGCGACAACTTATTATACCTACATTGTAGAGGAATTTTGGGAGATTATATACCTCTATAGCAAATGTTGAAAATGTCTTCCATCCTGCATAAGGCACAACTCAACACGTCGTTCCTGTTACGCGCCACTCGTTGGAGGACTCTGTTGTCAATATCTTGAATCTCCTTTGTGATGTTGTGCTTTAGATCGTCCAATGTCTGGGGACGTGTGGCGTAAACCCTGTATTTTAAGTAACCCCATAGAAAGAAGTCCGGCCATGTCAAATCCAGAGATCTCGGTGGTCACAGGTTCCTGGAAATTATCCGGTCGTCGAAGAAACTTGCAATTAGGTTCATGGATTCATTTGATGTATGGCATATAGCGCCATCTTGCTGAAGATATCCTGACGCAGCTCTACATCGTACTGCATTTTCACGTTGACTACAAGAACAAAATGTTGAAACAGCTGCCAACAATGCAGAGAAATAAAACATAAACATCTGCGCATCTGGTGACAAGGAATCAAAACTCCAGAACATTCTGCTTAATTTGGTGCTAAAATTGTGCCATTGAATGAGTTTCCAACGGAATATTTAAAGAAAGAAATGTGTCAGTTCTACATAAATCACTCTGGATAGGTTGGCAAGCGAGCGTCAGTTAGTGGGGTGGTTATTGTTGTGATTACAGAAAATGCTGTTCTTCAAAGGCTGGAAGAGAAGTCCTGGTACATCAGTTAGCTAGCGACCGTAGAAAATAAGAGGAATCCTGTTTTCGACGCCACAATGAGTGAAGTGGAGGAATAGACATTCGCGCGTGAATAATTGCATCACTACTAACAAGAAATAAATAAATAAAAAATAGAACAAAGTTAAAACTCTACTATGTCCAATATTTTTCCAACCGAAACACTCAATGAAAATGTATCAATTTGCACCGGATGGAACTATTTGTCAACAATCTTATCAAATCCTTCCATATAGTTCTAAAAGATAACAAAATTTTGAAATTGAAGAAGTTTACCAACAGCCGGCTTTCCCATTTAGCTGGTTTGGAAAAATATCCCTAGGCGGGAGGGAAGAATAAATTGTTACTGTATTACGTGCTGAAATTACAGTTGCTGGTGGTTTTAACCCCAACTTCTTTCTTGTCTTTTCAGTGAACTGTTTAATGGTTCAATAAGCTAAAACAAATAAAACAGTCAGATAGGGGCGGTATTTATATATTCATTAAGTTCATATTACGATCAGATATAATTTTTAGATACTTATCGATTATTAATGCAATATATCATTGATTTTATATAACAGTTTAAGCAAATGCAATGAAACTGAGCATGATGTTACTTAAAATATTGAAGGAAACAAAAATGACGGGCAATATTAAAATATATATTTATAGGTAGCGCACGAGAGATATATGACTTCCAATGTCCCTAAGCTTAACAGACTGTATGTGTGTGCGTATTTTAGGGAGAGGTATTCCACTCTGCAACCCTGGAGGAGAGGATGGGATGAGCTTAATTTCAAAGAGCAGCCGGCATCCGGGCAGGGAGAGAGCCAAAGTGAAGAGTCCCTAACAGTTATAAGCATTTCATCTCGACGAGGGGAGCGGTAGGAGCCCACGGCTGAGTTCCAGATAGACCATCTGAGTTCGCAGGCAGACACCAACGCTATCCCGCCGCCGAGAGCTTATTTCCAGAACGCAGTCACCTGCACGGAATGGAGCCTCTACCGCAGTCCTCACCGACACTTACAACCATGAAAGAGACTTTTAGGAGGAATTAAGATTAAATGAACGGACCGGAAGTTTGGGGAATGAATAAAGATCCCCAGCATTCGCCTAGTATCTCGAGAAAACCCCACAAAATGCCCATGGGTCAGAAATGTCTGCCATGGAGACCAATCCCATGCCTCCCAAAAGCCAGGCGAACCACCTGTGCCCCTGGCTCGATGAAAATACAGTGTGGACGAACATTCACATCAGATTTTGACTTCGTTTTGGACGGCTAGAGATTCTTATTTTACTCAGAGCATTAAAAAGTGGGAAGTCATTTGAATAAATGTATTGAAAAAATCCCTTAAACCTTATCTTTTCTTGATCTGGCCGGGCAATTCTGGAACACCTCTTGAAAAAATTGCAGAAACTACAGTGAAAAATTCAAAGAACGGGGAACTTCTGCCACACACCCTGAATCCACTAACTTGATGCATAAAGAGGCTAGCATCCCAAAACATTACGGTCTAAACGAGATATTTTCGTTACTCAAGCCATCCAGCCATCCTCTGCAGAGCTTCGCTGCTATTCCAACGGACTCAAAAGTTATCTTAGTTTTTACAGGTTTATTTTATAATGAAAAGCTTAAAGTATATATTGTTTTATTTTAATGAAGACAAAACAGAGTGACAACCTCACTACATGATCTTATAAGTGCAAAATAAATCAGTGTCTGGCCTTTAAGTTAACCGGTTTCAATAAATGCAGGTGAAATAACTTGTCAAAAGCCACTTGCAAGAAGACTACCATTTCAGCAACTTCTACGGGCATTTAATAAATTTTACCGAAATTGATTCTCTTCCCGCTACTTTTTGAATGTATATGCTATTCATTTTCCGCCACGATTTCCTCGGCAGTTATTTCCCTATCTAGAATTTGTACTGCAAGATTTAAAAAGAGGAAGAAAGGATCAAGAATGGCATAGTTATGGCTTAGGAAGAAGGGGACGATCAAGAAGGGTTGAATTATCACTTAGGAAGAAGTCTAACATTTCAGAAACTTCTACGGGCATTTAATACATTTTATGGAATTGATTCTCTTCCAGGTACTTTTTGAGTATATATGCTATTTATTATCCCCACGATTTCGTCGTTAGTTATTTCTCTATCTAAAATTTGTATTGCAAGATTTAAAAAGAGGAATATATACTGCATTAAGGAAGAAAGGAAGATCAAGAATGGCATAGTTATGACTTAGGAAGAAGGGGACGATCAAGAAGGGTTGAATTATCACTTAGGAAGAGAGGAAAGATTCGGAATAGTATTGTTATCACTTAGGAAGAAAGGAAGTAGCAGGATTGGCACAGTTATCACATAGGAACAAAGGAAGTATCAGGTAGGGCATAGTTATTATTTAGGAACAAAGGAAGTGCCAGGAATGACATAGTTATTACTTAGGAACGAAGGAAGTGCCAGGAATGGAATAGTTATCACTTAGAAAGAAAGGCAATATCAGGAACGCCATAATTATCACTTAGAAAGAAAGGCCATAGTCATCACTTAGAAAGAAAGGCCATAGTCATCACTTAGGAAGAAAGGGAATATCAGAATAGTGTAGTTATCACTTAGAAAGAAGGGCCATAGTTATCACTTAGGAAGAAAGGGAATATCAGAATAGTGTAGTTATCACTTAGAAAGAAGGGCCATAGTTATCACTTAGGAAGAAAGGGAATATCAGAATAGTGTAGTTATCACTTAGGAAGAAAAGAAGTATAAGGAATGCAATAGCTATCATTTAGGAAGAAAAGAAGTATAAGGAATGCAATAGCTATCATTTAATAAGAAAAGAAGTATCATAAATAGCATAGTTATCATTAAGGAAGAAATAAAGGACATAGAAAGGCACAGTTATCACTTAGGAAGGAAGGGAAGATCAGGAAAGGCATGGTTATCATTTAGAAAGTAAGGAGAAATCAGTAATGGCATAGTTATAACATAGCAACAAAGGAAAGTAATGGCATTGTTATCACTTAGGAAGAAGAAAGATCATGGGAATGGCATAATTATGCTTAGGAAGAAAGACAAAAAATCAGGAGTGTCTTTGTTCAATTTGGGAAGTTGGAAGACACAGAAAATGACATACATTTCTGGAAGGAGAATCCGTCCATTCTGTGGTTAAGACATAAGATTTTGTACATATTGTAACTAGGACCTGTGGCCATAATTGCTGAACATGTTAATTGTTAATCTGCAATGTTACAATATTGCGACTAGACATGTGTTCTTTCGGAAGTTTCTTGACATCGAAACATTGTTCAACCTGTTTGAGTTTGTGTACTGCACATGCGGCGCCCTCTGAAAATTTCCATTGAAGTGACCAACATATATAAAAAATAATAACCAAGTCCTGACTTGTGCGCAGTTTTCACCGGGACTCCCTCACATGCAACAGTTGAGTGAGTTCGATGGGAATTTCATAGCGAGCTATATTGTTACGACAGCTATCAGCAGAAGTGTTACGAAAGAGTTGTTTGGGAAAGAAAAAGTTTTTGTCACAATATTTAGGCGGAATTTGCACAGTCAGAGACCAGCGATTAATTAAATTAAAACAAAAATGTATAAATCTGAGTAGGTGAAGGTTGCATGTTGTGATCTACTGGCTGGCCGGAGTAAATGACTACATATGGCAATTTTCTGGATAAAGTGCTCGAAACCAAGATCAATTTTGTTCACTGGTCAACGACCCATGCATTGTGTTGTGTAATAACTTTAATAAATTTACATCAATAATGATACCTATTTATAAGCGACGGTGGCAGAAGAGGTAGTGGAGGAGAAAGGCTTCCTGCACTCCCTGAGTGCTAGTCCCCGCCCAAAGTAGTAGACCGAGGTTCAATGCATTTTACAAACTTTTCCAATGAAATCATTTGAAATCTGTTAAGTGGTTTTTATGTGTTTTCAATGGAAACATTATCTGAAAAGCACACAGTAACTTCCATTCTGAACAACCTGACTGGCAATCTATCATTTCTAATAAATTTTCCAAGTTGAGAGTGAAGACGGGATATAAACTTGCACGAAGTTGTGAACTGAAGAAGTATTACGTCAAGGAAAGCTCTTACAAATGGAGTTGTTGCTTCTGAGGGAATAAAAAAGCCTCCTCCCAAGCTAACTTGTTACAAAAAAAAAAAAAAAGTTATACCTTTATGTATGTAGGTTTACTTTTTGTTTTGTTGTGAACGTTCCGTGGCCGGCTCAAGGGTATACTGCTTGATCGATTTCGGATACGTACAGGATGCAAGGAGTGAGAAATAAAAAATTCACAACTCGACTTAACTTTGCAGCACTGGCGCTCCGAGAGGAATAAAATGGTACTAGTCTTACATGAATAATACAACAGCTGTCCTGATAATAATGACTACGATAATGTCTTTTAGCATATTTAAATTAAGGAGACGCTACTCGAGATGAGATATCGTATTCTGAATTGGAAATAAGAGTTTGTTGGGGAAGAAATAACTTATCTATATGAATACAAATATAAGATGAAACATAGTGATGTATTTTCTTACTCTTTTCGGAGATTGTCGTGTGTCTTGTTGAAGCTTACATCTACTAGGCAGTAGCTTTGCAACAGGTAGACACAGTACATTTAATCTTAGAACCTAGATCACTTGAATGGAAATTGTCTGCTAACAAAAGTACAAGCTGTTTGAAACAAATGTGGTTGTACAGATGTGGTTCTTTATACAAAATAACTGTGGGTATTAATTCTGATTACATATTATACAGATGTTTGTGGTACAGATACAGATATTTTGATAAATGGTGTAGCTTCTCTAGAGTAACAAGGAGGTAACTGAGTCTTTTAGAGTAATGATGTTCTTTGCAAGGACACACATAGGTATAATCCTTGGGAAAGACTGCACAGTTTTTCAGGCAGAAATATTTGCTCTCCTGAGCTGTTACCGTGTTAAACGAGTTCTCACCCTTACAGAGAGCCATAAGCTCCCTTAAAGCACTGTCTAAACTACCAGATAAAATCAAAACTAGCACGGAATTGCCTGAGTGCACTGACTGCTCTGTCTTCCTGCACCAAACTAGAGTTGTGACGGGTACCGATGCATCCAGGGAAATGAGGAAGCAGATAGATCACCCAAAATGGGAGCACAGGCTCCATTTGGGGCCTGAACCCGTTTTGACGTCAGTACATGTGCTGCTAAAACATCGGTTAAAACAAGGGCTAAGGAAAGACACTAATTCAGATGAGAAATTACCCTAGACAAAGACTAGCCTGAAAACTAGTTCCAGATCCAAACAACTACCTCTCCTCTTTGCTGCTCAAACTGGGTAGATCAGGGATCAGAAGAGTAGTTGCTCTGATAACTAACATCAGAACATCTACACGAGGAAACATCTACACAAAGTGGACATCTACAGAGACCAACCCATATATCAAAACAGGAAGAGGAAAATGCCTCACATATTCTGTTTGACTGCCCATTTCTTGAAAGGAAGAGGCTTTCCCTATCCATAACCTGGGAATCTTTGGGAATACACCCTAACATTGGAACCAAAATCTCAAAGCTGTTCAAAGAATGGATTTTGGAAGACAATGAGAGTGGACATTTCAATAAGTTTTCTAGACTGACGTACAAAACAAACTCCACTTAGTGTCCCGGTTATCTAATCTAATGTAATCTACTCTATAGTAATGGTGGACATTACTGTTGTTAAAATTTGTATTTCTTTTTCATCAGTCTTCAAACATGTAGCATTTAATAACAGGGTTTCTTTAGAGACGAATAAAGCTCGGCAATGGGCATCATGAACCAGCTCATCTTAAAATAGGTATTGTTTTTTTGTTGTTTACAAATTAAGAACTTTGATTATGTTCATACAATTGTCTCACAAGTGAATACTATAACTATATATACTATTAAAAATAGTTAACATCTATAAGAAATTTCTTCGGTACTGATTATTTTAATGTTCTCAATGGTCCAATTACTCTTGAGATTCTGAATCAAGGTTCGAGGTTGCATGGTCATTGACATCATAATTGTTATTATCTAAATTCATTTCCCTAATAAAGATGAACCACGTGATAAATTTTAAAAAATATTCACATAAACAATTTAATTTTTACAGTAAATGAATCTACAAATAGATCTCCTATATGATATTTTCCTATATGAAGCCTGACTATTGTATAAAAACAATAAATTTATTGTTTAAAAATGATTACTTTTCGTATTCTCCTAAACTCTTGATTTTTCAACATTTCTTAACCTATTTCTCAAAATTGGAGCATTATTTCGAAAAACGATATGCCCATTTTCTTTAATGTATCTTTGAAAGGTAATATTCTTGAAACACATTAGCAAAGTATTTCAACGTGTGGAACACTGTGAGTATGGAAAAGTGTTGGAAAAAAAGTTTTAGAGTAAATAAGATTTAAGATTGGTAGTAATTATTAATAAAAGAGCGCATTCCTATTTATAGCTTCAGTGCACCAAGTGAGAAAAATGACGGGGTCTTCTCAAGTTTTAAAATTTATATAATGAATTCACATAATTTTGTTTTGAATCAATTTTTTTTTTTAATTTTACAGCATATTTGTATAAATCTCACGATGCATCACCTTAAGCAAGCCCCATTTTTGGTGAGAGTAGTTTGAAACAGTGGAATGGGCAAAGGTAGGAAATAGGTAACTGTTCCACATACCCATATCCAAGGGTACGTCTAGGCAATGATACCTGGATGCGGTTATGCAGCACAATGCAACCAGGTTACAATGAGTTGTCAACCCCGGCCAAGCTCTTGAGTTGTCTTTCTTTTGAGTTGATGCGCTTAAGAGGCATATCCACTGCCGTCCGGTGTAACTGGGGGAATCCACTGGGTGGCACCCTTCTAGGGTTTTGAGTGGAGTAGAAGAATCTGATGTGTTGCATTCACATGACATTCTGTACCTACTCAGCAAATAAACTATTCTTAAGAAATATTATTACTTTCTCTAACCCGCATGTACAATGTACATAGTGGATAGAGAATGTATTGTATTCCATACAAAGAATTCGATACCGAGCGTTTTGGGGTCCCTTGAGTCCGAAAAACGAATTTTTAGAAAAAGCTCCAAGTGTGAGTCTGTGGATGCCCTAGCTCAAAAAAGAAATGACCGTTAAATACCAAACTTGGTATTTAGGTTTGGTATCTTGCAACGATGAGACATGAAGATTTTCAAGAAAATCCCCCTAATACAAACTACTCTTTACATGGAAAATTGTTCGATTAATGTTGATTTTCTCAAAAATGGCTGTAACTAATTAGATTAAAATCCCGTATATTAAAGATATTTACATTCCAAATAAAATGTAAATCCTAAATTTTCTAGGAATAGCCTCTGTAGACCCCTTTATTACAGATGAATTTTGCCGCATTCTGTTCAACTAGTAAACTGTAAGAAATACAAAAAAACTAACGGCACAAAAAGTGTAGATCTGGTCAAAACCACAATTTATATGTCCTTTTGTAACCGTTTCCGAGATATTCCTTGCTATTGGTTTCAATTGTAAAGTACTTATATTTTTCTCAGACAGAAAGTGTCCCTTTTTGTATTGTTATACTCCTGGCCAAACAAAGAAGCGATGTACAATGACATTCGCATAACGACAGCATTTAAAACATGTGACTATCACTTTAACAGAGCGCTTTGTAACCTTTACACCATGGAGGGTGACTATATTTTAAAGGTGTTTGTATAGCTAATAAAATGTACACCTTAAATTTTCTGCAAAAGGCCTCTAAAGACCTGTTTATTCTGAATGAATTTTAGTGAAGTTTGCATAACTGGTAAACTGTAAGAAATAGACAAAAGCTTACTATAAAAATTGTAGATCGCGTTAAAACACACATATCATATGTATATATTTTTTTTTCGTGGAATAGACCTTTTTTGAGATATTATTTGTTATTGGTTTTAGTTTTAAAATACTAAAACTTTTTCACATACGGGAATATTCACTCCTGGGAATGCAAAGAAACGGATTTCGACCACTGGTAACCAACGAAGTGATTTCCGTTATTTTCTTTCTACTTACAAGAAAGCATTTCTGCTGATGATGTAGATGGTAGGAGATGCCTTTTAACAATAATTTGTTTTAGAGATGTAGAGAAAGTCATGTGAATGGAACACACCAGACTTTTTGTTAACCTGTGCATAATGATGGTACTTCTTGGTTTGTGATTAACAGTTCCTTTAAACTTAGACATAACATTTTAGATTAAAGTTTTTCCTCTGACGTTTTAGCATATTAAACGCCAAATCCAGACACTACTTCTTGCTTTAAACAATATTTTACCAAGACTTAAAACTTTATTGCTCGCACTGTCGGTGAAGTAATCAACGTTCAGCACATTACTTGTGAAAATAGTGACTTTTACATCTCTGAAAACAAAGGAAAGGAAAGCAGAGAAAGTATTTTGAATTATGGAGGCGATCATGAATAGCTCAACACTAGTAAGCACAAACACAGCTATGAATTTCCATATGCAGGAAGCTGACGTTTTTTACAAGCACCTGCAGTTTAGTAGGCATTGATTTGTAATCTGCGGCGCTTCTGTGCTTTCTCACAACAGACGTGAACAAGGGAGGCAAATTAATACCTCATGCGCATATTTTTAATGATTGAAAAGAGGAGTTGGCAATAATAAAAACAATTAAATTACCATTTCTACCTTGATTTTCCATAGCCACCAAACTGAAATTGAAACAAAACCATTGATTCTCTTTTTGTTGTTATAAGAGAGGGGTTAGAGAATGCGTGGCTTGTGGTAAAGTTAGATTACATTTCATTTTTATTATTTTTTTTTTGTTATATTCATGCATGAATCATGTATTTCGTCCCCTCCCATTTTAATTAAAATGTCTGTTTTGGTGCCGCAGAACCTTGCTTGTCAATCACAGAAGTTGCACACCCCGCGGTTTTACCAAAACATGTCAGTGCTCTCTCCGTTTGATCCTCGGCACATCTAAAAGAATGGGCATATTACTATTTTCATATGCAATGAATAACATCAGAATAATGATTATTGTTGTTCTTAGCTATGCAACATTGCAACAAACGCTATGGAAATAAGCGCGCGGAGTTATACCAGAGGCCTTGTTAGTCAAATGGGAATATGGATTTACGCGCACTGCCTTTGTAAAGGAAGTCCGGGGTGTTAAGTATATCTAGGTCAAATAAAACAATACTGTGCGAATTTTTATAAATTTTCGTCAAATTTTGGAACCTCATTACTAAAATCCTCAGTACCACTGCGTTTAATTGTAATTACATTTACTTAAGTAGTTTATGTTTCTTCTCCGTTTTTTATGTACAATTTGAACAGCAGAGCTCAAAAAAACAAATTTAGTTAAATACTACATTTTATATTTATCCCCTTAGTTGCGTGCACTAGTACACTACATATGCCAGTTTTCCTTTAACTGAAGCTTAAAACTGAAGTTATAGTAACAATATTTGCGAACAAACCTAAAACATTTTTATATAAAATAATAGAGGAAATAGAAATGAAAATAAATGTAGATCCTTTATTAATATCTTTGTTCCCAATTAAAATTTTAAATTCTTGTAAACGATTTTTCATAATGCTGTCAATGGCCCAACCAAAAAGTAGTTCAAATGACCATGAGTATTATATGATAGGTAATGGAGGCCATCAATTCAGAGCCAAATGTTGCAAGTGCAAATCCTAGTGATTGTGGTAAATGACGGGGAGAGCCCAAGTAAAATAATCGGTGTGATGCTTGGAAGCTAATAGGACTACATTTGACTGTAGTTATGTCGGTTTTCTCTTTTATTTATTTAAAAATATCACGGCAATTTTAGGGCAAAAATTGTATACATTTTTACGATAGAACAGTCTTGATTACTTGTCATTTGTGCTTGAAGGTTAGTATAAATATGAAATTAATTCTAGAGTACAACCCTATTTGTATAGTTGTGCTTAAAACAAGCGGAACTTATTGGTACCGACAGGCAACAAAGGGTTAAGTTTGATATCTTCCAAGGATGTGACACGAAGATTTTCAAGAAAATTCCCCCACCCCTAACTACCCTTTACATGGAACAATTTTCAAAAAGTTTGTGTTTCTTAAAAATGGCTCTAACGATTTTGATTAATATACCACATATTAAAGCTATTTCCATCACAAAGAAAATGTATATCTTGAATTTTCTGGGAACAGCTTCTGAAGATCTCTTTATTCCGGATGAATCTTCTGGGAGTAGCTTCTGAGGACCTGTTTTTTCTGGATGAATTTTTCTGAATGTTCCATAAATAGTAAACCGTAAGAAATAGACAAAATCATGCTATACAAAAATGTAGATCTCGTTAAAATACACAATTTATGTCATATACATTTTTTGTGAAGTTTGCCGTTTTCGAGATATCCCTTATTATTAGATTTAATTGTAAACCACTTATATTTTTCTCAGACAGGAAGTGTTAGTTTTTCTTTTGTTCTACTCCTGGTCAGGCATAGAAGCGATTTGCAATAACCATCGCATAACGAGAGCTTTTAAAACATATGACTGCGTTTAAGTATAATTAAATTTGCTCCTCGGTTTTTTTTTGTTTTTTTTTTGTTTTTTTTTTGTTTCATTTATATAACCCTCTTTAACATCTTTGCATTACAAACAACTCGTTGACTGTAGCTTCTTTACGTTGGTTTTTAATCATCTTCAAACACACACATTTAACCAAGAACTAGGCGCATGTCGGAAACAGCTAACTCCAAAAAAAGTATGCAACATTAATTATGCGTTATAACGAAATCTACATGTTATGTGTAGTAAGATATTCTCCATCTCTTCTGGTTTACGAGTTATGCAAAAATCATCGAGAATGAACAGAACTTCAGAGGTTATTTCCCGAAAATTCAAGATAGGCTCCATTAAGCATACTAATATATAAAATGTAGGGCATTTTAATTAAATCTTTTACAGCCATTTTTGAGGAAATCGATTTTTTTAAAATAATCCATGTAAATGGTAGTTTGAGACGGGGCATTTTCTTTAAACTGTCATGTTGTATCCTTGAAAAATGCTGAACCTATGAAGTTCGTTATTTAACTGACTTTCAGTTTCTAACACATGTTCACAGTCACGGGGAGAAAAACGGACACGCACACAACTACACGAATATTTTAATAATGTACGTTTTTTATTTATTTATTCATGAAACCTTAAACCTTCTCTGCCTACATGTATGTAAATAGTAGAGAAAGTAAAATTGAGAAGTCGGTTAAAAACCAAACTTGGTATTTAAATTCAGCATCTTCCAAGAATGCAGCACGAAGATTTAAATCATATATTCCACCGTAAACTACCATTTACGCGAAAAATTACTATCTATTTTTATCATAAGACCATATGTTTTTGATTTTTTTTATGACAAACGGAGCGTACACTTTAAATTTTATGGGAATAGACTTCATTGGATGCTATTTGCTTGATTCGTTAACTGTAACATATAGTAAAGCGGGCGTTAAACACTATGAATATATGACACTATGAAATGACAACCGCCATGCAAAAACATGCAAGTCAATTGAGAAATTCAATCCTATGCCAACATGTTACCATGGTAGCTCATTGGTAGAGCAACCAGCTAGAGACCGGAAGATCCGTGGTTCTAATACCGGCTATGGCATTGAATTTTGTAGTCTGACTTTACCTATCCAAAACAAATTCATAGTTTTCTTATTAGTTTCGTTTAGATGGCTTCAAAATACTCATTTATGGTAAAATCTCTATATCAAATTTTTAGACTGAATGTAATGCATAAACTAGGTTAGGCAAGCAATAGAGAAAGCACAAAATCTTTGAAAATAAGCTTATAAATCGGAGAATGCAGGTTGCTTAAAGCTGAACTTTTACAGTGGCACTGATCGAAATCGGCAATGCACTTAGCGCACCTGTCTGGACTCTATATACGCACTGAAATAGAAGTTCGCGATCGTGTTTGATACGGCAAGAGTATTGGATCATCGGTTTTCTTGCGGGAGGGACAGTAATAGTGAAAACGTGTCGCGGAGATTCCATCATGTCCGATAATGGGCCAGCACAGAACCTGCAGTAAAAATCTATTTATGGTCAAGGAAATTAAAACTGCATTTTGAAGTCCTCAATTTGTGTTATTTCAGAATTATAATCACACTCGTCAACAGCATTTGTCTGCTGATTGTAACCTCTAACTTCATATTTAAAAACTTCGGTTAAAATAAATAGGACCATTGACATCTTTATATCGCAGATTATGCTGCAAAATTTTATACTGAAAGTACATGGAAAATAAGAATACCTGTGTTTCTCTTTTTCTCTCGTAGGATTTCTATTCGTGGAAAAAAATGTGTCAGTTTTAGAGATTTAGTGACTGAGATCAGCCTGTCTTCCGCCCAACGATCAGCTGATTGGTAATATATAGCATAAGCTTTGCACCGCACCGAAGCTACAAGTGTCTACGGGCAAGACCACACTAAAAAAACTCACCCAAAATTTATGTGGCTAACAGAAAATCAATCCAGATAGTTTAATCTTTACTTTCTCTGGCCCGCATGTACATAGTGGATAGAGAAGGTATTGTATTCCACCTAAAATTATATTTCGAGGGGTCCTCTAAGTCTGAAAAAAGCATTTTAGAACAAGGTCTATGTGTGTGTGTCTGTGTTTCTGTGGACACCATTACTCAAAAATGAAAAGCCCGTTATAAACCAAACTTGGTATTTAGGTTTAGTATCTTCCAAGGATGCGTCACGAAGTTTTTCAAGAAAATACCCCCATATCTTGAACTTTCTGTGAATAACCTGTGAAAATCTCTTTATTCTGGATGTATTTTGTCGAATTTTGCTTAACTGTTAAATTGCAAGAGATAGACAAAAACTTATCTACTCCACAAAAAATGTAGTTCTTGTCAGAATACAAAATTATGTTCTTTATATTTTTGTCATGGAGGTAACCGTTTCCGAGACATTCCTTGTTATTGGTTTCAAATGTAAGGTACTTATACTTTTACTTATACAGGTAGTGTCCGTTTTTCTTTTATTCTACACCTGGCCATGTAAAGAAACGTCTGCAATGACAATGGCAAAATCACAAAGCATTTGACTATCACTTTAAACTTGTGCATTTCCTTAGTTCCCTTCTACTTATAAGGAACTGAGTAATAGGAATATTCTGTTAATGTTTAACTCAATTAGCATTCAATAGAAAGAAGAATAATCTTTTATAATTTGTTTGTAGAGCAGCTAGAGAAAGTCATGTGAGTGTAACACATCAGTTTTTTTTAATAGTAATGAGTACCTCCAAAGAAGAAACCAAAAAACAAAGACAAAGTAAGAAAACTGTGGACAGAGGAATTTTACATTTGTGAAAGTCTCCCGTTTAATACTTTTTAAATGCCGATATATACATGGAATGAGATATTAGTATTTTTAATCTGAAAATAATTTTTTGCTTGTCTAACTTGGGAAAGTGGGAGACAAAGGCGAAATATGAGTAGTTGTATTACTTTCTCTAGCACGTATGTGCAATTTGCATAGTATAGAGAGAAGGTATAATATTTCACCCAAAAATTTGATAAAAAGTTTCAGCAGAAATGCATGTTTTGAGATCTCCTGAATTAAAACAAATTAGAAACATGTCTTTGTGGGTGTCTGTTTGGCTGTGGGCAGCATAGCTCAAAAACGAAAAGTCGGTTAAATATCAAACTTGCTATTTAAGTTCAAGATCTTATAAGGATAAGACACGAAGATTTAGAAGAATCTACCCACTCACAACTACCCTTTACATGCAACATTTTTCGAAAATGTTGATTTTCTCAAAAAATAGCTATAACAATTTTGACTAAAATGTGTTTAAGATATTTTCATGTCAAACGAAATGTATATCTTCATTCTTATGACTTTTATGTAACTTGTAAACCGCAAGAGATAGACGAAAATTTGCTGCACCAGAAATGTAGATCTCGTTAAACACATAATTGATGTCATATATATTCTTTTTGCAGAGTTGAGTTTTCCGAGATACTCCTAGTTATTAGTTAAACTTCTTAAGCGGGAAGTCAACTTTCGTTTCAACACTTTTGTTTTATTCCAGGGAGTGTAAAAGTAAACCTAATTTCAATTGTAACACATAACGATAGCTTTTAAAAGATTTAATTATCACTTAACTTAGTGTATTCCTTTATTTCCCTTTAACTTACAAGGAATGAAGTAATTAGACCGTTTCTGTTAATATTTATCTCGATTAGCACGGCGTAGATAAAAGAATAAATGTTTGTAAGGGATGTTGGTTTGTGAAACGGCTAGAGAAAGTCATGTGAATGGAAAATATCAGATGATTTTAACAGTGATGGTACCTCCAAGAAAAACGAAAGACAACTACAGCCGTAAAAATTGAACACCTTTTAAAAATGTCTTTTAGTACCTTTTAAACACCGATGTATATAAGAAATTAATTATTATTGGATAATAATTATAATCTGTAAATATTTCTTCTTATGAAACTTGCGCAAGTGGGGTAGAAATCGAGCACTTCTATCTTCGCCAAAGGAAGAAAATTGAAATTTTTAAAAACTTTGTTGGAAAACTTGGCACATCTAAACTTCCATCATGTTTGAAATTAATCAAATCTTAAATCTGAAATACGCTTCATATCAACTACAGATTCCTTATAAATCTTTATATATTTTAAAGAACATATAATGAACATTTTAAATTTCTTGAAAAACAACTAACATCATGCATTTTAAAGTGAAACAAGTGAGACAACTTATGTCGAGAAAATTAAGTTTCAAAATGTTATACGTAGGACTTTTAAACGTCACATTTAGATAGTTGCATGACCAGAAAGGAAAATAATTTAATCTTGCTTCTAGGGTGAGCACTTTTTTCTACGTTTTACTTATTTTTAGAAATGCTACAAAATTAATTTATGTTATATCTATTATCTTTCTGTTTTTTTATGTTCATCCAACATTCTGATTTATTTTTGCAGTAGCAATGACTTTTACAAACTTTTAATCGTTCTTGGTATCGATCTCCAGCACAACGACAGGCATGCAAAATTCGGCGAGAAACCAACTGCTAATCGATAACTCCCAAAAGCTACTGCAATAATCGAATTAAAATCATATAAATATCTTAGTATTCATGCTCAGGTTTCAAAAATAAAATAATATGCTTTATTTTTCTTATAATTTGCAGAGAATGATCATCGTAACAGGATGTTAAATTAAATCACTAAGTTTTTATGTTCATTTTACACAAACCATTAATAAATAACACGGAATTAGGTTCAAATGAGCTCAATGTTCATTAAGTTACCGAAAAGATAAAGACCAACTACCTCCTTATCACGAACGTGATAGTTAAATTCTTCTTCAGTTGTTATAATCTCATTATTGGTATGTATAATATTTATTTATTTTAAGGTGAGCATATTAAAAGCATTTTAAAAGCAACCACTTATTAACATTTGACTATGTATAACAAAATATCCACTGTAGTTATTTCTGCAAAAGTTTATCTCAGTTTAATTAAAGTTGTTAGAAGGAACAATAAATGTTTTAAGAATAGATTGTACACCCATTAATAAACGAAAGATATAATTCATTATGATAAAAAAATTGACATATTACTTTAAGTGCGAAATTAATATTGTGATTTCTAATCAAAAGAAAGAAACCAAAATATATTCATCGAATTATTCCGCGACGGCTGTAAAACACACAACACAAGACATCGAAGAGTATTAAGTCAGCAAAGGACAGATGCATCTTGTTCATACAAACTGATAAAGGAAACACAACGGTGACTATAGAAATAAGATAAAAAACTATGTCTGGGCAGAAGGATTGAAAACCCGATTTTTTTTTACTTCAGTTGGGGCCTTTAACGACAAGACATGTAACTTGTAATAGAATCCAAACTTTGATATAATTTCGCTATAAACATATGAGAAAATCTAACCAAAATTCTATTTAAATGGTAAATAAGGTGGAGCCTTTGTTGAAATCTAAGTGGTGCATTTGTGGAAGCTTCTGAAGTTCTCACATATATGCACAAACTTTAGTGCACTTTTTTCTAAAAATGTTTTTTGTTCATTGGCTCAAAAACATGTATTTTCAGTGAAATGTTGGTGTCGATCTCTGAGGTGGAATACAATATCTTCTCTGCTGCTATCTACGTGACAGAGGAAGTAAATAGAAATGCCAATGAAAACAAATCCAAAGATTAACTAGTAAATGAATGAACATACTCGATGAACAATTGTTTCAAGGAAAAAGGCTCCAGTATGTCCTAATGTGGTCAGCATGCTAACTTCTCAGCCAGAGGTCCCAGGTTCGATTCCTGGCTGGGGCGGGGAATTTTTTTTTTAACCAGAATTATTTCCTATCCCCCATAGTGTCTGGAAGTATGTGTAAATAACATAACTCCATGGCACGACAGCTCACGGGGAACCTTGGCCTACCGCCCGGCCGCTGCGTCCCCCACCTCGGTCCATTACAGACGAGACGTTATGGATGGGGTGCAGAATTGCAGGGTGAGACGTGGTCAGCGCCTCGAGCCCCCCGGCCGGTTAATGCGGTTCTCATGACCTGGAGCCATCAATTGACCTCAATTGACCCTCCCAGTGACCTTACGAGGCTGAGTGCACCCCGGGTCAGGTCTCCCTGCGGGGGAAAAATCCCCACGCCGGTACTGGGGATTGAATCCAGGTCTCCCGCTTGGTAAGGAACGACCTGGAAGTATGTGTGAGACAAAAACGAATACAGGGAGAGAGAGGCCTTTTTCTAAATCTTTTTTTTTTTTTTTTTCGTATCAGGGGATCTAAAACATAAATTATTGGAATCATATATTTCTTGAAATATACTGATCAATATTTCAGTATACGTATTTCCATACTGATTCCATCTCAGTATGGAATTTTGGGGTGTAATCCGATACAACCTTTACTTCTTATTAGTAGTAAAATAAGTAAAACGGATAATTCCCGTATATCCCTTAGGATCCTTATGTTATTTTGTATCTTATATCAGTTGCACTGTAGTTATTCCGTTTTATTTTGGTTGCTTCATTGGTTGGTTACTTGGCTGACTGGTTGGTTGGTTGGTTGCTTAGTTGAAAAATTCATCACCCTCCGCCAGATCTGAACCTCTAATCTTGGGTTTTAGAGGCTAGGTAACCACGACAGCATAGAGGATGACATTCAAGCTTGTATGCATATTTTTACTTTCTCTGCATGTACTACGTACATAGAGTATAGAGAAGGTATTCCCAAAAATTCGATACCGAAATTTCACCGGGAATATGTTTTAGGGTCCCCCGTATCCAAAAAAGCATTTTTATTAAAAAGTCCTTGTGTCTGTGAACACGATAACTCAAAAACGAAAAGACGGCAAAGTACCAAACTTGGTATATAAGTTCAGTATCTTCCAGGGATGCTACACGAAGATTTTGAGAAAAATCCCCCCACCACAAGCTAACCTTTACATGGAACTTTTTTCGAAAATGCTGATTTTCTCAAAAATGGTATTAACAATTTAGATTAAAATGTCGTATATTAAAAATATTTACCTGATAAATAAAATGTATATCTTGAATCTTCTGAGAATAGCTTCTGAAATCCTCTTTATTCTGGATGAATTTTACGGAATTTTTTGTAACTACTAAACCGTAACAGATGGACAAGAACTTACACACAAAAAATGTAGAGCACGTTAAAGCACACAATTATGTTATACACATTTTTTTCGTGGACTTGATCGTTTTTAAGGTATTCCGTGTTTTCAGTTTCAGCTTTAAAAAACTTACTTTTCTCATACTGGAATTCCTCAACGCCTGTCCATACAAATAAATGAAATTTTGTCACTTTTGATATCACTTTAACCTATGCTACTCCCTTATTTCGCTTCTACTTATAAGGAAGCAAGTAATAAGACTATTTCTGTTAATTTTTTCTCGATTAGCATGAAATAAATGGAAGCATAAGCTTTTTAACAACAATTTGTAGCAGAGATGTTGAGAAAGTCATGTGAATGGAACACATCAGGTTTTTCATTACATGCTATAACTCAGTTTTATCTCTTTTGTCGTGTTCATATTGTGTGAGCATTTAAATCAGTTATGCCCACCTGCTAATTATTCGTTTGCTTGATACGCTGTAAACTGTTTCATCAAAAGTTCTACCTCTAGAGCGAAAAAGATTTGCAATATTCCATTTTTGACAGAATTGATATTGCAATACATGAGGAATTTTTACTGTTTGTCTACAATATTCCCTGCAGTGCCGCATTTACATACCTTGAAGCGTCATATTGATTGTTGCCTTTTCAAATGAATATTTTGTACTTTTTATCTTTTTTCTCTAGTCACCATTCTGTTGCCTTTGTCATGTTATGTGTATGTGATGCTTCTGTCCTTTGCTAACTTTAATATTCGTCATTCTGTCTGATGTTCTGAGTTTTACAACCATTGCAGAATACTATATATAAAATGTTGTATCATTAATAGGTTCAATAGTTTTTTATTAAATATATTATATACATATATGCCAGTGTAGTAATTGCATCATCAAAGAGCAAGGAAGAGTTTGAAAAATACGAGAAAAAGTTGAATATCTCTACTTCAAGGTCGTGCAATGTCATAAACGCAAGAATAGTGCTTATCATTTTTAATTTCTCTACACAATTATGCACATAGTGTACAGAGAAGGTATGGTATTTCAACCAAAAAGTCAATACCGAAATTTCAACGAAATATACTGAGTTTTGATGTGCTTTTAGAAAAAACGTGTATGTGTGGACAGCATAGCTCAAAAATGAAGAGAGACCGTTAAATACCAAATTTGTATTTAGGTTTGGTTTAGGCTGCGACACGAAGTTTTTCAGTAAAATAGCCCACCTCAAACTACATAAATATTTTGAATTTTGTATTTAAAAAAAGATTGTAATGATATTTATTAAAATATTTTATATTAAATATATTTACATGATATATAAGATGTATTTCGTGAGTTCTCTGGAAATAGCCCATGAAGACCCTTCATTCAGGATGAATTTAGCATAATTGGTAAGTGGTAAGATATAAGCAAACACTTACCACACAAAACATTTAGTTATCGTTAAAAACACACAATTTATATGCATACATTTTTTGTACAGTTACGTTTCCGAGATATTCTTTTAATTGATGTCAATTTTAGGCTACTTAAACTTTTCTCAAACGGGAGGTCATGTATCATTTCATCTCTGTTGTCTTACTGCTTGCCGTGCAAAGTGAAGCGCGTTTCAATTGTTTCACATGACAATCGACTTTTTGAAAGATTTGACGCACTTTAGCCTAGTTTATTACCATATTCCTTTTCTTTTTAGAAGGAACTAGTGCAACCATTTCTGCTAATGTTTATCTCGATAACCACGATGTTGAATAAATAAAATTATAATCTTTTGTAGAAAACGTCTTGTGAATGGAACACATCAAACTTTTTTGACATTGGACAACAGTGGAAATAGGACTCACACGAAAATAAAATTGATGTTAATACCCGTGAATACAACGGTTTCAGTTACAAAATAACCAAACGGCAATCGATTTAACACATCTGATTTCTGACTTTGGTTGGTGAAGGGTGAATTGGTTTTTATTGGTGAGGGTTGAATTACTTTGATTAGTGAGGGTTGCATTAAGAAAAATTAAACAAAGGCCCTTGCTCTAAAAAAAAACAAAAAAAAAATCATCCAAAATTCAACTTTTAGAACAAAAAAAAAACAATTTGTTCTATTAACACTACTTTTAGTATATTTTTACTTTCTCTACATGTACAATGTACATAGTGTATAGAGAAGGTATTGCACTCCACCCGAAAATGTGATTACTAGATATCACCGGAAATGTATGTTTTAGGGTCTCCTGTAACCCAAAAAAGCATTTTTAGAAAAAGGTCCGCGTGTGCATGTCTGTGTGTCTGTGAACACGATAAATCAAAAATAAAAAAGTCGGTAACATACTAAACTTGGTATTTAAGTTTAGTGTCTTCCAGGGATGCGTCACGAAGATTTTGAGAAAAAATCCCCCAGCAAAAACTACAGTTTACATGGAAGTTTTTTCGAAATTTTTGATTTTCTTAAAAATGACTCTAACGATTTTGATTAAAATATCCTATATTACAGATATTTACCTGAAAAATAATATGTATATCTTAAATTTTCTGGGAATAGCCTACGAAGGTTAGTTTATTCTCGATGAATTTTACGAAATTTTGCATAACTGCTAAACGGTAAGAGATGCATAAAAACTTAGCACACAAAAAATGTAGAGCACGTTAAAACACACAATTTATGTTATATACTTTTTTGTGGAGTTGTTCGTTTTTGAGAAAGTCCTTGTTTTTGGTTTCACCTTTAAAAAACATACTTTTCTCTTACAGGAATCTGTCAACTCAATGTTCATACAAACAAAGGAACCTCAGTCAGATAGGAACCAAACAAACAAACACACGCACACATACGGACCTTTTTCCAAAAATGCTTTTTTTGCATTCGGGGGACACAAAGTATGTATTTCTGGTGAAATCTTGGCATCGAATTTTTGGATTTCCATTACCTTCTCTATACACTATGTACATATTACGTGTAGAGAAAGTAAAAAGAAAGTACGGCTTAGCATTTATATAAACTTCCGTAAAATTCATCCGAATAAAGTAGTCTTCAGAATCTATTCCAGAAAATTCAAGATATACATTTTATTTGTCAGGTAAATGTTTTTAATATACGATACACTAAATAAAATCGTTAGAGCCATTTTTGAAAAAATCAAAATTTTCAAAAATGTTCCGTGTAAAGGGTGGTTGGGGGTGGGGTATTTTCTTGAAAATCTTCCTGTCGCATCCTTGAAAGATATATAACTTAAATACCAGGTTTGGTATTTAACGGTCTTTTCGTTTTTGAGCTATGCTGTCCACAGACAGACACACACACACACAAACAAACACACTCACACACACGGACCTTTTTCCAAAAATGCTTTTTTTGCATTCGGGGGACACAAAGCATGTATTTCCGGTGAAATCTTGGCATCGAATTTTTGGGTGGAATGCAATACCTTCTCTATACACTATGTACATATTACGTGTAGACAAAGTAAATAGGAATACGTACTTTTTGGAGTATAATACCTAGTGAACAACAAATGCATTGAATTCATCCTTCATTAAACGCCTTTCGTTTAATTTGCAGGAATAAAGAGCTTATTTGTTAAAATGAGTTCATCTAAACCTAACATACTTAAGAAGCTATTTTACTATCTTCCAGCTTGAATTTTCGACCAAACTTGTTACAAACACGGCAGCACTTAGTGGCTGTCAGATACTGCCCAATTACAAGAACATTAACGGTACAGATCGTGCTCGGATTTTTTTTTCTCTACGCGTACTATGTACATAGTGTATAGAGAAAGTGTTGTAATGTGCCCAAAAATTCAACACCGATATTTCACCGGAAATAGATGTTTTGGATCTCCCTGAATCCAAAAAAATCATTTTTAGAAAATCTTCCTTGTGTATGTCTGTCTGTGGACAGTATAGCTCAAAAAAGAAAATACCATTATATATCAAAGTTGATATCTTCCAAGGATGCGACAGAAACATTTTCAAGAAAAGCTCCATACACCAAACTACCCAATAGATGGAAAAAATTCGAGAATCTTGATTTTCTCAAAAATGCCTCTAAATATTTTGATTAAAATCTCTTATATTTAAGAATTTTACATGACAAATAAAATGTATATTTTGAATTTTCTGGGAGTAGCCTATGAAGACCTTTTTATTCTGGATGGCTTTTATTGAATTTTGCATAACTGGTAAACAGTTAGAGATAGACAAAACTTATTTCCCAAAAGACGTAGATCTCGATAAAACACACAATTTATATCATATATATTTTGTTCGTGGATTTGGCCGTTTTCGAGACATTCCTTGATATTGATTTCAGTTCTAAAATACCTCCTTTTCTCAACTGGCCACGTAAATAAATGGATTTCAATCCCAGAGCAATCACATTTTGAAACATTTGGTTATCAGTTTAGTCTAGTGTATTCCCTTATTTCCCTTATAGTATCAAGGGACTAAATAATAAGATCGTTTCTGCTAATATTTTATCATGAAATAGAAGAATAAGCTTACTAACAATAATTTCCTACAGAGATGTAGAGAAAGTCAAGTGGATAGAACACATCATATGTTCAGATTAAGAAGATCGAAAATAAAACTACCCGTGTCTGCCTTATATAATATATATTGTGTGTTTTAATGAGATTTACATTTTTTATTTAGTTTTTGTCTATCTCTTACGGTTTACCAATTATGCAAAATTGCTCAAAATTCATCCAGAATAAACATGTCTTCAAAGGCGATTCCCAGATATACATTTTATTTGTCACAAAAAATCTTAACCATAAGATATTTTAATCAAAATCTTTAGATCCATTTTTGAGAAAATCAAAATTTTCGAAAAATATTTCATGTAAAGGATAGTTGCTGGCGGGGGAGGGAATTCTCTTGAAAATCTTCGTGTTGCAGCCTTGGAAAATACTGAATTTAAATTCCAACTTTTCGTTTTTGAGCTATGCTATCCACAGATACACACTCACACACACACGAACCTTTTCCTAGAATTATTTTTTTTTAATTCAGGAGTTCGCAAAACATGTATTTTCAGTGAAATCTCGGTATTGAAATGTTGGATGTAATACAGCACCTTCTCTGTATACTGTGTACATAGCTCGTGTAGAGGAAGTAAAAATAAAATAATAATTTGAAAAGAAATGTATAGTAAAATTAGTAAAAATAAAGGTGGAAAAGAAATTCACTTACTTTGCAAATAGAAACCTCTTAAAACTAATAAACATTTCAGAGGCTGGCAGTATCCTGGTACGTAATAGGTATTAAACCAATGGAGTAACTACTAATATGTATGGGTTGAAATGTTATAATCTTTATTCTTAGACGTTTCAGTAAAATACAAAAGAGGAAATGCAATCATAGTTCCACAGAACACCTGCTCTTCGATGAAAATAAAAAGAGACGTCGAAAGAATAGCATGTGACAAGACCTCTTTTTTTTTCCCTCCATGGTTTCCAATCTGAGAGAATTGTCTGAAACAAATTCTCTGCCTCCCCATTTTTATCCCGTTCCAAAAGTCGTCATTTACATAGCGGCCCATTTGAATAAACGGCGAGGAAGTGGAAGAGGTGTGTGGGCGGGGTACCTCATCGACTTTCTTTTAGATTCTTATTGCATTAGATGGAAAGTTTTGTAATTCCAAATGGGTTTTTAAACTAGATTTTCCTGCACTCTCGTAACACAGGAGAACAGTCACTTGAAATGTTATGTTCCTGTGTCTGGATAAGCTAAAACCTGGTTTGGGACGCTGTGCATACCTACATTTTAATAAATGGTTTAACATTCATGCATTCATTCTCACCCACGACCTGTTCTCAAATTCACTCTCAAAGATGAATGGATTGTATTTCTCTTGCAGATATCGTGCTCGAATAAATTTGCGTTTTTAGAAAGCTACTTTACCAAGGTAGATAAAACAGTAACGACATGCTATTTATTGAAATTCATCGTACTAGAATATACAGTGGAATTTACCTTTTCGAGATATTCCTTGTTATTAGTTTCAGTTGTAGAGTATTTTTACTTTTCTCAGACAGAAAGTGTCCGTTTTTCTCTTGTTCTACTCCTGGCCAAGCAAAGACACAACCGAAAGGAATGCTCTTTGATTTACTTGTTAAGGTTATTGCTTTGATGTGCAGTTGGAAATTTGTGGCATGTGCACAGTGCTGTTTCACTGCAACTTAAATAGCAGCTCAGGCTATTTCTTTTTCATATTCTGTTTTTTCACCTCGCAATGAACAAAGAGTCGAATATTGCTGTCTGCTGCTGCTGCTGATGATGATGATGATTATGATGGTAAATAATGTTGATGTGCTCAATGCATTATAAGAAAAAGTCTTGGCACATTTCCAAAATTTTGGATAGACGAGAGTTGAAAGAAGACAAATTCATCAAGGGGTGTTGAGGGCACGTCTGTTAGACACGAGTGTCCTCTGGCAGATTCACGGTACAGCAAGTTACAACCTAATATGTGCATCAAGCTTAATCATGCAAATCCGAGTAACGTGTGAGCAATGATTTGTTGCGTGCTGCACGAGCAGGTAGCTCACTTGTAATTGCAGATTACTGCAAATTGACTCACGTAGTTACTGCAAATTGAGCGCCTTGTTAAACGAACGTAATCGTAAATAACACATTGTAATGTAGAATATGTCGTGCACCTGACAGCGAGGATTCACACAACCGAAAGGAATGCTCTTTGATTTACTTGTTAAGGTTATTGCTTTGATGTGCAGTTGGAAATTTGTGGCACGTGCACAGTGCTGTTTCACTGCAACTTAAATAGCAGCTCAGGCTATTTCTATTTCATATAGCTGTTTGAGTATAGTAAAATTTCAGTAAAAAATAAAGTATTCAATCAAAATATTCACTTATTTGTTTTATTATTATCGAAAACCAGCGGGATGGCATCGAGGTTCCCACCAACCACCCTATGTGACTCATGGAGTTTTAGGGGTGATACTGGAATGAAGATAGAGGACCGGTGGAAAGTGATGGCGAGGGAAACCGGACATTGCTTCAACATCATCTGTCCAATCGTCATTTTCGCTTACATTGCATATCATCCATTTCCTCATATTCATGTCTGGCGTGGTTTCGTGCCGTTGGCTCCCCGACAGGTTTCTGATCCCTAGGCATTGACTTGAAAGGCCTAGGGGGTTTCAGTCCTAAAATACGAGGAGGGTAAGCCAATTACGAAACGAAACGAAGAAAAGGTTATCATCTGCGTATTTTTATGACTAAATAGTTTTTAGGTTAAACTTCTTTTTCGGCTATAAGAAAACGTGGAACTGCAACAGTTTATGAGCCATTGTCTTAATTATCCTCAGACATAAGTAGTGCTACATTAATGGAATAGTAGACATTTATAAGCGATAAATGGGGAGCTTGTTATCTGAAACAGATGTATACACAACGCCGCATTGTCTCTGAGACCGTGTCAACACTGTGTGTGTGAGAGAGAGAAAGACAGAGAGAGAGAGAGGTGGGTTTATCTTGGGCTGTTTTGTTGCCTTTGAATCGATTTAACCTTCTCCCTCGGAGACAGAGGCATTAGCCCACTATTGAGTGCTTGGCAAAAGATAAGGGATAAAGTTAACCTCCGGGGATTTGCTGCCACTAGCCTTGTACCCCAGCTATCATCCTGTAGTCCCTTTCCCCCTCCTCTAATTTCTTTTTTCTCTTAAATGGACGAATCAAAATCCAGCATAAAAATACCAAAACTACATATGTTCATTTCTAACGTTCCCCATATGCCTGGTCTTCGGGATACCTTATTCTGCTATGCGATGGCGGACTCATTTCTTAGGTAGTGGCACAATTCAGTGTTTTCCATTACCTTCGTGGCTACTGTGGTAATGACAATTCCAGAGGAATGAGAGGGCCTACAGCTTTTACCATTTGAGCCTTGCGGATACTCCACATGAGCTAGTCAAGACTTGATAGTGACGACTTAAAATCGACATCCCAGAGCCAGGAATAGATCACGGACTCTCAGCACTGGGGATGGAAACTGACAGATATCCTGGTGCCATTAACAACATATGCTATAGTGGATTATATTTACAAGAGGGTAATACGTTTCTTCATTCAACAAATAAGAATAAACGAAAAAGGCAAGAGTAAACTTTCATTCCTGAGGATAAGGCTTAGGAATTCTATATTCTTACTTAAGTAACCAGAAGAGCTCTAGGCGTGCGACAAGACCATGTCAAGTTGAGGACAGCTCGAAGATGTGTACCTGCCCCTTGCTTGGGCTTTAAGTGGTGACATTTGATAACAAAATTGTGAAAAATTAAAAAAAAGTTATATATTTTGTTTCATAATAAATGTTTCTAAACTCGGTGACGCAACCGCAGGAAGTCGAACCAAGGATTATCACCCTACCACTGCATCCCCCATCTCTGCCAATTACGGGTGTCTTGGATGGGGTGCAGAACTGGGAAGTGGGACGTGGTTAGCGCCCCGTGTCTTTCCCGGTCGGTTAATGCGGTCTACGCTACCTGGAACCACTACGTTTTCCTCTAGTAGTTCCTCAATTGGCCCCTCAGGCACCTCACGAAGCGGAGTGCACCCCGGACCAAGTCTTCCAGCGAGAGGAAATCCATACACCAGTATCGGGAATCGAAAACGGGCGTTCCGTTTGGTAAGCATCCGCCAATTAACTGAAATTATAGATGGGTAGGCCTAAGTTTATTAATAGACGCCTTCAAGTTTAAAGCTTATTTTCTTGTAACCTTTTAGGAACATTTTTTGCATGCTCAAAAACGTCCCGCACAATGCACTTTTTTTTACTAATTTGTTTCAATTTTATATACTGCCTCTCAAAAGGACATTAAAGAAGACGACAGAAAATTATCTAATTTGATTTATTATGGATTATTATTGAAATACATACGATATAATTGTATTGTTAATCTGATTTAGGGCGGTGCCGAGTCTGGGTGGTTAGATCGCTCGCTCTCTCATAGTTTCGATACCAGGGGACCGCATGTGGAATTTGTAATGGACAAAGCGGCGTTTGGCGCGTTTTCTCTGGGTTCTCCAGTTTCTCTCGCCATTCATTAGAGTGATTTTTCCTTTCACCTCTTTCGTCGCCCCCCCAGGGGCCTACTACGGTAGGTACGGGTTAGGCGCACCCGGGGTCCCGAGCCACCTTGACTCCCTCTGTGGGCAACCTCAGAGTGGTGAGGGAGTCAGTAGGTCAAAATGCCCACCCACGTGTAGGCCGTGCGTGGAGACCCGTGTCGGTGAAAAGGAATATCCTGGTTGGTTGAGGGTTGCGTACCTGAGCCTGGGCTTCTGTCCTTCAGTAACTGGGGAGGGTGCGCAGCCTAATACACCGCTTTGGTTTCTGATTTGCCTAAACGGGAGGCTAGGGACTAACCCACCCCTAGTCAATCGGCCAGGACTAGGTATTACACCGAACTCCAGGGTGAGTGGGACGGCGAGCCCGCTATATCCCCTGTGTAGCCCTGTCACCCCAGTGGGGTGACCCCTCGTTGGGCTCCGTGGTGGGTGGGGAGCACTGGGGGATGAATTTATACCATTTTTTCTATGGCACCAAAACAAAAACCCCTTAATAAAGAAGTTGGAAAGGAAGTAGTCGAGTCATGTGGTCCTCGCTACTTGGTCATTCATAGGACAGAGGAAGGTAAGAAGTTCCTGACGGTGAGCCCTTTTACTATCCAAAAGGGTCTCGATGCCATTGCTGGTCCTGTTAAATCCTGCGTTCGAGCTCGCAATGGTACACTTCTTGTCGAAGCCAACTCCGCCTCGCAAGCTGCAAGGATACTCAAAGCCACCATGTTAGCCAGCTATCCAGTGAAGGTCGAGGTGCACAAGTCGCTGAACTCCTCCCGCGGTGTAGTAACAACCCGCGCGTTGGACGGTTTGTCTATTGAGGAGATCCAAGAAAATCTAGCGACCCAGGGTGTCTCAGCTGTTTATCGGGTACAACGTAAGATCAACGGTGAATTCCTGCCTACTCGTACCCTGTTTCTTACTTTTGATCGGGTTGATCTGCCTCAAAAGATTAGAGCAGGGTATGAAGCCATCGAAGTTAGGCCTTATATACCCAATCCGCTGAGGTGCTTTAAATGCCAACGTTTTGGTCACACTAGTGAGTTGTGTACCGGCAAGTCCACCTGCGTCCACTGCGGTGACATCTCCCACGATGGGGCTTGTGCTTCAGCTCCATCGTGTGTGAACTGTAACGGGGAACACCCATCTAGTTCCCGAGACTGCCCCCGTTTTGCAGAGGAACGAGCGATCCAGGAGATACGGGTGAAAGAGAAGGTGTCCTTCTTGGAAGCCCGGAAGCTCCTGCGACTCCGCCAACCCTCTGCCCCGAGGTCCGGTACCTATAGCTCAGTTGCAGCTAAACCGGTACCGCGTCGGGAAATCGCAACACAGACCGGCGATATGAACGGGGCTACAATTGCGGAAAAGGTTATTTTAGCCCAAGCGCTACCAAAGCCTTCGGCACCTACACCCAAGTTGGTATCAACATCTGCCAAATCCGCTAGCTTACAGAATAGTCCTGCACAGTTGTCACCGAAAGCCTCGACCTCTGGAACTAAAGTTGGTAAATTCACGACGTCTTCTGCCCCGGAAAAACAGTTTAAGACCAAGTATGTACGACAAGACTTCTTGAAAGAGAATGTGCAATCTATTACCAAGTCATCTAAAGGTAAGAAAAGTTCACGCAACTCCACACGTGTATCCTCCTCTGAAGGGTCATCTGGGGAGGAGGGCGTGAATCGGCGACGGCCGTCTTCGCCGATCAGCACATCCAATCGGTTCGAACTACTTGGACCTAAAACTGCTCTTGAAAAAGGGACCTCCCTTGTGGAGGAGATGGACCAGGAGGATTCTGCCGCCACTGCCAGAGGGACAGTGCGGAAACGGCAGGATCGTGCTCCTGAAAATAGTACTAGCCCAACGCCTAAGAAGAACAAATTGAACCGACCAGCTAATCCCAATCTGCAGAAGCGTCTTTCGATTTGAAACTTATCCCATAATATACTCAATGGCTATCCTCCATTGGAACATACGCGGAATTCGACCACATCGACCAGAGCTTGACTTGTTGCTGCGCCAGCATGAACCCTTGGCTGTATGTTTACAAGAGACGAAGCTCCGTCCACAGGACACCGTTACCATCAGGCAGTACTCCTCCGTACGATGTGATTTATCCCCGGAGGACGGTGTCCCGGCACATGGGGGCACTATGATGCTTATTCGAGATGATATTTTTGCCAACTCCGTACCCATACAATCTGCAATCCAGTCCGTTGCTGTCAGCATTAAGCTACCCTCCGCTTCATTCACCATTTGCAGTATCTATTTGCCTCCATCTGCGGACCTCTCGCACAGCGACTTAGAACACCTCATTTCGCAGTTGCCACCACCCTTTTTATTGGTAGGCGACGTGAATGCCCATCACCCTCTTTGGGGCTCTCCTCGGGCTTGTGCGAGAGGTACGCTACTTAAAGACTTCTTGGATAGTCAGAATCTTGCTCTCTTGAACACCGGAGAGCCCACCTTTCTATCTGACGCATTTCATAGTTTTTCACACATTGACATTGCAATTTGTTCCCCTCAGCTGGCAGTCACCTTATGCTGGAATATCATCTCGGATTTGCATTCTAGTGACCACTTTCCTTGTCGTATTAGTGTCTTGACACCCGTTGTATGTTCCACCCGTTTACCTAGTTGGCGCCTAGACCACGCCAGCTGGGAACTGTACTCCCACTTGGCTGAATTTAGCTACGAAGAGCACGACTCTGTGAACCACTTGGTCGAACATCTTACAGGGACCATTCTTTCTGCTGCTGAGCAATCCATTCCGCGTTCGACTGGCTACAGCCGTCGATTTCCGGTACCTTGGTGGACCGCTGACTGTCGGGATGCTATTCGCGCTCGCAGACGAGCTCTACGGGTTTTCCAGCGTTTTCCTACACTGGATAACCTGATACACTATAAACAGATGCGTGCACATTCTAGGCGGGTTATTAAGGATAGCAAAAAGATGTCATGGAATAAATTCGTGGGTTCCTTTAATCGACATACACCTTCCTCTGTCGTATGGGATAAGTTAAGACGTGTGGCTGGGAAACCGAACCATATGCCCATCGCCGGTCTCAAAACACCTACCGGAGCTGTTGTTGATACATTTGACGTGGCGAATACTTTAGGCAGTGCTTTCGCTGAGGTGTCTAGCTCAGGCAACTATTCCCCTGAGTTTCTTACAGTTAAGAACCAGGTTGAATCTCAAGAATTCTCGTTTCTTTCTGGCAACCTTGAGGATTATAATCGCCTTTTCACCCTGGCAGAGCTAGACAATGCACTCTCCTCTTCACGACACTCAGCACCAGGTCCAGATGATATCCACGTCCAAATGTTGCAACATCTCTCTCCTGATGGCGTAGATTTCCTACTCGAGGTCTATAATCGTGTCTGGGTTGATGGCATATTTCCAGACAAGTGGCGGGAGGCCACCATCATACCCATTCTTAAACCTGGAAAGGACCGCCATCTTCCTTCCAGTTACCGTCCTATTTCCCTCACCAGTTGCGTTTGCAAGGTGATGGAACGCATGATCAATGGACGGTTGGTGTGGTGGCTGGAATCCCACAATCTTCTGACGAACATCCAGTGTGGCTTTCGACGACGACGTTCAACTGCTGACCACCTTGTCTCTCTGTCAACTCAGATTATGGACGGGTTTCTTAAGAACAGCCCCACAGTTGGGATATTTTTTGACCTCGAGAAGGCCTACGACACGTGTTGGCGGGCGGGAATATTGCGTTCTCTGCACAACTGGAACATACGTGGACGCCTACCGTTGGTCATTCAGGAGTTTATGCGGGACCGCGTTTTTCGAGTGAGGGTGGGTTCGGTTTTTTCTAACCATTTTATTCAAGAGAACGGAGTGCCGCAGGGCTCGGTACTCAGCGTGACTCTATTTGCTATTGCGATAAATTCCATATCACTATGTGTGCCTCAAGGTGTCTCTTCCTGTTTATTCGTGGACGACTTTGCCATCTTCTGTACTTCTCAGCGTACACCGTTTTTGGAACGCCGTCTCCAGCGGTGTTTGGACAATCTCTATGCATGGAGCTCGAAACACGGTTTTCGTTTCTCCGCTGAGAAGACAGTCTGCGTTAACTTCTGGCGCCGTAAGTGGCATATGCCGCCGTCTCTTCGACTCGGGCCAGATTTACTTCCTTTCGCAGACGAGGCGAGATTCCTTGGTTTGATCTTCGATCGGAAACTTTGTTGGGCACCACAAATAGCACAGCTTAGAGCACGATGTGACCGTTCTCTAAATCTTTTACGGATACTAAGTGGCAAGTCTTGGGGTGCGGATCGGACGACATTGCTCCGTCTTTATCGTGCTGTGATTCGTTCGAAGTTGGACTATGGCAGCATTGTGTATTCTTCAGCTCGACCTTCAGTGCTCAGAAGGTTAGACACAGTCCATAACCAGGGCATCCGTGTGGCCGTTGGAGCTTTTCCAACGAGCCCAGTTGTTAGCCTCTACGCCGAATCGGGAGAACCTCCTCTGCGTTGTCGGCGTGATGTCCTGCTTGCTAATTATGGCTGTGGGCTGAAGTGTATGCCTGGGCATCCAACGTATCACGCGTTTTTCTCCTCTGAGCTGCACGAGCGATACTGCCTCCGCTCTCTGAGCCCCAGGCCAGCAGGTTTTCGTTTCCGTGAGCTTCTACGCCAGCACCATGTTGACATTCCTCGGCTGTTATCCAAGGGAGAGAATATACACCCCCCTTGGTTACGCGCTACCTCCCATGTCGATCTCGGGATGACGCTCTACGGGAAATCTGTTACGCCTCTTGATAGTATTCGTCGTTGCTTTTTAGAATTTTTATCCAAATACAGTGGCCGTATTTGTATTTACACCGATGGTAGTAAGAGCCCCGACGGTGTTGGATGTGCCTTTGTAACTGGCACCGCAACTTCTACTTACGGTTTGCCTAGTTGCACATCTATATATTCTGCCGAGCTATATGCTATTTATCAAGCCCTTCTGTATATTCGACGTCGAAAATTAGGTGACTGCCTTATTCTTAGTGATTCCCTTAGTGCCCTTCAGAGCATTCGTGAGCTGTACAATAACCATCCTTTGGTGCAGCGCATCCAGGACGTTCTCCACATTTTGCACGCTTCTGGTTTTAATGTGGAGTGCGCATGGATTCCTGGACACGTTGGCTTGCCAGGGAATGACACGGCGGATTTGGCAGCGAAATCGGCAGTCACAGCGCCCAGTGTTACGATTACCCATTCAACAGCAGAAGATTTTAGAGTGGCTGTACGGAGAGCCGTTTTTTCGACTTGGCATGCGGAGTGGTCGGCTCTCCGTGGTAATAAGCTGCGACAGGTGAAGGACCTCCCTGTCAACTGGGTAACCTCCTCTCGTTTATTCCGCCGGGAGGAGGTAGTACTAGCTCGGCTAAGAATTGGCCACTGTATTTTTACTCACAGTTACCTTTTTAAACGTGAACCTGCTCCTGTCTGTGCGCTCTGTGGGGAGGCACAGACAGTTCGTCATGTGTTGCTGGAGTGTGGTCACCTGGCACACATTCGGTCATCTATGGGCATGCCGGCCTCTCTTGCTGAGGTCCTGGCAGATGACCCAAGAGCAGTGGACAGCGTTTTTAAATTTTTAGCAAAACTTTCTTTTACCTTGACGTTTTAGTGTGATAACGGTTTTTTAAACTCTTTTGGTTTTAATGTGTTGATTTTAGATGGAGTTTTATATCCAGCTCTGGTTAGAGGGCTGGACGTTTCTGTTACTTCCGTTTCAACTGTGTTAGCTCTTTTATTTGTGTTTACTTTTTTGTTTGGTATTTTCTTACTGGCTATTGCCAAGTTTTAATCATAAGGGCGCTTATGACCTCGGCAGTTGAGCGCCCTTAAACACCATCATCATCATCATCATCTTTCGTCGTCATTTGATATCATCAGCTACCTTACGTTCATACCAGGCATCGGCTGATCACCCATCCTGTAAACTCTCTCGATCCAGCGCCTCTGTTCATCAACAAGCCCTGTCCTGGGGTGCATTGAAGAGACTTAACAGAAAACGAAGAACATGCTATGATTTATTGAAAATAACGAGGGAAAGTGTAAACAGGGAAGAATAGAGAAAGGTGGCTTTAGAATGTAACTGAAAACTAATTGAGTATGACAAACCCAACAAAACAAGCATTAATATCCGGCATCCAGATGAATAACATAAACAATTAAATTGCTTCAAATTCATAACAAGCGCACAGAGATGAAATAACGTTTTGCACCCTTTGTACCGTGTGCACACTTCCGACAGACTTACTTCCAACAATATAGAGTTACTGGTATGGTGACATCATAAGAATATGACCGAGTATTGTGCTGCTCCATTTGGAGAAGAGAGAACACTCTCCCTCGATGCAAGATTTGGTTAAACCAGCACCGGCGGACAGAAACGTAGAGAATTGACAGTCAGTCTAACCAACGAGACGGCCAGCTCCAGAACAACACTATTAGCAACGAAGTAATGACTGTGCACGTCTCTATAGTGAAGGTAAAGTTGGGCACTTTTCTTGACTGGTAAGTCAAAATTTATTCTAATTAAATCCTGTATTTGAGAACCAGAAAAACGGAGTACAATCTTTGTTACAACTTATATTTTACTGGAAAGGCACTCAAACAAACAAAGAGCTTATATTAAGGTTGAATAACACATTGTTATGATGCAAAATTAATACATTATTATGATTAGTAAACTTTTTATACACCAGTATATAAATTAAACCCAGAAAACATATAATTGTGTCAAGCAATTGAAAGCAATTATTAATATTCTGTTAGTATAAAGTAAACCTTCTTCTATCAGCCTTACAAACCAGTTAAATTTATAAATCCAACACATGATAATTAAACTTTCATTAACGTATAATATAATGTGTAACACCGGCAGCTGCTAACTTGACTACCTAGGGGAAATTCATGATGAGAGTTTGTCGCGTCATCCCACTGCACAAATGTGTCATAATGCCCACCTCTGGTTTATACTATAAATTATTGCTACGTACCAAATTTGCTATTAGCGCTTCCAATACACGAGACGATCCCAGTCATCCTCCGGATTGAGAAGTTATGCAATACCGGTGTTTCACAGCCAGTGTCATAAACACTATGCAACTGCGTTTATATCCACTCCGATCTGATAAACTGTTGTGATACATTTGATGCCTTCTGCTGCTTACGTAATCACGATAGTTCACTGTGAGAGCGTATTTAATAATTACATGGAAGCTTATAGCTGGCCACAAAACAAAACAAAAATCTGGTGCGCTCTATTCATGAGTATTTCTACAAACATTATACTTCTATATACATTCAGGTTATATACTTTCATGATTATACTTTCTCTAACACGTATGTGCAATGTGCATAGAGAATAGAAAACTCTATGTCAAGATTTCACCTGAAATACACGCTTTGAGATCCCCTGAATACAAAAAAGCATTTTTTTTAGAAATTTGTCCATGTGTGTCTATGTGTGAGTGGGTGTGTGTGGTAGCATGGCTCAAAAACGAAAGTCAGTTAAATTCCAAACTTGGTATTTAAGTTCAGTATCTGCCAAGGATGAGACAAAAAGTTTTTCAAGAAAATACTCCCCATCACAACTACAGTTCACATGGAACATTTTTCTAAAATTTTGTTGTTCACAAAAATGGCTATAACGGGTTGTAATAAAATGCCATGTTGAAGACATCTTCATGACAAATGAAATGTATATATTGAATTTTCTTAGAATATTCTCTGAAGATTATTATTCCGAAGACTTTTGTGTAACTTTTGCATTAAAACACAATTTATGGTATATATCTACATATATGTAAATTTTTTTTGTAAAATTTGACCGTTTTCAAGATATTCCGGATTATCGTTTTCTGTTTTAAGCTATTTACATTTTTCTCGTCTCTCTTTTGTTTACTCCCAGCAAACAGAGAACTGAATTTTAATTTTTTGAAATAGCGACCAGCTTTCAAAAGATTGACTATTGCTTTAATCTAGTGTATTTCCTCATTTCCTTTACTTAAAAAGAAGCAAATATTTAGACTAAGTTCTCAACTAGCATTACGTAGATATAACAGTAATCCTTGTAATAAAAATTTGTTTGTGGAACAGCTAGAGAAAGTCATATGAAGTCAAAGTTTTTGAAGTGGTTTCATTATATATTTTCTTGTAGGTATGACGGAAATAGGGAATACAAAAGGTTAAAGCTATATAGTCAAATCTCATGTCATTGAAATTCCGTTCTCCTAGCATAACTAGGATTAAAAGATGAAATAAAATCGAATAACGCCTTCTTAAGGGAACTTAACCCAAAAAGAAAATTTTTGGAAATGGTTAACTCCACAGCAGAAAGTAAATAAGTAAAAAAATGTGATTTACGTAAGTTCTACGTTTTAACGAAATCTGTGTTGTTTGTATAGTAAGATTTTGTATCCAGTACAAATTTTGTTTAGCAGTTACGAAAAAAATCATTCAGAGCCTTTTTGCATAAAATTCAAATTAATTTTATTTTTGATTTATAACAGGTGGCCAAACTGCCATATATTATACGTGTACAGATATTTTTCGTGCGTTAAAACAGTTGCAGAACTTGACGGGTCCGTCTCAAGTTAAAACCAGCAATTCGGGAGTTGGCTGAGCGATCTTCGTTTTACCATCATTATCGTGTCGCGCTTAATGAGAGGGATAATACGAAGGTCGTCTTCGCCAGTTCTCCACTAACCGGGTTTGATTTCAAGTAGCTCCGTTGGGTACTGCAACCTCTTTTAACGCACGAAGGTATATCGTACACTCAAACTGGGCCAACTGGTATATTTTTTTTAATTTTTCTACGCGTACTATCTACATAGTGTATTGAGAAGGTATTGCATTCCACCAAAAATTCGATACCGAGATTTCACCGGAAATACACGTTTTAGGGCCCCGTGTATCCAAAAAAAGCATTTTCAGAAAGAAGGTTCGTTTGTCTCCGTGTGTCCATGTCTGTGAACACGATAACTCAAAAACGAAAAGTCAGTAAAATACCAAACTTTATATTTAAGTTTAGTATCTTCCAGGGATGCTACACGGAAGATTTTGAAAAAAAATCCTCCGACACCCAACTACCCTTTACATGGAAAAGGTTCCGAAAATTGTTATTTTCTCAAAACTATTTTGATTAAAATATCGTATATTAAAGATATTTCTATGGCAAATAAAATGTATATCTTGAATTATTTGGAATAGCCTTTAAAGACCTCTTTATTCTGAATGAATTTTGCTGAATTTTGCGTAACTGGTAAACCGTAATAGATACACAAAACTTTATGACCCAAAAAATGTAGATCACGTTAAAATACACAATTTATATCATATACGTTTTTTACGTGGGATTGACTATTTCTAAAATATTCCTTTTTATTTGTTTCAGTTTTAAAATACTTAAAACTTTCACAACCTGGGATTTGTGAACTCCTGTCAATGCATAGAAACGGATCATCCACAGGATTTAATGTCGTTTAAGCCTAGTGTATTCCCTTATTTCCTTTCCATTTCTCATAATATTTACCTCGATTAGCATGAAGTAGATAGAAGCTTAATTTTTTTAACAATAATTTGTTACAGAGATGTAGAGAAAGTCATGTGAATAGAACACATCAAATTTTCTAAATCTTATATGTAAAGAACTCAGTCAAGGCGGGTAATAAAAGGGGGTAATAAAAGTCTTGGTGTACCATCCTTGGAAGATACTAACTTAAATACAACTTTGTTACTTAGTCGACTTTTCTTTTATAAAAACACATGGACACGGACCTAAAAGGCTTTCTTAATTCAGGGACCCTCAGACATGCATTCTCAAAATATAACTTTGGAGTGCATTACCTTTGTTACCTACTATGCACATTGTTTGTGGTACAGAAAACAAAAGTGATAAACATTTTGGTATATAAACCACGAATGTTATTTCAGTTCAAGTACAAATAGTTTTTAGTATCGTTTTAATAGATACATCTAATTTTAGCTTCATACATATTGTAATTTGCCACTGACTTGTTTATATAAGCTAAATATGTTATAGTGTTGAGCAAAGGAAAACGTACCCTTCCCTTCCAAGATTTATTTATAGGTACCTGTAATCTTTTGGGGCAACCCTATTTAAGGAAGATGCTTTTTGCTTTTTAGTGAAAACAATAATATATTTAGTGCATCTATGATTACCTAAACCTCATGTAGAAACTCCTGTATCAGGTTCTATAATTTTGGTTGAAGTTTTGCTTATATTAGGAGGATATGGGAGGAGTGTTTGAGTATTTAATAGGAATTGGGATATCAATTTATCATATGATATCGAGGTAATGGAGCCCATACCCAAAGCATTTAAATAAAACAAATTCATTTAAATCAGAACTAATAAAAATTACACATTAATGTTCTCAGGAATAAAATACTAAAAAATTCAATTAAAACTAATTCAAATCCACATCTTCCGTAAACCTAATGAATAATAAATTCTAATATCATTTAATGAATGTAAGAACTTAAAATATACAACTTGGTAAGAGAAAAACCTCCAGAGTAGATTTACAATATATCACCTATTTAGACCTCAGCCATTTTACGTTTTCTTATTGTAACGATGATTATTGTCAATAAATTATAAAGACATTGTAACATTGACATGAGTAGGTGTATTAAGAACATCTTTAAACATCTTGAACTGATTTAGATCAACCTGGATCCTCAACTGGGGATGGTAAAACGTATTGTTAAGTGAATAAAATTATTAAAGGAATGTAACACTTTCTTTATGATGAATAATTAAGGGTATAACTATTATCTATATTTATTGTTGATAACAGATATTATCTCAAATTTGAATAATTAAAGGACCGAGAATATAATAAAGGAAATATATCTTAAGGCATTCCATGTATGGGTGCTTATGCTTGTGTAAGATTGGAAATCACTGCGATAAGGTTAGATGGTAGCTCTGTGCTGGCACAGTGACCCTTTCTGCCCACACTTGGCCAAATTTATAAAACTGTCATGTTTAATTACATTTTGAATCGTTAGTTGAAAGAAACAAACAAACTCTATGAGTACGGATCGTTCAAACGAAGTAGCTAGGTAATGAAGAATTGACAGCCTCGGACAGCCTATTTACTCAAAGCGACTTCAGACACAGCATTATTCAAGAACAACAAAGTTTAACAGATAAAAATGTACTTATGGTGTTAATTGGTAGCAAATGGTTCCAGCACTCAAATGATCTGACGAGAAAGCAACACTATGAAACATTTACCCATCTTACGTTCAGGACATTTGTTGTATTTTTAACTTCTCTACCTACTATGTGCATTATAAGAGGTATGGCATTCCACCCAAACAATTTATACCCAAATGTCCCTTGAATACAAAAAAGCATCTTTAGAAAAGTTCCCATGTCCGTTTGTCTAAGAACAGCAGCTCGTTGAATAACAAAATTGATGTTTAAGACCTAACTTCTTCTAAGAATTCAACATGAAGACTTACAAGAAAATGCTTCTACCACAAGTTACCATTTATATGGAATATTTTTGGGCCGCGCCGTGGCCGAGTGGTTAGACCACCCGACTCTCACCTAGACGGCCGGGGTTCGATCCCAAGCGACCGCATGTGTGATTTGTGGTGGACAAAACGGCGCTGGAGCGGGTTTTCTCCGGGTACTCCGGTTTCCCCCGCCATCGCATTCCACCGGTGCTCCATCATCATTCATGTATCATCAGTGTCACCGCCTGCGGTGCCATTAGTAGTTAAAGCGGGCGTTAAACACAACCAAAAAAAATTGAACATTTTTTGCAAATGTTGATTTTCCTTAAAAATGACTTACGATATTCAGTGTATATCTAGGTTATTTTCTTTCCCAATGAATATATTTCTTGAATTTTTTGAGAAAGGTCTCTAAACTCCTCTTTGTTCTACATGACTTTCTTAAAAATAGCACACCATAAGATACACACAAAACTTACTACACGAAGCATGTTTCAAAAGTTCTTTCTCCTGTTATCTGAGACATTTCTTCTCATTGGCACAAATGTGTACTTTTCTGAAGTGGGAAGTGGTTATTGGTTTTTTATATTGTTTCTTTTTCCCCAACTATCCAATCTAGTTTAACAAAGTCGTAACCAGTTTTTAAAATATTTGACCATTGTGGTAACATAATGTATTCCTTTATTTAGTTTAAACCTGCAAGGAAATAAATAATAAGACCATTTATGCTAATGTGTATCTCAATTAGCATGAAGTACATAAAAGAATAAATCCCTTTAAAGAATAATTTGTTTTAAACTAAGTAAAGAGGGTCATATGAAAATGACATAAGATTTTTCATACTAGCAACACAAGCAATACTTCACTCATTAATAACGATTACAATATGACCAATGAGAGTGAATGATATGAATTGTGAGAACATAGATTGTTTGAAATAGTTAATATGAATGATCGGTGTACAATTTATAGCAGGAAAGCGTTCATTTTGAATAATTTATTCGAATACTTATTTTCATCATTAATCTTGCTAACTAAATTACCTAGATTTCATTTCGTAGGTCTAATTGAGTTATTGTGTCATTTTTTAACCCAGAGTGGTTTCGATACTTTATCCACTTTGCTGTAGCTCTGCTTGGACGGTAGACATTCTATAAAACGTTTATTTACCGCTTGGAATGCTTAGGACTGTAGAGTCAGGTAGTTTTGCTAACGAAGAGCCGAGCAGATGGATGAAAGCCAATTGTCTTTCGACTTTATCACCAAGTTAAGTCCAGAGGTCGTAAGGATTTAGGTAGCCTCTAAGTGCACCATTGAGGATCGGATGTGTTAGGGAAATAGAGAAAGCTTATATATTACAGGGAATGACGTTATTTCCACCCCCTTGGAAGCCACGGATCCTGTGAAAGACTACTGGGCGAGTATTGTGCCAACGCAATGGAACAGTGAATTCGTCTGCCATTACTCCACCCGGACGCCTCCTCCCTTAAGGGACGCTCATATCGTTTGGTCACCGTTCCCTTTGTAAGCTGGAAAAGAACTGCACCTGCTGTATCTTTCCCAGCATCACCTATCCCTCGCATTTGTACAAAATGTACTTCACTGAGGATATAGATTTTGAGTTTTATTGTTACTTCATCAAGTCCATGTGATGAAACAAGTTCATTAATATTACTTTTCTACCGCTTATCTAAGATATATGAAAACTCATTTGATAAAAAAATCTGATGTGTTCCATTCACATGACTTTCTCTATCTCTCTGCAACAAATTATTGTTAAAAAACTTATGCTTCTATTTGCTTCATGCTAATCGAGAACAAATTAGCACAAATTGTCTTATTACTTGCTTCCTTGTAAGCAGAAGGGAAATAAGGGAGTACTATAGGCTAAATTAATAATCAAAAGCTGGTTGCTATGTGACTGAAGTTTCTTTGTTTGTATGGACAGGAGTTGACAAATTCCTGTATGAGAATTCATAGCTGAAAACAAAAACAAGGAATATGTCAAAAACGATCAACTCCACGAAAAAAATGTATATAACATAACTTGTGTGTTTTACTGTGCTTTACAATTTTTGCGCATGTCTTACGGTTTAGCAGTTATGCAAAACTCCGTGAAATTCATCCAGAATAAAGTAGTCTTCAGAGTCTATTCCCAGAAAATTCAAGATTTAGGTACATATTACCTATAATATACGATATTTTAAACAAAATCGTTAGAGCCATTTTCTAGAAAATCAAAATTTTCGAAAAAAGTTCTTCGTGTCGCATCCTTGGAAGATACCAACCTTAAACACCAAATTTGGTATTCAACGGCTTTTTGTTTTTGAGCTATGCTGTCCACAGACACACAGACACACACACACGCACACACACGGACCTTTTTCCATTTTTTTTTTTGATTCAGTGGGACCCAAAGCATATATTTTCGGTGAAATCTCGGTATCGAATTTTTGTGTTCTCTATATACTATGTACATAGTACGTGTAGAGAAAGTAAAACGTCGTACCTAAAATATTGCATGAAATAACCTTTGACATTAGAGAGGCTGAGTCGGACTGAAACCAGCTGCCGGGATTTGAATCAACATCTTCTGAATTCCATCCAATTCATCGAATCACTGAGCTGTTATGGCAACATGCCGGCACGGCACCAATTTCTCCAACTGCTTTTATAGGTAAATCAAAAAGAGATATCAACATATTTTGAGATGTCATATCCCAAACTAGTTTAAAACTCTATTAGTAATTAAGTTACCCAAATATTATGTCAATAAGATGTATTAATTGATTCTTTCTTAGCAATCGATGTAGGCAATAATCCTAAACTGTCAGCAAATTTCCCCAAACCCAGACATTTCATATGGAACATTTTTATTATATTTTAATGATCGTAAACACGGAGGTAATGCTTTTCAGAACAATATGAGACACTAGCTTGACAATATGAAGATGTTTGACTTTGTGCAAATAAACCTATTGAATTTATATACTAATAAATCATAGCTTGCAAGTGAAAAATGTGGAATTCAATAAAATGCACAGTTTACGTCTAAATGTGGCATCCGTAAGATGAATGTAAACGCTATATCATTTAAACCGAAAACATCCTTATGTGGACATTTATCACGATAATACTAAATAAATAGAAACAGCTTTTCAAGTCGTCACAGCGAAATTGTGATCTGGTAAACGGTACATGATGCTTACTTTGTAAGCCGGTTATATATAAAAAACATATTCTTCTCTCTAGTTTATGAAAATCAAGACAAACATTATCAGAAATTGTCTTAATTACTTGCTTCCTTGTAAGTATAAGGAAAGTATACGGGAATACGCTAGGCTAAAACGATAGTCATATCTTTTAAAAGCTGGTTGCCATGTGGATGAAAGCCATTGCTACGCTGAGCCAGGAGAAGAAGACGAAAAGTGGGAGAAAAGTTTAAGTATTTTGAATCTGAAACAAATAACAAGGAATATTTTAAAAATGAAAACTTCACGACAAAAACGCTTATGACAATGTGTGTGTTTTAACGCGATCTACATTTTTTGTGTAGTAAGTTTTTGTCTATCTCTTCCGGTTTAACAGTTACGCAAAATTCAACAAAATTTATTCAGAATAAAGAGGTCTTTAGAGGCTATTCCCAGAAAAACTCACAATATATATTTAATTTGCCATATAAATATATTTAATATTAGGTATTTTAATCAACACCGTTAGAGCCATTTTTGAGAAAATCAAAATCCTAAATACTAAGTTTGGTATTTTACCACTTTTCGTTTTTGAGTTTTTATATTCACAGACACACGTGCACACATACACACAAACGGATTTTTTTCTAAAAATGCGTTTTTTGGTTACAGGAGACCCTAAAACGTATATTTCCGGTGAAATCTCGATTTCAAAAATCTGGGAGGAATGAAATACCTTCTCTATACACTATGCACACAATGCGTGTAGAGAAAGTAAAAATGTAAGTAATCGTTTCGAAAAAATGCATTCCTCCGCAACTGCATGTTTGGAGCAGCCCGATATCTCTTCCAACTTATGAACTGGTTTTGAATACCCAAATATCTCACAAAATGAAGCATTATTTAGACAAACGTCTGTAACCGCACATGTATATATACACACACACACACACACACACACACACACACACACACACACAGTGTGATCAGTGTTGTCTTAGACAAGGAAAGATTACAAAACTTGCTCAAACGAGAGTACCTTAAGATGATGCAACGCTGAAATTTTCTAAAAAAGCTTGGAACAACTAATTTTTTTTAATAAAGAATATAAATTCTAAACTTGAAGACTGTTTTTCCACTTTCAAGATTCTAACTATCAATTATTAAATATATAAATGATTAGACGAATGCTTATAAATAAACAACTTTCTATACTCAAACTGTAGCACATAACGCAATTTTTTATTTGTTAAATTGGTTCAAATGCCTCTCAAAATTACATTCGAGAATATTAATTATGTTTTTAAAATAATGATGTAAGAGTGTTGCTAAATAAAAACACACATACTTTTCTGCAACGACAGGTTTTAGTGTAAAACAATTGTTATAACATTGAGTTATAAAATCAATTACTATAAAACTAGAGTTAGTGATGTAAATATTTTTAAAATGCATTGTGTGGAGTGTTTTTAATAGAATTATGAATTTAGACAGTAAACATTTTATTTAAATTATCATGGAATCTATAATTTTGAAACATGGCTAAAACAACACTATAGTTCTATGCAATAACCGGTTTATGAAAATTCAATGAAATATCTTACATGTTGCTTTTTACACCTGTTCTGTCAAAAACAAAAACTGATTTTTACTACCCCGAGCGACACGTACTACCAACTCCCGAATTACTTGCCTGTTTTAACTTCGGTGAATGTGCAACGAGCCAGACGTGCCTGTTTGTACGCGTCTGACATCATGCTGAAATAAGATACATGGATAAGTGCAACAATTAATAGATATAGGCAGGTATAGGTTGTACAAAGGAGTTACAACAGATCTATGTGGCTATTAACTCCCTGTAGGAAGGGCTGAAGTGAAGGAATCACAGGAGACTACAAACGCTATGCAGGCTAGAAGTCCTGCGGAGCCCCCCAGAGGAGATGGTGAAGGATCAGTCAACCAATTAGCCCTCTAACGTACTCTTTTCTTTAGCAAGTATCCGCGACAGCTTCCGGGCATCGCCATACGCCCTGGAAGATGATAAAGAAGCGGAATGAAAGGCAAATGAAGGAAAATCATAGTAAATGAGAAACCAATATGGAGTTTGCCTACCGACCAGAGAATATAGTGAAAAATCCAAGATAAAAGTTGACGGTCGAAGGTATAAAACCAAAGACCTCCGAAAGAAATGTTAGAAGTACACATCATGCTCTGTACTTTTAATAAGTAGGCTACTTGGGTACTTTGAGGATATCAAGTTAAGTTTTAGGGCTGGATGATCCAACTCTACTTTTCAGAGCCGAAGTATTCTTGTGCACAGATCTTAGAGCATGAATAAAATAGATAGCCATTAGGATACTGGGAAAAGTCATACACAATGTATGCGCTTGCATTCCAACACTTATGTTACCGTCAATAGCGATGCGTATTGCATACTGCGAGCAATTCCCTATCTTTGAGTTTCCTTTGGCGGGCGGCCATGCTGAAACAGCCTGTTATAGGTAGTTTTCTTTACGCAAAATAACCCTTTATTTAAAACATGTTTAAAATGTCTCAAAATGAACCAAAGGAGTTCGATTAAAGCAGCACACGTTTCAGTGATTTATCTAAAATGTAAAATATGCGTTTTAAGTTGTTTGCAAGTAAGCAATAAAGTCCTATCTATGCTTATCGAATAATGAATAACTGGCAAGCTATGTCGCGTAGACAATTCACATAACTAAGGCCAAAAATACTGTCTCAGTAGATTCCTCTGATAAGCGGGCAGGACATCCTGAGCACATATGACCCAATAACTTGAGCTAAAACGTCAAACTCCGTAGCGCAGAGGTTTGCTCAGGTATCGCTAAGCGTCGAGTCGCCTTGTTTAACTTAGCTGATTAAACGGATTAGAGGACCCGCCAAACTTTACGGCTATGCCCGGTAACGAGCGAACATACACTGACAGGCACCTTGTTTCACAATGAGGGAAGTGTTGGTTTTGTTCGACCTCGCACTGGAGTGGGCACATCTACCGTCTACACTATAAGACTACACTTATGTATGTGCTGTCCGTACCATTCCTGATTAGCCTCTTGCAGAATCAATGAAAGTAACCCCGAATACTTGAGGAGAACGTCTTCAACCTCCTAGCAGTGGCAAACATATGTTTTATTATTTTTTGGGCCTTCCATGATTTTTCTTTCCTAACAATAGCACTTAAAACAATTGCGTATTCTGAGAACTGTTTAAGTGGTACTAAATGACAGAAATTGCCAAAACTTGACACATTTTAAACCTTTTGTGTAATCGTATTGATTGAGGATTGTATTTTTAGTTTGCCTATTATGTTTGCACAATGTACATAGTAGGTAGAGAAGATATCGTATTCCACCCAACAATTCAATACGTAAATTTCACCGGAAATGTATCTTTTGAGGTCCTCTGAATAAAAAACATTCTTAGTAAAATATTATTGTGTGTGTGTATCTGTGGGTGTGTCCTTGAGCCGTGAACATCATAACTTAACAATTATAAGTTCGTTAATTACCAAGCTTGGTGTTTAAGTTCAGAGTCTTCTAAAATATTCTAGAAAATCAAACACTCCAAACTACCATTTATATGTAAACCTTTACATAAATAGCTCTTAACGAGTTTAATTATAATACTATATGTTTTGGGGTACTTTCATGACAAACTAAATGCATATCACGAATTTCTGGCAAATGCCTCTGAAGACCTCTTCATTCTGTTATCTTGCAATAAAAATATATACTCCACCGAAGCTTCGTTAAAATATTTTTAATTCAAACTATTGCATTCTAAAGATATAAAGGGAATAAACCTATAAAGTTATTATATGAAATAATAGGGATAATAGAAATACAAATGAAATAAAAGAACTTTCGTTGTTATGAGGTGCGTAATAATTTATTTAATTAAATAAAATTAGTATAATTGAAAAAAATTAAAATAATGAAAATCAATTAAAGATATGGATGACCTTTGTGTAACTGGTAAATCGTAAAAGCGATAAGAAGTTATTGCAAAAAGTGTAGATTTCGATAAAACACACAAATAATGTCGGAAGCATCTTTAATATTTTGCGTTTTAATCAAAATATTTATACATTTCTTATAAAAGTGAACATTTTGTTAGAGATTTTTGGTGTAAGGAGTAGTCTGGAGCGGGAGGATTTTCTTGAAAATCCTGCGATATCATTGGAATATATGGAACTTCAATATTAAGTTTTTAACCCACATTTAACGGGCATTTTTCTAAAAATGTTTCTCTTAAATTCAGTAAATTCAGTGTAACATGTACATTGAACTTGCACATTGGTAGGGAAAGTTAAAGAGACAAGGACTTATTCAAAGGGAGGGTTATCATTGAAATTATACGAGGTTTAACCCATCCCAGTGTTTTGTATTTTGGTTTACGTACCGTCCAGGGAGCTTCATTGTCTTCTCTGACTTTATAGTTAACAAAGCTGTGTATAATATGCAATAGCAACAACACCAGTGTAACATACATGAATGTTTTATATCTAACAAGGGGTCTTAAAATGGGTGCGTGGTTGGATTATAGCTTTCTTATGTATTCACATCTCCTCTTAAAGCCACTGTTATACGCACTTTCCTTCCATATTATTATTGCTTTCTCTACTACTTAATAGAAGTAGGAGAAGCAAGTATTTCATCCAAGAATTCGACAGCAAAAATTCAACAGAAACACACGTTTTGAATTTCCTGATTAAAAGAGCATTTTAAGAAAAAGGTTTGTGTGGATGTGTGTGTATGTTTTTATGTGGTGTGTGTGTGAACTGCTTAACACAAAAGCGAAAAGTTAACTACAAAACTTCATTTAAAAACATTCTTAGCATGGTTTCATTCGGAAGGGAAGTAAAGCCGTTGGTCCCGTGATTTACGGGACGTCAAGTCTGATAGAGAGGCCTCTGAGCAAAACTTAGCTGTCTTTCACGCCCAATTTAGAATGGGACGCTGAGAACCACAGCAGTTAAATAGCGTTTATAAATAACACGTTATTTACATTTAACGCCAGTGTGACGTTTAGATTGAAGCTTATTCTCACTTCTGTCTAACTGAGAATGAATACTACTCATATATTCCAGACGGAATGAGGATTCGCTTTAAAGTCTAACTGCTCTCAGCTGAAGGGAGAAAGGAGGAGAATGATATCAAATGACATTACCTCTTCTATGAATGAATGAATAATTGTATTTATTCACATAACAATATCATACGTTGAATTTCAACAATCGCACGGGTCCACAGACCGTACGTGCTTTTGAAATACACACTAAAAAGCTATATTAAAACAACAACAAAGAGTTAAAAGAGTAAACACGAAAAAAAACAAACAAAGGTAATACACAATAAAAAGCAATATTATAACAAAAGCAAAGAATTACAAGAGTAAACCCGTCAGTAAAAATACAAAGATATTCAAATATAGCAATTTAAACTTACAGCACAGCGTACACCTTCATTAATGTACCCTCTTATAATAGATAAATACACTTAAAATAAATTTATACACATATAATATATACACAATGTATAAAAACCATAGCACAACCGTGACCTAAGTATGACATAATAAAACATTGTAGTCACTTTTGTTTAGTTGTTCTTATCCCTCTCCCCCTCTACTCTATTGTCAGCCTTCTCAGATCTCAGCTGTTCCTGCCTTAAGTATTTACTCTTCTAAGACATGTTCCATATATACTTATACAACTCTAGCTCATTTTTCTCTGTATTGACCTAAAAATCCTGTAATCATACGGTAGTTGTTAAAATTGAAAACTATTTTGTATGGTTAATATTACTCTGAAGATTTATATTAACGTAATATATTGAATAGCAATCACAAAATGCCTTGAATTTAAATAAAACCTCTGATTTCGTTTTGTTATCAGCAGCTTGCCCTCCCTGTAATTGTAGGACTGACACCCCCCTAGATCTTACAAGCCAATACCTATTGGGGAGCCTACGGCACGAAACCACAGAATGGAGACCTGTTACGAGGTGTCGGGCCTGTAGCCAGGCATAAACATCAGGAAGTGGATGATATGAAATGTAAGCGAAATTGATGACCATAAAGGTGATGATGGAGCAATTAATGGAATGAGTGGCAGGGAAACAGAAGGATCCTGAGAAAACCCGCCCAGAAGCCGCTTCGAGAACCAAGAATCGCACATAAGGGGGCTTAGGATCGAACCCGGGCCCCATAGTTAGGAGGCGAGCGCTCTAACCACTCATCCACGACGCCGACCACCTCTTATTTAATTTATTTTAATAATTTGTTAGATAAACGTGGAGCTAGCGTTTGTGTCTCCAATAGAGGTAATGAACTAATACAACTTGAAATGAGTACAAAATAGTCCAGTAATGTCCAAATAATTGAAACAAAGTAGATTACTTTTGTTCTAAGGAGAGAGACTAAATAGCAAGAAGTCCATATATGACATGTTAATGATTTTTGTCCAGTTTTTTTATTACAATACCTAGATATGTTTAAAATAGTAGCATATCTGTAATTTTTACCATGAATTCTGCACCACTTCACAGAAGATAGAAAGGAAATAATTACTTTTTTTCGGTAGAATGATATCCTTTAGGGCAAGTTCTGTGCTACAAATAGATACTCTACTTTGATGAACTTAATCCATGTCATATCTTTCTTTGCAAATATATGCAAATTTGATTAAAATGTCTTCCGGATTTGTAGACCGAGGTCATAAAGTGGAATTACTCCTGACGTTTCGCTCAAAACTCTATTGAGCATCATCAGAGAACTCGGCGAAGACTCGACGTCTTAGTACATACCTTTGCACGTTTGATTTATTTTTTGCTTTGATCAGCTTTTGCTCTAAATGACATATTCTGTTACATGACCGTTTTTTAGAAACGATTTTAGGTAGCTAAATTAAATTTTAGGATAATATAAACAACCTCTAATTGCTGTAATTAATCTGACTTTATACCAATGATGTCCTTCTTTACTTTTTAAATAATAGCATAATTTCAATTAAAATGTGGTGTGATTAAGAAAATAATTATATACTCCTTAACAAACACAAACTTGATGGATAAAGTTAAATTAATGTTTTTAGAATGCATAGGTATAAGCTATAAAAGTTTGCATTATATCTTAACCGCTTTCCCATTGTGGATGTGTATATTTTATTTATAAGTATAGCTCATAAATGAGTTTACAAAATAAAGCTTACAGAAAAATTCAAACACCAACGCTATAACTACAAAACCTTACCGTACGTTACAATAATTATATAAAAATTGAGGTATGAGAGCAAAATTTAACAAAGATGTTTAAAAAAAATCTGACGTGTTCCATTCACATTACTTTCTCTACTTCTCTACAATAAATTATTATTGAAAAGCTTATTCTTCTATTTACCTAATGCTAATAGAGAAAACATCAGCAGAAAGGGTATTATTACTTGCGTCCTTGTAAGTAGAAGCGAAATATAGGAGTTGCTATGTGACTGAAGTTCCTTGGTTTGTATGGAAATTAGTTTACAAATGCCCGTATTTGAAGTTTTTCAAACCTGAAACCAAAAACAAGGAATTCCTCAAAAACGATAAGCTCCACGAAAAAAATCTATATAGCATAAATTGTGTGTTTTAACGTGCTCTACATTTGGGTGCGGTAACATTTTGTCTAACTCTTACGGCTTAGCAGTTATGCAAAATTCCGTAAAATTCATCCAGAATGAAGTAGTTTTCAGAGGCTTTTAGTAGAAAATTAAAGATATACATCTTATTTGTCAGGTAAATTAAAATCCCATATATTAGAGATATTTACATCATAAATAAAATGTATAGCTTATATTATCTGGGAATAGCCTCTGAAATCCTCTTTATTTTGGATGAATTTTGCAGAATTTAACTTAACTGCTAAACCGTAAGAGATAGTTAAAACCTACCACACAAAAATGCAGATCTCGTCAAAACACACACTTTATTTCCTTTACGTTTTTTTTGTTGTGGGGGTAAACCTCTCAAAGATATTCCTCTTTATTGGTTTCAATTGTAAAGTATTTATACTTTTCTCAGACAGGAATTGTCCGTTTTTCTTTGGTTCTACTCCTGGCCAAGCAAAGAAGCGACTTGCATTGACAATCGCATAACGATAGCTTAAAACATTTGACTATCACTTTAGCATAGCGCAGTCCTTTAGTTCGCTTCTACTTATAAGGGGCTAAGTAATAAGTACATTCTGCTAATATAAAAAGTTTGCATAGCAGCTAGAGAAAGTCAAGTAAGTGTAACACATCAGATTTTTTGATCCAAGCTAGTGAACAATTAAAGGATATCTTTCAGGGTATAAATAAACGCACGCTTAATGAACTAGTTCCATGCCAGGACCATATGTTTGTTTGAAACAACACAAACGCGCGCCTCAAATAGGTGTCGCTGTGTGTAATAACCTTGACAACCCAACAGCGCGGGTAGCTAATAATTTTGCCCTTTTGTGACATGGCGGGCGTTAATTGCCGCCCCACTCCAACTTAAAAATGTAGGTGTGCCTCGCCTTTACAATGTAGGGCTCACACAAAGATCCCAATCGATAACACCACTCTAAAAGTTTAATCAAAGCGGGAGAAAAAAAATTACAGCGATCGAATATGGCGCACACAAAGCCATAATACTGCCATAAAGGCAAGGCGATAATTACGTAAAGTTTTGCCTTCGTGCGCTGAACTACAAACCACACTTTCTGTGAGATATCAATGAAAATGTACTGCGAGCTCTCTGTCTTTTGAGTTGCTGTTGATGCAACAAAGTTATTGCAAAACTTCCCTTTAGGAGCAAAAGTTTCGACATGAAGCTTTAATCATTATTCTTGCTGTTAAACACCTATCATATCATAAACCATATTTTGTACATAATATTTATCATATTTACTACATTTATGATCGTTTAATTCTTGATGTAATATTTATTACTTCAGTCATTTGGCTACGGGTACTCTGGGTTAAATTTATTTATTACGTTTTTCTACCTATTTTTACTTTACACGTACTGTGTACCTAGTGCATAGAGAAGGTACCTTTTTTATTGCACCCAAAAATTCTATACTGAGATTTCACCGAAAATATATATTTTAGGACCCCCTGAATCCAAAAAAATGACCGTGTGTGTGTGTCTGCGGGCAGCAACTCAACTTGATATTTAAGTTCAGTATTTTCCAAGGATGCCACACGAAGATTTTCAAGAAAATGTGCCCACCCTCAACTACCCTTTACATATATCATATTTAGAACATTTTGATTTTCTCGAAAACGACTTTAACGATTTTGATTAGAGTCTGTTATGTTCAAGTTATTTACATTTCAAATGAAATGTATAGCTTGACTTTTCTACGAATACCCTCTAAAGACCTCTTTATTCTGGATGATTTTTTTTTTATTTTGCCTAACAAGTAAACCGTAAGAGATAGATTAAAACTTACTGCATGAAATTTAGAGGTTCTTAAAACACAATTTATGTCATACACATTTTTTTACCTGGAGTTGACCGTTTTCGAAATATTTCTTGATATTCGTTTCAGTTTTAAAGTACTTGAACTTTTTTCATGCAGGAACTGATCAACTCCTGACCACGCAAAGAAACTAACTTCAAACACATAGCAACCACATTTTAATGCATTTGACTCTTGGTTTATCCTAGTATATTCCTTTATTTCCCTTCTACTTATAAGGAACTACGAGTAAGACCATTTCTGTTAGTGTTTATGTCTATTATCATGAAGTGGATAGAAGAATAAGCTTATTAACAAAACAAAAACATAGCGAAATATTTGAAACAGCATGACTGAAAAATCTAAATTGTTAAATTAATATGATTTTCTTTACCCGATCTGTAAGCAAAGTATTATTACAAAAGAGATTATCTACCTATATCAGATAAGCATTAGCAGAAATTGTCTTATTATTTGTTTCCTTCTAAGCAGAAGGGAAAAATGGCTAAAACGATAGTTATATCTTTTAAAAACTGATAGCTATGTGAACAATTGAATTTCGGTTCGCTCTACAAGGCCAGCACTAAACAAAAGCGAGATGAAAGGGAAGGTAATCCGTTTCAGAATAGTTACGTGGTTAGTTTAAACTTTAAACCAATAACCAGCAATATCGAAACGATCAGCCCTACAACTAAAATTCATCTGACATAAATTGTGTGTTATAAGGAGATTTACCATCTTGTGTTTTGTATATCTTTCAGTTTCTCAATTATGCAAAATTCTTCAAGAATTAGGAGGACTTCAGAGGCTATTCCCTAAACATTACTAAACTATATTATTTGTCATTTATATATAATAAATAAGTGCTGTTATAATAATAGGTACAGTAAAATTTAATATTTTGGCAGTAGAAATTAGATATAACGTATTATAATATGGGAAACATGTTTGTCTATGATTTATGGGCACAAAAGGGAACAATTGAGCTGATGAAGTGGTGAAAACTGCTGCTACTAATTTAAATTTTACGTCCCATAATTTACGCTAGGAAACTTTAGGAATATATATGACATTGGAACGAGCAATGGATGTCTACCTCTAAAGAAACCACCACAAGATACATTTTCTTTCCAGCAGCTGAATGTCGTCGATACTGTAAAAATATGACCAGACCAGACCAGACTTGATTCAATTTTTATCAGGACATGGTAAATATGGTTTTTATTTTGAAAGATTTAAGATACAAAGACAGAATGTATATCGATATATATATATATGAACAGCAAACTTTGAACATCTTTTATTTCACTGCCCAGTACTAATGTAAAATGAAGAATTTTCGATACACATTTGTTGTAATATTAGATTCGACAATATAAGATAAAAAATATGCTATCTTAGGAAATTCCAATAGTTTTTTGTTGTATTTATAAAACGCTACAGTATTCGTTATGTAATATACTTTATTTATCTTGTTTTCTTTCATCAGCATGACCTACATCCAGCCTATGACCAATGTTCTTAATAATATTGTAAACTCATTGTTATTATAACTGTATATAATCCCAATATACCTTCAGGTGAAATAGGGTTTTATGTGCCTGCATACTCAGTAAATAAATAGCTTTAGTATATGGCAATTTACTACAAAATGTTAAGGCCATTTTTTAAGAAATCGAAAATTTTGAAAAATGTTCCGTGTAAAGTGTAGTTTTGGGTGGGGGATTTTCCTGAGCATCTGGTAGATGCCAATCTTTGGTAGACGTTTAGTATTTAATGGATTTTTTTAAGTTGTGCTGTTCAGGTGTAAACACACGCACAAACACACACAAAACACACGGATCTTTTCCTAGAAATGCATTTTCGGGGATTCATGATATCTCAAAATAGATATTTCCGGTGAAATCCCGGTATCGAATTTTTTAGTATTCATTAGTCTGCAGTTCATGGTAGAGAAAGTTAAATTGTAGAAAAAGTGTTAAGGCGGAATATTTTTCAGCACAATGTCAACCTTCAAACCATAAAAATCCTAAGATTTGCTGAGAATATGGAATGAGCTATTTATTTTAATTCCAATTCTGCTTGTTAAGTGTAGTTTTAAATTTAACAACTTGCATCACTAACAACGAACCACTAATTATAACTACACACAGTTACATATTTATTCTACACGATGGTAATAAAGCTATTTATCTCTTTTAATACGCTAACAGTAAACTAAACGACTCTACATGCAATTTTACAGAAAATTACATGTTTACAAATTGTTGCTGACGTAGTCTTGCTTTAGGGACTATTCATTTTAATAACCGCATATTATATGCAACTTAATGATAGCTCAGTACCAGTGCAAAAGGCTTCACAGAGGGTAATGAAGCAGCCTGTTTTTAAAATAAAGCTCTGTGGCAGTGTGCAATTTAAACAAATTGAAGTTTCAGTGTAGTTCACATCTCTCAGTAATTAATCGCAGGAAAGTGCCTCTGAACTTCAAAATTTCAAGAACCATACGAGGAATGGGAGCTGAAGATTAGATTTTCAAATAAATCGTGAACCTGAGGATTTTGGAATGCAATTTGTGTTATGCCAAGACAGTATATAGCTTTAATTTCCTGTTTATATGGTAAAAGATATACGCTGCAACCTATAGAGAGAATCTTCTGCGACTACCACCCTCAGGAGGAATGAAGGAACCACGGTAGATAGGCCTAATAAATACGTGGAAATCCTTTAAAGTTCCTAGCTCGAAGATCCATCTCACTTGTAAGAGCGAACGGACGCCCCGTGCAGTTAGGCAGCCCTTTAGTGTCCATTGAGAATGATACATCCTTAGAGCAAACATCCACGCTATCAATCCAGCATCATTTTGCAGTAAGAAATTTGGCAATTTACAAGAAACATGAAAAGGAATGCGTTCTTGCTATAAAGATGATATGAAATGCAGGAAATGCTATAAATATTAAAGTAAAAACAGAAGAAACAAGTTAAGGAATTTGGAACGTATGTGGTCCAATGGAACACTTAAAAAAATCTGATGTGTTCCACTCATTTGATTTTTCCTCCAAAGGATTATTCCTTGATCTAATCGTGGTAATCAAAATAAATTTTATCAGAAATGATCATATTACTTAGTTTCTTGTATGTTGTTGTGAAATAAGGGAATACAGTGGGAAAAAAATGATAGTCAAATATTTTAAAAAGCCGATCGCTATCTGAAACAACTAAAATTAAGTTCGCATTACACGGCCAGGAGTAAAACAAAAGAGAGATGAAACTAAAAGAGAAGAATTTAAGAAGCTTAAAATTGAAAATGTATATAGTTACACAAATCGTGTGTTTAAAAAGAAACTATCTTTATTGTATAGGTAGTCAGTTTTCGTCTATCTTTTACAGTTTACCTGTTGTATAAAATTCACCCAGAATAAAATTTTTTCATGCAAATATCATTATTATTATGTATTTTAATCAAAATCGTTAGAGCCATTTTTGGGAAAAACAACGCTTAAAAAAATTCCACGTAAAGTGTGGTTTGGGTTGGGGGATTTTCTCGAAAATCTTCAAGTCGTATCCTTTGGTATTTAATATTCTTTTTGTTTTTGAGCTAGGTTGTCCACCGGCATTCACTCACACAAACTCAAACACACATGATATTTTTTCTAAAATTGCTCAGGGGCCCTCAAAACATATATTTATCGGTGAAACTTCAGCATCGAATTTTCGGGTGGAAAAAATACCCTCTCTACTTTTTATATGCAAGTACGCTTAAAGAAAATAAAAGTGTCCAATTAGATACCTTCTATGGTGAATTGTTGAAACATACATAGAGCAGAACTATGCGAGAAAAACAAATTAAACAAATAAGAGGTTAAAGAGTTAATAGCAGCAGGATTTCTTTGCATATATACCCTGTTGTTTTCACATTTTCTAGTATAATAACAGTTTTATTAGAAAGTGGTGAAGATATCTGACGTGTTCCATTCACATGCCTTTCTCTACATCTCTATTACAAATTATTGTTAAAAAGCTCATTCTTCTATTTACCTCATGCTAATCAAGAAAAAATTAGCAGAAATAGTCTTACCACTTGCTTCCTTGTAAGTAGAAGCGAAATAAGGGAGCACCATATGTTAAAGTAATAGACAAAAGCTGGTTGCTATGTGACTGAAGTTCTTTTGTTTGTATGGACAGGAGTTGACAAATTCCTGTATGAGAAACGCTAAAGCCAATAACAAGGAATATTTAAAAAGACCATCAACTCCATATAATATATATATATTACATAAAGTGTGTGTTTTAACGTACTCTACACTTTTTGCATGGTAAGTTTTTGTCTATCTCTTAAGGTTTAGCAGTTATGCAAAATTCTGTGAAATTCATCCATAGAGGCTCTTCCCAGAAAATTCAAGATATACACTTTATTTGTCAGGTAAACATCTTTAATATACGATATTTTAATCAAAATCGGTAGAAATCTTGAAACTCTTCGTGTCGCATCCTTGGAAGGTAACAAACCTAAATACCAAGTTTGGTTTTGACGGACATTTATTTTTGAGCAATGCTGCCCACAAACACACACATACACACACAGACAGACAGATGGACACATATACGGATATTTTTCTAAAAATGTTTATTTTGGATTCAGGGGGTCTCAAAACATTTATTTGCGGTGAAATCTCGGTATCGAATTTTTGGGTGCATTACAATACCGTATCTCTGTACACTGTGTATATAGTACGTGTAGAGAAAGTTACAAGAGCAAGCATAGGGAACGCCAGTGAAGTAAAGAGGGAAAGTGCCTAACTCGCCCTACACTGTATTTTCGAGTAGTGAGGTGTGAACTGTTTGCTGCAGTGGTGCATTTTTCCTGTTCTGCGCATCTATAATTTCTCCACTGGTATTTAAAGTGGTTTGTTTATGTTGAGCATATTTTTTATATATAACAATTACTACACGAAGTAAATTGTATGGTTATGTAAATTATAATCTTCAAGTTTTTTATAGCTTCCGTTATGTTCCTTTATATTAGTCATATGTTTCTTAAGTATTTATTACAGTTAGCAACTAAGTTGATAAAATATCTGATGTGGCCCATGCAAATGATTTTCTCTACATCTCTGAACAAATTATTATTAATAACCTTATTCTTCTATCAGTTTAATGCTAAACGGTCTTATTATTTAGTTCCTTTTTAAGTAGAAGGGAATGCATTAGGCTAAACCGACAGCCAAATGTTTTAAAATGTGGATTTTATGGGATTAAAATCCGTTTCTTTGCGTGCCCAAGCGTTGACAGGTTTCCATATGAGAAAAGTTGAAGTACTTTAAAACTGAAATCAATGACAAGCAATACCTCGAAAACGGCCCACTCCACGAAAAAGTGTATATGTCATAAATTGTGTGTTATAACGTGATCTACATTTTTTGTGTAGTAAGTAAATGTCTGTCTCTTACGGTTTACCAGTTATGAACAATTCCATAAAAATCATCCAGAATAAAGAGGTCTTTAGATGCTATTCTCAGAAAATTCAGGATATGCATTTTATCTGGCATGTAAATATCTTACATCAAATTTTAATAAAAATATTTTGAGCCATTTTTGAGAAAATCAAAAGTTTCGAAATTGTTTCCATACAAATGGTAATTTGGGGTGGGGAGATTCTTTTGAAAATGTTCGGGTCGCATCCTTGAAAGATACCAAGCTCACACACACATACACATATTTTTTTCCAAAAATGCTTTTTGGAACATGAATTTCCGGCGAAATCTCGGTATCGAATTTTTGGGTGTAATACAATACCTTCTCTATACAGTCTGTGTATAGTACGTATAGAGAAGGTAAAAATTATAATCTTCAAATTAATAACTAATTCATTGTCTTGAGTACAAGGCTAGGCTAAATATTGAGAGTGAGCGTAATCAGTGTTTAGCGTGCCCTGGAAGTTGCGTCATTAATACTCCATTTTCTCAGGTTAAGTTGGTTGCTTTAAGGATTTTGGAATGTGAGGTTCCTTATTAGAAGTCGTTCAATAGATGGTCTTACGTTGGAAATTAAATGCTACAGCCACTTTAGAAATAGGTCTACATTAATGTATTGTGTTTCAGAAACTTCAAGGAACAGGAGGTGTATCATTTGCCAAATCAGGATTGTTACGTATCCTTTTACTATAGCTCATATGTGGCACAAAATTACCGGCGGAGTTCCTGTAAGTCACTAGATAGAGTTTACAGCTCTTTCCCCAATAGCCACTATTCCTACCTGATGTTTCCCTTTTGAAGGTAATTTGCTCCTTTAGAATTAAGTGTGCTGCTGTCTGTTTGAAATGTATTGTAGATCGTTGGCCATCAATTTTTACTTTCTCTACATGTACTTAGTACATAGTGTATAGAAAATGTAATATATAATACCCAAAATTCCAACCAAGATTTCACCAGAAATAGATAAACGTTTTGAGACCCTCCGGATACAAAAAAAAAAGAATCTTTAGAAAAAACTCAGCCTGTGTCATGTGTGTATGTGTGTCTGTGGACATAATAGCTTAAACACCAAAGGTCTGTTAAATACCAAACTAGATATTTAAATTTAGTATCTCCCAAGGATGCAACACGAAGATTTCCAAAAAATCCTCTTGCCATAAACTGCCGTTTACATGGAAACTTTTGATTTTCTCAAAAATTGGTTTAACGATTTTGATTAAAATACCATGCATTAAAGATATTTGCATGAAAATAAAATGTATATCTTGAACTTTCTGGGAATAGCCTCTGAAGACCTCTCTATTCCGGATGAATTTTGTTGAATTTTGTACAACTGGATAGACAAAGCCTTACAGAACAAAAAACACATAATATATATATATATATATATATATATATATATATATATATATATATATATATATATATATTGTAGAACAAGCTATATCACATAGCAGCCAGGTTTTAAAATATTTGATTATCGCTTTTGCCTATTGTATTGTTTTATTTTCCTTTTTCTTAGAAGGAAGCAAGTAATAAGACCATTTCTGCTAATTTTATCACGATTATCATGAAGTAAATACAAGAATAGGCTCCATAACAATAATGTTTTAAAGAGATATAAAGAAATTCATGTGAATGGAACACATCAGATTTTTTTGACAACCAATGTTCTAAAATATAAAAAGGGCAGACATTGACTATGTTGAAACCTTTAGAATGAGTCTTGGAAACGTATTTTATTTTACTTAAGTTTGGGTGGCGTTAGATGAAATTTCAATGGGTACCTTTCTCTGTTAATTTGATTTCATACTGAAATTATTAGGGCAATGTGAACTACCTTCTAGCACAAGCATCACCAACTGGTTGAGCAAAGCAAAAAGTGCTGCTCCTGTAAATCGACTACAGTGCACTGCGAGACATTCAACTGCGCGAAAAGCAGGAACGTTGGGCACGCTACGTAAACCATAAACGTAAGTTTCGTAATGTATATATAGCCTTTTCTTTCGAAGTCCGCAATAAAGTTCACGGAATTACTGAAAATGGATCCGGCGACGAATAGACTTGATGGTCCTACCATGCGATTCATCCTTTGGAATAGTAGCTGATCACACCATCAGGATCAGATCACACGACAAAGAACAAACGGATGTTCATCTTGAGGAATGCAGCATTTCTGGTATAAGTACCACAATATATAGAAAATTTTCAACTCGGCAATATAAAATTCTTTTGAGCTATTAATTGGTGCTAGAGGTACAATTTTGTCAGTTTTTGTGGTTTCTGTAGGCGACCATTGTTTTCGCATCCTTAAAGGCTCCCTAAATATTTTGGAGATTTATATGTAGTCAGCACATTATCACTTCTTCATTATTAACTTTTATAGTTTTCTTCATTTTTTGTTGTTTTGAAACATATTTACCCAAAGTTCCTTATATATTATTACTCTTTTATCAATTTCACCTTTCGGAATTAGTGTTCCGTTTTTTAGTAATATTTATAATACATCCATTCATCAATCCCTGCCTGCCTGCCTACCTACCCACCCACCCACCCACCCAACCCACCCACCCAACCCACCCACCCAACCGCCCAACCACCCAACCGCCCAACCCACCCACCCAAACCCTCCCAACCCGTCCAACCACCCAACCCACCCCAAAAAACCCGCCCACACTCCCGCCCACCCACCCACCCAACCCAAGCACCCACCCAACCAACCCACCCAAACACCCACCCAACCAACCCACCCACCCACCCACCCAACCCATCCAACCACCCAACCACCCAACCCACTCACCCACCCAACCCATCCAGACACACAACCGCCCAACCCACCCACCCACCCAAACCACCCAACCCATCCAGCCACCCACCCACCCAACCAACCCATCCGGCAACCCAACCACCCACCACCCACCCACCCACCCAACCCTCCCAACCCACCCAACCGCCCAACCACCCAACCGCCCAACCCACCCACCCAAACCCTCCCAACCCGCCCAACCACCCAACCCACCCCAAAAACCCGCCCACACTCCCGCCCACCCACCCACCCAACCCAAGCACCCACCCAACCAACCCACCCACCCACCCACCCAACCCAAACACCCACCCAACCAACCCACCACCCACCCACCCAACCCACCCAACCCATCCAGCCACCCAACCACCCATCCCACCCACCCAACCCACCCAACCCATCCAGCCACCCACCCACCCAACCCATCCAGCTACCTACCCACCCACCCAACCCATCCACCCACCCAACCCATCCAGCCAGTATGTGTTGCTGTTGGTAGTGTTTATGTTGGTGTTGGTGGTGGTGGTGTTGGTGGTGGTGTAGGTGATGTTCGTGGTGGTGTTGGTGGTGTTGTTGGTGGTGTTGGTAGCGGTGGTGGTGTTGGTGGTGTTGGTGGTGGTGGTGTTGGTGGTGGTGTTGATGTTAGTGTTGGTGGTGTTGGTGGTGGTGGGGTTGGTGTTGGTGTTCGTGGTGATAATGTTGGTGTTAGTGTTGGTAGTGCTGGTGTTGGTGGTGTTGTTTATGTTGGTGTTGGTGGTAGTGATGGTGTTGGCTTTGGCGGTGATCGTGGTGTTGGTGGTAGTAGTGGTGGTGTTGGTGGTGTAGTTGGAGGTGGTGTTGGTGGTGGTGGTGCTGGTGGTGTTGATGGTGGTGGTGTTAGTGGTAGTGGTGGGGTTGGTGGTGTTGTTGATGGGGGTGGTGTTGGCCGTGGAGTTGGTGGTGGTGGTGTTGGTGGTGGTGTTGGTGATGGCGGTGTTGGTGGTGGTGGGAGTGGTGTTGGTGGGAGTGGTGGTGGTGTTGGTGTTGGTGGTGGTGGGAGTGGTGGTGGTGTTGTTGGTGTTAGTGTGGTGGGGTTGGTGGTGATGGTGGTGGGGTTGGTGGTGGTAATGTTGGTGGTGGTGGTGTTGGTGGTGGTGGTGTTGGTGGTGGTGGTGTTGGTGGTGTTGGTGGTGGTGATGATGTGGTTGGTAGTGGTGTTGTTGTTCGTGGTGTATGAGTTGGTTTTGGTGGTGTTAGTGTTGGTAGTGTTATTGTTGGTGGTGTTGGTGGTGGTGTTGGTGGTAGTGGTGGAGGTGTTTGTGTTGGTGGTGGTGGTGTGGTTGGTGTTGGTGATGTAGGTGTTGGTGGTGGTGTTCGTGTTGATGTTGGTGGTGTTGGTGTTGGTGTTCGTGTTCGTGTTGGTGGTGGTTAATGTGTTGGTATTGGTGGTGTTTGTGTTGGTGTTGGTGGTGGTGTTGGTGATGGTGGTGGTGGTAGTGGTGTTGTTGGTGTTGGTGTTGGTGTTGGTAGTGGTGGTGGGGTTGGTGTTGGTGTTCGTGGTGATAATGTTGGTGTTAGTGTTGGTAGCGCTGGTGTTGGTGTCGGTAGTGTTGTTGGTGGTGGTGCTGGTGGTAATGTTGGTGTTGGTGGTGTTAGCTTTGGCGGTGTTGGTGATGCCGGTGTTGGTGATGGTGGTGTTGGTGATGGTAGTGTTGGTGGTAGTAGTAATGGTGTTGGTGGTGGTAGTGTTGGTGGTGGTAGTGGTGGTGGTGGTAGTAGTGGTGGTGGTGTTGGTGGTGTTGGTGGTGGTGGAGTTGGTGGTGATGGTGATGGTAGTGGTGGTGGGGTTGGTGGTGGTGGTGATGGTAGTGGTAGTGGTGGTGGTGGTGGAGTTGGTGGTGATGGTGATGGTAGTGGTGGTGGTGGTGGTGGTGGAGTTGGTGGTGATGGTGATGGTAGTGGTAGTGGTGGTGGTGGTGGAGTTGGTGGTGATGGTGATGGTAGTGGTGGTGGTGGTGGTGGTGGTGGAGTTGGTGGTGATGGTGATGGTAGTGGTGGTGGTGGTGGTGGTGGAGTTGGTGGTGATGGTGATGGTAGTGGTAGTGGTGGTGGTGGTGGAGTTGGTGGTGATGGTGATGGTAGTGGTGGTGGTGGTGGTGGAGTTGGTGGTGATGGTGATGGTAGTGGTGGTGGTGGTGGTGGGGTTGGTGGTGGTGGTAGTGGTGGGGTTGGTGGTGGTGGTGGTGGGGTTGGTGGTGGTAGTGTTGGTGGTGGTGGTTGTTGCTGGTGTTGGTGGTAGTTGTTGTTGGTGGTGGTGGTGTTGTTGTTGGTGGTGGTGGTGGTGGTGGTGGTGGTGGTGGTGGTGGTGGTGGTGGTGGTCGGGGTGGTTAGTGGAGGGGTTATTTGTAGTATATTTACTTAAATTACTAACGTTAAAAATAATTCCTTAAAATGGCATTGATATGTAGAAAACATTACGGAAGACTAATGGCCTAAAAGGGAATGGAAACTCTCAATGAAATGGAAATCTCATACTGTAAAGTGCAAAGGAAGACGGGAATTAGAATCAGAGAGTGAAATAACCGATTGCCTTGGGAACGAGAGGCAAGCTTCTGATGGAGAAAAGTCTCAAACGAAAAATAATAAATTACAGCAGACCTATTTCTTTAGAGAATTCCACCTTAGGCTGATCAAGATTGCGAAAATATTACTTGGAGTTACTTGTACCTCTGATCAACAATTAATGAATGATCTGAGCGATCATTAACAAAAGAACAAATAATAATCAAAGGAGAAGAATTACATGGGAAACTTTAATTAAAGCCAAAAGCCTCCTGATATGTAACTTAAAAGGGACAAAGCTAGAATAATAGTGAAATAAAATCCCGATTTTAAGAAAGCTGCAAGCTACGTATCATTTCTCCTGAGAGAAACGGCAATATAATGGAAGAATATATTATACCCCACATCTCAATAATACACAGAACCATGGGAAATACACAGTGTGCCTGAAGTTACCACCATCTCTGATAAAAGGGGCGATGGAAGAGAAAGGTGCTGAGTTTTACTTTTAGTACCAAACATTTTGTTCAAGAAAGTTTGATCATTCACTGAAGTTTATCAGCTGTTCCAAGTACAAGCTATTCTTAAAAAAGAGTATTGTTATACCTACATTGTACTAATCGAGAGTAACATTAGCAGAATTGGTTTTATTACTTGCTTCCTTGTAATTAGAAGGGAAACAAGGGAAAAGGTTATGTATGATAAATCTTGATGCTGTCGCTATGTGAAACAATTGATGGTTGGTTCGTTTTGCATGGTCCTGTTTGTTAAAACTGGCTGGTTTCCCCGCCACTCATTCCACTAACTGTTCCATCATAGCCTTTTCAACCACCAATTTCGCTTATATTTTATATCATTAACTTCCTCATATTCATGCCTGGGTACAGGCCGATCCCTCGTAACAGGTTCTCCATTCTGTGGTTTCCTGCCGTTGGCCCCCCGACAGGTTTCTGACCCCTAGGCATTGGCTTGTAAGTCCTAGGGGAGGTATGAATCCTACAAATACGGGGAGGGTAAGCCGATAACGAAACAAAACTTTGAAAATGAACAAGAATATCTTGAAAACGATCAACTCCTCAACAAAAACGCATTTGACATAAAATATGTGTTTTAACGAATCTACATTTGTTGTATGATAAGTTTTTGTGTATCTCTTACGGCTTTCTGTTTCGCAAAATTCTGTTTAACTCATCCAGAACAAAGAAGTCTTCAGAGGCTACTTCCAGAAAATTCAAAATATATATACATTTTATTTTTGTGTTAATGTCTTTAATGTACGGTATTTTAATAAAAATTGCTACTCATTTTTTAAAAAAAACAACATTTTCAAAACGCTTTCCATATAAAGTATAGTTGGTAGTGGGGGAGGGATTTTTTTTTTAAATCTTCGTGTCGATCTTTGTGGATGCTCAACATAAATACCAAGCTTAGTATTTAACGGTGTTTTCGTTTTTGATCTATGCTGTCCATCTCGAGATCGAATTTCGGAATACATTTCCTTCTCTAGCGACTAAAACATTTATTATATACGTGCCAGAGAAAGTAAAAAGCGTAATTGTTTTTCTTTCTGTATCTGTTTTACTTAAGGTAAAACTTTAGTAAACGTTGAACAAATTATTAAACTAAAGAGCATATACCTATTTTTTTCATGTCTTACAAACGTAATCTCAAAGGCTAGTTACACTTAATGGTATATATGTGAGTGGTAAAGAAACAACATTAATTGAAATTGATTTTTACTTTCTGTACATAGTGTATAGAGAAGGTATTGTGTTCCACTCAAAAAATCGATACTGAAAATAGGTGTTTTGAGACCTCCTGAATAAAACAAATGCATTTATAGAAAAATGTCCGTGTGCGTGTGTTTGAGCGTCTGTCACTGTGTGTGTATATGTGTGTTATGTCTGTGGACAGCATAGCTCAAAAAGAAAAGTTCGTTTAATAATTGGTATTTAAGTTCAGTATCTTCCAAGGATGCGACACGAACATTTTGATATAATCTCCCTACCACCATCCCCCTTTTACATGGAAAAATTTTCAAAACTTTTGATTTATTTAAAAATGGCTCTAACGATTTTAAAATATCGTGTATTAAAGATATTTACATGAAAAATAAAATGTATATCTTGAATTTTCTGGGAATAGCCTCAGAAGACATTTTTATTCTGGATGAATTATGCAGAATTTTGCATAGCTGTTAAACCGTAAGAGAGAGACAAAAACTTACTCAACAGAAAATGTAGAGCTCGTTAAAACACACAATTTATGTTAAATAACATTTTTGGTGGAGTTGATCGTTTTTTTTTTAATATTCCTTGTTATTGGTTTCAGCTATAAAATACTTATACTTTTCTCATACGGGAATTTGTCAACTCTTGTCCATACGAACAAGGAACTTAAATCAACTAGGTTTTGATTATCGCTTTAGCCTATGGTACTCTCTTATTTCCCTTCTACTTACATGGAAGCAAGTAATCAGACTATTTCTGCATTGCAGACATGTAGAGAAAGTCGTGTGAATAGATCCATTCAGATTTTTTAATTATTGACCCTCCTTATCCGCTATGGTTCTCACCATCCTATTTTACATTGGGCGTGAAAGACCAATTAATGTTTCTCGGAGATCCTTGTATCGGGTTTAAGATACTTTTATGTGCCGTACATTTACGACACGGGACCACCGTATTTACTTCCCTTCCAAAAGAAGTCATGCTAGGGATGTTTACGCCTAAAAAAATCCACCCCTCCGCCGCGACATCGGGAGCCGGACTAGTAAGCTAGATACTAGACCATGGAGGACGGCATGGGGTATCTAGTTTTCACATGAAACGAAAACTGCATTCTTGTTCGTGCTGCGCGGATAACCTGCCAGGTGGTATTAAGGCGTTTGTAACAGAAAGTAATACTTAGAGATATTTTTGTGTTATAATTTTAAAGGTTGACCTTTAATGAAACGCATGTCAGGTATATGAGAAAAAGCCCTACAATATCAGAGAGAACATGTCAGCGTTCTGCTGATTAATTCTATACGAGGTCGGGGTCGTGGTTAGACCACTCACCTTTCACCTAGACAGCCCGGGTTCGGATCCCAAGCGACCGCATGTGAGATTTATGGTGGGCAAAGCAGCGCAGGGGCGGGTTTTCTCTGGGTTCTCAGGTTTTGCCAGCCATCGCATTCCAGCGGTACTTCATCTTTATTTCATATATATATATACTAGATCACCTAACTGCCTCATATTTGACGTGTGCAAATATCCTTACTGCATTAAAAGAGTGTCAGAACTCAACGGAGCTATTCCTAAAAGATTGAGAGGCTACTCTCACAAAATTCAAGATTTACATTTTACTTGTGATGTAGGTATTTTCATATATGATATTTTAATCAAAATCATTGGGGCCATTTTTGAGAAAAACAAAATTTTCAAAAAAGTTTCGATGTAAATGATTGTTTGGGGTAGGGTCATTTTCTTGAACATCTTCGTGTAGTATCCTTGGAATATACTAAACCTAAATACAAAGTTTGGTATTTAACAGTGTTTTCGTTTTTGAGCTATGCTGTCTAAACACACACACACACACTCACATACGCGTGCGCGCGCGTACCGTTTTCTTAAAATGCATTTTTAGACTCAGGGGACCGTAAAACAGATATTTCTGGTGAAATTTCCATATCCAATTTTGGGTGGGTTACATTATATCTACCTACAATGTGCATAGTACAAGCAGAGAAAGTAAAAATACCCAACTTGATTTATAAGCGTAACATCTTCCACGAACTTTTTAAAAAAATTCAACTTAAGCAAACTATCTTTCCGATGGAAAAATTTACATTATTTTGATTTTCTCCAAAATATGAAAACAATGCTGATTAACATATTTTCATGACTAATAAAAGTAAATTTTCAGTAATAATCTATGAATTCTCTAAAACTCAATATTTAGGAAACCATAAAACACAGATACATTGCACGAAACATGTAGACTTTCTTAAAAGATACAAGTTATGTATATAATGCTTGGTGTCATCATTTTCGAGATATTTCTCATTCTTGGTTTAAACTTCCCAATATTTTATTAGCAAGGATTAAAGCCAAGACGAGAGGGAATAAGGTTAACCTGGATATCGGACCTCACGTTGTATCGTTGATAGCAAATGACACCCCATCTCTCGGATTGTGCACATAAATCACGAGACCCCGTTTACCTGTCCTCGGTGACTAATGGTCGGTATTGTGTTGATAATGCTAATAATAATTTGAATGTATCTTGAGAATTTTTAACCTGTTTATAAGATTCTGAAATGCCTAGACGCTATTCTAATGTACTGACGGAATGTGCCGACCAGTAATAAAGTGAACCTTATGGATGATAACCGAGCGGTGGACAGGCTCTTTAGCTTTTTACCTATTCTGTCTTTTACCATCACCACTTAGTGTGTGTGTGTGTGTGTACGTGTGTTTATGATTGTTACGGAAGGGGATTCCGCACTGCAACCATTGGCTTACTGTGCGTCAGACGCCTGGAGGAGAGGATTAAATAAGTGTAATTCCGAAGGGTGGTCGGCATCCTGACATAGAAAGATCCGCCTTGGAAGTTTCCTACCTGTTCACAAGCAATTCTTCATTTCGACACGGTTGGCCGAGTGGTTAGGTCTCTTGCCTGTCACCTAGGCGGTGAGGGTTCTGTCCCCGGCGACCGCATGTGGGGTTTGTAGTGGACAATGCAGCGCAGGGCGGTTTTCTCCGGGTCTCTGCTTTTTACCCACATCGCATGCCGGCTGTGCTCCACCTTCATTCCACGTATCATCAGCGTCATCCCATGCGGTGCCATATGCAATAAAAGCTAGCGCTAAACACTATCAATAAAATCTCGACACGGAAAAGGCTCGGAACTCATGGGTCAGTCTCAGATAAACAGCCTGAGTCCAAAGACAACCATTAGCGCCATTCCGAGTCCGAGAAGTGTCACCTCCACAGAGTCGTCGTTGAAACTTACAACTCTGAAAGAAAGATGACAGGAAGTCGGGGAAATGAAGAAACCTCCCCAGCATTCGTCTAATTACGCGGGAAGAAACACGAAAAACTCATGAATCAGAGAGGTTGGCACAAGAACCGAACCCACGACCTTCCGAATGCCAATCTCACCTGTTCGGGACCATCATCATTTAGTTTTATTTTGATATTAATTATACCGGCTCGATCCTGGTAGTTTTTAATCTTTTAACACGTATGTCTTTTAGACATGGGGATTTATTTTTAGTTATATCTTTTTAGTTCTGATGTTCTTAATAGTTTTTAAATGCCCTGTGATTTCTGCAATGTACAGTTTTATTTCCACTGGATATTATATCTATTTTTACTTTCTCTATACGCACTATGTACATGGTGTGTGTGTGTGTGTCCGTGTGTCTGTGAACTCGATAACTCAAAAACGAAAAGTCGGTAAATTACAAAAATTGGTATTTAAGTTTAGTATCCTCCAGGAATGCGACACGAAGATTTTGAGAACAATCCCCCCACACCAACTAACCTTTACAAGAAGCCTTTTTCAAAATTTTTGATTTTCTCAAAATAGCTCTAACGATTTTGATTAAAATGGCGTATATTAAAGATATTTACCTAACAAATAAAATGTATATATTGAATTTTCTGGGAATAGCCTCTGAAGAGTACTTTATTCTGGATGAATTTTACGAAATTTTGAATAACTGCTAAACCGTAAGAGATGGACAAAAACTTACTACACGAAAAATATAGAGCACGTTAAAACACACAATTTATATACTCTTTTTTCGTGGAGTTCATTATTTTTAGACATTCCTTGTTTTTGGTTTCTACTTTGAAAAACTTATACTTTTCTCACACAGGAATTTGTCAACTGCTGTCCAAACAGTCAAAGGAGCTTCAGTGACATAGCAGTCAGCTTTTGACTAACACTTTAACCTATGGTACTATCTTATTTCGCTTGTACTTTCAAGGAAGCAAATAATAAGACTATTTCTGCTAATTTTTTCTGGTTAGCATGAAGTAAATAGAAGTGTAAGCTTTTTAACAGTAATTTGTTGCAGAGATGTAGAGAAAGTCATGTGAATGGTACACATCAGATATTTAGTTATTATATTTATGATTTATTTTTATCGGTTTTTGTCTCTTGCTTTCAGCTGCGATTGGTTTAAGAAGCGCTAATAACCTGAGCGCCCTTAAACGCATTCATCATCTCAGCATCGCCATTCCGAGGCGTCATGTAAAAGTGCCAGTATAAACCAACACGCTTTTTAAAGACTTACGTATTATTTCAAGTTACGTTAGCTCTTTTAGCTTTAATAAAAGGATGAACAGCAGACGAAATCATGTCTGCAAATGTTTATCTTGATTTACTAGTAGTGGGTTGAAAATTAGGTTTTATAAGAGACATATACAGCATCTGATGTGTACAATTCAGATGACTTTCTCTATAAACTTTTTTTGCAAAATATTATTCCTTTATCTACCTCATGTATCGAGGTAAAAATAGAGAAATTGTTGTATTAGCTACTTCAAAGTAGAAGGGAAATAAGGTAATACACTGAGATAAATCAATATGCAAATGTTTTAAAAACAAGGTTGCTAATTGAAACAATTAAAATTCTGTTCGCTTTGCACGACCAGGAGTAAAACAAAAGACAAAAAACGAAAGCTTACCTACTATTTGAGAAAAGTTTAAGTAGCTTAATTCTGAAACCAATAGCAAGGGATATCTCGAAAATGGTTAACTATATAAACGAAATAAATAGTGTTTTAACGATATCTACATTTCTTGTGTAGTAAGCTTTTGTAAAGTATTATTAAAGAACAGATGCGGGAATATCGGTAAACCACAGATGATGACCTGAAGGAAGCATTACAACAGTCACACTAGATATGTTAAAGAGAATGAATAAACAAACTTGGCACCAAATCCAACTGTGCGTTGATACTGATGGAATGGACACAGATGTTTTGGAACCCTCATCATGTAAGCATTGTGAAATTTGAAAAACGTTTGGAAGTAATAACTTGTTTTAATACCAGCAGCTGATTTATTATTTACCCCAGTGGATAGGAACTCTTCGTACACTCTGTAGATTGCACGAAAACAAGATCGAATGCGAGTTTTCCACTTCACCGCTCAGCTATTTTGTTCAGTCTAACAGGTAGATCTGTTCTACATAAGTTTACTCTGTATATCTTATGTATCACATGACTAAGTCAGCTCTCATTGGCTGCCATGTTGTGCGCTACAAAGTATTTCCTTATCTAACACTAATATTTATGTTTAATAAATCAGAAGTGAATTGCATTTTCATATCCGCTTGAATAAACTCTAAAGGGCTAAACATCTAAAATAAAGTAACTTTTAATCAAGGAAGTACATTTAGGAGGATCCTTTGCTTTAAACCTACCATCGGAATGTGTTACATTCACATGACTCTCTCTATATCTCTGCAATAAATTATTTTTAAAAAGCTTATGCTTCTATTTACTTCCTGCTAATCGAGAAAAAATTATCAGAAATAGTCTTATTACTTGCTTCCTTGTAAGTAGAAGCGAAATAAGGAAGTACCATAGGTTAAAATGATTGTCAAAGCTGGTTGCTATGTGTCTGAAGTTCCTTTCTTTGTATGGATACGAGTTTACAAAGTCCTGTATGAGAAAAGTATAAGTTTTTTATAGCTTAAACCAAAAACAAGGAATATCTCAAAAACAATCACCTCTACGAAAAAAATATATAACATAAATTGTGCGTTTTAAAGTGCTCTACATTTGTTATGCGGTAAGTTTTTATCCATTTCTTACGGTTCAGCAGTTATGCAAAATTCCGTAAAATTGACCCAGAATAAAGTAGTCTTCAGAGACTATTCCCAGAAAATTCAAAATATACATTTTATTTGCCAGGTAAATATCTTTAATATACGATATTTTAATCAAAATCGTTAGAACCATTTCTTATAAAATCAAAATTTTCGAAAAAAGTTCTATGTAAAGGGTAGTTTGGGGTGGTGGGATTTTTCTCAAAATCTTTGTGTCGCGTCTCTGGAAGATACTAAACTGAAATTCCAAGTTTGGTATTTTACCGACTTTTCGTTTTTGAGTTATCAGACACACGGGCACACGGACACACACACACACGGACCTTTTTCCAAAAATGTTTTTTTTTTTATAAAGAGGACCCTAAAGCATATATTTCCGATGAAATTTCGGTATCGAACTTTTGGGTGGAGTGCAATACCTTCTCTATACACTATGTACATAGTGCATATAGAGAAAGTAAAAAGCCTTTACATATCATAAAGGAGTGTTCATATCGCTTTTATCATCTTACCTTGCATTGGATGGGGTTTCTATATCGCCATTCTGAGCTTCACCAATCAAGGGAAAGAGGAAGGAAATTGGCGCGAAATATTACATATCAGCAGGGCAAGCTTATAAACAACAATGACTAGTGTTAAGATTCTGAATTCAGTGCCTCTAGTCACATTCATTGGCTGATTGATTGCCAGGGCTTTTTGTGGTCCATATTAGAAATGGATTTCTGTTTGAATTCTACTAAACTACTAGTGCCATAGTAATCTTTTTGCAAATCATGAGAGAGACACAGTCAATATTTTTCCTGTGTGGAGGTACAGCTTATAATGAGCTTTAATGCTTGCTGTAGCTTTTCCAAACAAAGAGGGAAGAAAAACAAACACGCGTCCCCTTTCAACTCAACGAAATCCTTTTATAATGATACAGACGTCCTTTGGGAGACTCGCTGAAGTGGAGCAGAGTCACGTGGACCTGGGACAAGGGTTGCAATAGGAAAACTTTTGAAGTTTACTGTCGTCACCATCCCATAGGTCGCTAACTGTTCGTTAGGGAGATCAACTTTGAAGTAATTCCGCTATGAATTTGATGCCGGTCTCTTTAATGAAAAGATGAGAGCTGAAGAAGAATTTGCATATCAGTGCTGCCAGCTCATGAAATACGTTATCCAGAGTGGAAGTAAAGTGTCCGGAGTTATTTTTTGTGTCAATAATTTACTTCACACTCAAGGAAGCAATTCCTTGTACGAAAACATACCAGAATACGTGTATATATTACTTCAACTAGATCACTATTATCCTATGGTGGTGAGGCATGGGCACTAAAAATACTACATGAAAGAGTAACAGATTGCGATATGAAGAACAGCAGCATACACCAGATGAAACCAGAAAAGAACACCGAAATTTAAGGCAATCTGAAAATACACCAGTGTTAGAATATATCAAACAGTACCAATAATTTGGAAACCTCTTGAAAGAATGAGTGCAGAAGTACATTTCAAGAAGAGAGGGATATTTGGACCGTTTTGTGGATTGCTGCAAAGCTATTGTTTAAAGGATCGTAAAAACTTACTAGTCCAATACGTGGAAGAGGATATTATAGTAATAATAATAATAATAATAATAATAATAATAATTATAATATTGTTATTAGTATTATTATTGTTATTATTGCTGTTACTATTATTGCTTTATTACTATTATAATTATTATTGTTATAAGCAAAATTAACTGCCTGGGTGGTCGAGTGGTCATCGAGTTGACTTCTCACCCGGAGGTCCCGGGATCGATTCCCGGCCAGGGCGGGGAATTTTTCTCTAGCCAGAATTATTCCCTATCCCCCACAGGGTCTGGAAGTTTGTGAGTGTGAATGTGTGCGTATTTGAGTAAAACAACGTAAGTACCTACAGACAACGAGTTGTTTCAAGTGGAAATCCCTCGATATGACCTTAGATGTTAAAATATATATGAAACAATAAAAAAAAATGAAAACACTTCTGTGAAGAATAACACAACTAATTCCAATTATTATTCTCAGTAACGCAAGCATTTTATAATGTAATTTATTTTTGAGTCACAGAATCGTTGAGACATACACTCATCTAAATGCTGCATTAGTGTAATACTTCAGGTTTTGTTTTTATATTAATTATAATACTTTCCCTAGTAGAAGAAATACTGCATTCTACCCAAAAATTCACAGGTTTCTATGCTGCCTGAATCCAGAATAGGGTGTGTATGTGTTTGTCTGTGAAAAGCAGAATTCAAAACTGGAAATGAAAAACCTGTTATATAGTAAATTAAAAAAGGTTAAACGACTAAATTCAAAGGATGGGAAATGGATATTTTCAAGATAATCTCCCAACCAAAACTAACCCTTGATTTTGAAAACTTTTTTTTTCATAAAAGGCTTTAATTATTTTGTATAAAATACCATATATATATATATATATATATATATTTATTACAAATAAAATATAATCTGGAATTTTATGGAATAGCTTAAAAAGTCCACTTTATTCAGAAGCAATTTTGTGTAATCTTGTATAACCAGTACAAGCTAAAAACGTCGACGAAAATGTACTACATATAAAATGTATGTATGTGTATTTTAATATACACAATTTATTTCAAATATCGTTTTTGTGGTATAAGCCATTTCGGAAATATTAGTTATTAATCGTTCAATTTGAACAAAACTTTCTCACTCTTTAAGAATCGTCCTCGGTGGTGCCATGGTTCTAATGCTAAATTTATATACCCAAGGTTGCGGGTTCAAACCTGGTGGAGGACGATGGATTTTTTTCGGGCGTAAAAATCCTTAGAATGGCTTCCTTCGCAAGGGAAGTCAAGCCTAATAAAAGAGGCCTCTGAGCAAAAATAAGCGGTATTTCACGCCCAGTATAAAATGGGACGCTGAGCACCACAATAATTAAAAAGCGTCTATAAATAAAACCCCATTTCATATTACTCTTTAAGATCCCGTAATCGTATGGAAACTATCATTTTTAAGGCCAGCAAGTATCACCAATTTTTAAAACACACGGCAATCGCTGTTCTTTGTATCCTAAAAATACGTAATGTAGCTATTCCTCTAAAGATTTATCTTGATTAAAGAAAATAAACTTTCATTAGAATGGCTTATATACCTTCTATAAACGACAGAGGGTAGAGAAAGCCATGTGAAAGTAAAATCTTTTTTCGTGACTTATTGAAGGGAGTTTAGTAGTTCATTCTTATATTGCATTTGCCGTCTTGCCTTTCAGGAGCGAAACTTTGACATTCATCTACATTACACGAAATGCACATGAATGTGCTGTCGGAATTGAAGCATTTGTGATTCGCCTTTGGGAATTCTCAGGCTTAAATCCCACATGTCCACCAATCTGACTGACTGTTTCGTCCCGTATAGGGTGTACAACATTGTATACACCTAATGTACTGCGACCCGCGGGAGTTATTTGGACTACCACAATAAGGAAGAAGAAATGAAGTAAAGAAATTACAGGTGGGCAGATATCAGAGACGCGCAGATGTCCCTACCATTTCTAAAGCATTATTTTTCGTTACTTTATTCCGCAATATGACGTATTCTGTCCTCTCTTAGTGGCTGCTGATTTTATAGTTAATAGTCGAATAGAAACTAGTTACCTAGATAAAATAATGATTTATTCTCTGCATTTATTAGAATTAGAATTACTTTGCTTTCAAGCAATGACGCATCTGTAAACTATTATTCTAAGATGCTTGGCAGGTTATCTCTCGTGTAACAGCAACACGTGGACCAGGGTTGCCAAACTGACGGATTTTCCTCAAAATTGGCGGATAAGTTGTATGACGAGAAAAATTTCGCTTTGAGGAATGATAGATTTTTTGATGGACATTATTAGCAATTATTAATTAATGGTATATTGGTTTTCTTAAAAAAAACTGTCACGGAAGTAAATATTTGTGTACCTGCAAGTAATGTGCACAGCTATATTTTATTTAGAACAACTCCGCAAACATAACACTCTGGCGATTGACCACATATATGGATCAGTGCGAATTTTGAATGCAGCATGGTAAACCAGAACTAATGCAGTGTTTAACAGTCACTTTATAGAGCGTTTTCTCCTTTTTTTTAATTTCCTGATTGAACAATTAAAGGAATGGTTATTAAAGTCGCCTGGAGAACCTAGTAGTGAGCAGTGCAAATATTGCCAATTCAATTAAATGTGTGCTTGTCAGATTTGCT